>CM048842.1:8662044-9262044 GCA_026545765.1 Plantago major | reverse complement strand
AACCAAGCACCACCGACTTTATATGCATTAAGGATCTTGTTGGAGTATGCTGTGAGATATATATATATATATATATATAGATATATATATATATCCTAAAAGTAGTATGTACCTTATTTTGTCCACCACAAAAAATGGGAAGCTATTCCCGGGACGGGGAAGTAGTTTCGTATAAGAGCTGAAATTTTTCATAGAAACATGGAAATATCTTAATATCTAAAGGCTATCCACATAAAGCCTGTTATTTGAAATTGGCTGTAAAGGCTTTCATTGGGAACAATCAGATCTTTTGAACTTATTGTGGTATTACTTTATCATTCTCACATTATCCAACTTTGCAAGTATTTTGTAGATAACCTAAGACAATCATACTTCAGCTTCTATATCTCAAGCTGGTTGTGGTAATATTTTGCCATTTTGAAGGTGTGGACACTGCAAGAAGCTTGCTCCTGAGTGGAAGAAGGCAGCCAACAGTCTTAAAGGCCAGGTCAAGTTGGGTCATGTTGATTGTGATGTAGATAAAGTAAGCTGTGAATCATTTCTCCGTTTAGCTAGCTACTCTGCCTTGAATCTTTTTTGCATATTTGCGTGACGTCTTGGTGAGGAGTATGTGCATTCAACATGTTCATTTCATGTAGACAATATGATTTAACAGCCTCAGGATTTATATAGTCAGTCGCTAATACATGCTTAAATAAAAGTTATCATGCCACGTTCTGATGAAAGATATTACGGGTGTGTGCTTCAAATGCAACATAATTTTTTTAAAGATTTGGAAACAGTGGATTTGAGTGAGCAGTGGCACATACATGAGGAATCTGATATCTGGTTTCTAAGCTGTTTGTCAGTCTTAACAAATTCTGATGTGGCATAATGGGTTGTGATTGAGAAGGGTCTTACATTTTGTTCCTGTTTCTTGTTGTGGTCGCTGAATAATAGGCATATTTCTAACCTATTAGAGTTGCCAGTCTTTGATGAGCAGGTTCAAAGTAGAAGGGTTTCCAACTATCTTGGTATTTGGTGCTGACAAAGAAAGTCCTATTACATATGAAGGAGCAAGATCAGCTTCAGCAATTGAATCTTTTGCTCTGGAGCAGCTTGAAGCAAACGCTGCACCTCCCGAAGTGATTGAATTAACTGGCCCGGTAAGATTTTATCCTATATCCCAAAACTCCACCCGGGCCCCACTTGCAGACACAAATGCTCTTTCAACTTAAGTAACATAATATTTAAAAGTTGCATAAAAAATATCACTATACTTTTGAGGGAACCCAAATCATGCGCAATTTTGAAACTGTTTAAATTAATTCAATTGTTCTGCATGAAAATCTTTTGCATCACGAAACATTTCTGAATTGTTTTTGAAGATATCCATTATCCAATAGTCCGGGCATTAATGAAACTATACTGCTCATGTCGCGTAGGATGTTGTGGAAGAGAAGTGTGGTTCAGCGGCCATTTGTTTTGTTGCATTCCTCCCGGACATTTTGGACTCCAAGGCAGAGGGTAGAAATAAGTACCTTGAGATGATGTTGTCAGTCGCTGAGAAGTTCAGAAAGAGCCCTTACAGGCAAGTGAAAAGTTCCTTCATACGGGGTTTTGACCCCTGACTTTTTATTTTTTGTAACTACTTGCAAGTACTAGAGAAAATCACGTGGGTGTACAAGGACCTGTGTGCAATAGGATTTTCTTGCAAATCCACAAGACCCGTTTGCTTAATGAAACACTTCCAGATAGCTACAGACTAAAAAAGGTTGATGATACTACAAGAAACCCTTAGCATGATAATACTAAAGTGTACCCGGTTGAGTAGTGACAAATTCTTTTGATTGGATTAACAAATTCAATGATCTTTGAGTTCAAGCTGATAAAAGTGCAAGTGTAGTCTAAGGCTCTGTTCTTTTCAACTGAAATTTACTGAACTGAACTGTAGTATAAAATATAACTAAGCAGAACTGAACTGAACTGAACTGAATGGAACTGAACTGAACTGAATGAGTTTTCAGTTGAAGAGAACAGAGCCTAATTCACTGAGGGTAGTTACCAATTCATAGGAAAGTATAAGAGAGATCACAATCTGATTGGTATCCCATTTCAGAAGCATGCTCTTTTTTTTTTTTTTTTTTTGCTGCACTGAGAACAGAACTTTGTAGATGTAAATTTGTCTATGAAGGCATAATGTTTTTTGGTTTGGGGTGGGGGTTCACAACATTGACCTAAATTTACGAGAGGAAGAAGCCATTAGTCTCATGTTTTGCAAACAGAGGCGTAGAGGGGAGTTGAAAAGCTCTCCATCCCATTAACTTTGATGTTCAAACCGCAATTTAAAATTTTATTCAATTGACAGTAACTTTCTGATGACTGTTGCAGTTACCTCTGGGTTGCTGCGGGCAACCAACCGGATCTTGAAAAGCATGTCGGGGTTGGAGGCTATGGATACCCAGCTTTGGTGGCACTGAATCTGAAGAAGAAAGCTTTTGCCCCCCTTAAGGGTGCATTTGGACGCGAACAGATCATGTAAGTACATATTCTATGAATAACAGGGGGAAAAGCCAACAAGGGGTATGTGTAATGTTGCGGATATAGGTTTTTGTGATTCGCAATAAGGCAACTGCAACTTGAAATCTAGAGGAAGTACATGTATTTATGTTCGATCAGCAATCTCTGGGTCCAATTCTTACACTCATCTACTGTTCTGTACTCGTGTTTCCCCTTATATTATTGATTGTCTGCTTGTCGTTGCAGAGAGTTTGTGAAAGAAGCCGGACTTGGTGGAAGAGGAAATCTGCCATTAGAGACCAGTCCAGAGATAGTAAAGACTGAGCCCTGGGATGGTAAAGATGGACAAATTATTGAAGAAGATGAGTTCTCCCTTGAAGAACTTATGGGGGATGTTGATGCTAGCAAAGACGAACTATAACTTTTCTTTGAGGTATCATCGCACATCTTGGATGAACGCGAATTGAGCTAAATCAGTTTTGATGTCACAATACGTGTAGTGGTGTTGGTTTTTGTTTGAGCTCCATGTATTGTCTTTTGTTATTTAACATGAATGATTTAACAGAAGTACACTGGATCCACAATTGGTTGCACCTTAATCTTTTCTAGTGAGATTATAAATGTATTCAGTGTTCTGAAACCGCTCTTTTTGCACGAGTAAATTGTATCATGGGGGAAAGGTACAAAACCCATATATGAAAACATGAATTTTCTAACATTCAGACACCAATTCATAGGTAGGGTTTCGAGCTTTTTTTAGATCATGTAATTGCAGCTAAATAAACTAACCGAGTTGTGAAAACAATGTTAAATAGCTCACCAAACAACTTGGTTTAACTGACTATCACCTGTTCACAAAGAATGAAGAACGAGAAGCCTCGTTTGAAATAGATCTCAACAGGTAACCTAAGCTAGGCGTTTCCATCTTCAAACTTCACCTCTTAACATAAAATAAAATTTATTTGAGTACCTCAACGTTCAACATAAAAGTACAAGAGTACAGATTACAATATATGGTTCATCATCATATCAATAAAGCTTAAAAAGTCCTATCCTAGCCGCATACAACTGTAACAAGTATTACTTGTAACCCAAATTAGCAGCAGAAGGGTGGTATAAATACCCAAGGACAATGTCCACAAAGACGACTATAACTCAGAAGTATGTGCAACTTGTACCAGAAATGAACAGCAGGAATGTTGCTGGAGGAAACAGAACTAGGAAAATGTCTCGTCTTTTCTCTCCTATGATAGATTCTAAGAAGCAATGAAGTTTGCATACTTCCCTGACATCAACTTTCCACTCAGTAAAAGGTGAAGAACCACCTAATGATAAGCTCCTAGTAAACAATTCGCCAAATTGCATTCCACAGTTCATGCAGGTCATTTCTTTCCAATAAAAACCATCCCTTGAATTTCACCAGCAACATTGTTTCTTAAGTCGACAACAATAATTTTCGGCTATTGCTGCCAATTATTATACTGCTGGTTCCTGTTACCGCCTGGTGGATTCGAACCTCTGCCACCTGAAGCTCCATACTGATTGTTCTGAGAGTAATTAGGAGCTCCATATCCACCAGAAGCAGCTCCTCTAGGAGCGGTATTACCAGGATATGGTGGCCGTGCCTGCGGGGGATATTGCCCAGTATTGAAATTCCCACTTTGACCTCCACGTTCTTGATAATATCCAGCAGAAGTCCCACTTGGAGGATATCTATTGGGTGGACCACCACGACCTTTTCCATACTGATGATGACTAGGCCCACTAGCAAATGCAGGAGGCTGCGTATTGTTCATCGGACCATTGTTCCAGTGTTGACTATGAGATTGTCCGGTCTGCTGAATTGGTGGCAACCGAGCATGTTGCTGTGGATGTTGCTGTTTTTGTCTTTTGGCCGCTTCTTCATTTTGTCGTTGCTGCTGTCTTTTCTTCTTAGTCTGGAACTCATGAGATGATTCGTACTTCGGCAAGCTGAAACATGAGCAAAAGTTATTTTTCATCAATGGTATTGATTATCAAAGTAAATTTACCAATAACATCTATTATCACTTTTACCAAATATATATTTCGCATCTTTTTAGTATTTACAGGTAAGCTTTGCGAATTTAAACTCTATGACACACACATTAAGCTGTTAAGTTAAGGGTTACAACCGCCTCCAAGATGGGACATAATTTTAGCTTGATCAATCCAGAACTTGAGTATAAATGATAGCCAAGAGTTACTAGCACCAATCCAGATCTTCAGGAAGTCTATCAAGCATACCTTTTCGGGTCGCAAGGTAAGGGATCAGTCCAGAAATATTCAGCATCCAAAGCATCCTTCGCTGAAATTCTCTGCACAAATTGAGGTTTACAAACATTAAGAGGCACCATTTTTCCGGGAGAGAAAAAAAAGTACTTGTTCTGAGATTACTAAAATCCATTAAAAAAAAAGCCTGCAATGCCTTAAATGTGAACTTGAGAGTATCAAACCTCAGAAAGTGACTATAACCATGTAAGATCCCGATGCCTTACAAATCCAAATCCAAAATACTACAGCTTTGAAGTGGTAATGTAAGTGATGTGATTGAGTGAAGACTATTAATTAGGGATCCTACGTTTGTTAACAGAGAGGGATTCTATAAGTTTGCACTTGACCATTATTACAAGAATCAAGGCGTGCATCTTGTCTACAAGCCAAGCAGAAGCAACAATGAAACTAGGAAGACCGGAGCAAATTATTCAAAATATTAAGACTATTGAGAGCATAAAGATAGCGAATATGACTAATAATGATCCTACTTGGACATGGAGCTGCATCCTCTTTGGCAAAATGTTTGAGTTTCATTTTACAATGTAATTTAACATTATTTTCATTTTGGAAATTTCAATACTAGATCACCCAAAACATATAAAGATAGGTTCTCAAAAGAAATGCTGCATTGAACTATTTCTACGGTAACTGATGTTGCCAATGAGTGATGTTTCTAAAATAAAAAAGATAAACAGGAACTTCAGTTTCTCTACTAGCTCGACCTCTCAGAACATAAGAATAAATGATAACCAAGAGTTACTAGCACCATGTTCAGAAAATGTAAAATAATGATTCCTATAATACAGTTCACCAGAGCTTCAAACCATAAAAATTGTGAAATTCATTTAATTTCCAGCAAGCTTAACTCATCAAAAGTGAAACTTCAGAAATCACAAATTTGCACACTGCTTGAAGCAAACATATTTGAACAGGATATAAAATTAGCTGGCATGCCACTCCCCCTAGCATGGAATTCAGCTAACTTCTACATGACATGCCAGTTCATCCAATTACGCAAAAATATAATATGATGAAGTAATCCCTAAGAAATTTCCAAGTCAAATGTATCATAACATGATCCTTTCTATGCACTTCTAGGCCATAAACTAGATAGATTTTTATCCTCCTATCCTGAGCCTTATCATTACCCAAAATATGCACTCTCCCTCAGAGTGGCATCAACAATATTATTTCTCTCATTAGACAAATATCGTGAATTTTCATTGAATAAATGCACACTACTATTGCCTTCAATCACTGACCAAAAAGTGATCTCTACCTCTATGTTAATGTAAAAGGTTTAAAATCCAACACATCTCTACATCGTAGTGGCATCTTATATCTATCTGAATAAGGTGGATGTCTATATAGACAAAATTTTGATTTACAAGAAAGCGAGCAAGTTAACAACATTCACGGCGGCTACGTCTCTTGATATGACGAGTTGACAACTAAGCTTGACCTACTACATCCAAATACATAGTGAGGTCTGACCAGTAAAATGCTGCTAAAACTCACTGGGTAAAATATCTAGATACCTGAGATGGATCTAGAACCAGCATTTTCTCCAGCAAATCTAGAGCATGACGGTCAAAACTGTGAAGCAGAGACTTACAATTCAGCAAACCAAGAACTATGTAAAACATTATTGATTTAGCGCATAACTACATTCAGCGCCATATACTTAACTGCCTAAACAGCTCACGGATTCGCTTCTTCATTTGACGTGCCGGTTTAAATTTGTTGTACCAGGGAATCTTTGATACACCAGGCCAAATCAACTCATCAGGCGTCCCACAAAGCTCGAATATCTTAGTTAATTGCTCAGGCTGAAAATTTAGCAAATGAAGGCAATTCAGTAATGATAAACACAAAATTCTAGATAAAAAACATTCCCAGAGGCCAGAAACAAGTTGTGGATATATTTCAAAGCAGATAAAAATAGGTACAAACAAGATTAATGGATGCATGTCTAGGGAATAATTCCACTAGTGCTTCAGTTAGCCTCCCCAATTTAGCAAAATAGATTCTAATATATTTTGTGACATAAGAAATACCTAAATAGCAAAGATACTAATCATTTAACAATGCAATATCATCAAAGAAATATTCACTCTTGGTACCACCCTGACATATAAGAACTCTACATGGGCTATTGAAATTTCGCAAAGAGAACCATTGTCTGAATTCAATTTGGATCAAGACACTGTAAAGGGGAGCTAAAAACAGAACTACTTGACATTGGATGGTTGATGCTAACTAGGAAAGATTTAACTTAGATTCAGTAACAACCCAACATTTAAGACTTCCGTTTTTCATTGAAGAGACTATGAGTACACTAGAAAAAGAAATCCACCTGCTTCGATAATGTTATTTAAAAAGAACCCAAACCTCATTTTTCCCTGTTAAGATGGGTTTTCCATACAAAAGCTCAGCAAATATGCAGCCAACAGACCACATGTCAACAGCTGGACCATACTGAGTGGCTCCAAGAAGCAACTCTGGAGGTCTGCACGATCAACACGGTGAATGAATATGATATCTTATGTTCAATGACAATTCAGAGCATATTACCAGCTGGTAGCATGTTTGAAGTAAAAATAATTCAATATTCATTATTGTAGTAAGAGATCTACCTGTACCACAGAGTAATAACACGATTTGTGAGATTGGCATTGTGGTCGCTGGAAAATGAACGAGCTAGTCCAAAATCCGCAAGCTTGAGGTTCCCCTCATTGTCAATGAGAAGATTGGAGCCTGCGGAATAGTTATCATGTAAAATTGGTCTATGAGCACTATAAATATTAAAACGAAAAAAATAAATCAGATGAAACCTTTTATGTCCCTGTGAAGCACTTGATTAACATGACAATAATGTAGACCCGTGAGCAGTTGCTTCATATAACACTAAACAGAAATAAAATATTTTCAATGGATTGTTCAAAGAAAAACAATAGAAGCATTTAATATTACACATGTATAGTACTTTTATTTGAGGAATCGTAAATCTCAACCCAGGACGATCAGCAAGGCCAGTTAGATCGTGGTCCATGTACTCGAAGACCATATAAATGCTGCCTTTGTACTTGTTGCATTCTGTAAGACAAAAGATGCATCACATCCGGTTAACCAATCATTCAGGCAGATCAAAAGAGACTAATCATAAAATGCCAAAGTCATGTCATTACCTCGTGTTCCTTGGTCATCATTGTCACGGCCTTGCAAATGTAACAAACCATGTCAGAGATAATAGAAGGCATAAAGACAAGAGTACAAAGTTACAACAGAATATACAACTCTATATGAAATAAAAGGAATTACCAGGTGATGTCACTATCTCTTTCAAATCGATAACATTTTCATGATGTAGTTTCTTTAGAAGTTTAATTTCTCGAATAGCCGTAATGGGAAACTGCACAAAAAAATCAAAGATGTCAGGTACTTGAAGACTGAGAGTTGAAGATTAAGAAGATTATATTGGCAGTCAGCCAGTCACAACTCATTTGTGATAACATAAATAGCATTCTGGCAAATTCGACACGGAGGTAAGAAAAATACCCCTTCTTTTTCGTTATCCATGCGTATTTTCTTTAGAGCTACCACTTCTCCAGTCTTCTTTTCTTTTGCCATGTATACTTGACTGGGAAATAAGATTAAAGATTGAGAACAAACTCAAGTATGCAAAAACCAGAAGGTAATGAAAATTAAGTAAAAAAGCTCAGGTTATATCCATGAATAACAAAATAAGAACTGAAAGGAGATTTACTTCACACCAAAGTTATTTTTTCACCCTGCCATGAACTCTCTGCAATGAATTTAACTTATCAACATATAATCGAAAGCCCCCTCTTTCAGACTACATTTCTACTATTAAATAAGATGACAAATATACGAACAGTGTGCAGTGCACACACTAAGTGTCACCTTCCCTTACTCAATCTTGGGAGAATTGGGCGTATTCTTATATTAAATAGATCGTGGTGGCATGAATACCTACGCTAGAAACTCCTATAAATCAGATCTCTATTTCATGGCCATTTCCATCAATTATCTGTTCTACTAATAAATTTCATCTCATCGGATAACATAACCTTAGCACTCGTCTTTTTATTAGAAATTAGAAGTGCCTTCTCTTAGAACTTTTTCCTATCTGGCTAGAACTGACCTCTCTATACCCTAGGCATATTCTATCAAGCTGTTTAGGGTAAGGCACGACAACACATACACATAACATCAAAATCTGGATTCAGGCAATGGGACAGGTTCATCAAAAAAATAAATGAAAGTAACAGACTGGGCTCCTTGGCCCAAATAAGATATAAAACGAACCTAGGAACAGAAAAAAGTAGAAGAAACCCATTTACCCGATGGGCAGAAGTAAATGACTGGTGTAATCATGCGATAGACATTTTAGGCTTAAAAGTGCTTTCTTTACTAACCAGCATTTAATTACTCAACTAGTATTAGCTTTGATCGCGTATGCCTAATCCCCTATGTGTTCCTGCACAAATATGTTTTATCTTGCCTATTCCGGTAAGACGGTAACCTTCATACACCAGCTCTTTCCAACAAACAGTGTGGAGTAGATATTCATTTCCAAACTACATATCGACCTATTTTCTAAATTAGGATGTAAACTAAGAACTCCAGTACTTCCAAAGCTTTTCATAGCATCACATAGTCTTAAAGTTGCCAAGTGTTTAGAGCCAACTTCTTCCAACTTTATTTATGAGCATAGATAGGAGTTAAAATACCAAGGGGATTGTGCACCTACTCTATTCAAAGCTCCTTTATTACCAATTTTACATGTTCAATTCTTGTATTCCACGTGTAAGTTGCTAACCGTTTTCACAGAAAGATTATTTCCTTTTAATATGCAGAAAAACATCACAAGTATCTAGTGTCATTAAACCAGCAAGAATTTCACAGCCAGCGCCAAGTGTTTAGAGCCAACTTCTTCCAACTTTATTCATGAGCAAAGATAGGAGTTTACCAAAGGATTGTGCACCTACTCTATTCAAAGCTCCTTTATTACCAATTTTACATGTTCAAATTTTGTATTCCACGTGTAAGTTGAAAGATTATTTCCTTTTAATATGCAGAAAAACATCACGAGTATATAGCATCATTTAACCAGCGGACCCGCATTACGTTACCAACCAACTAAGCCTTATCCCAACATAAATTACGGTACGCTACGCTAACCAATAAAGGAGTCACGTTAGGTCACATGCAACAACGTGTGTCTCTCCTTAACTGAATGTTCATTTACTCCCTTAACTTCCATATATTTCGTATAACTTCTATGTCTTCTTCAGTCAGCTACATGCTCTTCTAAAGGCCCCTAACTCCATCAACTCCACCCGTACACCCACACAACATTAATAGGGTTAACTAAATAATGTGGCAATCCCTGTAAGGAGTGATCATCAATCGACAAGTTAGGGGGGCAAAAAAAAACTTCAAATATAATGGATCCACGTTCCAACACCCCTACACACAACATCAAAATCTCCTTCACCTCTCTCCAGGGTCTCGTCCGTCCGTACACTTTTTCCCAATGCTCTTCTTAGGTTTCATACAATTCCACACACACAAAAAAATCTACTTCACCGAAAGTACAACTGTTTTGCAAGGCTCCTTGAGACAATTTTACACAGGGATGCTTAACGAAAACTGTAGCAGAATAAACTTAGCCAATCTAATCTAGATCAATCAATTAAGAAATGAAGCAAAACAAACATTCATGCAATTGAATCAAATCAACTTCCGAAATATAGCAAAAACTACTGTATAACCTCAAAAGGTTAAATCAACATTTCACCAAACAAAGGAATCCAGATTAATAAACAAATTTCGAGCAGAAAAGCATACGAGAGGATTACCCATAGGTTCCTTCACCAATCTGTTCAAGCTTTTCGAAACATTCGACGCTCCGAGAACCCCAAGCCGGAGAATCATCGACATTGAGCTGATTAGGCGTAGCAGTCGCCATCACTGGGTAGATTCTACTTCACTTCGTCAATCGCGATTTATCTAGTCTAGGGTTATGCCAAAAAAATCTTAATGGGGAAAATTTCAGGAGAAAAGAGACAGGGACACTGAAATTTTGGTGACTGATATAAGCGGCAGGGTTGATAGAAAAGATGATTTTAGGGGTAGTATGGTAATTACGTGGGAAGATATTACATGTGATTGTGTTCGTAGAGGTCGAAAAGTCCAGAAAATATATCTCAAGTTATGAAGTTACCGATTTTAATGCAGTGGGGTTGATCGATTTTGGTACGTTAAGATGAATCATGTCCGATTGAGATCCATGCAACAGGTGGCGTATAAATTAAACGAAACAAATTACTTTGTAAAATTCTGAAGTACACGTTGGATTAAAATATAAATAAGATAGATTTTGGTTACTTTCGAAGAGGCCAATTTTTGTGTTTAAAAACTTACATGTAAATCGTTGCAAACTCATCCCTTTTTGTTGAGAGAATAACACAAAATTTATAAAATAAATATATGATATAAATAAATAAAAAAGAGAAACAACAAATCACCATGGAAGATTGGAAGCTCCATGGCGGAACATTATGGAAGCTGCTCCATGGAGCTTCCTAAAAAAAAGTTAAACTAAAAATAGAAAGAAAGAACAAAGTTGCCATGGAAGAGAGCTTACCTAACCATGGCAGCTTTCGTTCATGGCGGAAAGAAGCATGGAAGCTCCTCCGTGGGGTTTCAAATTCAAATCTAGAGGTAAGCTTCCATGGAGGAAAATAGTTCTAACCTAGATTGGCTCCTCCATGCAACTTCCATTTCAGAAGTGGAAGCTACATGGAGGAGGCTCCACGAGGAAACTTCTAAGCTTCCATAGCGTTTGATACATTTTTTTAGATTTTTTTCTAGGGGGTCGGTGTTGGGACGAGAAGTTTTGACACAGGTTTGACAAAAAAAACACTCCATCCAGTCTTGAATTCCAGTATATAGATTTAGGAGTAACATTGAAATTAGTTTACCTTTCGGTTCAGATTCAGATAGGATGTCAATATGTCGTAATTTTTTTTTCCCGCTTTTAAATTTGGTATTGGTTTTGTTCCCGACTAAGGTTTTTTTTGGACAATAACATATAAGTAACAAATATCATAAATATTTGTTAATTGGAGAATGTAATTGACTTTTTGTTTCTTGATTTTGACAATATTATAATAAATTATGCATGCACACAAAATTTTGGAGAAGAAGAACAAATTAGAACTTTTTTAAAGTAAAATATATTCAATAATGGACCATAGGTCATGAAACGGATAAGTCGGTCTTGTTTTGGGATTTTTTTTCTTTATCATTTCATTAGCGTTGGCTTGTCGAGTTTCGACGGGAATGGAAACACCATATATGTATGATTGGAATAAATATAATTACAATTGAAGGGATTGGCAACCCCTCACTCTTGTCTTGACAAGTTTTGCACGACATACCAGATGACGTAATTAAGTGGGCTATCTTTTTTTTTTTTTTTTTTGAACAAAATAGCTTATATTCCAAGTAATCAATCAAGTACAACGCCTCACAACGAACAATTACAAGAACAACAAAAATAGAAAGGCTAATAAATAGGATTGTCTAAAAACTAGGAACATGTCCCTCTCAGGTTTTTATGCACTAAACATCTACATGCATAAACCTGAACTACATGCCGAAGTAAAGATTGAAAATGCATAGCAGACCCCTGAAAGTCGTTCAATTTCTTTCAATCCAGATTGCTTAAATAAACTCAGCAACCAACACTTCAAATATACGTTGCTTGGGATGTTTTCCTTTGATCGTCCATGCCAGACCATTACTAATCTGACGCGAAGTGCCACTCAACATCTTGTCAAATGCCATCCAATCTCGGTGAATAACGGGGTAGTTAACAAGAAGATGATCAAGTGTTTCTACAAGCTGTGGGAGCAGTTAGTCGGTACATGGCGAATCCAGGCTGAGAAGATGGGGGAGCAACAAAGAGAATTCTAAGATATATCAGATGTACGTACTGGCAAGGGCTATGTGGACTCAGGTTATGCATGTGATCAAGATAAGAGTAGATCCACGACCGTGCATGCGTTTGTTCTTTCAAATGGAGCTGTAAGCTGGGCTTCTAAGTTATAAAGTGTTGTTGCATTGTTAACAAAGGAAGCGAAATACATTGCAGCTACACATGCTTTTAAAGAAGCAATTTGGGTTCAAAGGTTATTGGAGGAGATTGGGCATAAACAAGAGAATATTACTCAATTTTGTGGCAGTCAGAGCGCCTTGCACATTGCAAGGAATCCAACCATTCATTTCAGGACAAAACACATCAGTGTTCAGTATCACTTTGTTCCTGATGTTGTGGAAGATGGGAGTGTCGATATACTAAAGATACACACTTGGGAGAACTTAGCAGATGTTTTAACGAAGTCAACCAGTCCTGACAAGTTCGGTTGGAGTAGATACTAAAAGTAAGCAGCAGGATTGACAAGGCAGAAGGGATTATATGGAAACCTAATTGACATTTGTCTCCAAGTGGGAGAATGTGAGAGTAATAAATAACATGAGTATGAAATAACATGCCTATCTATGTTAGCAGCCGAATAGTGGAGTTGCAGTACTAGTAAATTCACGACGATGAGAATTTGTTGTGTGAACAAATTTAGCCGTGTTTTGTTGAATGAAGTTAGTTCAACTTCATTAATGAGATAGATGGAAGAACTCTAGTATAATTAGAGCTAATCGGGAAGCTTCAACAATCATCCCATCTGAAACTACTCGAGTCTCATATTCTTCTTATCTTCTACTTTGCAAAAAGAGAGTGATTCTCCTGGTGCAAGTAGAAGATAAAAATTGTTCTTTACTTGAGAGTGTTGTAATCCTTTCATAGTGATAATTTCACAACCTTGTCCATAATTTTTTCCCGACTTGCCTTATTTTTTTATCTTAATCATTATATTAACCAAAATACGTCATCTATCAACGCTTCCGCAGCAAATATATACCACCTAACACTTTGGACGTTCAGAAAGCATGGAAAATTTTATGGGGCTCTTGTGAAGTAGCTAATGTGCTTGGTACCCTCATACATTAGAAGCCATTGAAACATTTTTCTAATAAACTCCCTTTGACCCGAACTCAACTTTTCACTTTCCGTTTTGGTTTGTCCAAACTCAACTACCTCTTCCTTAAATAGAAAACCTCTCTCCTACTTTATTCACAATATATCTTACTTTACGCATTATCTTTCGTAATTTATTCACCATATCTTATACTTTATTCACTTTATCTTAAAACTTGTGCCCAGATCAACGGTAAGTTGAATCCCGCAACGGAGGGAGTATTAGTATTACAATTACAAATAAGTAAAAATATTACTTTAAAAGTGCACACTTCTAAAGTTATTTGAAGCAAAATCATTGATTAACGGAGAAATTGATGAATTCGTATATAGAGAAGCAAATCAGGTTGCAGACCACTTGACAAATGAAGCAAGCCGTAGGACTTTTGGAAACAATGTTGTTTGTTTTATGGTTTGGTTGGGACTTTTGCCCAATTTGGCTTGTTGATGTACTAAAGCTAGATACTCGTACTTTTATTCGGTCTGTAACAAACTTAATCTAATCAAATATTAAGTATTTTATCTCAAAAAAATGAAGGAGGTTGGCTGTTGTTGTTGACTTGGCGTTCATGTCATTATTGTAAAAAAAAATTAATCATCATTATTTACCATTTGTTGATCGTTTGTCTTTTATTTTTAGAAGTAAATAAAGTTGTAAATTTTGTGGAATGGCTAAAATGACACATGTCTAACGGTCTATAGGATGAAGTGAGTAATATTTTACTCACTCCATCCCGGCATTCTAGTCCACCTTATTTTCGGCATTTTTTTTAAGAAAGTCAAGTGTTTATTATTTGTTGTTGGAGAGAGAAATAATAAAGAATGAAAAAAGTATGAGAAATAAGAGAGCAATGTTAAAGAATGAAAAAAGTACGAGAGATAATGAGATTAGTGGGTGTACTTTTTTGATATTTTTGAAACTGGACTGATTAACGAAACAACCATAAAAGTAATACTGTACTAGATTAGCAGGACAGAGGGAAGATGGAGAGTATTAATTTTTCTCAACTCTAGATAAATGATCACTTGGTAAGGTACTAATAGAACGGCTGGAATACATTGAAGCAGAGTTTTAAGAGTACAAGCATTTAACTCAATATTGCACTTCAAGCAAGGGAACAACCATATGAAAAGCCTTGTCAACCATGACTTGACAGCAGAGCTTAAAATCTTTAAGATGCAAATTATAATTACTTGCCTCTGGTTCAAATTACATGATGCAAGACAGAAAAGATGATGAACCATCAACTATGGTATGAAAATCAGTAACAAATCAGGTTTGGCAACATTGTGTACCATGATCTTCAGGTATCTGTAACCTAAATGAGTGCTTTACACTGCCATTTTCATTTCCAACTTCTGATGAGGATTATAATTTTTCAGTTCGAAGTCAGCAGCCGTAAATGAATCGATGTCCTTTTTATGCGGGTTTATCATCAAAGTCTGTAGGAGAATGGAACACAAGTATCAATAATTAGAAATGTAAAGAAACAAGTATAATATGAAGGAAAACCTGCCATTTAATGTCAGTAGAATGCAAGATCAGGTACAGTCATCATCTACATTACCTTACTCCCTATTCGTTTCACACTCTGTCCAGCTTTGGTGCAAAAAGAGTTTCAAACGCGCCTTATGCGGCTTTTATATTAATTAATTCATGCTTTAAGCTTTGCAAATCTCACACTATGATTTCAACATACACAATTTCTATATTTCATAATGATTGTACAGGTTATTTACACAAACCTCCCCTAAATGATAATCAAAAGATTACACATGTGTTCCGCCATTAGTTTCTTACTTTATGACCCATTGCCGTTAAATTGGCTCATTCAACATTATTTTGGCCAAAAAGTATGGAAAATGAAAACCCGAAATCACTTGCACACCCCTTATCATGAAAAAGAAAATTCAATAACACTCAATTGGTCACTGTGGTATTAAAAATAATTTCTTACAGACCCCTTGCCATGAACTTGTCAATGTTATTTGAAAAAATAACTCAGCCTTCTTTTATTACTCTTATTATTGGTTCACTTTGATATTACAAAATTTGTTTCAAGACCTTTTAAATAATTAAATGAAAAGATATTGCATATTAAGTCTTCTTATTTTCACTCTCTAATACCCACTTTCCTTTTTTTTCATAATTGTGACAATTTCAGGTTCACGCATTAGCTTCTCTCACACTTCAATTGATGTAATGTTCTAATGAGTGTTTACAATATTAACCTCAGAATTTAACTCTATTAAAGGTAATAATTTTTTTTGATTGGTAGATTGGAGGGCTAGCATGATCTGGTGCATTCAATACAATGTACAGAAAAACGTCAACAAACTGGATGAGTTTATAATAATTAAAAAAGAAAATAATAATAGTAAGAAGTGAAGAGCTAATCGGCACTTACCGGGAAAGGCCTGGGAGATTTTTTAAGTTGCTCCTGAAGTGGGCCAATGTGGGTTTTATAAACATGGGCATCCCCAATGACATGGACAAAATCACCAGGAGAAAGACCTATGATGAGGAGGTTCTGTAAATGCAACTGAACAAGTGTAATATTATGAAAGGACTCAGCCTACGAGGATTTAGGAGTAGTCAGAAAGAACACAGTAATTCTTTTTGCTAAACAATACGTACCACAAACTTGAGCAATCATGCATGTCAACAAAGCATAAGACGCAATATTGAACGGCACTCCTAGGCCCATGTCAGCAGAACGTTGATACATCTGGCAGGATAGCTCCCCATTGGCTACATAAAACTGCCACACATCATGATACACAACTTATCAGAGAAATTGTTAAAATTCTTGGTCAATTTAATTTAAATCTTTAACCCCTTTTACATCATTGAGCTTTAAGTGGTAAGGCAGCACATCGTAAATATTATAATATGACAGTTATAATAGTTATTATTTTATAGAAATAAGAGGCAATAGAGGGACATGGATGAGAGGGGGGGAAAAAGTAGAATGACAATTCTCATGACAACCTGCGCAAACATATGACACGGGGGCAAAGCCATTAACTTAAGATCAGAAGGATTCCATGCAGAGATGATAATCCGCCTATCATCGGGTTTATTCTTTATCTTGTCAATAGCATCTAGCAACTGATCAAATCCTTGTCCAGTGTAATCAGCATGCATGTTGGTGTATCTGTGGAACATAAATTTTAAAGATACTTTCAGTCTCATATATTAAGCTTCCCTTAATGGACTGCTCATGTATTAATGACTAACCGTGCACCAAAATGTCTCCACTGAAAGCCATAAACCGGCCCCAAATCACCTTCTTCTCTCTCTGCCAGCCCAATACTGCAACAGATACATTCTTAGATTATAACAAAACATTATTCTGAAGTTGTTCTTGATTACCTGTCAAGGAATTCTCTTGAAGCATTGCCATCCCATATATGAATTCCTTTATCTTGCAAAACCTGTGATGATGGAATACTATTTAGAATTAAGAATGAAATCATAACCTACATGTATGCAGGTGCAGGAGAATGTCCTTTCTATTAGAGAATCAATTCTTTAATACTTTTTGTCGTACCAAGATATACTAATAATTATAAAATAAAAGAGGTTCGAGAATGTCTCTTTTGTCATGTGTTGACGTATCTGTATCAGATCCAGCGTGGATACGCCAGCCTAACCAAAGTATCCATATTTAACAGTTTCACCTATTACCACCATCATTTTCCTTCATGAAAAAAGAGCCAGGAACAAGGAAAGTAAATAAACCTTGTGAACGATGGGTATAGAGTTCAAACAATAGGACATCTCAATTATACTCTTTCTCATACATGTGAGATACTGTGGCACTATCTGACCATAATCAGGTTTGCCTCAAGCTAAAAATTTTTGCAGATTGTTTTGGAGGATACTATATTGTAGGCACTTATGTTGATCAGAGCAGTGAACAACTTTTCAAAACCAACTTCCTTCTTACTGTTATGGAGCTCAAGCATGATTTCAATGTCATCTTCTACAAAAGGATAAGATTAAACTTTGACCAAAATTGCCAAAGAGCTTAGAAGAACTGAGGAGCTTGAAAATATGGCAAGACGAGTAAAGTAACATGCCATATGTCAATCATAGACCTGCCAAGTCAAGAATGTGGTATGTTCTCGAGAGCTACCAGGCAGGTTGAACCCAAATTTTCAAGGTCTTATCCTCATGTTATGTATAAAAAGAAAAGAAGATTGTTGAGAAAACCTTAGCATTTGTTGAGCCACTGATGAACCACAAAAGCTCTTCGACAACTCCACGCCAGAAAACCCTCTGTAAAACCAACCATCAAAGAATGGTCAGCATATTACTTTCATGATAACCATAGCTTGATCTTAGGGAAAGCGGACATAAATGGTTGGTTTTGTAGCAGAATTAAGTACACTTGCAATAATTAAGATTTGACCGTGCTGGACATATATTTTAAAGCCTACATGAGCTTTATATGCGTAGCATAGTCAAAGTTGCAACCAATTACAAACAACTGAAACAAGGATATATACCTTAGTTGTAAGAAGTGGAAAAGACTTGCGCAAATTAAAGCGCATCTGCAAATATACAATATAAATGTGAGGATTGCAACACCAAAAACAAGAAAGAAAAAAACAGGAAAAACACATCATATATCACTCACTGACAATACAAAAATGCCTTATGAGTATATAATATACCTGGCATCCAAATTTTGAGAGTGTACCAGTCCCTGTACGGTCATCTTTGTTATTCCCATTGGAGATAATATCTTGAACTAGTCTCAGGTATAAAAACTCCTCATGCTTCTCAAAAACAAAATTTGGCAAGAACAAGAAATCCATGAGCTTGGGACTTTTCGGAAATAATGTATCACTGGAGGCCTTCAGGCGCACATAAGTAGCAAAACAATAGGAAACTCCACTCTCAACCGTAGGTGATGATGAGTACCAACGCTGAAAGAGTGACAAATCAATAGGAGGAATAAAGGTGTCACATGCAATAGGAGTCACAATTTCGGTTATGTGGATAGCCTCACATTCTGGACCATTGAGTCCTTCCCTGCATCCATACTCATGTCATCTCTTCTTTACATAGCAAACAGAAAGAGTATGCCAAGAAATGAATCACAATGACATAATAATGTTAGTACCTTAATATCTGGCCGCCTCCTATGAGGAAAACCTTCTCAATCGAGAGGTTATATGGAGGTTCAGCTAATAATTTCAATGCCAATTGTATGCTACCAGCAAAAATAACATTATCGGCTGTAGAATTTTCTGCAGTTCCAGAACGGGTCAGCACAACATTGAGGCGGCCAGGCAATGGGCGAAACTTTGTTGGGATGCTTTCCCAAGTTTTCCTCCCCATCAACACAGCATTTCTTTTGCTAGGATCTGATGTGACACTAGTAACCTCTTTGAAATATTTAAGGTCACCAGGCAATCTCCATGGCAACTTACCATCTTTACCAATGCCCATATGTGGAGTTGCAGCCACCACAACCTGGTAACTCCTCTGGGTAGTTGGCGGAGCATTTATATTCGCATTAGAAGAGCACGTACTTGAACCAACGTCCATGACTAGATATCTCTTGCAGAATCTTTGCAAGAAAATTCTATCGACAGTTCGTGAGGACCTTTTAAGTGGTGATGCTGAAACAACGCTGGATACAAAACTCTGTAAAGAACCTAATGCAATCTGGAAAACATAAAAAATAAGATATTCTACCGGCTACATGTTATCCTGGAAGAACATATAATGACAAGACGAGCAATTATCCATTTCACCAATTGTGAAAATTGTTGATATTGGTTTAAAAAGGAAATTGGAAATGGGAGACCTTTCCTTTCGGTTGGACATTGCAATCAGAGTTTGAGTGTAGCAACAGACGGTCATTCAGGAAATGGTAATATATTGTCAATTATTTTGAATCAAAATTCTATACTGCTCAGCCACGCAAGATTGCCTGTGTCATAATAGTAGATGTTTCAGGAGATATATTCAACCACAATTAAGGCATGCACCATTCTAATAGCTACAACACCATAGATCATAAGTTATACATTTTCATGTAGAATATGTAACGGCAAAATAACAAGATCTGAACCCTGAACTTTGCAAGCTACACACATGAAGTAGTATTGAGTGGATCGACAGTTCGAGCATGAAGACATAAATTGCAATTTTCACTACAAATTATTAGTATGGGATAGAACTGTCACAGGCTGTGGGAGAACTACTGCAGGAAATTTCAAATACATGATTCTGAAGGCACTGTATTTGCTTTGGTTAATGTGCTTCATCACGTAATGCAAACAGTGGCAAGACATGGGGGTGGGGACAGTGGACTCCGAGCAACTCTAAACATGTCATACTTTAACACTTCCCACCCCACTTCTCTCCTTTTTCCTTAAATGATTAGTAGTAAAAACTTTTACCCATTTTTTTAAAAATCATAATGCTAAATCATCTAAGTTTGTTATTCAGTAAATGCATGATATGGCTTAATGTCTAATACAAACTTTTATGAGAGACCGTCTCTACAAGATACAAGATTAACATCACATGTTTACCCAAAAATATTACATGTTTACTTTCAAACATCATGTATTTAATATACTTGCATTACTAAACATGTGATGTTTGCAGCTAAAAAAATGTAATGTTGATCCGATCTCTCGCAAAAGCTGATCAATTTCTAAATCATATGGAAACCTAAAACTGTACAGTACGGCATAATGCATTAGAAGTTTGGAGAGGTGTCAAAACATCTAACTTAAGATATTAGTTAACAGTGTGTATGAATTTCCATTATTTACTATTTACTGCGGAATTTTACATCCAAGTGACTTTTCTACACCTGAATTTTGACCAGACGGGATACAAATCGAACAACATTAAGTTTCAAAAAAAAGCTAACAGTAGCAAAAACAGGCGCACCATTATACTCCATTACACTCAATAACTCCACCAACAGGCTAAGTTATACTTGCATAACAAAAATACATGATATAACAAAATTCAAAATTCGCAATCCGAAATGAACGCTATGTTAATGCTAAGAAACATTCTATCAAACAAGTGGTGGATGTAAAATGTGGGAGCACGAAGATAGGGGATTGAACCCAGAGAAAGGTGGAATATAGAAAAGGATAAAAGAGATATTGGGATTACCTGTTGATTGCTTACGCTTACGGCTTACCGATCAATTGGAAAACTGAACAGAGATTGGAGATTAGGGTTGAATGGTAGAGTGAAAGAGGGCCTAAAATGACTCTGAAGGGCGGGAAAACTACGGATTGTGTAAATCGAACTGAAGTGTAACAGAGCTGGAAGCAACCCAGTTTGTACACGATATCCAAAATAATTTAAACGGGATGTTTGACAAGCGATTAAAATCATTTAAAATAGTTGTTTTTAACCAGGTGATTTAAATGGGCTGACAAACAAACACTTATGTTAAGTGTTTGGCAGCGATTTCAAATTGACCGGGTTTTAATTGAATTTTAAAGGTGAATAGTAATTGAATTTTAGTGGGGTTGTGAAGAATTTTTAGGAATAGAGTTAATTTTTTTAATGTTTGATAGGGTAGTTGTATGTGGTTGGTAAGAATGAAGTGATATGTATAATAGTTTTTAAGATTTATTGATTGGTTTAAAATTGTTATAATAAATTAAAAATTACAGTGAGGGAAAAATAGTATGTATAAAAATAAAAGTAAATTGAATTATAAATAATGGGTGAATTAAAAACAGATATTGTTTAACACGATTAAAGTCGTATGGTAAATAGGACGAGAAGGGGAACTCGATGAAAACCGGACTTTAATTGCGTGAGTCAAACGATCTGTTTATACATTTTCATTATTTTCTTTAATTTGAAAACCAGAGAATATGCATATCCGGGTGTGTACATATTACCGGATTATATAAGCAAACTACATATTTCATCCATATCGATTTACGTGTTGTTACATTATACTCCATTTTTTTGACTGCAAATTATGAAAAATCTAGATGTGGATTGTTTGAGTTTAATACTGAAATCAGTAAGAATGGAGATGAGATTAAAAAGAAAAAGAAATTAGAGGGATCAGAATAGAAGAAAGAGGGTATTACTTAGGGCAGCAAACAAACTCAGTTTTTCTTTTCTATCTACTCGAGTTCGACTTTATAGTTCAGTACAAAACTTTCGAAACTAAATTGAATATTGAAAAGCTCTGCACGTAGAGCAGCTAGTTGAGCACAAACAAGATTCCCTGCTTTTTCTTTCTTTTAAATACGATGGTATTAAGATAACATGCTTATCTAATAAACTCATTTAACTCGTATAAACTAGCTGATAATAAACATCGAAACTATAACTAAACATCCGAACAGTATGCATAAAATACAACGTTGAACCAACATAGTTCTGTGTAAGCAATTAGTTAGTCTTGTAAGCCAAACTCCTCCCACGATTCTATCCTATCTGCAAAACAGCTCTTCCTTAAATGCCTAACCTCTAAAATATGTCTATATCATTTACATTGAGGTGTTGTGTTGTGTTGTGTCAAAGGAAACATGTGCTGAAGAAAGATTAGTACAACACAATCGAGACTTCAAACTCGTACTCACACAACCTCCACCTGCTCTTTTTGGTCAATGGAAGTCCTGGTCTTCGAAACCATAGGAAAAGTAAACAAATATTCTCTGTACCGTATAGCTCTTTCTCCTCCAAACTAACTTCCTTCAAATATTTTTCTCATTGTCTCCCTCTTCCTATACTAACCTTGTATGATGTTTGCATGTTCGATTCTGAATAAGCATTCTCTTCTCAAATGTGAATCGGTGAATATGGCTCTAATGAAATCTTCCACCTGCAAATGACAACATATATGTAAATCTCGAAGTGAACTACACAAAGGAACTTACTATCCCAGAAATCCATCCCGCTGAATGTGAAGAAAGAGATAAAGATTGCCCATAACTGCACAACTGGAACACACTAAAACTTGGACGTAATATTATTTGTCAGGATTTTATTTCAGTCCTCGCTATATTTCTGGTTCTTGTATTTCATGGTTCGTCTTTTTCTTATAATGTTGTTCAACATTTCCTGCTTCTGTGAAAAATCTAGTACTACATTGCAAAATTCTTCAGAAACATGGTTACTTGGACAAACTTTTCGTACCTCTGTTAATGTAAATCTGCAGTGGGCAAGTTCACCACTTTCCCAGGCAGCAGTAATCGACTTCAAAGGCATGTCCAGAAGTTCTAATAAGATAACCAGAGAGATTTCTAGATCAGGCTGTCAAAGAAATCAAGAATCAATTATGTCAAGAGCTCTAAAGTTCAATAAAGAATACCTGCCAATTTCTGCAATTTTTGCAGGGATGGCAAGAAATCATCAAGATTAGCTGCCCTAGGGGACTCAGCTGACTTCTTTCTCCGATTAGCAGCCAAGAGGGGCTTCAGTATCGATGACAAATGCTCTAACAGCAAAAGGATTAGTCTCTGAAGCTGGATATTGCATGACCGGAATGGTATGAGTGGGAAGTAATCATCAACAAATATAAACAAATTGATGTTGCATTTAGAGTACCTGTAACGTTTCCTCTGCAGCCATATCATCCAAGAAAAGTATTTCTTTTGCAATTCTTGAAAAGACGGTCTCCAGAATCATGGTCATACTCTTCTCATATATTGAAGCTAGCAGTAAAGGCTCCCAAATTATGTGTACTTTCTCAAGTATGAAAGCTACCTGATTATGAAGGGTACAAAGGGATATTTATGCCAACACCCAGTACATATTAACCCAATTAGACAATTACACAAGGAAGCTCTTGGGTTTCAAAATATCACATCAAGGTCCTTCAAGGTCAAGGAGGTATAAATGTAATATTTTGAGGCGTTAGATTTTAGGTTTTGTGCAGTAAACAGGGAAGTATCTGTAGATCATTGCCACGTGATTGGGCTAGTCTTTCAAGGGTAGCCACTGAGAGACGGGCAAATGGATGTACAAGCAATGACACAATCATAAAAAATTTGGCAGACTCGAACTTCTTAATCTGGTGGGGTTTGATTATACAATTATGGTACCTGATCAATACAAAATTTCGCGGACTCGAACTTTTTAATCTGGTGGGTGTTTTGAAATCCATCAGCTCCATCAATAGCCTGATACATGAAATGTATATTCGTCTTAAGAGATGCACAATTATACATAACAACCAATGTATATTATTTGATGTTTATCCTAAGGTACCTGTTTCAAGTTATCCATAACCAGCTGAATTTGTCGCTGCAAAACTTCTTCAGCAACGAGCTGAAATTTTGGAGCCAAATCAACAAACACAGCAAGTTCCTTCACAGCACTAGGGAAGTATGGGCGATACTGCAACATAAGAGAATGAGATGCATCACATGTACAATGCAGATGGCCAGATGCATAAGTCATTATTTTGATCTTTATGGATAGAGGCAGGGCAAACAGGCAAACACATTCATCCTTTTACCTCAAATGCAAGGCCAAGAATCTCTTGAGATAGGTAAAGGCAGTCGTTGTGAATGAGAACAGCAGCCTGATTTATGGAGTCAAGTTGCCTTTCAAGCTTCAGAAGTCAAGAGAAAAGTATCAAACACCAAATATTCAATGGATTTGCAAAAGTAGGAATATATATTATAGGGAATTTACACAATCACCACCAGATTATATGTACAATTACTACACATAAACCCACGACCGTTAGCAATCTTACATATGGACCCCATGCTGTTAACCAAATCTTTCAAATAAACCCAGAACCGTTAAAAATACCCCCTACCCCTAAACTTCCAAATATGTTACTACTTGCGTTATTTTTGTATTATAAATTACCAATAAGCTAATTTTCTAAATTATCATTACAAAACATTTCTAAATTTTATCTGCCCATGGCGGAGCTCCGGCGGTCTACGATGTTTTTTTTATTTTTCAAAATTTAATAATTTAAAGGGCATTAGCTTTTTTTTTTTTTTTTTTTTTTTTTTTTTTTTTTTTTTTGCTTTTTAAAAAGAAAATCTGAAAAGAGGTTTTTTATTTTATTTTTGAAGGCATTAGTAATTTCTGATTTATTTTAATTTTTTTGCTTTTCCTAACAAAAAAAAACTTCTGGAAAGATGGACACTTCAGTCTAAAGGGGGTTTATATGTTAGATTTTTGTTGACTTTGTGACTTTTAATGGACGCCGTCGCCGTGGGTTTATGTGTATGTCTATATACTCAGGGGGTGTTTGTGTAAATTTCCCATATATTATATGTACAACTTGTATTAACTTTTAATGGAGGAATCACGTTGGCAGATGCAAGTAGATACAAGGTGTCCTCCGGCTAACAAACCCGATGCAAAGTTCTGGTAGACTACATTTAATTAACTCACAAATAGACATGTTCTTAAAAAAATGTTCAGAATAAGCAACAACATTAAACAAATAAAGAGATAAGAACTTAAAGTGAAAAATACAAGAAGATTTTATGACAAGGAAATTTGCTCATCTGGTGAACTGTCTCTAGATAAGGAAGACTGCGAGACTTGATTTTACAGAGAAGATACAGAGAGAAGTTCAAAATGTCAACTCAAGGTCTTTATGATGGTTTCTTACCATACGTTTGACTGTTAAAAATTAAAATTATGAAAATCATTATATGAATAAACTTCGCAGCTCACCTGAGTCAATTTTGCAATTTTTAGATAACATATTCACTTCTACCAAACCCATAGGAAAGAGCGAGGCTTGTGCCAGCTTCACTCTACAGTGCTTTGAAAAATTGTGGGAAATCAAGGGCAAAATTACCGGAGCAGCAAAGCAGCACAGTTAAGGTTGTTAACATTTGGCAGCAGCCTCAAATACTAACCTTGACTGGTATGATAGCTTCATAAAGAAGCAGAGCATTTCTAGCAGTGTGATAGAATTCCAGTCCCACTTTTGGAGGTAACAAGCACACATCCTGCATGTACAACTCCTCCCAATCATTTTCAGTATAAAATATACCAACAGAGCTGTGCGTGTCCTGTTTTTTTGCACTTCCTAACCTTAAGAGTTTGATGCACAAGCTCCATTAGCTGTTTAGCAGCTTCAGACACCACACATTTCTCAGATGAGACGAGTAAAGTAATATGATTAGCCATATCTTCTTCCTCATTTGATCCTGATGCTTTCATCATGTAACTCTGCAGCAAAATAAAATTAGCTGAATTGCAGGAACAGAGGGTTAATGTGGCTAAATGTGAAATGCAGGACTCACCTGAGGGATGTTGAAGCTAGACAGTAGAAGAAACTTTCTAGCCTTCGCTAAAATCTGAACTTTCTTCCTTGAAGCAAAATGCACCTCAACATTGTCAGCAAATTTGCTGAGCTTCTCATCCTTGGATTCAGATGGAGAAATGAACATAAGTTCCTTCAGAGCCCTCTCAAAATCCAGGGTAAGTTTCCTGATCTCCTGAAACTCAGCCAGCTTGGAAGCATCATCAGGTACAACCTGAACCCAGAATGATGGTAATTAATATTACTCTGATTAATTTTAGAGCAAAAATAATACAAATTTATCATTCCCATTCAGGATTGTGACTCGTTGAGAAAGACTTTCGCGCTAGGCATTGGGTGCTAAAGATAGAAATAAGTGTATGTATACAGTATTGTGGACCACATTCACAAATTATTACTTATAACACAAGTACTATGTCATGGATATTCATATGTCAAACCTAAATGGAAAGTCAAGAACTTGTGTTAGATGGTCTACAGTAAGATGGGTTTTAATTAGGGGAGTGTGCCATACATTTGGGTTTGGTAGTAGTATGATTTTAAGGCATGTCTAACTATTTGACTGTCTAACACAAGTTTTTGCCAAATGAAAAAATTCAATAAATGAATAAGGTTATAGGAATTATTCACTTCCACACCCCCTACCAGAAGCCCGCTTTTCAATTAACCCCCAAGTAAGAACAATAACGAGGCCCAAAAAATCAACAAAATGTAGTGTAGTCTGATTTTCTCTTCTTTTTTTTATAATATCTTTTTCAAAATTTCATTCAAAATCCTATATTTCCAAATCCAATATTTTTTAATTTCAAAATTTGAGGGGTAAAAAAGCCAAGTTACAAATGGTCAATACATTCTTGGACCTCATTGTGATTGTTCATACTTCAGGGGTACAGTGTAATTAGGCAAAAAAACGTAAGGGGCGTTATGTATTCACCCTAAAACTATATTTTATTCTCAAATCTCAACATCTGAGCTGTATATGCTAGGCTAAAATAAGATGATATCTTATTCCCATGTCTGATATAGCATTTTAACCAAGAGATGAATCCAACGAAATTGATTTTCTATCCCACCAATTCATTCACCAAATTGACTCTCCCATTTGTTCACTGATGTCATGTTAAAGAAGTTACATGTCATCTGCAATTGTGTATCTTGTTCTCCAAATTCCTCGAGGGAAGAATATTAAAAATATTCAAAAGATAGTGGAGACATACCTTAGACAGGAAATTAGAGATTATCTGATCTGACAGCCTGGGCCAAGTCAACTTCCCAAAATATTGCATCCAGGTACCATTATGGTAACATAAGACCTCATTGAAAAATTCAATGACCTTAACAATGTTAGAGTACATGGTTGCACCGTTCACATTGATGCTCTGCAATAAAAGAAGATCTTAGGAACAGAGCATATTATCATTGCTGTAAGTGTAACTATTTGCTCTACAAAAAAATTAATGATGCAATATAGCACAAATTTCATTCGTAACGTGTAAAGTATGTAGTCATATAGCAAAACATACCTCAGGCTCTAGTATGGGCACCATCTTAAGGACTGCGTCTGTGACATGCCCATCCAGGTCTCTATTTACTAAAAATGATGGAGTTGCCCGACAACTCACTACTGGAGTGAGAACATATTTCGTAATCAAATCTGCAACTTTTGCAAGCCCATACCCGAGGATGTCAGCAACCTGTAGATGAGATTTCAATAAGAATTTGGCAAGGACATGACTTGGATGAAGTTCCAAATACAATAATAAAAAATAGAACTTACGCCCATTGCTCTCAGTACAGTTTCCAGTCCAAGCCCCTCGATTCCATTCACTGTTGGTTGTGATCTTATATTAAGCAAATTACTTTCTTGGTCAAATCGCACAGCATTCTCCATGAACTTTAAAAGAAGCTGTTGAATCTACATCCAAATCGAATTCCTCTAAAGAACAATCACAAAATCTAATAAATATTCACCGTAGCGACTAGTAGGATCCAAAATGTAAGGCCAATGTAATTCACTTAATCCTATGTACAGAAGATCAAATGCATAAAACAAAAGCAAGCTGCCGTGATGCGGATATACCAAATCAAACACTACAATGGTACAACCATAATCCATGTAGCCTTAGATAAGTTTTACCTTGTTTTCACTTATAACATGCCATTATTAATATTATATGCATAATACTTCTAAAATGAAGGCAAAATAATGTTCTGGAATCCATCTGTATGCTCGTATTTATAAAGGTCAAGCCAGATTCAACACATACAAATTATCCTGTTGAAAATCGTGAACTCTAAATCTTCAACTTAAGACAGAAATATTCAACTAATCCACTAGCGAAACTGGTGTACTACCTTGAACATGCATATATGTTTCTTGCATGAGTCAACTTTATAGCCTAACACCATCATACTATCCCTACCACAAGCTAACTCATACTATATGTCACAAGATACTAGTTTAAGTAAAGGTCGCTGCAACGAATAACATTAGTAAGCTGAGCTGATCATAGCCCTTTTCTGAACAAAGCTACGCAATGACCTGTACATTGATCAGAACCACGTTCACTGGTTCCTAGAAATTCTCAAGTCACTAACTGGCATATTGTACAGACACACAGCACCTCACTGAAAAAATAAATCCCTAAACTCACTGACCAATTATTAACATATAGTATCAACTAAATTTCGAAACGATCCACATAATCTGTAACTCCAAAAATTCACGAAACACTTGGAAACATTGCTTAAATTACCTCCTCAAAGCAATCATTCCACTGCTTTCTGAGAATCCCACACACAACCGGCTCGCCTTCCACCGGCACACCACTATCCCCACTGGCACTCACTCCAATCGCCTCCTTGAGCTCCCTCAACCCTTCCGCTGCCTCCACCACCCTCCCACGCTTCACATCCTCCCCGATGACCCCCAGCTTCCCATACAATTGCAAAACCACACCTAAAAACTCCAAAACCTCCTTCTTCTCCCCTAATTCGCGCCTCTTGTCAACAACCTCTTTCACAATACCGCTCACTTGAGCCTCAATAGGCTCATCGGAAATGAGATTGATCAAATCAACGACATTGGTGGAGAGATTTTCGGATTTGGAAACAAGGTCGGAGCATTGAGAGAAGAGGGAGGAGAAATCGGCGTGGTGGGAGAGGAGGTAGGATCGGACGGTGGATTTGATGCGGAGGGAGTGGGAGTCGAGGCGGGAGATGAGGAGGCGGAGATCCGGGGCGGAGAGCGGCGAGGAGGGTGAATCCTGTGCCGACGGAAGGAGATCTCTCACGTCGATCGTGTTCAGTAGAACGTCCATGGCTGAGAGTCCACGGAATCAAGTGTGCGCGAGGATCCAGCTGATCATTCATTACGTTTTAAAAGGGACCACTTTCGTAATATGCCAATTGGACCTTCCTGGCGTAACGCCCCGACCCTTTGAAACTGCAACATCGTGATAGTTAGTGAATCGTGAACCCGACAAACCCGACCCTTTCCTACAAATTTTGTCCTTTTCAGACGTGTGAATCACCCATCTTAAGAACTCGTTAACATTATCCTTATTCGTGCGCGTAACGTAACCTGTCACTATAAATTAATTTATAATGAGCATATTTTAATATAAATTTCACTTGTACTAATGAGAATATTTTAATAGGCGCCGGAATGTCAAATTCGGCCTAGTTCGCTAAAAAACCGTCTATGATACGTCACTCCATAGTGACGGAATGAAGAACCGTCTCTATCCGTCGGTACTTAGGGACGAATTATACTTGTCGTCTCTAATACATCGTTAATATTTATTCGAAAAAATAAAGAATATATAGGCTTTAATCCTGCTGAAGACCTAGACAGTGGGACCAATCTTCAAGAAGACAAGTTACTGAAGACTCAGATTGGCTATATAAGCCTGCTGAGAAAGAAGACTTTTACTCAGCAAGTGGAATTTCTCAGCGACACATTGGTCAAGTGAAAATCTTTATGACAGAGTTGGTTGACTAAGTCACTCACTGAGAAATACTCTCCAATGGAGGATTTACTTGCTGAAAAGCGAATGTATTTGTTATGAGAAAGAGATAAGACAAAATTGTACTTCGTGCCAAAAAGCAAGACTGTTGTAGGACAACAAGACGAACTTTTATACCTCCAACAGTACAACATAACACAAACATTTTGAAATGCTACCAAACAGAACTATTTTGCATTATAAGCAGAAACACATAGAACTTGTAAAACCACAGAACCAAGAACTCTCAAACATGCTATTGCAATAAAAAAATCTCTCAAGTTTTCAAAATTCATAAGTTGGACAGTACTTAAACTTTGCGGAGCTACTTGTGAAGAAGCAGAACAAGCTTTTAAGTTGCGACTGAAAAGTGTTCTTTCTTCTAAATAAGAACAAGTTTTGTTCTCCATAAACAATACACTAAGTATTTGAAATACAAGAACTTTAGTTGAGTTTTTTTTTTTTTTTATCACTGAACGTCACCGAAACATTGTTACACATTTTTACGAGGTAGAAATCAAAATGGATATTTATTTGTTCAAAAATCGACCATGGATCAATTCCCTTTCTGATTAGGGAGTATTGCCTAAGTGTTTTTTGTCTTGCCAAAACCACTCACAAACAAACACATCAACATGTGTTTAAAGCAAAGGAAGAAGGGATGAACTGCTTAGTTTGGAAAACTAAGGAAAAACCCCTTGGAAGGAATCAGAGTACTTAACTTGGAAGTTAAGGAAAAAGTGCGAGGTTGCAAAGTTGGGAACTATGGGTAGAACGGGACTAAGGATAGGATTTTGTAACAAGACTCAATGTCTTAGTAATTCAAGTCCTGAGAAAGGGCAAAGTAGATTAGTTGAAGGATTACGCCACCTTCAAATACCACTATAAACTCTGAGAACTTACTTTCAACAATGTATTTGTCTAATTGTTCACCGAAATCACACACTCGACACTTAACTAAGTCTTCCACAGTCTGATTATAAGTAATAACAATCAATGCACTTGCTGAGAAATATAGTTTACACACGAATTCTTTTAAAGACTATCCCCCCCTCCTGCTAGTCTTTAACCACGTTGTCTAAGGGACCAACAAAGAGATTTAAGATGCCATCATATGCTAGGGTAGGGCCTTGCGATGCCAAGTGAGCTCGCGATCATGTTAAGTATTCATGCATTTCAAGAGAAAGTTTCAAGAGAAGTTTCAAGTTCAAGTTCAAGTTAAGAATTTTTAAGAAGAACCTTCAAGCTAAAGAGTTTAAAGTAGAGTCGGTTGCATTGCATTAAGACTTAAAGGAATAAAATATTTAAAAGACAAGAAGATAGAACTTTAAGCCATGACACGTGTATATGAAGCTTGCTTAGTCAGTGGCCACCAATGACCCTTGCTAAAATTACATCTTTTGAAACCGAGCTAACTGGAGTAGTGCACGTTGCCGGAGAAATGATCACTACCAGACTCATTTAATATTCCAGTTCACGATCTTCTACTTTGTAAAGTTGCAAGCATTTTACGACTTTAGAATTCCGATGCATTAACTTTTAGTAGTTCACCTGTTTCAAAAAAAACTTTTAGTAGTTCACGAATTATTTTCAAGAATTTTTCATGTCTGGTCTTTTGATGTGTAAGCCATCTATCCAAGTTTTAAACTTTATAAGTCTACGTTCGTCGAATTTACAAGCTCACGAATTAGCACGAGTCATATCTATTAAAATTCAGTGTACTACAACTTGGTATCCAACCTGAGCCAATCCAAAAGCCACAAGGAGTGGACGGTTGGTCTGGACAAGGTACAACGGGTATGTCACACAATTAGGGGGGGGGGGGGGGACATCGTACAATTTTTTTATGGATGATTCCCTGTGGGGGGGGGGGGGAAGGATTGTGTTGGTACAGTGGGGCCATCATATCACCCGGAAAGCAGCCCACGAGTGACCACGCCAGCTCTCAAAGGATCGGGCATTATAAATAGTATTAGAGTCGAACCAATCTAAAACCCCCAAGGGGTGGATTGTTGGGCCGGGCAAGGTGGGGCGGGGACATCGTACAATTTAAGATGGGGTGAATGTAACGCCCTAAAGTTTCAAGATAAGGTTTAGAGGGCTTGAAAGGGATGGGAATGCTACGTACTCATACCGACAAGGCGCACATTCTCTTTAGAAATCAATCCGTAAGAACTCCAGAGTTTAGCGTGCTTGTTTTGGTTCGGATATTTGGCTACTATAAATTCTAACTGCTAGTTAGTGTTGGTAGTAGAAAACTCTGGCTGAGGCATTACTCGAGACAGTTCTGCCCCATCAATTCGATTGCCTAGCACATTAGTTTTATAATTGGGCCTTCATAACTAATATGGGTTCGATACCATATATGAATTGTGTTTGAATTACTAGCCCTAATTTGGGCAATATATAGTACTTAATGGGACAAAAATTGAAGACACAATACCTGCTTAATTTCAATTGAGGTAATAATATAATAACTTTAAATATGATATGGTCAATTAAAAAAATAAACACTACTATTAAAAATATGCAAACCGTCCAATTATGAAATGGTCAACTAAATAATACGAACACCATTTACTGGAGTCATGATTATCATCCCTGGTGTATAAATACATAATGCTTCATGAAAATAACTTAGTTTTTCTGAATTCTATATTTTAGCCAACACATCCTGAACAAAATAATCAAAATATTTCCATGAAGAACCATTCTCACGTAAAGCATTTTCCAGTATCATACTCACTTTCTTGATTTCTTGCTTCAACTTTTCTGACTTTTCTCCACTCACCAACCATTTAATCTTTTCAGCAACTTCATCACTTGTAACAAATTCACCATCTTGGAGATTCATCCCAACTCTCCAATCTTCAACTACTAACTTGCGATTCGTGGGTTGATCAGTAAACACTGGATAACAAAGCATAGGAACTCCACACCATATACTTTCCATAATTGAATTCCAACCACAATGTGTCAAGAACCCTCCAATAACCGGATTCGACAAGACTTCAATTTGATTACACCATGGAACAATCAATCCTCTCCCTTTAGCCCTATCTTCAAATTCTACTTTCCAGTCTTTATCGACAACACCAGGACGAAGAACCCAAATAAAATCCACTCCACTAAGCAAAAGCCCATTAGCAATTTCAACAATCACTATTTTATCGATCTTTGCAAGGCTACCAAATGAAACATACAGAACAGATCCATCCTCCTTTTTGTTGAGCCATTCCGTGCAGTCATGTTCATGTAATAGACTCTTGGGCACAGTGTTCTGTTTAAAATTAGTAGGGAAAAGGGGTCCAACTGCATAGATTGGCTGCTTTTGTTTCAGAGCTTTTATGGTCTCATCTTCCAATTCTTTGACTGTGTTGCACAATATGAAATCGGCACTTTTCACCAAATCAAATGCCCTGAAGATTACCTGTTAAAAAATTAATATAAATGGATCAATTTGACATGCTTCTACAAGCTTGAGCTTTTTCTACAAATATGAAATTCTATAAATACATACCTTATGTAACAAAGTCAAATCTGAATCATGTAAGTACGACATGAAGTCTTTGGTGCTGATTGATTTGATTCCAGGAATGTAGTCCACGTTTTGCTGTTGGCCGTCCACTGGAACGTGACCATTTTGTCGCAAAAGTTCCAAGTGGTAATACAGTGAGAAAACTAAAGCTGGTTCGGTCCAGAAAGAAACGTTTACTAGACCATACTTGTTTGCTATTTCAACAGACCAAGTAGCGAAAGTGTCAGAGACTAGGAAGTATTTAGCAGATGAAGAACGAGACTGAATTAAGTTTCCGATAAATTCGTCCACTTTCTCTGGAAATTTATTCTCAAAGGACTCTAGAACCTGATCAAAGTTGTTGTCCCGGTCGAATGTAATAGGGAAGCCATCACTGATGGTGGTGTAATGGATGTCAAGGCCTGATTCCCGTGACTCTGAAAATATGTCGAGTTTTGATGTGGAGTTGTGGTGGGAGCTTGAAATTTTGTGGTGAATGTGTTCCATATGAGCAAAAGTGATGGAGAAGCCATGTTTAGCAAGGTTTATGGCCAGATTGACAAAAGGGACAATATGACCTTGAAGGTGAAAGGATACCATTATTGCATGTGGCTTTTCTTGTTTGGTGCCATTTGCCATTTTTTGTTTCTTTTATTCACTAACTAGTAATGTAAAATAGTATGATTAAACATGATTTTTTTTGTTTATGAATTGGTATACCTATTTATACAAAACTACTTGTAAAAAAATAGGAAGGTAATAACTACTACATAATTACATATAATTACATTTGACTAAAATTTCAATATAATTACATTTCTACAAAACTATTAGTGCAAAAAATGGAATGCAATAATAATGTCTTGACTACTCTAATTATATGGGTCTTTAATTTATCAATTACATTCCTTTGAAGAATTATACCAGGTATAATTATTGGGATTTTAGTCAAATATAAATATATGAAATAATATATTACCTTCCTTTCTTTTTCCTTGTACTAGTAGTTTTGAGTAATTAATTGGTTCCCAAGAATTTATAACAGGATAACACATAATTTCAAACATACTATTTTAGGGATATACTTAGGTAGCTTTAGTCTACAATCAATTTGTATATCATGTGGCTACTAATTCATTCTAAGTTTTGTAAGTGAAAAAAAAATCCGGTGGCGTGATTTTCTCGCAATAGAGTGTTATTTATCCGAATGGAGTCTTATGTTTCTCCGAATGAAGTTATTAGTTAGTTGATTTATCATTAATTGTAATCCGAATGGAATATGTAAACATGCGATGTATATTGAATTCTAAAAAAGAAAAATTAATAAAAGATTAATACAAAACACCACGAACTCATCACTTGGTTGTTAGGATTATCTGTTTAGATTTTGATCAGTAACCCTAATGACTTATCTTAGCTCAGAAAGGTAACTAGTACTCTTAGTTCACTTGAACATTGTAAAAGAGGAAGCTTACTGATGAGTATGTTAGTCTAGCAAATCTTGTATAGGATATTAGGTCTCTGAATGTAATTTTTATATCTTTGAAGAAGATCAAGAAGGAAGCATCTAGTAGAAGAACTCATTTTACTGAAGATCAGAAGACTGCAAGATTGCTGAAGACTAAGGAGAAGTGTCTCCTCAGATACCTTGAAGAAATTAAGTGTCTTTGGAAGACAAGTATTTCAATAGGTCTCTGATGCACAATAGGTTACTGAGAAAGGACTTGCAAAGCCTCAGAAAGCTTGCATTGTTCCGTTGACACTACAGGATAAAAGTTAGTACAGTGCATTAATTACGCATACAAAGATGTCTGAGCAAAAGAGGAAATCTCTATAAAGAGACAAAGCTCACTGCCGTACTAACTTTAGATATCAATAGTTTGAATTTCATTGAGCCTAACGGATACTATTCAAACGACATGATTTTCAACTATAAATATCATCACTTAGAATGCTTGAAATGCACCTTAGACTGAACATCATTTGCGATATACTTTCAAGCATACAAGACTTCTACCTACTTACTCTCTAGCTTTCTATTGCGACTAAAGCTCTTGAATTCTAAGTAGCACGAAAGTTCTAAGTGTCCTGATCCTTAACAAGAATTGTATATTGTGAAGGAGTTGAATCCGAAAGATATAGTTGCAACTCATATCTGTGATTCATTTTTCTTGAACAACATCAAGACTTGGATCAGTAAAGAACAACTTACCATACATTCAAAAGTGTATTAAGTAAGATTGATTCTACAGAGCACTCCTAGATAACTGCATAAGTTATTAAGAGCCTGTTCACCTGACAAACTACCATAACCAACACCACACAGGCGGTTGAGCATAGGAAGTAATTGGCTTTGGAAGCTAAGGAATAGCTCAAAGGTTTCTGAGTAGATGAAGTACTTGGTTGGAAAAACCAGGGAACAACTCAGGGGGAACACTTGGTTGGGAACCTAGTGTTAAATGGATCAAGAGATAGGACTTTGTAAGGGGAACTCAATTTCTTATCTTAGTGGATTCAAGTAATGAGAAATGACGAGTGGATTAGTTGAGGGATTACGCCACCCTCAGATACTACTATTAAGCTTTGTGTTATTTACTTTCTGCACTTTACTTATTGCGTATTTATTGCTTGCTGAGTATTTACACACATTATAGCTTGCTGAACACGTGCACTTATCACTGAAGTCTTCCGCTCTCTGAATATAAGTATCAGATACCTTCACAGATATCTGAGAAACTGTTTTATCGTCAAAAGTTTGAAAATACTATTCACCCCTCCTCTAGTCTTTTACTTTGTCGTTATCTGGACCAACAAGTGGTATCAGAGCAGGAGGTTCTTTAACCTTCTGCACTGAACCTAGATCCTAGATAAGTGCCCACTAACAACTTATCACGTACACTTGCTTTGTTTGTTTAGTGTTTGCTGCAGGATGTCTCTGAGTGATGCACCCGTTCTCAAGCCAGTGAACTATGAGAAATGGAAGAACAACTTGATGCTTCACCTGGAAGCTATCAGTGACGAGATGATTGAAGTAATAAAGAATGGTCCCATTGTCATTCGACAATAAAAGTAAGTCACTGAGGTTTCTAATGGTCGAGATAAGGAAACAGATGTTGCTAGTTCCTCTACATCTGGTACAACATCGAGTGCAAGACCAATTGGTGAAATTGCGTATGAACTAAAGCCCAAACATCTCTGGACATTGGAATATTCCAAGAGAAATAGGATGGATGGTCAAGTAAGAAACATCATTATTCGTTCTACTCCAGATCACATACAGTGCAAAAATGGCGAAAGAAGACTAGTCACTGATTGAAGAAATCTGTGCCAGCATTGAGAAAACCAAGGAAAACAAGTTCGAAGATTTGAAGCTCAAATTCCAAAATTTCAAACAAGGTCCCACTGAGACTCTTGAAGAACTTGATTTCAGGTTTACAACACTATTGAGTGAAATGGCTGCACTTGGTGAAAGTGAGAGATACTCTAACTCTGAAAAGGTTAAGACTATCGTGAGAAGCTTGAATCAAAACTGAGAACACACTCTGTACTTCTATTTCAACCAAGGAATGCCTAACATCACTCCATTGGAGCTTTTCTCACACTTGTCAACTATGAGACAAAGAAAAGAGGACATATGACTGCTGAAACGTCGCAGAATATTGCTCTAGTAATGATGTGCTCAAATTGATACTTAGAAACAAGTAGCAAGCAGTTGTTGTAGAATAAACAAAGCTAACCACAGAGTCGTTTGCTAAGGAAACAATTAAGCTACCAAGCAATTGAAAGCAAATAGTCATTTGCGTAAACTGTTTGAATTGTTTGAGTTGTTAACTACTAATAACTAGAAAATAGAAAAGCAGATAACTAATTTAGATATGAGAGAGAAGACAACACAATAGTTAGATCGAGTGGTGCTAATTCGCTCTAGGGAAATCGTTCATACTTGTCACACGGTCGGTGTACTTAAAACATTCAATTCAATTCAACCAAACGTTATTTGAAAATCTTTGAACTAGAGTAATCATGGGTCGTCAATCCACGATCCTTAACCAAACGTTTTAGAGAATCTTTGAACTAGCTTATTGAATTGAAAGGTTTTTACGAAGATATTTGAACTAGACGAACCTATATGAACAAATCCTAACCCTAGAAGCGAATACGCAATCACTGTCACATCGCTATCGTGTCCGAAGTGGTTTAGCTACTCATGATAGATTGAAAGATGAAAGACTTCAAGATATTGCTCATGATAAACATAAACATAATGATAATCGCATGCAAGCTCATACAATTCGACAAACTAGAACAAGAACGAATTGTAAAGAGATAAACAATAGAGAATTACCACGGTGATCAGGAATTCGATATCGATAAATCAATCAAGGATAAAACCAAGCTCCAAGATATGTCTCAATGACAAAAGTATGAATATGGAGCTTTTCTATGAACTAGGTTTTGCTCTAGGGCAAAGTGTGTTTTTTCACAATAGAATGAATATGAAAAGTGATTATGTCTTGTTCTAAGTAATAGAAAGGAGAAAAACTAGGTCTGGGCGAATTAGGAGACGGAATCGCAGAAAGACGGCAAAAGAAAAAACTGGCGTCGCCAGTAAAGAAAACTGGCATCGCCAGTTTGGTTCTGCCTCCTCGCAGAAAAACACTGGCGTACGCCAGTTCTTCTGACATATGTATCTTTTTCTACAGGAGGAATTTGGCTATGCTTCTGGAACGAAAGTTGTAGCCCTTTGCATTATCTTTCCATGGACACTAAGATCAGGTCAATCGAACATTATATGAGAGAGTTATGGCCAAAATGGCTAGATTGCTCCGTAAAACTTCACTTCTGCAAGCTTCGCTAAAACGGCTCTCAAGTCTTCGTCCGAACTCCGAATCCACTTCCGTTTTTGTCCAGTACTCTACATTCAAAGATCTAGAACCAAAGTTTCCACTCCGATTTTCACCTTTGGGACACAAAAATCCTACAAAACACAAACAAAGCACCAAAGCATAAAAACGCACAAAGACACTATAAAACCATAAACATAGACTAACAAAGACCGCTAAAAAGGACCAAATGAGACTCTAAATTATCGTCTCATCAAGTAACTCAAGGTACTTCTGAAAAGAAGGATACCAAAGAGGTGACTGAGGAAAACGCTCTTGCTGTAAAGCATATGAGAAAATACGTCAGTCATGAAATAGAAAGAAGAAGGACCAAAGAGAAGCTGAAAAAGCATCTAGGTCCCAACTATCACCAGTACAAAAGTATGCAATTGACTAGCTCGCTGAACAAGCCTGCTCAGCAAGCAACGAGTACTGAGGGACCATAAATCGGAAACGATTATGTTTCTATTGTCAGAAACCTGGTCACTTCAAAAGAGACTGCCCAGCTTATGACAAGCTAAAGACAGGTGACAAGAAAGAAGAAAGACTTGTATCACCACGGTGTTCACTACATAAGTAGAACTCTCCATTAGGAGAAATTTCAAGAGAAGTCAGAGACCTATGCTCACTGAGGAAAGGAAGAAGATTCAAATCCAACTGGATGCTCTTGATCTTGACTCTTAGTCTGAGGATGAGGACTCAGATGATTCTAAACTTCCATCACCAGAGTTGTGTGGCATCACTCATGAATTGGTTGACTTCGATCAAAAGAAGAAAGAAATGTGCGGGGTTACTGAGGAGGTCTATCCAGATTACTCCAACATCGAGCCATGCCTAATGGCTAATGAGGTAACCACTATTTCTCGATTTATAAATTATGAGAGTGATGAGGAAGGAATCAAAGATCTAGAACACCTCAGAAAAGAGTTGGATCTTTATGAGAGAGAATCTATGGTTGTCCAAGCTAGAACCAAAATTCTTGAGGAAGAAAAGAAATCTCTTGAAAAGGAGTGCTCACAACTGCGAAAGCTATCGGAGACAAAGGATGCTGAGAATGCATTCCTAAAGGCACAGATAGTTGAGAAGGAAAGTTACATGAAGAAGCAATGGATAAACTTCAAAAGAAGTGTGAAGGTCTTCTTTCTGACAATGATGAACTCAAAAAGAAAGAATTGTACTTCCAATCCTATGCCAAAGCTTGTGACACTCTCACTGAAGTACACTCTTATTTAAGAGATGCCTCAGAAAAGGGAGGACTTGGGCTGGACACTCAAGCAAATAGTTCTACTACTCTGAACAAGAGTGATGAAAGAATGACATTTGTTAAGTGTCAGTAAGGTGGTTCCCAAACAACCTATAGCATTGGTCAGAAAGCTAAGGTTGCTGACAAAGGAAAGGCGGTCGTGACCAAACCTTTGAGGGAAAAACAAGTCCCAAAGAAATCTGATGGGACAGTTCTTGAAAAGGAACAACACACTGGAAAGTGTAATCACCCACAGTGCTATGTCTCTCAAAAAGGGAAGATTGCTGGAGCTGGTAAATTCTCTAATGTCACGTTTTCTGGAAAGAAAAATGACCCAGAGACTAGTAAGGCTGCTGAGAGGAGATCTCAGTCGGCACCACGTGCTCGAAATGGCATTGGCTATAAAGCCATCAGGAAACAACTTGCTCATGACTACAAACTAGAGCAAAAACGATGGATGAAAGCTAGGGTTGCTCACAGCAATCATCAGAAGTGGAAAAAAGAACAAACCACAAGCAATCTGAATGCTAGGGCTAGAAGAAATCTGACAAGGAAAGCTAAGTTCGCTGAAAAGCAGACTCAGCAACATGACAGAACACTCTAAAGAAGAATCCAACGTGGAATTTTGATATTGGATGTGGGAAGCACATGACAGGAGACAAAGAAAATCTGGTTAACTACAGAGTATGCGATACAGGACTAGATATCAGAGTTGCAGGAGGAGAAGTGAATCCAACCGTAGGATCTGGAGATCTGAAAATTGGAGTCCTGACAATCACTGGAGTACTGTATGTGAAGGGATTGAAATATAATCTTCTAAGCATGAGTCAATTTGCTGACAAGGGGTTCTCAGTGAAGATGAAATCTAAATTATGCAAATTGATTGACAATGAGTCAAAGCAGGTAGTCTTGGTTGCTAGGCGGACAGGAAGTCTCTATGTTGTTGACTGGGCATCTGCCACAACTGAAGAATGCCTAATGGTGAGTTAATCTGGCTACACTAAAGAAAATTGGCTATGGCACAAAAGGATGAGTCACTTAAATTTCAAAACTCTGAACAAGCTAGCCAAGAAAGAATTAGTTGTTGGATTACCTAAAATGGCATACAGAAAAGATGGTGTATGTTCAGCTTGCCAATTAGGGAAATAAGCCAAAACATCTTTCAAGTCTAAAACTAGACATTCCAGTGTGAGGCCACTACAACTGTCACATATGGATCTCTTTAAGTCCTCAGTAACCAGTTATGCAGGAAAGAAGTATGGTCTGGTTGTTGTGGATGACTACTCAAGATTCAGTAGGGTTGTTTTCCTCAAACAGAAATCTGACGCAAGGGTCGAGATACCAAGCCTGCTGAATAAGCTTGAAGTTATGAAAAATGACAAGGTATCTGTGATCAGAACAGACCATGGTACTGAGTTTGTGAACCAGTACGTAAAAGAGTTTTGTACTTGCAAAGGTATACAACATCAACTATCTTCAGTAAGGACACCACAACAAAATGGTGTTACTGAAAGGAAGAATAGGACCCTAAAAAGAAGCAGCAAGAACAATGCTTGCTGACACTGAAATAAGTGAAAACTATTGGGTTGAAGCTGTAAACACAGCGTGCTACACTCAAAATAGATGTTTGATCAACAAACACCATGATAAGACTCCTTATGAGTTATTGATTGGTAGACCCCCTAGTATCAAACATTTAAGGGTGTTTGGTTGCAGATGTTTTGTTCTTAACAATGGTAAAGAATATCTAAGAACATTTCAACCAAAGGCAGATGAATGAGTATTTCTTGGTTATTCAATGAATAACAAAGCTTACAAAATCTACAACAAAAGGACACACAAGATTGAACAATCTGTCCATGTAGTATTCTATGAAGGAAACAAGAAATTACCCTTGAATGAAGAACTCTTAGATAGGTTTAAAGAATTTATGATCAAGGATTCTGAATGTTGAGGGGTTTAGCCTCAAACACTAACTAAATTATTACAAGCAACCTAGTATAAGATCCGCCTCCTACTTGAAGTCCGAAGCAGTACATGTCCGAGCTAGAGTACCTGAAAGGACTAAGTGGGGGGGTTAGAAAGGGTTACCCGGATTGCGTATGTCAATCTGGTAAGAGACTTCACTCAAGAGAGAGTTGTGAGCTCTCAATGTAATAATTATGAGGAAGGTTATGATATCAATAAGGCTTGGAAGAATCACTTACCTTAAGGTCTTGGACCTTGGGTTATATTTATAGAGACCATATCTTATGAGATGATTCATAAGATGGTGCCAAGTGTATGCTTCAGATTTGGACACCAATGCTACATTTGGCCCACAACCCAATAGTGAACAGTAGCCCACATCCGATTAATGGGCCTGGGAGGGTAGTTTGGACCTTCCCTCTGAGAGTACTGTCCCGCCTGTTGGGTCCGTGTCAGTCCCTCGGACAGATCTGCCTTTCGGTTGATCGCCTCGTAATCAGTAGGTGTCCGAGCCAGAAGTTTCACGGAAGTATCTCAGTGGTTCTGTTATATACGTTTGGTCTTAATGTGATGGTGGCGTCCGAGATTCTCTCGTCCGGTCCGTTTGGCATCCTAGGACTGACAGTTTGTGGTACTTGGAAGGACCATGTGACCTTTTGTCAGGTTCGAAAGTCGTACACCTAGCTTGGTCGGACTTAGCTGAGGAGGTGTGCTGACTTGTAAGTACTAGTTGCCCTGGAATGGTTTCCCTCAAGTCGGACCATTTGAAGGTCGGACTAGTACTAAATTGGCTATTTCAGCCTTGATGCGCTATAGGACACGCTCTATGGCGCCCTTAACGGATTGGACACATGTCCGTATCAACATATGTCCCCCTAGTTTCTAAGTATCTTAGTAGAAGATAGTTGGTAACTATGAAAGGAACAAGTGTGTTGTGGAGCGTGTCCGAATCGTTTACTGAAAAGGAAAAAAAATTCCTTTTTGTGAGATCCATTGTCCGTGTTCTTAGGAATTCAATACATCTCTCTCCCCCCCTTTTCGCTCTACAGTCCGAGTTATGTAATAGCTCGGACTGTAGAAGGAAAAGGTATTTGTATCCGAGATATATAGATCCGAGTACGGTTAGGATCTGGAGAAGTCTTCTGTGGAAGAGTGCATAGGAAGCAATCCGCTGGGCCAAATATGTGGAATGGCCCACTTGGGCTGATGAACAGTGATTCAAAAGGCCCAATAAGTCGCCTGTCTGGCCCACGGGAAAAGATCCCGAGTGAGGCGATGCGACTCTTGGATTGAGAAGATCAACGGTTGGAATTTAAACCCAAGTGATGTGACGTCTCTGAGAAGAATTAAATGGAGTGTGCCGTCAATACACCACTTGTGAACCGGCGCATCCGTTGGATTGAAAAGATCAACGGTTGGGGTTTGAATCCTGGTGATGTGACGCTTCGGCTGCCCCAATTACCCCTATAAATAGTTGCCTAATCTGTCGCTTTCACATTTTGGCCAAACCAAAAACTCAGAGCGATTCTTAGGCGATCCGACAACCAAAACTCGCAAAATCTTTCACTTTCCAACTGAGATCTGTACTCTCAGAGAGCTAGCAAGGCTTTCACGTCCGTCCAAACTTACTAAATCTAGTCTTTCAAGTAAGTATGTCTTGACTCATCCCGAATTTTTTTTTTTTTTTTTTAATGATATGCTCGCTTAATGCTCGTATGCTTCTTCCTCGCCTGGACGTTTGTTTGTTGATTCCATGGTTTCACATGTTGCATGTGGTAGACTCCTGTAATATACTTAGTTGGAATACTCCTCCTGTATGCTGTATTGTGCTAATTTCCCTCAGTAGTAACTTGTTGAGCTGACTTGTATAATGTGTTCAATATACATAAAAATCGGTATTGCACGTTCCCTTTGCAGTATTTTGGTGTCGATTGGCACATAGACCTTTATATGCTGTCCCTATTAGTGTGCCACATAGGGTAGATAATAGTACCATGGCACGTCTTTACGTGCCAAGTCTAGTACTCGTGGTGTCATGAGATTGTGTCCTATGTAGAAAATCTGATAAGGTAGGGCATCCTCGGACCATTGGACTTAATAAGACACTTAAGTTAACTCTCGGACAATCACAATCCTCGTTACTGATCCGTTTCCTTGTGCCCTAGGATGTCTGGGAGTGATAGTCAGAATCAGCACGAAGTCCTTGATTATGATGACGGGATATCCCAAGGATCCGAATCTGGCGCGGTATCCTCGTCCGAGTCAGACGATTTGGGGTTGGAGATCCCAGAAAACATTCTTCCTGCGGAAGTGCATAGGGCAGACGTTGTGGAGGTTGTTTCATCTGACGATTCAGATGCTGGGCAAGGGACCCGTGTAATCTTATTGCATTTCGTAATGATGGGGTGAGTAGCCAAGGGAACGTTGTGAGAACAAGGGTGCGAGTCCGATCTCGGACCATCGGTAGTGGTGGCATATCGGTTGGTGGAAGTGTGTCTCGGATGGAGCAGGAAGGCGACTCTAGTCGTGAGGCAGATGATGTTGAGATGTTTGAGGCTGGTGAGGAGGACTGTGTTGTGGCGGAAACAGGTCCGAACAACCCGAATACGTCCGGGAGACCCGAAGGCGGAGAAGAGGAGGAGGAAGATGGTGAAGAAGAAGAGGATGATGATGAGGAGGAAGAGGAGGAAGCCTCTCAAGTTGCTCGCCCGCGGGGCCGTGCTGGGCGGCAAATTGTGTTTCATCCTGGGGTGTCCGCTCAACCCCATCCTCCGCTGGTTGAGGGTTGTGGGGCTAAGTATGAACAATTCCTAAATTCCTCGGCCATTGCCGTTATCGCGGATTCGTATGGGGAATTGAACGCGGATGGTTTGCTTCCCACATGTCCGTCCAAGGTAAAACCTGAAGATATTGCGGAGTGGAGACGAAAATGGGAAATTCCTGAGTCCGTCGAAATCATGGTTCCGGAGCCTGGGCATGCCTTTTACAATCCGCCCGCTGGATACATGTGTGTGCACGAAGCGGCATTCTCCTGCGGATGGAAGCTTCCTATTGCCTCCGAGCTCAAGCACATCTTGAACCACATTGGTATAGGCCCGAGCCAGGTTATTCCCAAGTCCTTGGAAAACTTAATTTGCTTTGCGGTTTTTTGTGCGAAGAAGGGGCAGTCTGTGAATTTTGAAAACTTCAGGCAGCTCTTCAATGTCACTTTCAGTCCGGGGAATCCCCTTTTTTATACTTTTGTAAATAGGAAACCGTACAACTTCATTTCCGATCCCATTTCCTCGCTAGGATCGAAATGGTGGGAAAAGTATATTTTTGTGCGGATGGCCTTGAAGCCTGGGGAGTCCGCAAGGAGGCGAGAGCAGTGGGGGCTGCCAAAAAAGTTTCTAAGGGAGAGTATCCCGGACTGGCACCCTCTCCCCAAGAACGTGGCTCCGTGGGTGGCGGGGATTCATAAGAAAAACAACCCACCAACTTATCCGTTCCACGGATTGATCTGTCAGCCGCTGCCATACTTGTGCGGACTGACGGACGTGGTCGAGGTCAAAGGAAAGACTGACTTCTGTAATAATCCGTAACTTAGGATTTTTTTTTCATGATCGTTGCATAGTTGTCCGCTGTTCACGGTGTTATGGATCCGTATCTGACATTGTTTGTTCCTTCTGCAGCTTACTGGTTCGAGTATATAATGTCGACCCTCCGAGAAAAGAAGAAGCAGCAAGACCTCGAGTATATAATCAACACGTCCGCGGGTCTTCCTATGGCGGACCCAAAGAATGCGGCCGTGTTTGCTGCAGAGGAGGAGAGGCGGAGGAAGGCGGGCGAGGATCCGCAAGTCCTGGTGGTGCCCGAAAAAGGCAAAGTTCCGGTAACCCGCAACACCACTGCCTCCTAGCCACCAGCTTCTGCTGCACCCGCACCTCCGCGGGAGGTACTGATGCAGGATGCCATCACCTCGGGCAGGAAGAGGGGTGCAACTTCGGATGCCTCTCTTGCTGCCAAGAGGCAACATTTCTTGCTATTCGCCTTTGTCCACCAAGCGGCTCTCGATCACGGAATCTGAGCAGTCGCGGACTCCCTGAGGTTGAGCGGGTTGGAGAGCTCCATGAGTTGCATCAAAGGGTAAGCAGCTTATCAATGTTTTCCTTTCCATGCTTTCAACTTTTTATGATAGAAATATAACTTTTATATGTGCGGACTTCCTGTAGCTCGGATGCATGATCAAGTCAATGCAGTGGAAAGCCAGCGAGCGGGCCACCATTGAAGAAGACCTGCATAAGGCAGTGGCTGCATCAGCGGAGGAGGCGGAAAAAGCCAGGCGGGCGGAAACCCACCTGAAGTAGAAGGATACAACAATAGCCAAGCTGAAGGCTAACGTGGAGACTCTTAGGTCGGATTTGGAGTGGCAGGAGAACTTTATCAACAAGTCGATGAAGGCATTCCTGGATTCCAAGGACGTGCTCCTCGAAGATCTCCAGTTTGCCTGGCTCAGAGCGGTGAAGGACTTCATGAAGTCGGACTCCTTCAAGTTCTTTATGGCGGACAAGGCTGATGTCCGTTGTCTGGAGGGGTTCTCATCCGCCATTGGCCAACTGCAAGGGAAGGGACTGCTTCCTCCCAACTTTAACTGGAAGGCGGAAGGGCTAGATCCGGCCGCAGATGCTAATGGAGTGGAGATCCCGGTGGAGGTTGTTCCGGATGAGCAGCTGGGCGCGTGTGAGTTCGCAGAGATAGTGACCGAGGAAGGTGAGATTGACATCACCAACGGCGGGCCTTTTCTTCCCGAGTGCATCCCGGATGCTCTTCGAAAGGTATGTTTCTTGCCTTTTGAGAACAACATGAACTATCTGAAGAATTGGTACTTCATGCCTTCTCGGATCGTCGGCCATGACGCGGACTTTAACTTGTTCGAGAACATCAAGGCTTCCTTCGATGAAGTTGTTGCATTCCGCGCTACTGCTGCCAATGTCAATGCCAATCCGTCCTCCACTAATCCGCCTAGAGTTGATGAAGTCGGTCCGAGCCAACCTCCTCCTCAGTAAGAAGTCCGGGGTATGCCCCGTGAAAAATTTGTATACATCTTTAATTTTGAGATCTTTTGACGGCACGGAACGTCACCAAGTACAATATTTATCATCTCTGTTGTCTGTTGTAGTCTCTGGTACAATGTTACATTCGCTTTGATATAACAATTGTGTGCTCTTTTATTTTCCTTGATCCGTCCTTCATATGCTCAGTTATCGTAAATAGCAAATATACAACCTTTGCAAGCTCGGACAACTGTCTTTATTATACCAACTTACTTTATGGGGATGCGTAATCTTCTAGAAGGGGGAAGGTGAAGCGATAGAGTCGCCATTATTACTGCGTCTTTTCTTCCTCCGAGCCGTCAGATGGCAGACACGTGGCGTGATCGTAAGGACTCTTCATATTATATATGGTAAGGATCTTCCTTTTCTTCCTTTTTACCTCTTTCTTCCTTTTCTTTTTCCTTCCTTTTCTAAAAGAAATTCGATTCCTTTAGGATCCCGAGAAAATAAGCTCGGTCTCCGATCCATTAAGGCGCGCTAGAGCGTGTCGGCGAGCATCAAGGCTGAAATAGCCAATTCAGTACTAGTCCGACCTTCAAAGGGTCCGACCTAAGGGAGACCATTCCAGGTCAACTATTACTTACAAGTCAACACACCTTCTCAGCTAAGTCCGACCAAGCTAGGTGTACGACTTCCGAACCTGACAAAAGGTCACATGGTCCTTCCAAGTACCACAAACTGTCAGTCCAAGGATGCCAAACGGATCGGACGAGAGAATCTCGGATGCCACCATCACATTAAGACCAAACGTATATAACAGAACCACTGAGATACTTTCGTGAAACTCCTGGCTCGGACACCCAGAGTTACCTGAGGGCAGATCAACCAAGCAGACATATCTGTCCGAGGGACTGACACGAACCCAACAGGCGGAACATTACTCTTAGAGGGAAAAGGTCCAAACTACCCTCACAGGCCCATTAATTGGATATGGACTACTGTTCACTATTGGGTTGTGGGCCAAATGTAGCATTGGTGTCCGAATTTGAAGCATACACTTGGCACCATCTTGTGAGTCATATCATAAGATATGGTCTCTATAAATATAGCACAAGGTCCAAGACCTTAAGGTAAGACACAATTCCTAAGTCACAAGTCATAAGCCACATTGATGTCATAACCTTCCTCATAATTATTACATTGAGATCTTACAACTCTCTCTTGAGTAAAGTCTCTTACCGGATTGACATACGCAATCTGGGTAACCCTTTGTAAACCCCCCCCCCCCCCACTTAGTCCTTTCAGGTACTCTAGCTCGGATGGGTACTACTTCGGACTTCAAGTAGGAGGCGGATCTTAGACTAGGTTGCTTGTAATAGTTTAGTTAGTGTTTGAGGCTAAACCCCTCAACATTTTGGCGCCATCTGTGGGAACTTTACAAAAGGTCCCGTGCTTAAGTCAGGCTGATGGCAAGAACAAGACGGACAGCATGAACCAGTGCTGCAGGCGTCGGGACTCCACCCCCACGCCCACGCGGACGTCCGCCCAACCGAGGACGAAGAGCCACTGTGGCTGAAAGGAACGCTGGAGGGAGATATCCGAGCGATGGTCACACAGTGAGCCCATCCTCCGATGAGGGAAGAGACGTTCCGCCCAGGGGAATCCATAATAATCCTGAGAACATTGTACCTGAGAACCATGGAGAAGGGGCCGTACGAGTTTCTCCGGCAGAAGCTCAAGGCCCCACTACGGGTCAACAGTTTACTATGCCCGATGGTCGCATCGTCCACACTAGTGACCTCGGATTAAGTGAGACATAGTTCGATAGATTGCTCACGATAATCCAAGGTTGCCTCGGGTCTAACAATGCCCATCCTCAGCAAGTCACTCCGCCAGTGGCTACTCCGGTTCACGCAGAGCCCGCCCTATCAAGGAACAGGCAACGTCCGATCCAGCAGAGGTTGGGGAATCAGCTACCTCAAGAGGATCTGCGGAACCTTCTAGATCGGAGAGCCTCTGCCTCCCAAGTTCGGGGTGAAGGAAGTCCGAACGGTAGGAGAGAGTATCAGGAGGAGGATAACAGGCAACCTCGAGCTTTGCAACAAGCACCTCCGAGAGCCAGAGATCATGTAGCGGAAACCATTCCAGTGGTCCGCCTAGATGAACTCCCTGCGGATGTAGCAATTTATCCTAGGACGGGGGAGATAATGAATGCAAAAGAAATCTACGCTCAGCAAAAAGCTTTGGAGGCCCAGATTCTAAATCTGGGACGCCTGGTAAAGGATCATGAGTAGATAGCTACTAGTGCTCCAAACCCTTTGTGTGATGAAATCATGAGAGAAAAGGAAAGGAACAGGAACTTGGATCAAGTGATTCCGATCTTGGAATACTATTACGGGGATACTTGTCCCGTTGGACACTTGACAAGGTACAATAGTAAAATGGATTCCAAGGGGATGAGCGACAACACGAAATCTCTCACGTTCTCATCTACTCTCTTCGGAACGGCCATGGATTGGTACACTGCGTTGCCAAACAAGTCGATAAGGTCTTATGCGGACCTCTCCTCCAAGTTTTTGAGACGATTTGGAAAATCGAAAAGAAGAAAGCGCACTGTCGAGCATCTGACAGAAGTTATCGAAAGAGAGCAAGAGGATCTCAGGACCTTCCTAGATCGCTTTAACGCGGAGGTTCTTCGAGTTGAGCCACACAGTATTAAGGAACGGGTCCGTCACCTGTATGCTAATACTTTCAACTCAGAGCTCCGCAGAAAACTTTCTAGTCAGGAAGTGAGGAGTGAAAAGCATTTGGATGACATCTGTGAAGAAGTAATGTATGGAGAGGAGTACCGAAGGAATGTTCCAGTGAGAGCAGGATCCAAGAAGGGAAAGGAGCCAATAAAACAAGAGCACCGCCCTAATAAGTTTGATCCGAGGAAGGATCACAGAGATAAGGGCTTCCACAGAGAAAGGAGTCCGCCAAGGAGATCTACGGATTATACCCGTCTCAATAGACCAAGATCCGACATCTTGGCGACTATTATTGAGAAGAAGTTGGATGTCTAATGGCCCAAACCAAACCACGGTAATAGGAAGAACAAGAATACCAAGGGGTATTACAAGTTTCACAAGAGTTGTGGTCATGAGACAAACGATTGCATTCAACTGAAAACGGAGGTTGAACATCTGATAAGACAGGGAAAGTTGAAGGAGCACGTCTATACGGATGAGCTTCTAGACATGATAGGACAGAACGAAAAAGGGATGATAGAGCTACAGAGCCACCGCCCCGCCCTCTATCCTTGCCACCTTCGCAGCCCACCGTCCACCTCGCACGGACCGACACCCATACAGGTACGATGATGACGTTGAAATGGAGAACCCTCCATACAGCGGAGTGATCAACACCATAGCAGGCGGACCAACTGGGGGCGATAGTAGGAACGCAAGAGAGCGGATGACTCGTAATCTCGAACAATGACGGATCATATCTCGCTCCAAAGAATTCGAGGGACAAATGCTATATACTTTGACGATAGTGAGATCCCTCCTCCTACGGCAGGAGGCGAAGACATAGATGATCCAGATGTTTCGCTGGTGGTTTCTTTAACCATTGCAACTTATCGTGTAAACAAGATCCTGGTGGATACAGGGAGTTCCTCAAACATCATCTCCAAATCGACAATAGATCAGATGAATCTGGGAGGAATCCGATATGAGTGAGTCAATACCTCCATATTAGGGTTTGGAGGAGGTACTGTCCGTCCTCTAGGAAGTGTCATGCTTCATGTTTCACTGGGGACACATCCCGCAAGAGTGACACAGCTAGTCCGTTTTGTAGTGGTGGATCGAACTTTTGATTACAATGCCATCTTTGGTCGTCCGAGACTCAATCAGTTCTGATCTATATCCTCCACCCTCCATAATAGGATGAAGTTCCCGACCCCGTGCGGAGTTGGAGAGGAAGTGGGGAACATCCGAGAAGCTTGGGAGTGTTATATTATGTCCACAAGGACAGCATCCGCACCAGTGTTGGCAGTCACTGTGACTTCTGATCCGCACGCTGTTCTACCACCAAAGAAAGAGAATCCTAACATTGGGGTGGGGAGCCAGAAGGAAAAGTTTCCTAAAATTGCACGGATCGAGCCTCATGAAACTCTCAGGGAAGTTGAGCTGGTTGTTGGGAGCCCGGATAAGAAGACTAGAATCGGGACGGAGATGAATACGGAAGTGGAAATGAAGCTCATTGCTTATCTCCAAGATAACAGTGATGTCTTTGCTTGGAGTACTGACGACCTAAAGGGCATAGATCCGAGGATTGCTGTTCACCGTCTGAACATGGATCCCTCGATTAAATAGATCCGCCAGAAAAGAAAGGACTTCGGTCCTATCAAGGATGCCATCATATCCGCCGAAGTTGAACGACTCATGAAAGCAGGACATATTGAAGAGGTCCGTTACTCTGATTAGGTTTGCAACGTGGTTCTAGTAGAAAGGTCACCAGGCAAATGGTGGATGTGCAATGATTTCACCAGGCTAAATAAGTTTTGCCCAAAGGATCCATACCCTTTGCCACGGATTGACCAATTGGTTGATGCTACAGCTGGATGCGCGTTGCTGAGTTTCATGGACGCGTATCAAGGCTTTTACCAGATTCGGATGGTGAAGGAAGATATTAAGAAAACAGCTTTCTTTGCTGCGGGAGGGGTATATTGCTTTAAAGTGATGCCCTTCGGATTGAAAAACGCAGGAGCAACTTACCAACGACTGGTGAATCAGATGTTCAAGGAAGAAATTGGCAAGACCATGGAGGTATACGTAGACGACATGCTCGTCAAAAGCAAAACCGAAGAACAACATATAGAGCACTTGAACAAATGCTTCGCTATCCTCAGGAAGTACGGAATGAAACTCAATCCGGAGAAGTGTACCTTCGGAGTGAAGGGCGAAAAGTTTTTGGGCTACATGGTCACAGAGAGAGGGATAAGCGCAAATCCCGAGAAGATTAAGGCAATCCTAGATCTGCCTCATCCGAAGAACCTCAATGAGGTCCTGGGAAAGCCCGACCAATCCGGACGACTCTCTAAGTGGGCGATTGAGCTAAGCGAATACGACATTAGCTATCAGGCTCCGACAGCCAAGAAAGCTCAAGTCGTTGCGGACTTCCTAGAAGAATACCCTGAAGCGGAGTCAGAGAAAGTCCAGGATAAACAGGCATTTGAATGCCTAATTACCAAGCAGATCAACCGAAAGCCAGTTCCGCCGAAGATCAGCCCCGAAAACCTCGAGGATGCACAGTTCATCAATCAATCTCGGACTACATCATGGGAGGAATCTCGGGTAAACCAAAATGTTCCTTCTCGATGATCTCACAAGGGAATCCGGTACTAACAACTCCGATTCGGATGTTAAAGAGAAGGAGGAACAAAGGTTGGAAACTCGGGAGCTTACAGAAGATCTCCAAACCAAAGAACATCCCTCTGATGTTTGGACATTGGAAGTGGATGGTTCCTCCACTGGAAGAGTAGGAGGTATTGGAATCTATCTTAAAAGCCCTGATGGCGCGGAACTTGACTATGCGGTATCTTTGGACTTCAAGGTCACCAATAATGAGGTGAATCTGAATCGTTAGTCGGATCGTTCAGCCAAGTCCCTGCAGATCCGGAAACTCAAAGCTTACACGGACTCACAGCTAGTTGAAGCCCAATTTTCTGGTGCTTTTGCCACGAAGGGCCCTTCAATGATCAAGTATCTTGATCTACTTAAGCAACAAGCTAGTCTCTTTGATGAGTTTACCCTGGAGAAGTCACTAAATTTCAGGTTTATGAATTGAAAGATAGAAGTTGTATTGATTTGACGGAAATTCAATTACAACTTGTGGGCTGCACGGCCAATGACAAAAGAGTTAACAAAAACAGAACTGACGGAGTTCCGCATAATAAACAGTTTCAAGCCTAAAATGTCCAAACAACTGGCAGAGTTCCGTGTAAGCAACCCTACGCATAGAACTTTTGAAGGTTCCTGGCATTCTAAGTACGCTTGAGTGGGTGTCCGTACTCGTCTTCCAATTCGTAACTTCCGTTCACTCTTGTACCAATGATCTTGTAAGGTCCTTCCCATTTAGGCTTAAGCTTCCCAACATTGCTCAAGATATCAGCTCGGCGGAGCACTAGGTCTCCGACCTGTAAGTTTTTTGCTTGAACATTCCTATTGTAGGCCCGGGCTGCAGTTGCTTGGTACCTGTGGATATTAGCCAATGCTTCGGTTCTTTTCTGTTCCAGCATGTCTAGATCAAATATCCGAGCTTCATGATTGACATAATCATTGAACTCTTGGACCCTCATTGTTTCAACTGCAATTTCCGCTGGTATGACTGCTTCTGAGCCATAGACCAGGGCGAATGGGGTTTCCCTAGTTGCGGTCCGCGCAGTGGTGCGATGAGCCCACAGTACGCCATCTAGGTCATCCGCCCAACTCTCCTAGGAATTTCTCAGCCGCTTTTCCAGGATCTTAACAATTGTCTTGTCTTGTTTGTGGACTCAGCTTGTCCATTAGCTTGTGGATATCCGACAGATGTGAAGCGTTGTTCAATCTTGAAAGATGCTAACCATTCCTTGAGTCTGTTGCCCGAGAATTGGGCATCATTGTCCGAGACAAGAACTCTTGGTAGGACAAAGCGACAAATGATGTTTCTCCAAATAAAGGTCCGCACGCGGCTTTCCATGATAGTTGCCACAGCTTCCGCTTCTACCCACTTGGTGAAATATTCCACGGCCACAATTAAGAATTTCTTCTGTTGTGTGCCCCTTGGCAAAAGCTCGACAATATCAATGCCCCATTGCTCAAACGGACATGCTATGACTGACGGAATCATAGGGTGTGTCGGACGATGGGGAACATTTGCATAAATTGACAATCAGGACATCTTCGGGCGTAGCTCGCTGAATCCTTATCAATGGTAGGCCAGTAGTAGCCTTGTCGAATGATCTTCTGAGCAAGAGTTCGTCCTCCCGAATGGCTTCCGTAGCTTCCGCAGTGGATTTCCTCAAGCACGGTCTACGCTTCTTGCGGACTTAAACATCTCAAATGAGGGCCAGCGAAAGATTTTTTATACAAATCTTCGCCAAGTATAAAATATCTGTTTGCTCGGCGCTGTACACTCCTTGATTCTTTCGGATCGGTTGGCAAGGATCCGTCTTTGAGATAATTAAAGATCTCGGTCATCCAGTTCCTTCATGTTTCAGTTATCATAACAGTTGGAATAGGACTCATTATGGATGAGTCCGTAATAGTGAGTAGAATCACTCAGGTGACAAAAAAAGCAAGTAATGAATTTTATTCATATACGAAACATAGTGTACATAACACTATCTTTGCAGTCTACAACCTCGGATCTTTATCCGGATCTACAGCTCCAATACATAAACTGTAGAGAAAGTCTCTGGAGATACGTCATCTTCCATCGAGATTATTCCTCCGACAGGAAAGTATTTCACTTAGTCATTTCTCCCGGGAACACCAAGAATCTGATGTGCCTGCACAATACAAAATGATTCAGTAAGTTGGAATTCTACAATATCACCATACCTTTGATTCCCTTTACGGATCCCATGCACAGTGTGTACGGACACATTAAACTAGTGATTGTTGGCCCAGTCCGAGCCACCATGAGTCAATAATTTATCATGGCCAGCCTATAAAAAAGGCACTCAGAATCTCATACTCATGAGTAGATTAGACGGACACATCTATTGTGTGTTTAAAGATTTGATCCGACATCAAACCTCCTATCCATGGACAGGGGGTTCTTCAAAGGTACCTGCTTGTTCGAATCTGAGCATGGACGTGACACATTGATCGTATGACGACCCACCTGCCAGCAGCTCCTCAGAAAGGAAAAGCCTCTACCGGGTGGATCGCACATACGACCGATAAGATCATCCGTTAGTCTACCCCCGGATCTTAACATTTCCCAAGATCTGTGTTTTCTAACAACTGATCTTGAACAATCATCCCCTCCAGACCCACGCCACTCTCAAATTCAAGACAAGCGCCGATTTGAGAGTGGACGGGAGTCTCGAGGGGGAGACTAGTCAAGAAGTCATCTTCTCATGGGTACTACCGGGCTCAAATTATGAGATCTATCCGAGTTTGAGAAAGAAGGTGGAAATTTTCAGTAAGAATGAAAATTGGAGTCGGATTTAGGCGATCAATGCAAAGGAGAACTCGGGTATTTATAGAGCGGATGAACTAATCAGCGTCCGCCACGCAAAAAGATTGACGTCGACAATGGGCGTGGGCTGCTCGTTTGGGCCAAACAGTGTTGGATCGACTGAGCTTACCCTACCTGATCCAGACAAGCCCATTCACCGTGTCCGAGTTCATACCTGCTAGCCATTTTGCAAGAAAATGGCATAAAAATGATCCGATAAAGTAAGTCTATGAAAAAGGTAACTACTTCATCTATTGAGGTCGATCCAAATTTCATTAGAAAATCATTCAAAGAAATGGAAAGTACAACTTTTCAAGGTCTGAGGACCATACATATGCATACAGGGCATACCCCGCCTTGTCCCCTCAGTGGATTCCTGAGGTTGAGCCTTGAGATTCCGAGCCACCACCTTGAGCCCGACGAGCTTGCTGCTGCATTCGAATCCTCCTACGGATCATCTTCAGAACCCGCTCTCTCTCTTCCTCGGCTCGCCTCCTGGCGACTACCGGACACAAAGGGGGATCACCTTCTGGATCAAGAATGATTGAGTCATCCACTGTGCCTTTGCCAGGATAAATCGGATGGTGCATATTTACGCAGGCACAATTTATCCAGTGCCGACAACAGTCGTACTTGGGATCATTTGGCTCTCCAAAGTCGAAGTTCTCCAAGTCGGGTAGCACTGAGCCTGCATTGAGGTGAACTTGCCTAGCTCGAACGGGTACTGATTCGAACTTCAAGTAGGAGGCGGATCTTAGACTAGGTTGCTTGTAATAGTTTAGTTAATGTTTGAGGCTAAACCCCTCAACAATCCTCAATCCAAATGTTTGATTCGATTACAGCGGAATTGAGAAGAGGTATTTATTTCTGGGTTTTTGTTTAGTCCGGAGCTTTTCTGGATCTGGGTTTTGCTCCTGTCCGAGGTGCTCTGTTCTATCCCCTCAGTCCGATATGCCGCCATTGCAGCTCTGTGCCGGATTTGAGATGGGGTTTGGATCTGGTCATCTTCTCCGAGCAACTGAAGCTCTGGGAACGACAAAAGCCACATCTTTGTCTTCTTTTCCGATCTAGTACGTGCATCTCGTAATTTTTTGCTCCGAAGCTTCTTGTTCCGCTTTGCCTGTTTATGTCATGTCCGGATCGCGATCAAAAGAGGAAGCGAGCTTTGTTCTCCTTTGCTCACTCTGTTGCTCATCAGTTTGCTACAGAAGTCTGTTATGTTATTGTTGTTCTTTGTCCGAAGTGCATCATCTTGTTTGGATCCCTCTGCTTCGGATCTTGTTGCAAGATTTTTTTGCATGACTTTGGCCCGACTCGGATTCACCATCTCAATCCAGATCCGCTGCTCCGTTTCGAGTTCGAGTCCAAAGCGCGTGATTCCCCTTGGCCGAAGCTACTGTTCTGCTCCCAGTCCAGCTCTCTGTTTCCGTCCGAAGCGGATTGTGGGTCCGAATCCGGCTGTTATCTCGGATCTGCTGCGGATTTAGATTGAGATTCTCGGATTGAGTTAATGTCAAGACACAAAAAATAATAGAAGCCCTGGATCCATCTGCTGTTCCAGATATCTTTTCCGTCAGTCCGAAGCTTGGTCTTCCGTTCGAGTTTCAATATTTATTCGCGTGTTGTGTTGAAGTTTTGCTGTACCAGATTCTCCAGGCTACTGTCCGTAGCTCTACTCTTGTTTTCTTGTTTTCGTCATTGCTCTAAGTTGAGTTTTGTTCCGTCACTATAGCTTAGTCCAAAGCTACTCATTTGTTCCGGAACTAGTAAATTCGGATTGCTACAGTAATTTTGTGATGTCCGAGTCTTGTGCTTCGGATCTGCTTCTTCAGATTGCTATAGTAAGTCTCCGTAGCTACAATAACTTTTTGAATTGCTACTGTAACTTGTAATTTTTTTTTTAAAGCTGGATCTTGACGTTTTTGTGGTTGAGCTTGTTGGTCTTGTCGGAAGCTCACAAGTCCGAATCTGTGCTTCTTGCTTGGTCCGAAGTGCCCATCACACAACACACCTCTAGTCCGACTACGAGCTGACTAGTCTGAGTCTCCCTCTTTCGTGCTACAGTAGTTCGAATCTTTTGGCAAGGAAGTTTTTTTCACATGATCTGTCCGAGGCTACTGTTCAATCCAAACTTGCTCTTTGTGTTGGATCCGAAGCTATGGATCCCACCTGTTGCTCTTCACCTTTTGTGTTTGGAGGTTGATGTTTATCTCCACCATTGAGTGTATACTAGGAGATCAACATGTTGTGAAGATGATTCGATGATAAGAAAGATTATTTTATTTATCATCACCTTCACTTTCTTTCTTATTTAATACGACTCTTGTCCAAATGGTAGCGTGGTTCGCTTGTTTTAGAATGTCTTCTTCTTGTCTATTTTGGTATCTCCCGCAAGTTTTTATTTTGAAGCTTTGAACTTGCATATGACGTCTTTGGAATAAGGGAGTGAAGTACTACCCCTTACTTTGCCATCTGGACAGGTGTATACACTTATATCGAGCCACGTGGGTTAAATAGGCATATCTCCTTTTCTGTGGGTATAGACGTATCGTTGCTAGGCTAGGACCTGTGCCGTCCTTAGTAGACTTCTAGCGATGGTGTAGTAGTGCTTCGGAAGAAGATCCGAGCCTACTTGTCCGAGCCAAGACCAACTTGTATTAGCTACTTAGTGGGATTGACTAAATTCTTTCGTACAATTGAGGGTCTTCTGTTGTGAGGCGTCTGACCTGGAATTTGTCCGGTCCTAGGCTAACTTCGGATGCTAGGCTTCCCTTTGTCTGTTTATTCAGTAGGAGGGATCGGACCTATAGTGAGAGTGGGTCGGACCGAGTAGATGCGAAGGGGCTTAGGATAGAGACGCTTTTTGCAAGTGGGAAGGTCCGGAAGCGGACATCCAAATGGACGAGAGTCCGTGTGAGAGGATAACTCATCCATCCATAAGAGGGATGGGGTGTTATCTTTTTAAACAACCGGTGTCGCGGGATGGTCCGAAGGAGGACATCCGAACGGACGAGAGTCCATGTTATGCCGAGACAGTCGGGCTTATATTGAAGTACTTGTTAGGAAATTTGTTAGATATTTTGTTAGAAATATCTGTTTAGATTTTGATCAGCAACATGATGACTTATCTTAGTCTCAGAAAGGTGATTAGTACTCTTGGTTCACTTGAACATTGTAAAAGAGGAAACCCACTAAGTATGATAGTCTAGCTAATCTTGTATAGGATGTTAGGTCTCAAAATGTAATTTTTATTTTATGAAGAGAAGACCAAGAAGAAGGCATCCAAGCAGAACAAGTTCAACGACATTGAAGATTTGAAGAAATGACACAAGATTACTGAAACAGTTTTACAGATACCTTGGTTAGATATCTTGAAGACACGAATAGTCTTAAGCAAGCTGTGTCACAAGAGATATCTGAGAACTGGAAGGTTTTCTGAAAACCAGGAAAGTGCCCACAGATATCTACTCTCAGATACCTTGAGCCTTAACCACATTTCTGAAAAAGAAATAAATTGCAACAAAGTTGTTTCAATAAAGTGGTATCTGAAGATTGAAGATAAGGACGTGCAAAGAATCAGAGAATCTGATAATACTAGTCTCTGATACAAAGCATAGTTCCGTTGGCACTACAGGACAAAAAGTACAGTACAATGCATTTAATGCACGGACAGAGATGTCTGAACAAAAGCAACGGTAGCTTCTGAAGAAGAAGACAAACCTGCTACAGTACTATACACAGATATCGATAGTTTGAATTTGATTTAAGCCTAACGGATACTATTCAAACGACACTCAAATTCATCTATAAATATCAACACTTAGACAGCTTGAGAAGACACACGACACAACCTGAAGAACTTACACTGAACACATATCTCGCTATCTCAAGCAAATTACTTATCCTCAAAGCTTTCTGTTGCGACCAAAGCTCTTGATCTTGAGTAACACTGAAGTTCTAAGTGTCCTGATCCTAAACAAGCACTGCTATCTGTGAAAGAGTTGAATTGAAAGATCAAGTATCTGAGATTCATTCTCTTGAACATTTATCTAAGACTTGGGTCAGTAAAAAGAACAAGATACCATACATTGAAAAGTGTATTAAGTATACTTGATTCACAGAGCTATCTGATTAACTGAAAAGTTATTAAAGAAGCTCATCTGACAACTCAAACCAAAACCAACACCATCACTGGCGTGGAGTACAGGAAGTACTTAGTTTGAGAAACTAAGGAATAACTCCAAGGTTGTGGAGTACAGGAAGTACTTAGTTTGAGAAACTAAGGAATAACTCCAAGGTTATTGAGCACAGGAAGTACTTAGCTTGGGAAGCTAGGGAATAGCTCAAAAAGGTTTCGAGCAGGGAAGTACTTGGTCGTGAAAGCCGGGAACAACTCGGGGGAACATTTGGTTGGGAACCATTTGTTTAAGGAATCTTAGAATAGGATTTTGTAAGGTGACCTCAATTATCTATTCTAGTGAATTCTAGGTCTTTGGAAGACCAAGTGGATTAGTTGGAGGATTACGCCACCTCCAGATACCACTATACTTGTGTTATTTACTTCAGACTTACATTTCAGCAACACACACACACACTTTAACTGTTTCTGCACTTATCTATCTTAAGTCTTCCGCGCTCTGAATTTAAGTATCAGATATCTACACAGATATCTGAGAAATAGTTTTTATCGACAAAAGTTATAAAAGAATATTCACCCCCCCTCTAGTCTTTTACTTTGCCGTTATCTGGACCAACAAGTGGTATCAGAGCAGGAGGTTCACAAGCCTTCAAGATCGAACCTAGATCCCAGATCGGTGAAGGAACTTTGTCCATTTACGAGGACTATTTAATTTGTGTGTTAAGTGTGCAGGAATGTCTCTGAGTGATGCACCCATTCTCAAACCAGAGAACTACGAGAAATGGAAAAATAACATGATGCTCCACCTTGAAGCCATAAGTGACGAAATGATCGAAGTAATAAAAAATGGCCCAATAGTCATTCAACAACCAAGTCATGGAGGTTTCTAATGGTAGAGACAGAGATCAAAGCGAAGGATCTTCACAAACTGATGCGTCAACAAGTGGGAGATCTACTAGTCAAGTTATTTACGAACCAAAGCCCAGAGAACTCTGGACATCGGAAGATGCCAAGAGAAATCGTCTGGATGGTCAAGCTCGTAATATCATCATCAGATCTACACCTGAGCACATACAGTGTAAACTGTGGGGTGCTAAAACGGCGAAAGTTGCCTGGCAACTGATTGAAGAAATCTGTTTAATCGAGAAAACCAAAGAAAACAAGTTCGAAGTTCTCAAGTTGAAATTTCAAAATTTCAAATAAGGACCCACTGAAACTCTGGAAGAACTTGATTTCAAATTTACCACTCTCATGAGTGATATGGAAGCACTTGGGGAAAGCAACAGATACTCTCAGTCAGAAAAGATTAAGACTATTGTCAGAAGTCTTAACCACAACTGGGAGCATACTAAATTCTTTTATTTTAATCAAGGTATGCCAAATATCACTCCAGTGGAACTCTTCTCACATCTTGCTACGGTTGATTATGAGACAACACAAAGAGAACAAGCAACTGAAAAGTTGCAGAATATTGCTCTAGTTGCTCAAGGAACTTCTGAAAGAAGAAAAGCAAGGAAGAGACTGAGGATGCTCTTGCTGCAAAGCAAGTGAGCAAATATGTCAGTCGAGAAATTGAGAGAAGAAAAGCCAAAGAGAAGCTGAAAAAGCATCTAGTCTCAAACTATCACCAGTACAAAAATATGCAAAGCTCGCTGAACAAGCCAGCTCAGAAAGCATCATGTACTGAGGAAGTAGAAATTGGAAACGATATCTTCTTCTATTGTCAGAAACCTGGTCACTTCAAGAAGGATTGTCCTGCCTTCAACAAACTAAGGACAGGTGACAAGAAAGATAGAAGAATCTTCAGAAGAAGCCAGAAAGCTTTATTAACTGAAGAAAGAAAGAAAATCCAAACTCAACTGGATGCTCTAGACTATGAGATGATTCAAGATGACAATTCAGATGATTCAACCTTACCATCACCAGAATTATGTGGAGTTACTCATGATATAATCGACTTCGGCCTCAAGAAGAATGAAATGTGTGGAGTTGCTGAGATTGACGGTCCAAACATCTCTAACATAGAAATCTGTCTTATGGCTGATGAGGTAACACATACTTCTTGTTATACTTATGAAAGTGATGAAGAAGAAATAAAAGATCTAGAAAATCTCAGGAAAGATCTTGACATCTATGAAAGGGAATTTCTAATGATCCGAGCTAGAGCCGAAAATCTTGAAGAAGAAAAGAATTCTCTTGCAAAGGAAAATTCTCAATTAGTTAAGATATCTGAGAAAAAGAATGCTGAAAATGCATTTCTCAAAGCTCAGATATCTGAGACTGAAAAGTCACATAAAGAAGCAATGGTCAATTAATTAAAGAAATATGAAGATCTTCTTTACGAGAACAAGGAACTCAAAAAGAAAGAATTATCTTTTCAATCTTATGCCAAAGCTAGTGACACTCTTCATCAAGTACAATCTTACTTAAGAGATCCTTGAAAAAGAAAGGACTCAATGAATACACAGACAGATTGTTCTATCACTCTGAATAAGAGTGAGGAAAGAAGAACATTTGTAAGTACTCAACAAGATGGTTCCCATGCAATCTATAGTATCGGTCAGAAGACGAGGATTGTTGACAAAGGAAAGGCAGTTGCGACTAAACCTTTGCGGGAAAAACAAGTCAAAAATAAAACTGATGGGCACGTCTCTGAAAAGAAACACAACACTGAAAAGTGTAAACACCCACAGTGCTATGTCTCTAAAAAGGGTAGAATTGCAGGAGCTGGCAAATTCTCTCATGTCACTCTTTCTGGAAAGAAATTGGATCAACCAGAGACTAGCAAAGCTGCTGAGAAAAGATCTCAGATAGCTTCAAGTGCTTGAAACGGTATTGGCTACAAAGGAATCGGGAAACAACTTTCTCATGAATACAAACAAGAGCAAGAACGATGGCTAAAGGCTAGAATTGCTCAAAGCAATTATCAGAAGTGGAAGTTGAATCAAGCCACTGAAAATCTGAATGCCAGGGCTCGAAGAAATCTGGCAAGGAAAGCTAAGTTTGCTGAAAAGCAAACTCAGAAACCTGACAGGTATCTGAAAGCACTAAATGGAGCACCTAGGAACACACCAAGGAAGAAAATAATTCTTAATAATGATAATCATTCAATCAGAATTCCTACTTATGTTCCTATCAGACAAAAGAATGTTCCAAGGAAATTTATTCAAAAATGGATTCCCAAAAATCTGAACAAACTTGCCAAGAAAGAGTTAGTGGTTGGCCTTCCCAAAACGTCTTTCAGAAAGGATGATATCTGTTCTGCATGTCAGATGGGAAAACAATCCAAAATCTCTTTCAAGTCCAAAACTAGACACTCTAGTGTTAGACCACTGCAACTACTACATATGGATCTTTTTGAATCATCTGTAACCAGTTATGCAGGAAAGAAGTATGGTATGGTTGTTGTAGATGACTTCTCAAGATTCACTTGGGTTGTCTTTCTGAAACACAAATCTGACGCGAGGGTGGAGATACCAAACTTGCTGAAAAAGCTTGAAGTCATGGAAAATGACAAGGTATCTGCAATCAGAACAGACCATGGTACTGAGTTTGTCAACCAGTACATAAAGGAGTTTTGTACCTGCAAAGGTATACAACAGCAACTTTCCTCTGTAAGAACACCTCAACAAAATGGTGTTGCAGAAAGGAAAAACAGAACCCTTAAAGAAGCTGCAAGGACGATGCTAATGCGACCTTGAAATAAGTGAAATTTATTGGGTTGAAGTCGTAAACACAACTGCTACACTCGTAATGTATGTTTGATAAACAAACACCATGACAAGACCCCTTATGAAATCTTGGTTGGTAGACCCCCTAATATCAAACATCTGAGAGTATTTGGTTGTAGATGTTTTGTTCTAAACAATGGAAAAGATTATCTGAGAACATTTCAACCAAAGGCAGATGAAAGTGTATTTCTTGGCTATTCCACGAATAGCAAAGCCTACAGAATTTACAACAAAAGAACAAAGAAAATTGAAGAATCAGTTCATGTTGTATTCTATGAAGGAAGCAAGAAAACACCTCCTAATGATGAACTCTCAGAAAGGTTCAAAGAACTAATGTTGAGGGATTCTGAAGAAGAATCCTCAGAAAGGAGAAACATCATTACGGAAAGTGAGGATGACTCTGACATAGAAAAGCATGAAGTGCCTAGTAACAACAAGATGACTCACAAACATGATGAAGAATTTCCTATGAAACTTCCAGAAATGGAAACTGAAGATGTTCATCATGAAGCTATCTCTGGAAATAATCTCTCTGAAAGACATGTTCCAGATAGCTCAAACGCTGAACAAGTGTCAGACATTAATTGCCCTTCTGAGGAGCAAAATGTCTTAGATACTGAAAAAGTATCAAATCAAAATCCCAGTGATTCACATTCAAATCATTTGGATATTGATCCTACTAGCACTAAACCTATGATGAGATGGATCAAGGATCATCCTGCAAAAGATGTGATTGGACCAATTAATCAAGGTGTTAGGACTAGGAGAGCAATAGCTGAAAATGCTAATTCTCTCTTTGGATGTTTCATCTCAAATATTGAACCCAAAAATATAGAAGAAGCATTAGGAGACCAAGACTGGATCTCTGCAATGCAAGAAGAGTTGGATCAATTTGAGAGAAACAAAGTCTGGAAATTAGTTCCATTCGTGGAAGGAATATCTGTGATTGGAACTAAATGGGTTTTCAGAAACAAAATGAATGAATCTGGTGAAATAACCAGAAACAAAGCAAGATTGGTTGCCAAGGGATTTACCCAGACTGAAGGCTTAGATTTTGATGAGTCATATGCACCAGTTGCCAGATTGGATGCAATAAGACTCTTTCTAGCCTTTGCAGCTCATAAAGATTTTAAAGTTTATCAGATGGATGTTAAAAGTGCATTCTTGAACGGTGAACTTGCAGAAGAAGTTTATGTTGAGCAACCTCCTGGCTTTGAAGTTTCCTCAGAAAGTAGAATGGTCTATAAACTACAAAAAGCTCTGTATGGACTGAAACAGGCTCCAAGAGCATGGTATGACACTTTGACCAAATACCTTCTGGAAAGTGGTTTCAAGAAAGGTGAAGTTGATAAAACTTTATTTACCTTAAACCATGATGGGAAACTACTCTTAGTTTAAGTATATGTTGATGACATCATATTTGGATCTAAGGACAAGCAACTTTGTAATGACTTTGCAAATCTCATGAAAAGTAAGTTTGAGATGAGCATGATGGGAGAAATGAATTATTTTCTAGGATTGCAAGTCAAGCAACTCAATGATGGAATATTCATTAGTCAAACAAAGTATGCAAAAGATTTGCTCACAAAATTCAATCTTAAGCCTTCTGAAAAGAATGCTAAGATACCTATGAGAATTGGAACCAAAGACCTATATTGAATCGGACAAGAGTGTTGAAGAACATAAGTATAGGAAATTGATAGGTTCACTACTTTACCTCACTACAAGTAGACCTGATATTCAATACGCCGTTGGAGTGTGTGCTAGATTTCAGACAAATCCGATGCAAACACACTACAACATTGCTATGAAAATATTAAGGTATGTAAAAGGTACAGTATATATAGGATTGTGGTATCCTAAAGAAAGCGGATTGAGTTTAGCTGGGTACTCAGACGCTGATTATGCTGGATCACTGCTTGATAGGAAAAGCACCTCAGGAACTTGTCAGTTTCTGGGTACTAGACTTATCTCATGGTTTAGCAAGAAGCAAAACTCAATTGCAACTTCTACCACAGAGGCTGAATATATTGCCCGCTTGTTGTTGTGCAACACAAATTCTGTGGATACAACAACAACTTAAAGACTATGGACTCATTGAAGAGAAAACTCCCATTTTCTGTGATAACACAAGTGCTATTGCAATTACACAGAATCCTAAATTTCATGCCAGAACAAAGCATATTGATGTTAGACATCACTTCATCAGAGACCATGTTGAAAAAGGCAATATAGAGATACTCAAGATTGGCACTGAAGACCAACTTGCAGATATCTTCACTAAGCCACTACAAGAAAGTAGATTCTTAGCCTTAAGACATAGTCTTGGACTAATGGAACTACCAATGAACTGAAAGAGAAGAGGTATCTGGAACGGGCATCCAGAGAAGAGGTATCTGGAACGGGCATCCAGAGAAGAGGTATCTGGAACGGGTATCCAGAAGTCAAAAAGGCTAAAGAGCAAAAAGACAGCTTAAGATCTCTGAAACGGGAACTCAGATATCTGAATCACTCTATAAACGGTGAACACAAAGGATAATAGTACAACTATCTGCAGTCAACTACTCTCTTGAAATTCGCATTTATTTCTATCTTGATGAAAAACTTGGAAAAATCCTAAGTATAAGACAGATTCAGATGCAAACAGTGTTCTTGGTCATACACAAACGTGATTCAGATAGCTAATAACCAAAATTCATTAAATGGGCACAATTACACTTGTTGATTGTGATCATTGCTGAAGAAGCAATGGTGACCCTTGATGAAATTAAGCGATTGATCTATACGGTTGAAATTCATTCACAGTAAATAGTGGACTGTAAAAATTCTAACAAAGCCCACTTTGCATTTAATGCCGAACTAGCTTTTGCTCACGCCTGCTTGCAAATCACAGATACGTACACACAAAATCAATTTGTATGTATTTGTCTGTTGAGATTCTATTGCTATATATATAGGATTTTGGCAAAAGAATTCACTCTCGCCTAATCCAAAATTCCAACTTACACAAAAATAGCAAAACCTTTTCTTGATTCTCTGCAAATCTTCTACAATCTCTGCAAATCAAGATTAAGTTTTTCTGCAAAGAATTACTAAATCAAGTCTCTTTCAAACACCAATCCAAAACTACACTATATAAAGAGATGGCCCCAAAGAATTCTTCTACACTGAAATCTCAATCCTCCACTGGTACTGCTGAAAAGCAAGCACCAGAGTTGGTTATTGTGAACAACCGACTGGTACCTCACGGCTGCAATTGAAAACCAAACCGACATAAAATTGATTCTTGACATGCTTGAAAAGGCACAAATCAAGGGTTTTCTATCTGCTCGCCCAAGTGGAATCTCATCACTCGATGTGTTAGAATTCTACAACAACTCCAGGATAATTTCCTGTGTTTCTGAAGGCACTGCAATAGTGTATGTCAAAACCTCAGTCCAAGGAAAGGAAATCCTTCTGGACTTAACAACTTTCTGTAAGTTGTTTGAGTTTCAAAATCTTGGAAAGGATTTTGAAATAAACACCAAGGACGATGATCTCCTTGAAGGTGTTAAAGAACTGTACAGTGACGTGTGTGATCTTGAAAAATCAGATACATCCACTGAGTTCAAGCTTGCTGACTTCCGAACCAGACATCTGATGGTTCACTGGGATGTATTGGCTTGCATTCTTCACAGATGCTTTGATGGTCTACAAGGAGGTGCTGACCAGATAAGCCAAGAACGAAGGATCATGATGTTCTTGCTGAATCAACAAGAAAAACGGCTGGAAAACCCTTTTAACTGGGGAAAGTACGCCTTCATGAAGTTTGTGAAGAAGATTCAAGGCTTTGAGCCTAAAATCGCCAAAGAACTAGCTGAGCCAAAGGCCACAGTAGGCTATGGTCTGAAGATATGCTACTTGCTGGAGAAGCTTGGCATTGAGCTCAGAGAGACGGCTGAAATAGCCAACAGTAACCTACTCTACAAATATGAGTATACAAACTTGTTGAAAAAGGTTACTAGGTCTCAGAAAGGTTCTAAGAAGTGAAAGTCTGAAAAGGTATCTGAAGAAAAGGTTGCGACCAAGAAGCCCAGAACTTCAAGAAAGAAGTCTGCTGGCAAATCAGAAGACATACCCATTGAGGTTGTCGATTCTCAGATATCTGCAGGCATTGCAGATGAACTCATCAATGCTGCAAAATAGTTATCAACTACTGAACAAGTAGACTCAGCAAGAGAAAGTGCTTTCAGAAATGTGAAGACTATTGCAGAAAGCCTTGCTGATGAACTCATAAATGCTGCCAAAAGTGGTGAAAAACACCAAGCCCTATCTGCAGAAACCGCAGGAGTAATGGACCAATCAGTTCCTAATGCTGATGAGAGCTCTGACGATGAAGATGAGAAGCTCGTCATCTCTCAAGTCCTAGAAAGAACAAAAAGGGCTAAGATTACTGAAATAGTAACTAGTGAAAAGGTTTCTGAAGAAGAACCTACACCTCAGGTTGCTGAACAAGCACCTATAGCAAAGGTTGTTGGTGCAAACACATCATCAGGGAACGTTTCTTACGCACAACTTCAAAAAGCCCTGATGAGTGGTATTTTAGTGCTGGCAGATGCTGATGGAAACGCCACATCTAAAAATCTGGAAGAACACTCCACTGACCAATCTTCTGCTTCCAGACAACCACAACAACCACAACCACAACAGCCACAAGTGGTTGATGAAATGGTAAATGAACTCCATTTTGAATTACCAGCAATGCAATATGCTGAAGAAAATCCTGCAAAAGAGCAACCAAAGTATGATCAACCAGGGGAGGCAACTGAGTTGCACACTCAGGAAAGGTGTGAAGTACCTGAAACATCAAACAAAGAAGTGTTACTGGAACAAGAAAACCAAAGTATAGAAGGGTCACGAGTTTCAGAGACCAATCAGCCTGACATGGATCAGGTAGCTGAATGGTTTAACTCTCATCTTTTGAAACTTTATGCTTATATATATCTTGTCACTTATAAAATTTCTTTGTTACAGGCTGAGTTAGAAACACAGAAACAAGAGGAAGCTGGGAAGCTTGCCTCAGAAACTGAGAAGGAGGTTCACCCAACCTCACCTCTTAAGAAATCTGAGCCTGTGCCACAGGTGATAAATTGATTCTTAAGATAACACTCTTCAGTCATATGTTCATGTGCTTAAAGTAAATGTTTCTAACAGGCTCCAACTGAGAAAGAGGAAGATAAGGCAGAAATGCCAGAAAAGAACCCAGAAACCAACAAGGTTTCTATAGAACACATCATCGAGCCTTCCCATATGAAGGTATATATATATATATATATATATATATATATATATATATATATATATATGAAAATCAGTGATAAAAATTCTTCACCTTGGGTTATCTTAAACTTCTTCTAAATTACTCATGATACTTTTTACTCACAGGCTCACTCAGAAGTAGAAGTGCAAGGGGACAGAGTTGCGACATCCCCTGCACCTATGGAAATTGATGAGGCATCAAGGCCTTCATCACAAGAAAAGATTCCAGAGACTACACAAGTCTTTGAGAGACAAGTATCTGAGCCTCCCATGGAGGTAATTGACCTCTCAGATATCTGATTTGTCACTTAAAGTTTTTCTTGATAAAATTTCCTAAGTATTGTGATAATTTTAATTCTCAGGTTCAAGAAAGAAAGGTTGATGAGGACCAGACTTCCAAGTCTCCACCTCACAACAAGATATCTGAGACACCAATTGTCACAGTAGCACAAGTCTCTGAGCCTGAAGTACTTACTCAGGTAACTCAGAAACTAAACTACACTTCTACTCAGATATCTACAAAAGTTTTGAAGCTCACTCAAAACTCTTTCTTTCAGGCTCAAACAAGTGCAAAGCAGGCTCCCAATGATGAGAAAAGGGACCTACTTCCCTTCTTCAAAGCTCAAACCCTGCCAAAGCATATACAATGCTTCAAGAAATGGCAAAGGTTAAGGTGCTCTGATCTCTCTGAAATATTGAGAATCACAGATCAACCAACCGCAGAGCACGAGCTCTTGACTTGGAGACATATATCCATGCAATGTTCCCTACCAAAGACAGCCATACGATTTTATTGCATAAGGATTTCTCCAGAAGTGGCGCAGTTTGATACAAGCCTTTGAACAGCAGATGGTCGACAAGATTACAGATGGCATTCAAGCCGCTTCGCCTGAGACTCTGCAATTTATACCTTCTGAACAAGAAGAGGTTAATGGGCAGAAGATCACTTTCCTGAAGTGATCAATCTTGTATCTGAAGATGATGAGGAGGAAGAGATAAACGAAAACGACTTCGATGAACCTCCCACTGATCATCACCAAAAGGATGACATGCATAAAAAAGGATGATGATGATGCCCCGCACTGTGGACCGGAGGAATTTCACAAAGAAATCTTGCCTCAACTGCTGAAAAGCAAACTGAGAGGAAAGCACAGAAATCTCCGTCTCCATCTCCTCAAAAGTCAACTCATCCATCTTCCCAACAAAAGCTTAATACCGAACAAGTAGTTGAGGATTCTGAGGAAATCACTCAGAAATTGTTGAATACTCAATCCAGAACTGCTCAACTCAGACAATTGATGGAAGAAGAACAACAGCTCCATCTTCAACTGGAAGACCAGATAGCTAAATCCAGAGACAAGCTTGACCAACTACAAGATCAATATCTGCAAGAGATGATTGCTTACACTGAGGTTAAAGAGCTACAGGATGTTGTAAATGCCATCACCAAAGAACTCGATACTGAAGAAGTATCTGAAATTAAGCATGATGTTAAGGCTGCATCATCTTCAAAGGAAGTACCATCCTCCTCCCCAAAAAGGGAAGAAACTAATCTCTGAGATGGTTGCTGGACTCGACACAATCGATGAGAATGTCCAAGAGGATGAAGATCACTGGGCTGATTACTTAGATGATGAAGAAGACAAAACTTTGGCAGAGCACCACAATGAACATTTAGCGGTTTCTCACTTGAAAAGGAAGCTGATTGCTCCTGCAATATTCAGCAAACTGCCAAATGTCCACTCCCATGAATACATGAATGATACCAAGTAATCGGCTCATCTCAACAAGGAGTTGTCTTCGTAACAAGGAAGTAGTTGCCTCCCCTCTCGAAATGAAAAAGTTCATCGAGCTCGTTACTCGAGAACAACTAGCATAGTCATTGCTCGAAAGATTTGGGAATGATAAGGACGATGATGCGTCTTTAGTGAAAAAGCTTTCAAGAGGCAAGTTACACCGGAAAAGCAGATGCCATCCTAGGCCCATCAAGGCAGCTCACGATAAGGACAATGGACTTATCAAGCAAAATCGAGCTCAAAGTGAACTTCGAAGTTGGTCACGCTACAATTATTTCCAAGGGCATTTTAACTCTCTCTCAGATTCTTTTATGAGAGTGAGTCAGCCAACAATGACTAAGGGGGAAAGAGTGTACAAATCTGGACCTCAAAGTCAGGGGGAATGGGAAGAAGGAGAAGAAAACAAGAAGAAATCTGGAGCTTGTGTGGCTCAGAAAGGAAGAAGAAACATGAAAACTTCCCAGCCACCACTCAGAATCAACGAACCCTCCTCAAGCCAAGCTGCTTTGCAAATAGTAGCTGCTTCGTAAACCCATCAAGGAACTACAATGATAACAAGGGCCATGGCACGTAAACCTCCAAGGAGTACCAAGGCTCCAAGGAGAAGACAAGTTAAAGGATTGATGAATCTTCCAAGAAGAAGAAGGTCAAATCAAGCCCTTGGGCAATGAAGAAGCGTCAGAAACTCTCACAAGATCTAATCTTGATGATGATGAGGAACTGATGAAGATGAAGCTCCTCTTCACGTAAAAGAAAATTGAAAGCCTAATCGAGCCCATAGTGCAAAGCCCTAGCAACTAAAACACCCTCCGAAATACCAAGTCTATCCAGGGTGGTTCTTCAAGCAACAAACCCAAAGAGAATTCAAGACAAAGAAGGAACAGACTGAGAGCTGAGCAAAGACAAAGTCAACTTCCACTCAGGCCAGAAGAAGCCAAAATAGAGTATGTGAAGAATGACAATGATTCCTCCGTCACAGTGCATCAATCGAAAAATGGCTATTGGATTCGAACTTAAGCATCTATGGTAAATTCAAGATTTTAACCAATCCATAAACAACTTATGGCATGGAGAAAAGATAAGCCAACCTTGATCAACACCAATCACATTAAAGCCTGGTTGGATTTTGAAGTTGTCAAGAGAACTGAAGCCATGAGAAAGGACCTCTCTGATGAATGTCCATATGGAAAGCCAGATGATGTGCACAGAATTCTGAATATCACAGGAACAGGCACAAGAGCAAGACTCACTGTGGAACCCTATGAGTCGTTCTATCTAACTGAAGATCAATACAAGGGTGACATCAGATATCTGAGGATTATCTACGAATACTTCAAGCTTTCAGATATCAGAATAGAGCATGCCTGGAAGTGGGGAAAGTATTTGTGGGTCAAACATTTTGTCAAGAAAAATCCTACCAAAACCTACAAAGAGGTCTGTGGATTTGCCAGAGACCCTGAGATGCTCGTCAGAACACTTCTCTATGATTATTCTGATGACATCAAAAGGTTTGGAGATAGGAAATTTGCAGACTGATCCATAGAACTACTGTTGAAGACTTGAAGAGTTGAAGACTTGAAGACTAGTCTATTAGGATGTTTACTTGGAGCTTGGTTACTCCTGTTGTCCTAATTCACTATGTAGTTTTTGTTGTATTTTTGCTGACTAAGCTAAACTTGTTTCATGTATGTAAGTTATCTGTAATCTTTCATTGTAACTTATCTGATGAACTTACTCTCAGATAGTATTCTATAAAAGATAACTTGTCAGCAAAGATCACACCTTGTGATTTGGTTGATGTTTACTTTCTGCACTTAATTGAATGAATTGAAAAATCATGAAATGATTAAGTGTTGGATTGTTCACTCATCCAGATTTGTAATAGGTCAGATAGTCATCGTTGACTGATCAAAAAGGGGGAAATTTGTTAGGAAATTTGTTAGGAAATTTGTTAGATATTTTGTTAGAAATATCTATTTAGATTTTGATCAGCAACATGATGACTTATCTTAGTCTCAGAAAGGTGATTAGTACTCTTGGTTCACTTGAACATTGTAAAAGAGGAAACCCACTAAGTATGATAGTCTAGCTAATCTTGTATAGGATGTTACGTCTCAAAATGTAATTTTTATTTTATGAAGAGAAGACCAAGAAGAAGGCATCCAAGTAGAACAAGTTCAACGACATTGAAGATTTGAAGAAACTGCACAAGATTACTGAAACAGTTTTATAGATACCTTGGTCAGATATCTTGAAGACACGAATAGTCTTAAACAAGCTGTGTCACAAGAGATATCTGAGAACTGGAAGGTTTTCTGAAAACCAGGAAAGTGCCCACAGATATCTACTCTCAGATACCTTGAGCCTTAACCACATTTCTGAAAAAGAAATAAATTGCAACAAAGTTGTTTCAATAAAGTGGTATCTAAAGATTGAAGATAAGGACGTGCAAAGAATCAGAGAAATCTGATAATACTAGTCTCTGATACAAAGCATAGTTCCGTTGGCACTACAGGACAAAAAGTACAGTACAATGCATTTAATGCACGGACAGAGATGTCTGAACAAAAGCAACGGTAGCTTTTGAAGAAGAAGACAAACCTGTTACAGTACTATACACAGATATCGATAGTTTGAATTTGATTTAAGCCTAACGGATACTATTCAAACGACACTCAAATTCATCTATAAATATCAACACTTAGACAGCTTGAGAAGACACACGACACAACCTGATGAACTTACACTGAACACATATCTCGCTATCTCATGAAAATTACTTATCCTCAAAGCTTTCTGTTGCGACCAAAGCTCTTGATCTAGAGTAACACTGAAGTTCTAAGTGTCCTGATCCTAAACAAGCACTGCTATCTGTGAAAGAGTTGAATTGAAAGATCAAGTATCTGAGATTCATTCTCTTGAACATTTATCTAAGACTTGGGTCAGTAAAAAGAACAAGATACCATACATTGAAAAGTGTATTAAGTATACTTGATTCACAGAGCTATCTGATTAACTGAAAAGTTATTAAAGAAGCTCACCTGACAACTCAAACCAAAACCAACACCATCACTGGCGTGGAGTACATGAAGTACTTAGTTTGAGAAACTAAGGAATAACTCCAAGGTTATGGAGTACAGGAAGTACTTAGTTTGAGAAACTAAGGAATAACTCCAAGGTTATTGAGCACAGGAAGTACTTAGCTTGGGAAGCTAGGGAATAGCTCAAAAAGGTTTCTGAGTACAGGAAGTACTTGGCTGTGAAAGCCGGGGAACAACTCAGGGGGAACATTTGGTTGGGAACCATTTGTTTAAGGAATCTTAGAATAGGATTTTTGTAAGGTGACCTCAATTATCTATTCTAGTGAATTCTAGGTCTTTGGAAGACCGAAGTGGATTAGTTGGAGGATTACGCCACCTCCAGATACCACTATACTTGCTGTGTTATTTACTTCTCTGTACTTACATTTCAGCAACACACACACACACTTTAACTGTTTCTGCACTTATCTATCTTAAGTCTTCCGCGCTCTGAATTTAAGTATCAGATATCTACACAGATATATGAGAAATAGTTTTTATCGACAAAAGTTTTAAAAGACTATTCACCCCCCCCCCCCCCCCTCTAGTCTTTTACTTTGCAGTTATCTGGACCAACAGTACTTATGCCGAGACGATCGGTCTTATATTGAAGTACTTATGCCGAGATGGTCGGGCTTATATTGAAGTACTTATGCCGAGGCGGCTGGGCTTATATTGAAGTACTTATGCCGAGGCGGTCAGGCTTATATTGAAGTACTTATGCCGAGACGGTTGGGCCTATATAATTTCGTGGGTGTTGGACCCCCTTATTAATCGGAAACATGTCCTTGACGAATCATGTACGCTTGTAGTAAATGAAGTATTGATAAATAATGCGTGCGTGCATGATGAATGAATGAATGAATGATGCAATGGATGTGAATGTATGGTAAATGATGATTTCAAGTTAAGTCAGAATACTTACTTTTTCATCGAAAAATGTAGAGCATTATTTTCGGTTCTCCGTTTTAAGAGAAGCCGGCGAAATTGGAGATCGGGATTCGAAATAAACAAATCCCAACCTTTGAAAGTATCTCCTAGCTTTTAAGCTTATGGAGTTGGCCTCACTTTTGCTTGTGCAACTAAAGGTGTAAGATGCTTGTCCTAGCCACTCTGGTGGTAGGAGACTTGTCCTGGCCACTTTGGCGTTGGAGACGGTCCTAGCCACTTGGGCGGTAGGAGGCTGTCCTAGACAAATTGGTAGCAGGTGTCAGATGTTTGTTAGAACGGTGAGTGTCTTACTTAGTTGGTCCGGAGGACGTAGTCTGACCTTAGGACGCGATCTCTAAGACATGGTCAAGGACCCATTCCGAGGATATGGTGAGAACATGGTCCGAGGCCACAGTGAGAACTTGTTCCGAGGAGAGGGTGAGGCCCTGCTCCGAGGAGATGGTAAGAACCGGGTCCGAGGACATGGTAAGAACATGGTCCGAGGCCATGGTGAGGACCGGGTTCGAGGAGATGGTAAGAACCGGGTCCCAGGACATGGTAAGAACATGGCCCGAGGCCACGGTGAGAACTTGCTCCGAGGAGATGGTGAGGACCTGTTCCGAGGAGATGGTAAGAACCTGGTCCGAGGCCATGGTGAGCACATGCTCCGAGGAGAAGGAGAGAATCTGCTTCGAGGAGATGGTAAGAACCTGGTCCGAGGCCATGGTGAGCACATACTCCGAGGAGAAGGTGAGAACCTGCTTCGAGGACGTGGTCTGACCTTATCCGGCCTTAGGGAGCCTAGGATGTGGTCCGAGGATTGTCCCTAGGGCATGGTCCTATCCTGCCTTCCTTGGATATTTTTGCTAAGTGCTCCACTGACCTCATCTTCTTTTGCCTTCTCAAACCTTTTTAGGAAGAGCGTGATGATGTCTACCTAAGACTTGATGGAGTCATCGGGTAAGAGTGGTTGAGAAGGTAAGAGCCTTCATGTTATCATTCAGACCATTTGACTCCAACCGGCTCTCATACCTAGTTAGATGACCCACAGGACAAGTATCACTCGTCCTCTTCGCATGAGAGGTCTCCCTCGTGGCCTAGGAGCTGAACTTCTTACTGCTGCAGTAACGGTTCTCGCTGATCTTCTTGGTCTTCCCATTGCTGGAAGAGTACAGAGCTTCTTGTAACGTTTCCCACAGACGGTGCCAAAATGTTGAGGGTATAAGTCCCCCAACCACTTAGAGATTGCTCCTTAAGTTGCTCCACACATAATGACTAGGATACCTTTAGGTAAGAACCACCACACTCTTAAGAGCCAACGTGTAAAAACCCGAGATCCTAAGCTTCTTCAAGATGTCTTCTTGGTAAGGACCTGAGGTCCTAAGCTTCTTCAAGGTGTCTTCTTGGAAAGGACCTGCACAAGTGTCTTGGATGGGGGGTTAGGACCGTAGACCCGGTTTGCTAAGTGTCAAATCGGTCTGAGACTTTACTCAAGAGAGACTGAAGATCTACTCTGTATAATAGTCGAGAAGGTAAGAGTCTGGGAAGAAGGCTTTACTTACCCCGCATTGTGAGGATATGTCCATATTTATAGGTTTCCCTTGAGAAAGGGAGGACTCACCAAATCGCGCCAAGTGTAAGGCTCGGATTGCGCCAACAATGCTCTATTAGGCCCATGGCCCAATGTATTGATATGCATATGGCCCAATAGGTTGGTTGGGTTAGGACGTCCTGCTTTGGACTGTAGTCCGATAGAGCGGTTAAGACGTCCCGCTTAGGACTGTAGTCCGTGACAGAGCGGTTAGGACGTCTTTCTTAGGACTGTAGTCCGTGACAGAGCAGTTAGGACGTCCCGCTTAGGACTGTAGTCCGTGACAGAGCGGTTAGGACGTCATGGACATATTTTTGTATCAACACTTGATAGAAAAAGTACTTGAGGAACTTGTCAATTCCTTGGTACTAGATTGATATCATGGTTCAGCAAGAAGCAAAACTCAATTGCCACATCAACCACAGAAGCAGAGTATATTGCTGCTGGGTGTTGTGCTTCACAAATCTTGTGGATACAACAACAACTCAGAGACTATGATATCAATGAAGTGAAAACTCCTATTTTCTGTGACAACACAAGTGCTATTGCGATAACTCAGAATCCTAAGTTCCATGCAAGAACAAAGTACATTGATGTTAGACACCACTTCATCAGATATCATGTTGAAAAAGGCAATATTGAGATACTCAAGATTGGTACAGAAGACCAACTTGCAGATATCTTCATAAAGCCTCTGCAAGAAAGTAGATTTCTAACCTTGAGACATAGTCTTGGGTTAATGGAATTGCCAAGGTGCTAAATTGGTCACTGAGATGGGAACTCAATGAGCCAATAGAGAAGAATAAGGCTTTCGGAAAAGAAAGGCACTTAAAGAGAGAAGGAGATATCTGAGACAGACACTCAGATATCATGGCTAAGTGTAAAGTTGGTTAAAGAGGTTTCTGAAACGGGTATTCAGATATGTGAGGCCACTAAGTAAGGGGGAACACAAAAGAAGAGAAGTAGACAAACAGTACTATCTATCAGAAGTAAACTATCTCTTATGTTTTGAAAAATTGCCATTTTAATGATAATTTTCAAACAACACTGGACGCTTAATTAATAAGCTCAGAAACCAGTTTGTCTCCTAGTTACAGGTTGCTGAGAGTTGAAAACGACTTAGATAGCTATTAGCCAAATAGCATTAATTGGGCACGATTACATGTGTTGATTGTGATCATTGCTGAGAAAACAATCTCAACCATTGAAAGAATGGTGATTGTAAATCAACGGATCAGATGAGTCCATTTAGCCCACTAGCGTAGTAACCCAATAACTGGCCCCACTCGCATTTAATGAAAAACCACTTTTTCACCACGCCTTGTGCAGATTGCGAGATACATAGATACATAATTCATATGTATCTGTGTACTTGTATTGCTATATAAATCAGTTTATGGCAAAAGAAAACACTTTCGCCTAAACTCACATTTTACTTAGCACAAAAGACGCAAAATCCTCCATCTTTTCTCTGCAAATCTCTGAATTCCTGCTAAGTTTTTCTGAAAAGAATCGCTTAACCGAATTCAACCTTAATCTCTTTCAATTTCACTCGTATACTACTACTATTTAAAGAGATGGCACCCAAAAGAGCTAGATCTCAGAAATCCCAAGTGTCCACATCTGGAACTGCTGAAAAGCAAAATCCAGCGATTGTTGTGACAAATCGGAGAGTTGTTGGTGATTTCAACTTCTCCATGTGGAATCCCGACTCCAAGATAATCTGGGGAGGAGTACTCATCGATGATTACTTGCTTGGTGCTGCCAATAACCAAGCAGATATGAAGCACGGGCTTTCTTTACTTGAAAAGGTAAAGATCAAAGAGTTTTGCTCTGCAAGGCCCACTTGCACCTCTACTGAGGATGTGTTGGAATTTTGCAACAATTCCACCATCATTGAAGACGATGACACTGGAGAAGTGCGCATCACAACGAAGGTCCAAGGTGTTGACATAAACCTTGATTTGAAATCCTTCAGCACTCTATTAGGGTTACCAAGGTACTGAGTATGTACCGGATACCTCAACCAAGAGTGCAAAAATTTTCTACTCTCTCTATAGAAATCCTGAAAAGGATGATACTCCAACAAAGTTCGACAACTCCATTGTCCGGAGAAGACATCTTGTTGAACCTTGGGATTTGATAGCCCTTGTATTGCATAGGTGCTTTGATTCAAATCATGGTGGAGCTGACCAGATCATCATGGAAAGATGGGGAATGATGGCATTCCTCAACACTCTGGAGGAGAGAGCTAAGACCTTCAACTGGGGGAAGTCTTTCTGAGGTTTGTTGACAAACTTCAAGGCTTTGAGCCTGTTGTGAAAGGTGATCTCGCTGAGCCCAAGCATACTATCAGCTTTGGTCTGAAGATATGCTACATTCTGGAGAAGCTTGGCATAAAGCTTAGGGGGAATGGAGAAATTGCAAACAGTGATCTTGTTTGCAAATACAATTGTGAGCTCAAGCAGAACCAGAAGAGGTCAGTAGAAGACGTTTCTGAGGCAAATGCCATGCCAAAGAAGAAATGTAGAACTGGAGGCAAAAAGAAGGCATGTGCCAAGGAGAGCACCTCTCTGGTGGATATTGCCACAAGGGTATCTGACCATAGTGTTGAAGATACCACTGCCTCTGCCCAACCAGCACCCCATAATGCTGCAGGTACCACTCTTGATGACAAGGGTGTTGATGCATCCCAGTCGCTATCTGCTGAAGAAGAAGATGAGTTGAACTTTGACCCATTCTTGGAAAGGAATGAGGTTGCTGAAGAAGTCCCTACATCACAGGTTGCTGAACAAGTAACCATGTCCAGAGGAAACACTCTTCCGGGGCCTTCCACCTTGAAGGATATCAATGATGCCTTGATGAATGATGCAGTTGTACTTGATGACACCGCCAATGCATCAGTACAAAACATTGCTGATGATCTGGAGAGAACTATCACTAATATTCCTTCTCCATCAAGATCCAGATCACCACAACAACCACAAGCATCCCAGACTTCTGTTGATCCAACAGATGATTCTTGGTAGAAGCATTTGAGATGCGTCAGGGAGCTGATGGTGCTGTTGAGATAAATCCTGTAATTGAACAGGTTCCCCAACTCCAATCTGGGAGGGATCAACCAGATGTTGAGACTCAGGGAGATCAACCAGGGGAGGCAACTGAGTCAAACACTCAGGAAAGGCTTGAAGTGCCTGAAACTTCAAACAGAGCTGCGGTTACTGGATAACAAGACCAGAGCATGGAACCCAAATAAGTTCCAGATACCAATTAGCCTGACAATGATTAGGTTACTGAGTGGTTCAAATCTATACTTGTCAAATTTCTAAGTTATATGTTTTGTTATTAATGTGATTAATCTTTTTTACAGGCTAATAAAGAAAATAAGGAAGGAGAGGAAGCTGAGAAGCTTCCTACACAAGAGGAAGGAGAGGAAACTGGAAAGTTTCTCTCACAATCTGAGAAGGAGGAATCTGTTCCCTCCATCAACATGGAATCTGAGCCTGTTACACAGGTAGCTGAAGATTTTAGTTTGTATTCTCAGAAATATCCCTCCAATGATCTTTCTAACCCATTCTTATTTTTCTTAAAGGCTCAAACTGAGAAGAAAGATGATGTGGCTGAAAAGCCAGAAACATTAAAGGATATACCAGAAACCTCACAGGTTTCTGAGAGACACATATCTGAGCCTCCTGTCAGAGAGGTAGAAATCTCAGATACCAATGTGTGAGAAATCCTACTAAATCTTTCTAAGTGTACTGGCACTTTTTATTCTCAGGTTCAGAAAGAAATGGAAGTTGAGGAGGATAAGACACCCAAGTCTCCTCCAAGGATATCTGAGGGTCCTTCTACCTAACAAGTCAAGCCATCTGAGCCTGTTGTTGTGACACAGGTAACTCAGAAACCTGACACTTTTGCAACTCAGATATCTGAACAAGTTTTGATACTTAATCAAAACTCCATTCTCTTTCAGGCTCAAAATGAGGGTACTTCATAGCAAACTACAAGGGTAGTTACATCTGATGAAGATCTGCTTTAGTTGTTCAAGGATCGTGCACTTCTAGATCATCTCTCTGCCTTTAAAAGATGGCAAAAGTTGAGAAGACTTGATCTGATAGCTCTTGCACAAATTCTTGATGATCCTATAAGTAGGAAGAAAGCTGAACAACTTGAAAGCTACATTCATGCGTTGCTTCCTTCTGAAAATTATGACTATGCAACCTTGATGAACTTATTGTTCAAAGATGTAGTGGCATAAATCCTCATTGAAGACTTTCAGAAAGCAGATAGAAGTACAAGGGTCCGGCTAGCTTCTAACCCCACTGTGTCGCTGAAGATTCTGTCAGCACCCTCAGAACAAGAAGAAGTGGGAAGTAAGCCGGTGATACTTAAAGAAGTGATAGATCTGCTATCTGATAAGGAGACTGATGAAAATGACGTAGAAAAACCCAAGTCTCCTCATTCTTCTGAAAAGAAAGATGATTCTCACAAGGATGATGATGATAATGCACCCCCACCTGGTGCAGGAGGTGTCACTGGAAGAAATAATGCCTCAGCTGCTGAAAAGCTACCTGAGAAGAACAATTCTCCTCCTCAATCTCCTCAGAGATCATCTAACCCTTCTCCAACTAAGCAACAAGGTGAAGAAGTTGGGCACGTTGTTGATGACACCGCTCAGAAACTACAAGAAGCTGAGCAAAGGGTGACCCAACTTAAACAAATGTTGGAAGAAGAAGAACACTTGCGCCTTGAGTTGGAAACCAAGGTTCCTGAGAAGGAAGCCAATCTGAAAAAGATTGAAGAGTTGTCTCCCAAGGAGGAAGAAGCCCTTGCCGATCAGAAACAACTACTCTTTGATGCGCAGAAACTAATGGAAGAAGTTGACGTTGAGGAAGCTGCTGACATCAAGAAGAAGAATGCTGAAATAGCATCTGCCCCTTCTTCTTCTGGAAAAGGAAAGAAGCCTGTGTTTGAAATGGTTGCTGAATTAGGAAATGAAGACACATGGGACGATAAATAAGAAGAAGAAGAAGAAGAAGAAGAAGAAGAAGAAGAATAAGAAGAAGAAGAAGAAGAAGAAGAAGAAGAAGAGGACTAATTGAAGTAATGAGCCTCCCAACAAGCGTTGGCTAGGTAAGCGTCCTGTAGTAAGAGGAGTCGTTATGAACCCTGTAGACCATCCCCACGGAGGTGGGGAAGGGAGAGCCCCAATTGGTAGGAAAAAACCCACAACCCCTTGGGGTTATCCTGCACTTGGAAGAAGAAGTAGAAAAAGGAATAAATATAGTGATAATTTGATTGTTCGTCGCCGTACTAAGTAGAAATAGGCGAAAAATCGAATTTCTTACTTCATCTTTACATTTACAAAAAAAAAAAAAAAAAAGAGAAGAAGAAGAAGAAGAAGAAGAAGAAGAAGAAGAAGAAGAAGAAGAAGAAGAAGAAGAAGAAGAAGAAGAAGAAGATGATGATGATGACCATCCTGGATTTTCTGCTAAGAATCCACAAACTCTTGTGTCACATCTCAAGAGAAACATTCTGCTTCCGTCTTGCTCGAGCCGGATGATAAAAAATTCTCATGTCCGGTTCATTCGGGGGATGGATCACCATCTACAGCACAGTTCCTAATGTAAACACAACTGATTATGAGAATAGATCAAAGACCCTGATCAAGATTATGAAGGAACTGGAAGCTCAAGACAAGGAGGTCACTAAATCAGTACCACCAGAATTTAACAAGTTTGCTGAACTTCTTTCACAAAGAACCTCCTCAATGGTTCTCAAGCATAAAGACCTTGGTATGGTAAAGGATCTGGACAACACAACTATGCAGGTTGCTTATGACAATGCAAAGCTATGCATCTGCAACGATACGATCAGTGGTTGCTGAAGTTTCCAAATTGACAAACAAGGAAACTGGAATTGAAAAGCAAATGCAGATCTCAGAAAGGAGATGCAACAACTCATTGAAGCTTACATTCGTCTACAAAAGAATTTTGACTCTCTGTCAGAATCTTATGCCATAATCCTAAGTGGTTTTGATCAGTCTCCTATGACTAAGGGGGAAGGAAGTACCAGGAGAGTACAAGGTAAGGGCAAAGAAAAGATGTATCCTGAAGAAGCCCAAACCAAAACCCCAAGTCAAGAATTACAGATGGTGACTACAAGATCTAGGGCAAGAGATCAGAAACCTCCAACAGCTGCCAAGAGCTCAAGGAGAAGACAAGACAGAGACGCTGAGAGATCTCTGAAAAGAGAAGGAAAACAGACCAAGATAGCTGCAAACAACTTATGGTCATACATCAAGAGGATGATGATGATGAAGATTTTTAGGAATATATGTTTAGATTTTGATCAGTAAGCCATAATGATTTATCTTAGCTCAGAAAGGTAACTAGTACTCTTAGTTCACTTGAACATTGTAAAAGAGGAAACTTACTGAGTATGTTACTCCAGCAAATCTTGTATACGATGTTAGGTTTCTGAATGTAATTTTTATATCTTTAAAGAAGACCAAGAAGGAAGCATCCAGCAGAAGAGCTCTTTTACTGAAGATCAGAAGACTACACAAGATTGCTGAAGACTAAGGAAAATTGTGTCCTCAGATACCTTGAAGAAACTAAGTGTCTGAGAGACAAACGTTTCAATAGGTTTCTGATGCACTAAAGGTCACTGAGAATGGACTTGCAAAGCCTCAGAAAGCTTGCATTGTTCCGTTGACACTACAGGACAAAAGTTGGTACAGTGCATTAATTACGCAGAAAGAGATGTCTGAGCAAAAGAGGAAATCTCTGAAAGGAGACAAAGCTCACTGTCGTACTAACTTCAGATATCGTTAGTTTGAATTTCATTGTGCCTAACGGATACTAATTAACAGCCTGATTTTCAACTATAAATATCACCACTTAGAATGCTTGAAGATACACTGAATACACAGATGTTCATACATTACACTCAAGCATACAAGCCTTCTGCCTACTTACTCTCTAGCTTTCTGTTGCGACTAAAGCTCTTGAATTCTAAGTAGCACGAAAGTTCTAAGTCTCCTGATCCTTAACAAGACTTGCATATTGTGAAGGAGTTGAATCCAGAAGATACAGTTGTGACTAATATCTGAGATTCATTCTCTTAAACTTAATCAAGACTTGGGTCAGTAAAGAACAAGTTACCTTACATTGAAAAGTGTATTAAGTAATCTTGGTTCTACAGAGCACTCCTACATAACTGTAGAAGTTATTAAGAGCCTGCTCACCTGACAAACTACCATAACCAAAACACCAGCAGGCGTTGAGCATAGAAAGTACTTAGTTTGGAAAATTAAGGAATATCTCAAAGATTACTGAGTAGAGGAAGTACTTGGTTGAGAAAACCAGGGAATAACTTAGGGGGACCACTTGGTTGGGAACCTAGTGTAAAAGGGATCAAGGGATAGGATTTTGTAAGGGGAACTTATCATCTTATCTTAGTGGATTCAAATCCTGAGAAAGGGCGAGTGGATTTGAGGGATTACGCCACCCTCAGGTACCACTATAAAAGCTTTGTGTTATATACTTTCTGCACTTACTTTCTGTATTACTTTATACTTGCTGAGTACTTACACACATTATAGCTTGCTGAGCACGTGCACTTATCTGAAAAGACTTCCGCTCTCTGAGACTAAATATCAGATACCTTCACAAGTATCTGAGAAACTATTTTATTGTCAAAAGTTTGAAAATACTATTCACCCCCCCCCCTAATATTTTACTTTGTCGTTATCTGGACCAACAAAGATGAAGATGTTGACAAAAATCCTCTTCACAAGAAAATAAATTTGAGCAGCATGTCTGAACCTATAGCAGCAAGGACACCTTCTAGAAACACCAAGTCAAATCAGCAAGGTACCCCATCTGAAGACCCCTCTATGAAAGGCTTGAACTCCAAACAGAAGAGAAGAGGGAAAGGGACATCAAGTTTGGTAGAGTGCTACTACCAAAGCCTGAAGATGCTCATATTGAGTATGTAAAGGTTGATGACCTTGATCCCACTATTTGGCAGTGCATTCATCAGAAGAATGGCTACTGGATACTGAAATTGAAGAATCTTCTAGTCAATGAAGGAGGACTACCAGTAGCCATCTTCAGACAGATGATGGCATGGAGAAAAGCAGACAAGATCTATTGCCTATAGATAGAGTCCAAAAATGGCTAGACTTTGAAGTAGAAGTCAGACAAACAGCCAAAAAGAAAGACCTATCTGAAGAATGCCCTTATCATAGACCAGAGGATGTGCACAGTACTATTGTTGATGAATTTGGGTCAAGAACAAAGCTGCAGGGTTGAACCTTATGAGTCATTCTATTTGACTAAGGAACAATACTTGGGAGACCTGAAATATCTGAGAGAGATATATGGTCATTACAAGCCCACTGAAGAGCAGTTAGTACATGTCTGAAAATGGGGCAAGTACCTTTGGATCAAAAGCATGATCAAGAACCTACCCACCAAACCTTACAAGGTGATTGCTCTGGCAACAAGGAATGCATAAATGAAAGTCAGAACATACATCCTTGAATACTCAGAAGACTGCAAGAGATATGGTGATAGGGTTTTTCAAAGCTGAAGACTTGAAGACTTGAAGACCAACTAGTAGGATGTTCACTTGGAACTTAGAACTTCCTGTTGTTCTACTTAGTTGTGTAATTTATTGCTTATCTTGTAAAAGTTATCTGAACTCTCACTTGTAATTCTATCTGATGAACTTACTCTCAAATACCTATCCAATGAAAAGATAACTTGTCAGCAAAGATCACACCTTGTGATTTGGTCGATGTTTACTTTCTACACTTAAATAAAAAGAAATGAAAGATCTCAAGAAATGTTTAAGTGTTGGATTGTTTCCTCATCCAGTTCATGTTAGGTTTTTAGATAGTCATAGGTGACTGATCAAAAAGGGGAAAATTTGTTATGATTATCTGTTTAGATTTTGATCAGTAACCCTAATGATTTATCTTAGCTCAAAAAGGTAACTAGTACTCTTAGTTCACGTGAACATTATAAAAGAGATAGCTTACTGAGTATGTTAGTCTAGAAAATCATGTATAGGATGTTAGGCCTCTGAATGTAATTTTTATATTTGAAGAAGACCAAGAAGGAAGCATCCAACAGAAGAACTCATTTTATTGAATATTAGAAGACTGCACAAGATTGCTGAAAACTAAGGAGAAGTGTCTCCTCAGATACCTTGGCTTAGACACCTTTAAGAAATTAAGTGTCTTTGGAAGACAAGTATTTCAATAGGTCTCTGATGCACAATAAGTTACTGAGAAAGGACTTGCAAAGCCTCAGAAAGCTTGCATTGTTCCGTTGACACTACAGGACAAAAGTTAGTACAGTGCATTAATTATGCAGACAGAGATGTCTGAGCAAAAATGGAAATCTCTGTAAAGAGACAAAGCTCACTGCCGTACTAACTTCAGATATCAATAGATTGAATTTCATTGAGCCTAACGGTTACTGTTCAAACGGCATGATTTTCAACTATAAATATCACCACTTAGAATGCTTGAAACACACCTTAGATTGAACATCATTTGCGATATACTTTCAAGCATACAAGCCTTCTACCTACTTACTCTCTAGCTTTCTGTTGCGACTAAAGTTCTTGAATTCTAAGTAGCACAAAAGTTCTAAGTGTCCTGATCCTTAACAAGAATTGTATATTGTGAAGGAGTTGAATCCAGAAGATATAGTTGAGACTCATATCTGTGATTCATTCTATTGAACAACATCAAGACATGGGTCAATAAAGAACAACTTACCATACATTGAAAACTGTATTAAGTAAGATTGATTCTACAGAGCACTCCTAGATAACTGCATAAGCTATTAAGAGCCTGCTCACCTCACAAACTACCATAACCAACACCACACAGGCGGTTGAACATAGGAAGTACTTGGCTTTGGAAGCTAAGGAATAGCTCAAAGGTTACTGAGTAGAGGAAGTACTTGGTTAGGAAAACCAGGGAACAACTCAGGGGGAACACTTGGTTGGGAACCCAATGTTAAAGGGATCAAGAGATTGGACTTTCTAAGGGGAACTCAATTTCTTATCTTAGTGGATTCAAGTCCTGAGAAAGGGCGAGTGGATTAGTTGAGGGATTACGCCACCCTCAGATACCACTATAAAGCTTTGTGTTATTTACTTTCTGCACTTTACTTATTGCGTATTTATTGCTTGCTGAGTATTTACACACATTATAGCTTGTTGAGCACGTGCACTTATCACTAAAGTCTTCCGCTCTCTTAATATAAGTATCAGATACCTTCACAGATATCTGAGAAACTGTTTTATCGTCAAAAGTTTGAAAAGATTATTCACCCCCCCCCCCCAGTCTTTTATTTTGTCGTTATCTGGACCAAGGTTTTCATAAAATATATGATTCCCTAACAAAATGGAGACCACATTTATAATTGTTGGTTAAGAGGTCCAGATCTTAGGTCATGAAACTTTAACATGAATAATGTCCAACAACATTAAAATCAAACAAATAATATTAAAACCAAACACGATTTATAATTGGTGGGCTTCTCAATGACGATGTTGGGCCTGTGGTGAGTACAATTGGGCCACAAACCCAAGAGGTCAAGAAAAAAGGGTAACAGTGAAGCGGGTGAGGGGAAGAAGAGGCAGAGTCAAGGCTGGAAATAGTCAGATAGTCAAGGATTTATTGAAAGGGGTGTAATTCCATCAGATCAAGAAATTGTTGCTTGCAATTGGAGGTTGGCAAGGCGATCTGCTAGAGAGGAGGCGATTGAGATGTGGAAAGCAGGAAATGCTCTAGGCTTTTTTAGAAAGGAAGAAAAGGAGTTGGTGGTCGAACAGTTCTTGGATTGGGAATCCAAGAACTGGCAGATGTGAATTTATGCAGATAATTAGTTTGAATATTAGAGGTTTAGGAGGTAAAGTGAAGAGGAGTTCAATTAGAGAAGTAGTGGAGAAAGAGCGGGTGGAGCTTCTGTGTGTCCAATAAACTAAGATGGCTGCAATTGATCAAAGAATGGCAAACATACTTTGGGGGAGTAATGATTGTCAATGGGTCTTTAGTGGATCTGACGGAATGTCGGGTGGGCTTTGTTGTATTTGGGATAAGTCGGTGTTTGTTAGAACTGATTTGTGGGGGGTGATAATGGGGTTCTGGGGGTCTCCGGTTTGTGGAAAGGGAAGCTAGTACATATCGTGAATGTGTACGCACCTTGTAATGCCAAAGGAAAACTGGCGTTATGGAAGATTATTGAGGAGAAAATAAGGGGAAAATAGGAAGAATGCTGGTGTATCTGTGGAGACTTTAATGCGGTGTAGGAAGAGAGTGAAAGACGAGGCAGTAGGAAGCGGGGAAAGGAGGTGGAGGTGAGGGATTTCAATGATAAAAGATTTTATCAACAGTTTGACGTTAGTGGACCTGCCCTTAGAAAGGAGGAAATTCACTTGGTATCGTAGTAATGGGCAATGTGGGAGTAGCCTTGATAGATTTCTCCTAACAAATAGTTGGATGACAGAGTGGCCTAATTTAGCACAATTTGGGCTGAAGAGAAAGGTGTCCGATCACACGGCAATCTTATTAAAGGAGGATGTGAAAGACTGGGGACCTAAACCTTTTAAGTTTTTGAACAGTTGGGTCCGTGAAGCAGGGTTTAAAGAGATGGTTGAAAAGGAATGGGCTAGTTTTCATGTTGAAGGGTGGAGTGGTATGTCTTTAAGGAGAAGCTAAAAAGACTGAAAGTAAAAATTCGGTGCTGGCATGGGGAGCAGTTTGGGCAGATTGAAAAAAGGATTGAGGAGAAGCTTGGGATCTAAAACAGGAAGAGTCTGTACTGGATGAGGCTGAGGCGATGGAAAGAAAGGAAGCTTGGGAGAATCTAGAAAAATTGCTGGAGTTCAAAGACCACATGAGATTTCAACAAGCTCGGTCAAAATGGTTGAAGGAGGGAGACACAAATTCGAGATTTTTCATAAATGTGTGGAGCGAAAAGGTAGAACGAATGCAATCAAAGGTTTGCGCGTGTGTGGTCGCTGGAAAGAGGGAGTTGCCGAAGTGAAGGAGAGTGTGAGAAATTATTTGCAGAACACTTTAAGGCTTCATTTGGTTTGAGGGAAAATGAGGGAATAGAAAAAAAAAAAAGGGAAAATAAGATTTTTCTGGAAAATGTGAGGGAAAAACAACTTTCCTTATTTTGTGGAGATAGATATATTTTACATAGATTTTCATAAATTTTCCAGGATTTCCTGAGAACTACCAAATGGTGGAAAATAAAATTTACCCCTATTTTTTTTTCTTTTCCCCCATTTCCCCTTGAACCAAAAGACGCCTAAGGGTAAGGAGCCGAGAAACAGGGAGGTACCACAAGTTCTGGCAGGGAGCTATCTTGGGGCTGAAGACAGATCACTGTTGCTGGAAAGGAAATTCGAGATCGAAGAAATTAAGAAAGCTGTCTGGGATTGCGGACTGGAGAAGTGTCCGGGTCCGGATGGATTTAATTTTTTCTTCTTTTATCAATTTTGGAATCTGCTTCAGAAGGATTTTGTCGAGTTTTTTGATGAGTTCTTTGCAAATTCAAGACTGGCACGCGGGTTAAATTCCTCTTTCATCACTCTTATCCCAAAGAATTCTAATCCTATGTCTATTGAGGAATTTAGACCCATCTCCCTTATTAGTAGCATTTATAAGGTGATCGCGAAGGTGCTTGCTAATCGGTTGGGGAGTGTGGTGGGAAAGGTTATCGCGACAAATCAAACAGCTTTCTTGAGTGGAAGAAATATTTTAGATGGGGTTGTAGTGGCAAATGAGATTGTGGATGAGGCGAAGAAATCTAAAAGAGCCTGTTCCTGTTCAAAATTGAATTTGAAAAAGCATATGATTCGGTTGATTGGGATTTTCTAGTGGGAATGGTTAGAATGATGGGATTCGGAGATAAATGCTGTCGGTGGATTAAGGAATGTGTATCGACGGCTGATGCTTCGGTTCTAATTAATGGAAGTCCTTCGTCGCCGTTTAAACTAGGGAGGGGTTTGAAACAAGGTGACCCGTTGTCTCCTTGTACCTCATTGTGGCAGAGGCTTTGAGTCGAATGATGGAGGTGTCATGCTCGAAGGGGCTGTTTCACCCGTGGAAGTCGGGAAACAATGGTGTTGTGGTCTCGCATTTGCAATATGCTGACGACACAATATTTTTTAGTGAAGTAAGGGCGGAAAACATTGAAACTCTAAAAAGTGTATTGAGAAGTTTTGAGTGGTTCTCGGGATTAAAAATCAATTTTGGCAAAAGCTGTTTGATGGGTGTCGGAGTGGAGCAGGAATGGTTAGAGAATTGGGCAGATTCGCTACATTGTGAAGTGGGAGAAGTACCATTTACTTTTTTGGTGCTGTCCATTGGTGCCAAGCCAAGTGATAAGAGGATGTGGAACAGAGTTGTGGAGAATGTGGAGAAGAGATTGGAGAGATGGGAGAACAATTATCTATCTTTTGGCGGGAGGATCGTGTTGTTGAATGCGGTGCTAACTTCGCTACCTATTTACTTCCTTTCTTTCTTCAAAATCCCTTCCTCTGTTCTAACCAAACTAAAAATGTTTCAAAGAGTTTTTTTTGGGGGGGGGGGGGGGGGTACGGGGGGGGGTTGTAGAAGGATTGCGTGGGTTAAGTGGGATACGATTTGTAAATCTAAAGAAGAGGGTGGTTTAGGTGTAATGGATTTAGGGGCTTTCAACTGTGCGCTTTTGGGGAAATGGGTTTGGAGAGGTTTAGGGGACGAGGATGCTCTATGGGTGAGGGTTCTTAGTTCGAAGTATGGGGAGCTGAAAAATGTCGTAAATGTAAACAGTATAGGTAGGTTGAGGGACAAAAAATGGTCGTCGTGGTGGAGGGATGTGGTGAATGTGGTAGGACGAGGTGAGTGGTTTAGGAATCATTTGGGTAGGAAAGTTGGGGATGGGAGAAACACAAGGTTTTGGAGTGATAGATGGTTGTCGAGCGGGGTGTGTTTAATGGATGCTTTTCCAAGGCTGTACAATCTCGACTTGGAAAAGGAGTGGTCTATAGCAAGTCGAGTGTTTTCTGAGGCGGGGAGACTGTCCGGGGTGTGGGGGTGGAGGCGTGAATTGTTCACGTGGGTACTAACTTTGGTTTCTGATCTGTCTGACATATTAAGCAGGAGTGCGCCTCTTTCCGAATCTGCTGATTGCTGGGAGTGGCGAGGTACAGCAGGGCTGTTTTATACTGCAAAGGAGGGTTACGGGGATCTGAAGGATTTGAAGGAGGAGTCACAGGGAATGCAGTTTGATTGGAAACATTTAGTCTGGGTGCATTGCATTCCTCTTAAGATATGTGCTTTTGTCTGGAAACTAATACAAAATTGGATTGCCAGGCTTTCCAATTTGAAAAGGCGCACGTTGATCCATTCTGAGGTTACGATTTATTGCAAGATGTGTCAAGCGGAGGTAGATGAAGACGTTGGGCACCTCTTTTTCTCCTGTGACTTTGCTATGGACATTTGGACTAGAATAAGCTGTTGGCTGGAAATTGACATTCATGTGCCAAGCAATGTTAGTGATCATTTGCAGAATTTTATGAGAGGAGTTCTGGCGAAGGCAAAGGAGGTTTGGGTTGCGGTTTGGCATTGTGTAGTGTGGTCGATTTGGCGGGCTAGAAATGGTAATTATTTACAGGATATCAAGTCATCTTTTGTGGACAAGGTGAAAAGTATGGTATGGTCTTGGATTAGTACGTTTGGGTTGGAGAACACCAATTACGACATTAACAGTTGGATACTTTGTCTGAGAGGAGTCCTAAATTTGATTTGATTTAGAAGAAAAAGCTGAGTTCCTTGGTGTACTGCGCCTATCTGGTGGACTTCTTTTTGTCTCCTGCTTTGCCTCATCAGCCATGTGTTTTGGTTATCTTATTGAATGTCAGCGTGGTCAATCATAAATCTTTCTTTCTCTCTTTCAGATTGATATTCCACCATGTTGGTCTTGGTTGCAACCCCTCACTCTTCGCTCAATATTTTGATGTCGTGACATACTTAGACAACGGGGTGGCCAAGAATTCATTCGCGGGGTCTCCTTAATGTGTGGTTCCGTGGGGTGTGGCAGGTATTTTCAGTCTTTTGTCGGATGGTTGTGGCGGGCTTAGAGTTTGTTGTATTTCTCGTTGTACTGGGACCTGCCGGCACGGTTTGCCTGTTGACAGGCAGTTTTTTGCCCCCTTATCACTTTGTTGTAACTTTTGAACACTGCTGGTGTTTTTGTTTCTTAATGAAATTCTTTAAACTCTTCAAAAAAATATTAAAACCAAACACATATTCTTAAAAAAAATAAAACACATCACTTCATTCTTACACCCTATATATATAACAACCCTACAAAATTTTAACTCTCTATCAAAATAACATTTTATATAACTCACCTTAAACTCAATTACTATTCATTAACTAAATTTTTTCCATTTATATATAATTTACTACAATGCGCGTGTCGCGCTACGCGTGACAAGCGATTTATGCTTTCCGATAATACTATGACATATTATTTTATCTTAATTATTGCTAGGCGGAAAATGAAATCTATATGTTGTGGATTGGACTGCCACAACTTAAGCATGCATTATGATGAGTCAATCCGGTCAAGAATGAATGAGTTATCTCAGAAGGAATTAGTTATTGGTCTACAAAAATGGCATATAGAAAGAAGGTTTATGTTCAACATGTCAACTTGGTAACTAACCAAAACTTCTTTCAAGACAAAAGCTATAAATTCCAGTACACGACCACTGCAATTGTTACACATGGATCTATTTGAATTCTCAGTGACTAGATGTGCATGAAAGAAATCTGGTCTAGTTGTTGTAGATGATTATTCAAAATTCATTTGGGTAATTTTCTTAAGACACAAGTCTGAAACACAAGCTGGGATACCTACCCTACTGAACAAGCTTGAAGTCATGCAAAGTGACAATGTATAAATTATCAGAACAGACCATGGTATTGAATTTGTCAATCAGTACATCAAGGAGTTTTGTACCTACAAAGGTATACAACACCAACTTTCTTCAGTGAGAACACCAGGTGTTGCCGAATAAAGAATAGGACCCTAGAAGAGGCTACAAGTACTATGCTTGATGACACTGAAATAAACCTGCTCAGTATAGTCTCTCAAAAGACAGAAAAACGGTCACTATTTCAAATAACCAAGTGATAAATCAGTTTCAAAGGAACAATTGATAGTGACTTTTGAGCACCTAGTTTGAATTTGTATTCAACGGATTCAAATTACAATGGAATTGATTTACACCATAAATAGAGACACTTAATAGCTAAGAAAACACACCTTCACCAACACACACAAGCTTACACTGATTTCAAACTTTCTCGGCACTCTAAGTTTCCAAACTCCTACAAAACTCAAGCTTTGCCAAGCTACTTGTAAAGAGGTAGAACAAGTTTTTAAGTTGCTACAGTGTTCTTTCCTATGAGCAAGAAGTCTTGTTTTTTAGAAGCATCTTTACTTCTTCCTTGAAATACAAGAATTTAAGAAGTTTTTCTGAAAATAACCCTCGTTACCGCGAAAATAACCATTCACAATTTCATGCAAACTGAACCATAATTATGAACCGGCATGATAGGAAAAGGTTACGGTAGCGAGTGCAAGTTTTTACAAAGGTTTTGGTGTAATTTGAAAATATGGCTAACGGACACTTAACGACCGTCTAACCTTTGTATAAGGTCAAATTTTTGACAAAGGTTTTAGTGTTGAATGGAAAAAAAAGGTTTTGTTGTAACTTCAAATTGACGGAAAAGGTTTTAGTATGAAATAAGTTTTCCGCTAACATTAGTTTTGAAATGAATTGGGGGTGTTTGGTGAACATTTGATTAATGGATCAGAGGGTTTGTTTTAAATTGTTCTTTGGTATCTTTTGTTAATTTATAAGTTTAATTAAGTCAACCTTATAATATGCGATCCATTATGTGTGACTATGTATGCCTTGCCGCATTAATAAAAAATGGAGGGTTGAGATTAAATTTAAAAATGATCTAATAGTTTAGAATGTAGTACGAAGAATAGTAGAATACTAAGGATAGAGTTCAACCTCTTGTGAAGATATGACCTGAAATAAAAAATAATTACTACCCTCTATTTCGTATAACTTTAAATATTTTTCATTTTTAACAGTTTCATAACTTGATACATTACTAAATAAGTGAGCTACCCCACACTTTATAAGTAATTAAAAATGGCTTTTTTGACGTCCAGTATGAAATCCTAACAATAACTTGTCTTAGCCCACTACTTTTTTAGTGTATCCAAACCCAATACGAACTTATCCATCTGTCATACGAAATTATAACAACCCATGATTTGTTATTTGCAAATAGGTCCACCTAAAAAAGGATACCACCAGCTAAATGGGGTCCGCCAGTCTGCAAATTTGTACTGTATTTATATTGTATTTGAATTTTAAACTCCCAATTAATCACAAATTTACACTGTATTTTATACAAATACTATTTGAAACCTGCAGCCCAACATTGATTTTTTTTACAGCCCAACACTTATTTGCTACGGCCATCAAAAATTTTGAACAGCCCATCAAAAATCAAAATTTTCTTCTTCTTCTTCCTAAACCCTGCTTCTGTTTCTCTCTCAACAAAACACAAACCACTCATTTGGCCGCCATGGATTCCGATTCGCCGCCATTCCCTGCTCCCATTTATCAATTCTCCGATCCAATCTCGACAGAAGTACGATAACCGATCCCATTTATCAATTCTCCGATCCAATCCCTGTAACTAATCAGATCTGGTAACCGAAAACCAAGAACCACCCGGAGATCCGTGAGGCCGGAAAACGACGGAGAGATGGCGAGGCGGAGAAGAACACCGGTGAGGCTAGCGGCAAGGGAGGGGGAAATTGAAATGAGCACCACCTACTACCATCGAGTTGGTCGGAATCCTTCATGTGGCCGATCTGATCAAAACCGGCGGACCCATCGAGTTGGTCGGAATCCGAGTTGGTGTTGGAAGTGAAACTCGAGGGGGGAGAGGAAGTGGAGAAGGTGAAGGTTGACGGTGGGGGAGATTGAGATGGAAATGGAGAAGAAATTGAAATAGTAGATTGGAGATTGAAATGAATCTGTAGATAGAATTGTTGAAATGCATGTTGAAATTGAAATACGTAGTAGATTGGAAATTGAAATACGTAGTAGATTGCATGTGGGAAGACTGACAAAGACAACATAGACAGAGGGGCTACTTTGTAATATTAAAACTAAACATGGATTTTTTTTTAAGAAATAAAACTTCATGTATGGGATTTAGGTATAGGAAAATAAGTTCGTACCTTGGGCAAGAAAATGTATCCATTTTGTAGTGCAGACCGGCGGACCCAATTAAAAATATGATTATTTAAGACCACTTCCAATGGGTCGTGAATTAAGGCAATAGTGAATAGTTGCGCGAAATGACAATGATTTAACGACTATGAAAAAAATTGTCCAATTAGGTCGAAGTGAATAGTAGATTTTTTATTTTTTCATTTTTTTAATATTTTTTTAGCTTTCACATATTATAAGAGTGTTTAAGTTGAAATTACTCAAATTGGATTCTTAAAACTCGCTTTATAATTTATTGAGATTGAAATCGAATGAAAAAATCGAAAAAAATGTAACAAATCTGACAAGATATGGATAATGAATTTGGCATTTTTTATTTAATATTACTTTATAAATTAATTTTAAAAAATAAAAAAAAAAAGGTGGGGCCCGGCCGTCCCGGACGGCCGAGGTCTAAATTAGCTTCAAGCGTGTCTCACGGCCGTCGGTGCTCCATGGAGCACCGACGGTCAGACACGGTTGCTGACTGACCACTCCCATTGGGAGTGGTCTAACACAAAAAAATACACATTAATTTATGTCACTTTTCTATTATTTGTTTTAGATTTTCTCCGGGACGAGGGAGTACATCGCTACATGTTAATTTTAAGTTGATTAATTGTTAATATGAATAATTTAAATACACTTGGCACTTAATCACTAATATTGCCTATAACTCAAAATAATCTAGTACTCCATATTATACGAACAGGTATTATTCATGCACATAAAAAAACATACTTAGTCAATGAAACTTGTATAAACGAGTCTTGAACACATGGTCAGCAACTATTCCATTGGTTTTTTCCGTGGGATGAAATGCATCCCAGAAGACATACTTGTTTGCATCTTTACAAGTTAATGGATTATATTCATCACAAGCGTAACCCATCTCAAATCTCCCCGTCGCGCAACATCCCACCTGCGCGTCGTCAAATCCTGCAACAAACCAACCAAATTAAGCTAGTGAGTTAAAATTTAAACTTGTAGAGATGTGTAAAATATAGTCAGTCGTAAGGGCAAGCTTAATTCATTACCATATGAAGATGGTTTTCGAACAATTTGGAGCAAAATGTAATAGGGGTTCGAGAAGACCATTTGAATTCCAGGTAATTCTCTGTTTAGTGTCGTTACTAAACCTTGAAGCTTTGCATTGAAACTCAGAGACACAATGTTATAGGTCTCCATGCAGCTGTTCGCATTGCCGAAATTTCGTGCTCTTTCTAAAGGCATGCATCCCATTGGAGGAATGCCACTGAGGGAGATTTTTCGGGCTCCAAGATTATAAAGATTTACGACAAAATCCTTGGCTAGGGTAATGAGAAATTCTTGGTACTCATCGATTTTGTACTGTGATCTTCTTTGTGGAAACGCGTAATAATTTTCCAAGAAGTCATTCGTTCCGATACTTATCACGTATAATGCTTTGACAATTGTGAGATAGGCCTTTCCGTCGCCTAGATAGGCTCGCAGTTTCTGCTGGTACTCTTTGTAGTACTCCAATTCCTTCCAGAGGGGAATCACACCCTGCAGATCAACAACTAAATCATAATTTATTTTTGTGAAATTTATAAAAGAAAAAGATCGGTCTTCCGAAAATATAATGTTAAAGGTAAATAATGTGAATATTAATTGTTTATCTCGGCACTTACTAGCACATCAGAAGTTGCATTGTCATATCCAGTTCCAGCCGAAGCAAAAGTTACCCCCACAGCAAAATCTGAAATGTTAAACGCAGGATCCAAATAAGCTGGAACATACGGCTTCAAGCCGAAAGCCTCGGAGATGAAATCAGTCGGGACCCTGCCGTTAGAAAACCGTCCAGTAGGCTGTCCTCCGACAAAATCACGCCCATATGGCTCGAAATTGCTACGTGCGATAGTCGGAATCTGATTGTTGTTACCGGCATCCACGGATGAGTCGCCAAAGACGACGAGTGCAGGAACATTAGGGCTGGCTGTAGTTGTAATGAACAACATGAGAAGTACCTGCAGCCATGTCGTAAGAATTAGTGGCACCAATGTGTATACCATTTTGTTTGTGCATGTTGAATGGCTTAATTACATGTGGTTGCTCTTTATAAGTGCGTGTGTGATGTTGATGATTATTATAGTTAATGAAACTGTTGAGCTGATTTTGCTGCATTTTAATTTATAGCTAGGTAGTTGTGTGTACCTAATTGTTTAGGGTCATGCTTTTATATGACCGGGTCACAACTACTTAATTAATATATTAAGTGAATGGCATACTAGCTAAAATTAGGCCGCCTTTGGATAAATAATTTCCAGAAAATAATTGTGAACAAAAATTAATCACGAATTCTCGGATGACACGGGTAGACGGATTGATGTTATTAAATATATGTATAATGTTTTAAACAATATCAGTAATGATTTATAAGTGTACATATTATATTATGTTTTATGTATATCACCATGGATGTTCTTAGTAAAACTTTTAATGTTTTTTTATATAACTTTAGTCCGTCTTTTTTAGTCTGTTTATAAAACTGTTTTTCAGATACTTACTCAAAATTAATATGAGAAAATCCAAGTCTACGGAAAAAATGTTTTTGGAAATTTAGTTTCTCATTACTTGATTTCCGTAAAATTCTCGTAAAGATCATATGTGTTCCATGAAAAAACGGAAAAAAGTCAAAAAACAACTCCTACTCAAATGTTTTACGTACTCACCTAGTAATATATACTAAGCTGGTGTGATCATCTTTATTGTTTAGTAAAATTAAGTATTTCACAATACTTGCTAAGATATTTATGGATATATATACTGTATTTGGATGAAATAATCTTTGAGCTAGAAGGAAATTATATAGTATGTACAATTTAGCTCAAACGTTTTTAAATGTTACCAAACGAATATATTTCAAACATAACTATTTTGTACTACAAATAGGGACATTTAGAACTTGAGAAACAGCGGAACCAAGAACTCACACACTTCAAATTGCGATAAAAATCTCTCAAGTCTTTCTAAGATCATAAGTTTCAAACAAGACTTAAGCTTCTCAAGCTACTTGTGAAGAAGTAGAACTAGCTAGCTTTAAAGTTGCGACAAGAGTTCTTTCCTCTAAACAAGAACAAGTCTTGTTCTCAAGAAACAATATACCAAGTCTTTGAAACATAACAACTTTGGTTGAGTTTCTTGATCTCTTAGTAACTGATACATTGTTACTAGTAAGAGATCATTGTCTTGTCATCAAAACCACACCCAAACAACCAAACATCCTTGTTAATTAAGGAAGAATGAAGGAACTATTTAGTTTGAGAAACTAAGGAAAACCCCTTGAAAGGAACTGGAGTACTTTGCTTGGGAAGTCAGAGAAAAATTTGAAGGTTATTAAGTTGGGAACTTTTTGTCTTAGTAAATTCATGTCTTGAGAACTGGGCGAAGTGGATTAATTGAAGGATTATGTCACATTCAGATATTTGCGTACTGCAATTTAACTTCAGCAACTTATCTGTCTACTCGTTAAAGTATCTTGCTCACTGAAATCACACACTCAACACTTAATCTAGAAGAGACTTCCGCACTCTGAAATCTAGATAAGTATCATCAGTTACTTGTACCTGCTGAGAAATCTGTTTTAGACACAAAAAGTTTTTAATTCTATTCACCCCCTCTAAACTTACACCTTGTTGTCTAAGGGACCAACATAATCAAAAGCTATATTATTGCTATACACTCCCTAATATAGGGCTACTTACAACAACTAGGTATCAACGGGTCTTGACATGCTATAGTAGTGTAGGATTCTATATGCATACTTGCCCGTGTTATGTCTTTATAATATGGACTCACCATCTCCGACCAGTCCATTGACAGACCAAGAGTAGACATTGGAATTCGTTAACAACAATCACTATATTAGGGTGCACGTTGCTCGTGAATTTCCACTTTACCACTATGGATGTCCTTGTAACATTTTAGAGATGCAAGAATAAGCCACTTAGAGCTAGCAACATTGTTCCGTCCGGCTACGTGAATGGTTTTCGTTGTAGCTGACATCATTAGTAATTTATTTTGTTATGGATCAAGTGTTGTTGTTATGGAGCAAGTGTTTTATTCGCCAGGGATTGGCTGAGACAACATTACAGAGATAAGCCCCGTAGATTGCTATTTGTACTGCATTAATAGTTTGGCCAGTCTAGAAGTCGCGGAATTCCAATATATCTAGAGCCCGATCGAAAAATCTTCAACGCATCACCTTTCTCATAAATCAACCGAGTGGAGAGACTCAGCTTAAGATGAATCCAAAACAAGTTGCTAAGGAGCTAAAGAGATGGGAAAAACCTCCAATTACTTTATAGAAAATTACATTTGGTACCCTTTAAATTGACCCCCTCACAAATTGGTCCCTTCTATTCGAACAATAACAGATGGCCCCCTGTAGTTGACCAAAATTGAAAAACACTTCTCTCTCCTGCCATACGGATTTAATTTTATCTCTTCTTAAAAGAAAATTTAAAACAAATTAAAATTTCTTACATTAATTAAAGTAAAAAAAAAAAACCACATGGATCTATCTGTAATTAGCTTCCACAAATATAGGGAGCTATTTGTAATTGATTTTCAGGTAATTTTTGCTAATAAAAGTCCAAAAATACATGCACTAAAAATAATTTCCTCATAAACTTTTATGTAATTGATTGAACTGAATTATGTCCCTCTAAATAAATGCAGAGGAATTGGAGGGAAATTTTATCCCCCAATTCCCGCCCGGACCCTTACTAAATAGCCATATTTGTGGCTTGGATGATAATGAAGTACTAGTAGTAATTAGTTATTTTAATTTCAGTTTAATGTATTTTTGTCGAGTGATCACAATTATCTCTTTTGTGGAGTGTATTGTAAAAACTTGTGATCAAATCACCATGTAATTTGCTTCTGTTTACAATGAAATGAAGATGATTAAATGGTGAAAAAACCATTGTTAATGTTGTCTCTTGTTGTTATTGTTGGTGGAGAGAGCAATAGAAATGCATTAACAGAATAACCATTAAACAGAAGAACTGAAAGTCAATTATGGGAGAACAAAGAGCAATTACATCAAATATATGAACCTAATTTGATGAGCTCATCCACATGCTTAGTAGCCTCTTGAAGAAATGCATTATGCCACCTTTCACCATAATATGTCATGGCCAGTTGAGTATCCAAGACAGTCATAGAAGTCATGAGCTGTAACCTCTTGGGCCGAAGCTCACGAGTGCCACACTCAATGTGAATGAGCCTTGAAGCAATGTTGGAAGCCCTCATACGTGGTCCAACTGCCTGATCATTCGTGTTCATTTCTCTTCGTGAAGTTGCTAGTTTTTTAGCAGGAGTAGGGTTGTTCAAATAGTTTCCATGTTCGTCATTATGCATGTTTCCATGCATTCAAATATGTTAGTCTTATTATGTAACTCATCATACAATAAGAGTATAGCAAATTACCCGATCCCCACATGAGATGATGGGCGAATCTTTCTTTGATAGCCCTTAATTTCCATTGTTACTTGTTGTTTCTTGCTTGTCGCTTCTTGATGGTTTGTATTTATAGGTAAATTATAAAGATGAATGCATGGATATGGACATGAAAACAATGGAAGAATTGAATCTGACTCTTGGAATATGTATAATTGACCTTTGACCTTCATACATTGGTAGTTTATGGTTTGTATTCGTGATATGCATTCAATCAATACAGGGACCTGTTGCATTTATTTGAAGTCAATAAAGGGACCTAGTACATTCTTCAGCATACAGAGAAACGGTTGGAAAATAGATTAATTGACTGATTACCTGAAATTAACTGAAATTTATCTAAATTGACTAAACAAAATCTAAGCTAAATTACAAATAAGTCCAGTTGGAAATTGATTTAAATCAATTACAAATAAGTCCCTGGATTTGTGATAGCTAATTACAGACACATCCAACGGCCTGTGTCACCAAATAAAGGAGGAGAAAAGAAAAGGGAAAAGAAAAGAAAATAGGGAAACAAAATTAAAGAAACTCAAAAATCAAAATATTCAATGGCATTTTCGTTATTATTACCAACTTTGGTCGACACATCAGCAAAAAGCAATTCCATGTCATCATCAAGTTTGACATTTGGACTCATTTGTAATATCAAAAATTGTCCAGTTCAATTTTTGGATGTAACTGTTATTGTTCGAATAGAAGGGTTGAATTTGTTATTAGACTGAATTTAAGGGGTAGCATAAGAAATTTGCCCATTACTTTATGCAACTAATTCGAAAAATTATTTTTGGCAAATCATTTTTCCTTTTCTTAAAACTTTGCATGTCTCACAGAAAAGTTACATGGTGTCACAAAAAATTAAACATTACTCTGGTATGTGTAATTCTGCTTTGACATTATCACGGATCATTCGGAAACTCCGATTTTCACTATCCATTCCGCAAAGCTAATTTGAAATACTGCAAGCAAACCAACAGATTTTAGTAAGGATATATTTGATTTGGTAAAGATAAAATAAAATTTATTATTTTCTAGCATTTTATGTTATTTGAGGCTATGTTTACCACTAGCTTTTCAGCTAGCTTTCCAACTCCATGAGCTTTTTTTTTACAATTGACTAATAAAAAGCTCGTTACGTGAACGCGCAACTTCTTTAACCAGCTAGCTGGAAAAAGAAGCTAGTTAATGTAGCTTTTTTTTTAAAGAAGGAGCTTCTTATCTTTTTCATTCCGAAAATATCCCTAACCTATATTAACCTAAATTAGAATAAAGAAAATAAGAAACCATCTTTTTATAAACCGGAAGGTCATTAGAATTCTCAACTTATATTTTATATTGTTGTATCATTTGTTATACATTTTGTGTACTTTTTTCCAACTAGCATAAGGATTAATATATCCGCACCTCTTTAAAATGCATACGTGTAGTACACATCAAATACTATTTTTTTCATTACTAAGTTAAAATGCTCAACGATTATTTTTTTCAACTTCTGATAATTTTGATGATGCTATTAAAGTGGTGATGTAAAGTACATTAAATATATATTATAATTATTGGACAAAATATGATATATTATTATTTAAAAAACTATAGACTAATAATACGATAAAAAAGGTTAAAGACAAGAAAAATAAGAGTAATGCCCTTTTATGTCATTTTACAAAATACCAGCTAGTTTTTCAGCTAATTTGCTAAACACCTACATTTAAAACCAACTAGCTAACCAGCTACCTAACCAGTTAGTTTTGCTAAACAGAGCCTAATATAGAAAACACATGGAAAATATATATGAAGAGAGAGAAAAAAAATCATTTTACTATATTATTTTCCAAAAACGTTCGATTTTCCCTCAACTATATAATTCTCTCTCATTTCCCTTACATCAAAGGAGCTACTTCTTTTCTCCTTTTTTTTTCTATTTAAAAACATAAGTACTCCAAATACCGAATATGACTAAACACTTAACACTTAGAGTACGAGTTATATGATCCTTCCTCATATTCAAAAAAATTTTCACCTTTACAATAATTTCACTTTAAGATAAAACTTACTGATGACAATCATGAGTAGGATCGAGGGGCAACTGTGTCTGGATATCACATTGACTAGCAAGAGCTTTGGCCCGTTCGGACCTAACACCAACACGACCAGCCACATCCTTAAAGCATATGCATAGTTTTCCTCTGTTATCGACAGTCTCAGCGAGATTGCTAACTATACTAAGCCCCTGGCAACAAGTAATCTTTGGAACATTGACAGTTCCGGTAAGATAACTGATACATGGATATAGATATGAACCCCACACTTGATCTCGCCCAATGAAGGGCTAGCAAACATCGCCAAGATCAACACTAGGATTAGCATTTCAGAGCCACATCTAGCTTTTGTAGCCATGTTGAGCTAGTTGGAAGCTTAACTTTTATATTGTGTTTGAGCCAATGTACGAAATATGTGCATGTATTTATAGGGGGAGAGAGGTGGGTGTGGGAGAATCTGCCATGAAAATATATAATTTAATTTACAATTAAGATGCGGAGATTGGGTAATAGTTGGGTGTTTTTCATTTAATGCATCATGGGTAAATAATCTTGTTAAGTCTATCTTTGGCAAAACTACTAATAAGGTGATTGAAAAGGTGATAAGGTGATTGTAAAACTATGAAGTGACTAGAGTATGATAACGTGACTTGTAAGGTAGTTGAAATTAATTGATCTGTAACATTTTAGCTCGAATTGGATATGATTATGTATATGTGAATCTGTGTCTTAAAACCAGGGAAGGCATGGCACGTTGATTAGATGGTGATGTGTGTCATTGGATGGTTGGGATTGAAAGATGGAGGAGGGAAAATCTGTTACTAGTGGATGGAGTTTTGTTGTGATTTGTTTTCTAATTCTGACAAAATGGCGCCGTCCGTGGGAAGAAGAGATCATGCGGCCAAATACAACACCGACAAATTTACTGTAAAGAACGATCGAGAATTATGGATCCTGAAGATGCGAGCCAGACTTGTTTCACAGGGTTTGGTTGCCCCAAGAAACGTGACAACTGCCTTTCCGACGAACATGTCAGAGTATACAAGGAAATAAAAGCACGGTAATAGAGGCATACCTGCAAAACAACCAGTGAAGTACATGGTAAATTAGAACTCAAAGACAATAAAAGCATAGTAAACAGAGGTATAAATAGGGTATTTCCATGCATCATCAGTCCCCATCACACCTTTCCTGGATCAACCTGTTGGAATTTTAGTGAATGGTTGAGCTTTCAATTCATTAGATGAAATGAATTGGTCAATGGGGTCCAACACGTCATAAACAAGCATTCCATGCAAGCGTGTATCTCGTTGTTAAAACGAATTGCACTTTGTGCATTAAGTCACTAAAATCGCCAAGTGGTGAAAGGGTGATTAATGCTTTAAGTGTGTTTGATCAATAAATGAATGAGTTAAGTCATCTTTGCTGATACGGAAATTTGTCCAATCCGTTAAGCACGCTTTAACGGTGTGTCCTAAGGCACACGAGGTCCCTCCACATTACAGAAGGTCCGACTCCAGTCATTTCAGGGTCCACCTCTCTGCAATAGTAAGGACTGTGGACTATGGCACAAGGAAAGTGGTGATCCGGTCACTACTGTCTGGCCCAGACACTGATGTCTGACCCAGGCACTGCTGTCCGACCCACCTTGACCGTACGTCCGTCTCCAACAAACAAGTTGATGAGAAGCAATGATATGTCCGACGCTAGCCTAGGACCGGACGACATAGAGTCGGATGCCTTACCTCGGGAAGAACCAAGTGTACTAACGGGAAACAACATGGTCCGAGTCAGAGCTTAGCTCCAGATCCCACCACTTAGGGAAATATGTGCCAGTCCGGACTATGGGCTCGGACCTGTGTCCGGGAACAAAGCTCTTAACCGAGAGTTGACAATCTCGAAGTCTTCCCGGGCCAGTAAAAAGACTACAATGCCCCTAAAAGCCCAAAAAGGGACATGGGTTAAGTCAACCTAATGGGCCATGGGCATTGGTGGCTCAATCTAAGACGTACACTTGGCACGTTCTGGCGAATTCCACCTTTTTAGGACAAACCTATAAATATGACACACTTACCCATGCATACGGTAGTCATCATTACTCCCAATTACCATACAGAGTAGATCTTCAGTCTCTCTTGAGTAAAGTTTCAGTCTGGTTTGACATCACACAAACTGGGTATATCGTTCTACCCCCCCCCCCCCCCCCCCCAAAGTTACTTGTACAGGTCCTTACCGAAGACACTTGGAAGAGCTTAGGACATTATTGAGCAGATTGGGACGATTTAAAGGGAACTAGGGAAAAAGACTTTGAAAGAACCATTTAGTGTTGGTGATTCTTACCTCAACAATCTTAAACATGAAAATTCGTAATCCTATGTACTAAAATTTGTGTTGAAAGAACAAAGTAATTGAAAAGAAAGAAGAAAAATCGATTTCGGGAGAAAAACTGGGAGCTCACAGCGGTAAGCCCCTATGCAAAAGGAGTTCATTGAGGTTAGGAGAAAAACTAGGTTAGGCAGAAACTTTATTTATGCGGTGAGGGTGAGGCTTACGCGGTGAGTCCTGTTGGCAACTGAAAAGTCGTGATTTTCTCAGAATTTCGAATTTTTCCTTGTCTTTTCATAAATAGACACTTCCCCTGAGTTGAATAATTGTGTCCCTTTCAACTTGTGTGTATTGAAGGAAGAGTTAACGCCTTTAATGGAATGATAAAACTCTTGGGAAAGATCACCAAACAAGTATAAATATGTGAAGACGTTCTTCACAAGAACACATATCGCAAGTCTACTTGTACTTTCCCTCTTGCTCTTCTGTGCATCCTTATACACTCAAACTAAGGTTCGAAAGACTCGGCAATCGGAGTGCAACCTAGCCGTTTAAGAGAAGTTTTATCCTGGGAGACTGTTGCATCAACCCGTGTGCACCGTAGCAAGGCAATAAATCTTAAGGAGAGATAGTCTAACTATCGACTCTTCTCGACCATGTTGTTTTCTCTTCTATACTTCCTCATCCGCTGATTACCTACTACATTTCCTACACAACCGTCCACCCCTTGTGGGAATTGGGCTGGCTCGGCTCTCGTACCAACAATGTTCACCTTTCTTTTTGAGAATCCATCTATTAGAACTCAAAAATTAAGTATACTTGCTCAGTAGCAATATTAGTATGGGTGAACTACTGAGAATTCTCCTGGGATGCACAAGAGTGGAGACAAAGTGCGCATGAAAGGATATGTGTTGGTACAGTGGAGCCGACATATCAACCAGAGAGCAGTCTATGAGTAACTACGATTAACAATTGAGATACCATTGACCATCATGTTACGACCAATAAAACATCGGGACTGTCTCTTAAATTTTTGTCGGGTCACAAATTCAGTGAATTAGATTGGGGATGTTTAGCTTTAAATTTCTTGGTTTGGTTCGAAAGATTAACTTGAGACCATCGTGGGAAGTTAGTTTTAAACGTCGCATATCGCTTATTTCATATAGTAGTATACATATATATAACAGGAATGTTAAACGCAGAACACTTTTTACTAAACGCAGAACAAATTTTTACATATTACATATAATACCACTATTATTATAATTTACAAAAATGGTTCAATAATTTGAAAAAATTACTATTTTACCTAAAAAACATAAAACAAATTTATTCGAATTAATTTTATCATCCGAATGAATAAATCGAAAAAACTTAAAAAGAAAACACGAAGATCCATGAAGTATCGTCTGCCGGTGACCGGAGCATCTCCGATTTGGAGTTTGCCGGAGCAAACTTGACCAGATCGGAGAAGCTCCATCTGAGCAGCTCCGATCTGGAGCTTGGCTGCTCGAGATTGGAGCAGCCTGCTCCGATCGGAGCATGGCCGGAGCAGCCATGCTCTGATCTGGTCAGCCTCAAGGCTGACCTGAACATGGTTCTGGTCAGCTTCAAAGCTGACGAGAACATGGTTCTCGTTGGTTTCAAACCCGACGAGACGACTCGTGTGGTCGGTTTTTGTCATTTTTAACCGTTTTTGCATTTCTTTTTGTTATTTTTTGAATTTTTTGATTTTTTTAAAATCAATTTAAATATACTAATATAATTGAGTAATAATTAACAACTACAACTACCAAATTCAAATAATAAAAATATTTTTATATTTGTCATTATCGATATAATATGGCTAATGATTGTACGATATTGATTTTTGTTGTGTTATGATACCGTAGTGTATATATGTTTATATATTTTCGAAGATGTAATAATTTGAGAATTTTTTCGGAAAATGAGACTAATTCAATATTTTTATCAGTTGAAGGGCCTTTTGCAATATATAAAAAGTGTTATGCGTTTAGTAAAATGTGTTCTGCGTTTAACGTGCCCCATATATAATACACCATATAGATATTTGGATATATATTTGATCTTAATCTACAACACTAAAAGTACATATCATATCACAGCAAGCAATTTTAAGGGCTAAATTTAATTTATAAGAAGTCACTCAAGGAATGTTTGACGAAGTAATCAGCCATGATCTGACTTGTCTTCTCAGTTGGATGAAATGAATCCCAGAAGACGTATTTTTTAGCGTCCGAACATGTGAATGGGTTCAGCTGATCACACATATATCCCATTTCAAACATTCCTGTTGCACAACAAGCTACTGATGCCACTTCAAAACCTGTACATAGTATTTCATAAAACCGAAACATTTGTTGGATGTTACGCGATAAAATGTTATCTTTCGATTGTAAATCAAGATGCTAGAGTTGAAATTGTTACTCACCGAAAGAAGAAGGCTTGCGGATAATTTGCATAAAGAGATCATAAGGATTAGAGAAAACCACTTTAATTTCAGGCAACTCCTGATTAAGCTTCTTTACCAAACCATCCAACTTTGCATTAAAGTGCAAAGAAACTTGATTGTAGGAATCTATGCATCCATCTCCATTCCCATTCACAAAATTTGTGGTCCTTTCCAATGGCAGGCATCCCATCGGCGGAAGTCCGGTTAAGGACATTTTACGGGCTCCCCGGTTGTATATCTCCTTGACAAACTTCTCGGCTAGGCCGATGAGGAAGTCTTGGAACTGATCCACAGTGTACTTGGACCGCGTGTCGGGGATAGTGTAGTAGTTCTCTAAGAAGTCATTTGTTCCCAAGCTGATGATGTATAGAGCTTCATTGATGACATGTTTGGCTTTTGCTTCACCTAGGTAGGATTTCAGTTTGGTTTGGTACTCATCGAAGTATTGTACTTCTTTCCATAATGGTATCACATTCTACATAGCCAAAACATGTAGGTTAATTTAGTCGTTACGCACATAAAATTAATTTAGGCCTATCTCATAGCGTACACTATGTTTTAACTTAATAGAAATACATAATCTATCGTCGCGGAATGCTATATATTATTGGTAAAATATTTGTTAGGGTAAATTCATTCTCATGTAATTGTTTTTAATACAATTTTTAATGTTTGAAAAAGAAAATATTCTAACCGAAAATAAAAAATGTGAAATTGAGTTAATAGTAATTCTGTTCTGCAGTTTACATTTAATGGCGACTACTTTTTTCTATAGGCACTGCAGTATACTGTTTTGTCAGATGGTATATTACATGCACATTTTATTGAATTCACTAGATTAGTTGTTGGTTGCCATTTAATAGACTAGATCTATATCATAAGAAAAATGAAGCGGGTTAAATGAGAAGAAAATAACTAGGGCTCTTCTGCTCGTATATCAAGAGCAAGAGCATATCTTGGGTTCGTAATGTGTGACAACATACAATTTATTATACACCATTAGATATTTAATTTAACGGTCCATGTTAAATCGTTCAAGACAGCAAGACGATCGCCATTTTACCATTTGAATATTTAAATTGAAAAATACAAATAATAATCTAAAACATTAAAATATTTCTTTTACGAAAGCGGTAAAATAAAATTCATAAACATCCAGACAACATGCATATATAGATCTTTAAAAATTCTCTTAGAGAAAACAATATACATCCAATCTGAGCATGTTATGCTCGTGTAAATGATATTTTTAACATTGATAATTTTTTACCGGTTAAAAAAACATATTAATTAGCCCTGATTGTCAGTGTTTAATTTTATACAAAGAAAACCATTTAACACCCAAAAAGTTTTGAAAGAGATGTGTATTAGTAATGTTTTAAACAATATTAGTAATGTTTTATGAGATGTTTTATGAGTGTACATTTTTATGTATATGTATACCACCGTTCTTAATTAGTAAAACAACCTCTAATGTTTTTTAATATAACTGTAATATTTTTTTTTATTTTTTTAGTCTCTCAAGAGACTTCCTCTTTTAACATCAGTTTTTAAAAACTTCATGTAAAAAAAGATTAAGATTAATTTTGATTATCAATTACAAACACGTACAATATTTACGTTCACATTGTGAACATTTGCATATTGAGTGATGCAAAAAACAAACAATATATATAACTAAAGTGGTGAATTAAAGGCTAGTAATTAATATATGTATACTCACAAGCACATTAGAAGTGGCGTTGTCATAACCAGTCCCAGCCGAAGCAAAACAAACCCCTCCGGCAAAGTCCGTGACATTATATCCCGGATCCAAATACGCGGGCACGAACGGCTTCAACCCGAACGCCTCCGAAATAAAATCAGGCGGTATCCGCCCGTTGGAGAACCTTCCTGTCGGGTTTCCACCATAGAAGTCCCTCCCGTAAGGCCGGAAGTTGCTCTTCAATACCGTCGAAAGTTGGTTGTTGTTACCAGCATCGACCGAGGAGTCTCCGAATACGATAACCGCAGGGATTTGGGCATTGGCGGAGTTGGTGATCACGGTGGAGAGTATCAAAAGTAGTGTGGTGAAGAAGAATAATGTAGGCATTGTGGTGGTTTAATTGTTTGGGGAGAATGAAGTAAGTAAGCTAAGCTAAGGTGATGATATATTTATGGAATTTTATTGATGATGATGTTAAATAGTTGGAAAGGAAAATCTGAGCTGCATTGGTGTGCACTAAATGTAGAGGAGTTAATGATAAGTGTTTTTCATTGCCAGCAGGTAGGTTGGTGGTTGGTGTACTTGGGTCGGCGAGCTAGGTACAAACCAAACCGATATATTAATAAGCTATTGTGAATGAGGGTTTCTTTTCTTTTTGTCACTTTCCATTACTACAGTGTAATGTTGTGCCAAATGTATCAATGTGTTACATGAACAAGTGTTTGGCACGTGAACAAGTGACGTTTGCTACTCTTATGAATTGGTTTCATGATGAATCATGATGTTCTAATGTTACACTATGTTTAATTCTAGAGTGTATGTTATGCTTTGTTCCAATTGCAGTGTGACACTTACTTATATAGGTAGCATAAATAGGCGTCTAAAGTTAAATCACAATTAATGTTTTCTTTCCTAGGAAGAATAAAATGATCATATTTCCTGAGAAATCGTGTTGATGACAACCTAAGATACTTCTTGTAAGTTGTAAAAATAACCTGGAAATAAGTGATATGTGTCAATTCTTGGAGGTACCTTGAATCTTGGCTATTTATGTTAACAAATGTTCTATTACTTGGCCACATAGCAAGGTATCGTATTGATGGAGTGAATCCGATCCGATCAAGGCTCAACCTAGCTGATAATATCATCTGGGGATTGATTGTGATGTTGGGTGCATAATTAATCGTGGCTAGACAGACTGAGGATGTTGGAGTTGTGGATGAAGGAGGGTGAATTGGAGTCTCGATGAAGCTTAAAAGGTTGTAGTGAAATAGTTGTGGTGTTTGCATTGTACTTCACTTGGCAGGAAACTTGCGGTCAAATGAACCGGAAAATTGATTTGAGTACCTAAAATTAGATAATAGGGTATGTTTTTAATGTATCTAAGTTGATAGCTTCTCATTCTACTGAAGCTAAAATAAAAGATAACCTAAATCTTGGCACTTTAACTTAGTATTTCGTTATGCGAATTACTATGTTAACCGAAATTCCATCACATTGTAACCCCGTATAATAACCCTGAAGTTAGTTTATTTATCTCAATGTGATGTTGAAGACAAACACAGTCACTACACTTGTGGCTTCCTTATGTTCTCTGAATATGTCAACTTGTACCGAGAAAGGAGGCAAGTATTTAATTTAATCAAAGTGACCCTATACGTATGAAAACATGACTTTCAGAACATCCTTGTCAACACAACACTGGTCCTGGTGAATTATGTACTTGTAGGATTTTTCATACCGGCATGATTACTATATATAAAAAAATCTATATGATACAAGCAGAATTAACGGAGAAAAAGGCACGAATGATTCTAAAGTTTGGAGGGGTTGGCGTCTGTGATCTTGATTTATTCGCTGTGATTTAGTCCTTTTGTTTCAAAAGCTGGCTGAAGAACTTGGCCAAAAATCGACTGATTGACATACGACGTCAAGTCAATATGCATATTCGATCGCCACCTCATTACGTATTATAGACAAAAATGTAAAATAAAAATGAAAATGCTAAAAATTATAAGAAAAGGGAAAAAAAATAGAAAAAAGAAAAACAAAAAACATATGTTTGGAGGCTATAATCTATTTTGTGTTTCGTTCAATTCCGAAATCTGGTGAACCGAGGATCATAATGGAAGGCTACCGCTGGTGAACCAAGGAGCATCCGGAACCACCGCCGCCGCCCTCACCGGCTCATTCCTAGTCCAACAATCCGAATCCGGCCTGGCGAAACCCGACCCAAAGCTGGACGATCTACCTTGCGAAGGAGGTGGTTGAGCAACAGGTTTCTTCACAGATGCCCAATGATCCACATCATCAGCCCTTGATCCAACACCAGAACCTCCACCTCCTCCACCAAGCGAGCCGTATTTCGGCCTGTCCTAGCCGCACCGAAGCTGTTATCAGCAATAGTCTGCTGCTGGCGCTTCATCGAGCCCCAATCATCAACTCCATCAGCTCGAGACAGCTGATCGGAATATGAAACCCTAGGAGCACGGCGATTGTCATCGTCAAAACCATACGATCTCCTACCCCCCTCCTCCTTCATAATCTTGCTGAGGCCTATCCTGAGTGAAACCTCCACCACCAGATCCACTCCGACCGCCGTAATTGGAGAATCTGCCGCCTAAACGGCCGAATTGCATTTCGTCAGGAGACCGCTCCTTTAGGGCAGGTAGGGAGGCAGAGCATTTCTTCAGGAGTCAATCCACGGGAAGGGGCGGATTGCATTTCGTTCAATTCCATCTTTTTTTATTATTTGACTTTTTTATATTTTTTCCCTCTTCTTTTAATTTTTAGCATTTTCATTTTTATTTTACATTTTTGTTTATAATAGGTAATGGGGTGGCGAATATGGCGTTAGATTGACTTGAGTACCATGTCGTCAGCCAATTTTTGGCCAAAAGTCCTTTGCACGCCCAGTTTTTTGAAACAAAAGGACTAAATCTGTCAGGTGGGACAAACGGTACACTACGTACGCCAACCCCCAAAACTTTAGCACCATTCGTGCCTTTTTCTCGAATTAACGTATCGAATACTCCTTTGGTGCTCTGATACTGTGGATTTCTAAAATTCAATATATGATACTTCAATAATTTAATAAGTATAATCGATACTACATTACTAGAACTTACGCAACACGGGTGTTGTGCATTCTATATGGGAGTTATCTTATCTTATAATGAGTGTTACTATGATGTGTTGTGTGTTATACATTTGTAGCAAATAAAAAAATGATAATTTTATTCAATTTGAATATTTGGTAGGATACAAATTCTTTTAAAAAAAGTGTAAAACTTGAATTTTCAAGTTCTTTGCTTTAGAATCTTGTGACTTCAAAGTCGGGAAAACCGATTCGGAGCTTCTTGGCTAATCTCGAAAGTATTTGGGACGGTCTCCCCCAGGCCCCAACTAACTGCTTCCCCCATCGTCCGAGCCTTCTCAAGAAATCTTCCACGATTAGTAAGTACCTCCCAAGTCCATAGGGGCTTGCACTAATCTCCCAGACTAGCAACATCATCCCTTCTTCCTTATCTAGCCGTTTGCCTTTGTTCTTCTTTATCTCTCGGGTGTTGTAACACAAAATCAAGGCTTTGCTCAATATCTTATTCCATATACTAAAACTTTCACTATGTCTAACTCTTTGGTCCTTGTATTTCAAATATTTGTCCAGTGAGCCGGTTTTCAGCTAAGCTAGAAAGAACTGTGAAGTCTCAACAATTCAAGTTCTTTCTTCCTTGCTCAGTAGATTTCGAAAACCTCCAAGGTGATAAGGGTGATGTGACTTGTGGAAAGCTTGAGACTACTTTCGTAAGAAACCCAAGTTCTCTGGATTCAAGTGAAGTTCGAGTTCTCAAGTTCCTCAGGGTTATTAAAATTCCCTTAGGGTTTTTCCTCCCTTCTATAGTGAAAAATGGTTCTGTTGAGTAATATGTCCGTTGGAGCATATGTCACCCTTGGAGCTATTGTTTATCACTAAAGCGGAGCAGCACTGTCTCAATTTGTCTTCTTTTGTCAGTTTTGCAGTACATCTTATTTTGGCAAGTGTACTGTTGTACTTGTGTGACAGTGCATTAACTCCTTGTATTAACGAAAAATTGTCACTAGATCTACACTAGTAATAAAATGCAATGTAGACATGTAGAGCGCCAAGCTCTATCGTCTATGTAGAGCGCCAAGCTCAAAACACATATGTAGCCCGTCCAGCTCTAACCCCCAAGTGACTGCATAGAGCACCAAGCTCGTAAGTCCTAGTACATATGTAGACCGTCAAGCTCTTATCATATAATTCACTATGTAGAGCGTTGAGCTCTACAACATCATACTCATGTAGAGCATCAAGCTCTTATCATATAATTCACTACGTAGAGTGTCGAGCTCTACAACAACATATTTATGTAAGAGCATCAAGCTCTTATTATTTAATTCACTACGTAGAGCGTCGATCTCTACAACATCATACTTATGTAGAGCGTCAAGCTTTTATCATATAAGTTACTATGTAGAGCGTCGAGCTCTAAAACATCATGCTTAAGTGGAGCGTCAAGCTCTAACTACCAAAGAAGGTAATGTAGACCGTCGACCATAGAAATACATGTAGAACACCGGATTCTAGAAGCCTAACAGGTGAAACCCTAAATCTCTCTTTCAAGTCGTTACACTTAGCAATCAATATCATATCTGCAGAATGAATTTCAAATGCTATGCTGGTGGATGTTTCTGATGAGACAATATTCTAACGTCTCATTTGGTCCTTTTTAGCAGTCTTTGTGAGTCTTTGTCTTTAGTTTTATAGTCTTTTTAGTTTATTTTTACGCTTTGGTGTTTTGTTTACTTTTTGCAGAAATCGAACAAGCTAGTTAACATGGTTTCTTGCGTAGATTTTATGAATGGAGCCTCGATTTGAAGATTGAAGCTTCATGTAAATTATGGAAGGCTATATATATGCGATAAAGAAAGCTACTTGTAGATTTTGCGATTGGCTCCCCTATTTTGAAGGAAGACGCTCGCCGCGGCGAAGTAATTGGTCCGCCGCGGCGAGAAACGTAGGATCAGAGTTTTGTTTTCCTTATTAGATTAGATTTTGAATTCTTTCTTTCATAACTTCTTTTACCCTAGATTTACAGAGGAAAAAGCTCAGATTCAGACATTAACATTGAGACATTTTTGAAGCTTGGATTATTCATTGATTTTACTCATCAGAATTATTGGTATTGATTTCTCTATTGCTTTCTTCTTTGCAATTCGTTCTTATATTTATCGATTGAATTGTATGTTATTGCATGCGAGTTTCATATCTATGTTTCATATGATTATTATCATGAATCCTTGCGTGCAAATCTCAAGTATGAGTAGCTAAACATCTTTGAATACAATAGTATGTGAAAATTATGCATATTCGTTCTAGGGTTTATCAAATCACTCATATAGGTTAGTCTCGTATAAAATCTTCGTAAAAACCTTCAATTCGATAAGTCCGTATTAAATTCTCTAAATTGTTCATGTTTAAGGATCATGAATTGACGACTCACGATTTCTCCAGTATAATATATTCTAAGAACAATTGGTTGAATCGAATTGATTGATTTACTGTACAACAACCGTGTGACAAATATGAGTGTTTTCCCTAGTTTGAATTAGCATAATTGGATCTTGCTACTGTATTCATCTTTCTCTTATTGTTAATCGTAATCTTAACTTTAATTAATCTAGTTAGAAGTATACAAAACCATCCATCAACTGTTACTGGCAAGTATCTGTTTACTCTCACTGCTACATAGCTCGATTAATTCCCTAGAGATCGATCACGAGTTAGGCTTTAGTCTGCAACTACAGCTTATTCTCTAATTTCTTTTTAGAGTATAATTTGAGCTTATCAAATTTGGCGCTTGTTGAGGGTGTAACTCCCCAACTACTTAGATTTTATTTAACTCCACTAATGGGTGCCAAGGTAAGAAGCTCCTTGCTAGGTGAGGACCAAGGCGTAAGAACCAGCGAACAACTACTTCGGTAAGGACCTGCACACTTGAGTGGAAGTTAGTGCCCGGTTTGCTAAGTGTCAAACCGGGATGAGACTTTACTCGAGAGTGACTGAAGATCAACTCTGTATAATACTCGGGATCGGGGTCGTGATGTGACTAGCAAGATGACTTGTAGAAGTGACTTACTTGTTGGGATGTGTGCCTTATTTATAGGCTATCATCAAAATGGAAGGCCTTGCTAGGATTGCGCCATGTTTACGACCAGGATTGAGCCACCAATGCTAATATGAGGCCCATAGCCCAATAATGAAGCTTTAGCCCATGCCATCTTGGGCTTTAGGGGTAGTTTGGTCATTATTGGGAGAGTTCTTGAGGATGTGACTAGTTCTGCCGAGTTCCCAAGTTCGGAGAGATGGGTCCGGACCATATTTGGTTGTTAGCTGAGGAAGTTCTCTTGCCTGTCCAACTCTTCCGATTCGGAGCTCTTGGGTTCGGATACCTCACTCTTTGGTGCCCCTTTGCTTGGTTGCTTTAAGAGATGGTCATGCTGGATCTGAGTTGATATCCGTATCGGAGTCCTTGGGTCGGAGAGGGTACTGACTTAGCACTATGCTCCTTTCCCAGAGAGGCTCGGACCAAGGTGGGCCGGACCTATGGTTTCGGGTCGGGTCTTGTAGGTCCAAATCCTTTGTCCCTTTATTTTAGGGTGGGTCGGACCATGGATGGTCTGCCCGGATCGGACCGTTGGCTCGGACTGAAGTGTCTCGGATCCATTGGATGACTTGGGATGCCTTAGGATTCGCTCCTAGGTCCTTTATGACGGATTGGACATATTTCCGTATCAACATATGTCCCCCTAGTTTCCAAGTATCTTAGTAGAAGATAGTTGTGGAACTATTGGTTTGGGAAGTCGCTTTTGAGGAAAAAATCCGTTCTTCAGTCCAATCCGTTTCGATTTTGTTGAAAAAAGGTGTACTCCGTACTTCGTGTGGCCATTGACTTAGTCTCTCTCCCCCCCTTTTTTTATTTTTCTAAAACATCGTCGCCATCCGAGGGACTGGATCCGAAGGGCAACGAAGTGAAGAAAAAAGAAAAAAGGGTATTTGTAATGGAGACTAAGTTTAGGCTCCGAACATCGGTAGTGTACCTTTGATGAGCTACTGATGGCGGACCGTGAAAAGGTGTGTCCCGTCCGAACCAACCTCCGTGGTCGCGGAAGGTCCAAGGGTAATCGCCGAGTATACGAGGTTCCTTGTGTGGACAAGTTATATTGATCGATAAGCCTAGGCGTCCGAGAAGATGATACTCCGGAACTCTCGTGTTGTCTGCCGCCCGAGAGAGGGAGAGTTGTTGTATTCATCTATCCAAGAGGTAAATTTGTTGTACCAATTCGTCATTTCACTTGGTATAATTGTACTATACCGTTGGATGGTTTTTGATCGACGGTGGAGATTAAATCCGAAAAATCGCGACGGTTGGAGTTCCCAATATGGCCCTCTATAAATAGAGGGGTTGGCCGGTTCATTTCTCATCGTTTAGAGAGAGAATTTTTGCATTCTGTATCCGAAGCAACTACCAGCAATCCGAAGCGAGCAACGAGGGGTTCGAAGTGCGTGATCCTGTGCAAAGTCAAGTCACTTCTATCTAATCATCCGAGCCCAAGTAAGTTTACCTGTCTCGTCTTATGATTAAATTATCTCTGTTGTCTTTCATCTTCAAGTTACTCGTATGCATGCTTATGATGTGTAGTATAGTTGATAACCATTACGTACTTGATGTTGACTAACCCCGAATAAGCGTAGTACTGACTCGGAACTAACTTCGTCGAGTAAAGCCGCTAGTTTTGGCTTTGAACTGACCACTTTAATATACATAAACGACCTCTCGGACTGCCATCTTAAAGCTTACGAAATTGCTTTCTCCTTTCCCTAGGATGTCCGAGAGTGATAGCCAAAATCGATCCGAGGCTGAGGGATATGACTCCGAGGCGATATCCTTAACCGATAGCTCCGAGGAGATTGAGATCGTGGATGACGACGAAGTACTGGAGGTGGAACAAGCACCCCATCCGAGTCGGGAAGAGCCCGAGGTAAGTTCCTTACTTCGGTTAGTTGTTCCGGATTCTGGTCCTCCGAGGCGTCCGGATTACCTGCGAGTGTCGTATGTGTGTTATTGAAGCGGCGAAGAGACAAGCTCATGAGTTATAGGAACTGTCGCCTGGTCGGGCTGGCCAGGAATCCGAACTTCCGGTAGAGATCCGAACTTTAATTCGCAACCTAGGTTATAACTTTAGGAGTAATCCTAATCGAGTCCCGTTCGTTCTGGATCCGCAGGAGCCGACTATTGAGGAAGTGCATGATACTTCGGAAGCACCTCCGAATTTGGGCATCTTCGAAGAGGGTGAGGAGGATCGTGTGCAAGTCGCTATGCCTCTTCAAACGTCAGAGTTAAGCGTCCTCATCCGAGGAAGATGAGGCAGAGGAAGGTCTTGAGGCCAAGATTCTGGTTCCGAAGAGGAAGAAGGTGTAGAGCCATCCGCTAATGTGCTCCGTGTGGAAACTGCTGGGCAAGCAGGGCCGAGTCGGCAGGTGGCTGAGGAAGAGCGTCCGGAGAGGCTGAGAAAGGGTGAGGACGTATTCCAAGTGAAGTTCCCTCGGTCTAGAGACGAGGTTACTCACCCCGATCCGGAGGGCGAGTTGAATGAAGACGGTACTTATGCCTCAACCATCCGAGCCGATGAAGTGGATGAGCTCGGAGAAGATATGAGATCCCGGAGTGTGGAGATTCGATCCTGCATTTAATCTCATGCTTTTTACAATCCGCCTCGGGCCATATGTCTGCATCATGAGATAAGTCTCCATTGCGGGTGGCGGCTACCCGTATCGTCCGAGTTTCTGGAGATTTTGAACAGCATGGGTTTGAGTCCGCACCAGATCATCCCCAACTCCCTCGGAAATCTGATGTGCTTCGGAGTCTTATGTAAATATAAAGGCATCCCGCTCACCTTCGATAATTTCCGTAAATTATTCAACATAAGTGTAAGTAGTAGGAACACCTGGTTCTATACGTTCGTATGTCGCCAGGCGTACATGTTTTTTGTTGATCCCTTGTCCTCGTTGGGAATCCAATGGTTTAAGAGGTACATTTTTGTCCGTCCGGCTCTGAAGCCCGGGCAATCCGAAGCGGAGAGGCCCACGTGGCATTTCGAGAAAAAGTTCTTCCGAGGCAAGCTGCCAGATTGGAAGCCACCGGCACGGAACATCCCTTTGTGGATGCAAGCGTTCCATCGGAGTCAAGAGCCGGAAAAGTACTTCTTCCGAGGGCTGATATGTCAGCCTCTGCCTTTCTTGGCCGGTTTGTCCGAGCCAAGTTTTTGTGACAATATGGAGGATTTGAGTAAGTGGTTTCTCTCTACCTCTGGTTGGTTGTCCGAGTCGGTTGTCTGTTTGTCGACTATATGATTACCATTTGTAGATTCTTTTGTATCTTGTAACTCATTGTGATTCGGATGTGCAGCTTTTTGGTTCGAGTATACGACCATGCGGAGTTGAAGCGTCGACAAAACGCCGCAATGGAAGGAGTTAGCGAGGTTCCGGACCCAGATTATCAAGACTTCCACCGTACTCCGGCGAACGAGCCTTAAATGTTCTTGTGTTCCGAGTGGAGGAGACTCGGAGAGTCAAGGGCGAAGAGGCCCAAACTATCCCTACTCCGGACAAGGGTAAGGTGGTCGGATCTAAGGGCTCGAAGAAGCCTCCAAGATCCGTGTCCCGAGATCCTCCCGCAAGCGGATCGAGCGCTGCGGCTACAAAAAAGCGCCCCTCCGAAGGTCAGAATCCTCCCGCCAAAAAAGGCAAGGGGAAGATGAGCGAGGCGCCCGAGCTGGATTCGGATGCTGAGGTTGCTCGGCTGGTTGCTGCCCCGGAGGTGGAGCGGATTTCAGAGTTGGTTGCCGCTCAACGCAAAGTAAGTGTTTTGGTTATTTTGTTATCTTCCTGCGATTCGGAGATATCTAAACGTTTGTGATATCCGTCATTTTTAGCTTGCTGCTGCTGTGGAAGCATGCTCCTTGGTGGCTGCTCGGAGGGCTACCCTGGAAGAGGATTTGGCCAAGGCTGAGGCTGCCCGGGCGATTGAAGCGTCCCGGTTGAACAAAGACTTTGAGCCTAAAGAAGGCCATAGCTGCTAAACAGGAGGCCGAGTCGGAGACGGCCAAGATGAAAAGTGCCATTCGATCTTTGGAGGCTGACTTGAAAGTGCATCAAGATAGTTTGGACGATTTCGTGGCCGTCTCTCGGACTTTCAAAGATAAGATGCTGAAGGAGCTTCGGGGAGTCCGGACAAGGGATGTCCAAGATTTCCTTGATTCGGACTCTTGCAAGTTTTTGTTCGAGTCGAAGTATGATGAGGCCCGTCAAGAAGGGTTTGATGCAGCTGTGGAGCAGTGCCGGAGGAAGGGTTGGATACCGGATGACTGCAACTTGGAGGCTGAGGGGGTGTCCGCCTTCAAGAATGGAGATGGTTCGGACTTTGCTCCGGAGGGTGTCTTGGACGAAGACCTGCTTAAATGTGAATTTGTGGAGCAGGTCTGCGACGAGTCGGAGGGCAAGAAGTACAACCATGGCGGTCCGTATCTCCCATCCTTCGTCCCTCGGGTGCTTATGTCCAGTGTTTTCGTTCCTTTGGAGGATCACTTGGAGCACAATCGAGACTGGCTGACTCTGCCCGGGCCTGTCCATGGCTTTGATCGCGACCTAGACTTGATGGAGCAGTGTCCGGCCTTCCTGAAAGAGGTTGAGGCTCGGAGAGAACGGAGGTTAGCCCAAGCAGCCCAACAGCAAGGTCAAGCGCCTCCGGAGAAGGATACGGGGGCCCCTCTCGGTCTCAACCTAGTTCATCCGAGCGGCGAAGGCAGTGAAGACGGGGTATGCCCCGGGTGTTTTGTAATAGGGTGTCTTCGGGCCTAAAAACAATGTTGTTTTTGCTTTTGCTCGTCATCTTTTGTTGGATAAATATATACTTGGTTTTGATGAACGTTTGTTGGTTCGGGCCCCTTGGTGGCTCGGAACTATTTCTGTCACAAGAATGCTAATGTTGCTGTGTTCATTCTTGCGCGTTTTAATTTCGTATTTGCGTAGTAACTCATCAACTCTCGTAGACTCGGATAGTGGGTTCGGACCCTTGAGATTCATACCGCCAGGACATTGATTTGCCTGATGCAAATTCTCCTTTGCGGGTCTTGGGGGACGATCAACCATTGTGCCCATCCGAATCGGAGTCTTCAATAGAAATAAACCGGATCACGAACGGTTCGGAGCCACGTCTTAGAGTGGCTAGGCTTGCGAGAAAGAGAATCTCCTTGTATCGTGATAAGTTATGACGATTCGGACGTTGACTTGGTGTGTCTTCCCGAGTCATGCAGACTTGTGAGATAGTGAAAAGATGATCAGCATCAAGTACCGGGTTACTCTATACGAATCACGGTTGCTTCGGATGTTGTTATGTCAGCCCCGAGATTGATACGTCTGAGTGAGTAACTTAGTCGATATGCCCGACCGTATGGATGGATTGTTGGGTTGGGCCAATGGAAGCCAAAGAGCCAGGCCCACGTTCGGCCCAAGCCCATTTCCGGTAAATATGGGACATGTGTCCGCTTCTAATTGGACCTCTCTTTCTATATATACTCCTTCTCTGTACGGCTTTTCATTAGGACAATTCCTCCCTTTTATAGTAATAAAAGGTCCGGAGCTCGAGTCCGAGCGGCTGGTGAGCATGTTTATACCATCACTCTTGCCCGTGATCTCGTCCCAAGGGTTTCTCCGATGCTTCGGAAGTCTACCCGGGCTGGTTCTCGGTGAGAGTTTTGGAAATTAGATTGCTCGGAAAGCCAGCCTTGGATCTTCGAGGATACGGTCCGTGCTGAAATTTTTGCCAATCAATTCCTCTGATCGTCAGGCTAATCTTCTTTCTCCGGTCAGGTGCGTATTCGTGACTTTTAGCCCCGGAGAGGTAGATTAGCTGGATGGTTCGGGGATCTTCAAATAGTTGTTTTTGAACCTCAATGCATCCGAGGCAATCCGCTTCTGGGTATGTGCCCGGGGGGCGACAAGTTGGCATAATTGGTTTGGTAGAATCCCTTCCAGTATTTCGTGGTTCGGTCGTCGAAAACCGCCCGAGATGTTGGAAGGCTTTCTACCAATCCTGTTGTGTCTAGTTGTTCGCTTCTCGGATGGAGGGAGATTTATCCCTTTTAGTAGGTCTTTTAGCTCGTCCTTGAAGGTACGTATCCGAACAGTTCGGTTCTGTCGGTGACTTTGTCTCCAGGATTGAAGGCTCGAGGGAGCTACTTGCAATTTTGGAAAGGAGTCCCCAACAGTGCTGAGCTTGTTTGGAGTCGGATCATTGGGAACTTCCGGAAGTAACCTTTTTGGTGACTCGTTTGTCTTGCACCTAAGGTCTTTCGTCCGAGCAGCTCGGTTTTGTTGGTGGCTGCGTTCCAGAATTGAAGGCTCGAGGGAGCGACTTACAATTCTGGAACGGAGTCCCTAACAATGCCGGTCTTGTTGGGACTCGGACCAACGGGAGCCTCCGGAGTGACTTGGGTTGATCCGACTATCCGGGTTGGTCGCTTTCCAAATACTCTGAATCTGGGATGTATTTATAGTATTTGGTAAGGGGCGATCCGGATTGTTATAGTGCTCCTTGCTTGCTTCGGAGCTCTCTTTCGTTCAGAAGTGATGAAGTATCCTTTCTGGAAGCATTGAATGGCCTCAGTTATCTCGTCCATTCATTAGTCTTTGGATCGTCCGAAGGGGGCTTCGAAATCTTTATCAGTAAGCAATCAAAGTTGGGATGGTGGAATTCCTTCTTCCTTCGGAGCGCCCACAGATGCAGCTAATAGTGCTCGGATGGGGTTTGGTTCGGTAGACCAGGGTTAATTAGGAAGCTTCGCTGTAGAAGTAGAAAAGAGATAGAGTAGGAGCTTGTTTTTGTAAGCTTGATTAGGGCTTTTCGGACCCTGACTTTGTAAATCTGTACTCCTGTTTTAATAAAAGCGTATTTGCCTTTGTCAAGGTCGGACACTGTTTGATTGTGTTAATCCGATCCGGATCAGTGTATGATCTAGGTTCGGATTAAGTAGTTAAATATCTTCATGGCCCGTTCGAATCATGAGATTCGGAGGACATGATTATCAACAATGTTTATGAAATCACAGTTGTATTGATTTGACGGAAATCGGATTACAACTTGAGGGCTTCGAGGCCTTTTTCAAAAAACAAACACAAAAAACAGGTCGACAAGATAGAGGAAGGTGACAGTCGTTGCCATACTTCTCTAAGTGTAAAACTTTTGGAGATTCTTGGCATTCCAAGTTCTCTTCAAGGCCCGCCCTTGTTCATCTTCTAGTTCAAAGCTTCCATTAATTGTTGCCCCAGTAACCTTGTACGGTCCTTCCCACTTGGGCTTAAGTTTCCCCACATGACTTAGTATATCGGCTCTTCTGAGGACTAAGTCTCCAACTTGTATGTCCTTGGGAAGGACACGTTTATTGTAGGCTCGAGCGGTCATGGCTTGGTACCGAAGGATGTTGGCCAATGCCTTATCGCGCTTGTCTTCAAGGAGCTCAAGGTCATAGATCCTTGCGAGCTCATTATCAACTGGGTTGTATTGCTGGATTCTCTGGGTTGCCACCACCGTCTCCGAAGGGATGACCGCCTCGGATCCATAGACCAGGGAGAAAGGTGTTTCAGTGTGGCGCCGCTGCTCGATGCGCCCAAAGGACCGCGTCGAGATCACCCGCCCAACTGTCTTGGGAAGTTCTCAACCTTTTCTCCAAAATTTTGACTATGGTCTTGTTGGTGGCTTCCACCTGACCATTGGCTTGGGGGTGGCCAACGGAAGTAAAACGTTGTTCTATTTTGAAGGACCGGCCACCTTGACCCGACCCGTAAAATTGTGCTCCATTGTCTGAAACTAGCACTCGTGGGAGTCCAAACCGGCAGATGATGTTCTTCCAGATGAATGTCCGCACCCTGCTTTCTGTGATGGTTGACACTGCTTCAGCTTCGACCCACTTAGTGAAGTACTCTACTGCCACTATCAAGAACTTCTTCTGATGTATTTCTCGCGGAAAGGGACCAACTATGTCTATGCCCCATTGATCAAATGGGCACGCTATGATTGACGGAATCATAGGATTGGTCGGGCGGTGTGGTATGTTGGCATAGTATTGGCAGTCTTCACAGGCGCGGGCGATGTTGGCAGCATCCATGTCAATAGTTGGCCAATAGTACCTTATGATCTTTTGCGCCAAAGTTTTTTCCTCCAGAATGACTTCCACAACTTCCGGCGTGGATTTCTTCCATCGCAGTTTTCGCCTCTTGAGGATATAGGCACCTCATGTGAGTTCCGCTGTAGGATCTTTTGTAGAGATCTTCTCCCAGAATAAAGTATCTGTTAGCTCGACATTGAATCTTCCTGGCCTCTCTCGGATCCACAGGTAAAGTACCATCCTTGAGGTAAGGGGATATATCAGTCATCCAGTTTCTTTCTGTGCTCAAGAGAAACATCTTTCCGTTGGGGTTTGCCAAGGAGGATTCCGCGCGGGTCATTAGGATGACACTTCTTGTGTCCAAAGCTCCTAGGGCTGAGGCGTACTTGGAGAGGGCGTCGGCCTTTTCATTCCATTCTCTGTGAAATTGGTCAAGAGTAAATTCTTCAAATTGCTCAACCTCTTTCTTGAGGAGCTCCAAGTATTTGATCATGTTAGGTCCTTTGGTGGTGAAAGACCCGAGAACCGGATCAGACGAAATGAGTCTGTAGGCTTTGATCCTTTTTACCTGAAGGGCTTTCGCCATTCTTAGGCCGGTGATAAGTGCTTCATATTCGGCCTCGTTGTTTGTCACCTTGAAATTGAGAGTGATGGCGTACTCTAGCTTGGCTCCTTCAGGATTTTCAAGGAAAATTCCTATTCCTCCCAACCGTCCGGTTGATGATCCGTCCACTTGTAATGTCCAACATTCTTTGTTTCTTTCCTTACCTCCCGAAGTGGGAGTGAGTGCTTTCTCAACCTCCCGCTTCTTGTCGGAAGATGCAGTTGTCGAGGTATTGAGTTCTTCGTCCAAGAGAAACATGTGCCTCACTCTCAGTGAATCATCCATAGGTTGGTAATATCCAGTCAAAGGTTGGATGCTACCTCTTTGTGTCTCTTCTGCTTCTTTCTCTCCACTTGATTCCTTGATCTGGGCTATCACCACATGACTAGCCTTTTCCTGGGAGTTTTCGTTCTCTTCTTCTGCTTTCTCTGGATAGTCCACCAGGAAATCGGCCAGAACTTGCGCTTTCTTGGCAGATGGGGCTTGATACACAATATCATATTCACTTAACTCAATAGCCCATTTGGACAGGCGTCCTGACTGATCCGGTTTGTCCAAGACATGTTTGAGTGGCTCATTTGTAAGGACTACAATCCGATGCGACTTGAAGTAAGGCTTCAATGTCGTAAGGTTGTAAACCAGTGCAAAGACAGAACTCATTGCTTCATCAGTGGTGGCCAAACAGAGGTAAAGAGTTTCATCCTCCATGGGTTTAGACAGAAGGGGCGGCGAGAGGAGATACTTTTTCAAGTTTTCCAGGGCCTCTTCGCACTCCTTTGTCCACTCGAACTTATTTCCTTTTCGTAAGATCTTAAAGAAGGGAAGGTTCTTCTCGGCGGATCTTGAGATAAACGCTCAACGCCATCACCTTTCCTAGAAGCTTCTGAACTTCATTGATGGTCTTGGGCTGTGGCAGATCTACGATTGCCTTTATTTTCTCTGGGTTAGCACTGATGCCTCTTTCTGTGACCATGTAGCCAAGGAATTTTCCTCCTTCCACCCCGAAAGTGCACTTTTCAGGGTTCAGCTTCATTCCATATTTCCGGAGAATAGAAAAGCAATTGTTGAGGTGTTCGATGTGCTCCTCTCCAGTCTTGCTTTTCACAAGCATGTCATCCACATAGACTTCCATGGTTTTTCCCAATTCTTCCTTGAACATCTTATTTACCAGCCGTTGGTAAGTAGCTCCTGCATTCTTGAGGCCAAAGGGCATGACCTTGAAGCAATAGACTCCTCCGGCCGCAAAGAATGCCGTTTTCTTGATGTCTTCTTGAGCCATCCTAATTTGGTAGAAGCCTTGGTATGCATCCATGAAGCTTAGAAGTGCACATCCTGCAGTGGAATCAACCAGCTGGTCTATGCGTGGCAATGGATAGGGATCCTTTGGACAAAATTTGTTGAGTCTAGTGAAGTCATTGCACATTCTCCACTTTCCTGGAGCTTTTTCGACGAGGACCACGTTCCAGACCCAATCGGAGTATCTGACTTCTTCGATATGACCTGCTTTCATCAACTTGTCAACCTCCCCTGCTATGATAGCATCCTCAACTGGTCCAAAGTCTTTCCTCTTTTGCCGGATGTGCTTGACCGTAGGATCCATGTTCAGACGGTGAACTGCAATCCTTGGGTCTATCCCCTTGAGATCATCTGTGCTCCAAGCAAAGATGTCGCGATTGTCCCGAAGGCAGGCGATGAGCTTCCGCTCTACTTCTGTACTCATCTCCGTTCCAATCCGAGTTGTTCTTTCCGGATTTCCTTCGACCAGTTGGACCTCTTTCAAGGCTTCATGGGATTCTATTCTAGCTATCTTGGGGAACTTTTCTCTGAGCGATCCAATACCGATTTCTTCCTTTGGTGGCGTTAGAGTAATGGAAGAATGGCTATGAGGGCCCTTAGTGACCGAAAGGACTGCATCTGGCCCTCTGGTTGACATGATGTAGCACTCCCAGGCTTCTCTAATGTTGCCCATTTCTTCCCCCACGCCGTTCGGGGTTGGAAACTTTACCCTGTTGTGTAAGGGAGAAGCAATTGCTCTGAATTGGTTAAGTCCCGGGCGGCCCAAGATCACGTTGTAGTCGAAGGTGCTATCTACTACCACGAAGAGGATAGTCTTGGTCACCCTTGTCGGAAAGGTGCCCATAGAGACTTGTAGTGGTATGCTTCCAATGGGGCGCACTACAGACCCACCAAAACCTACCAATGAAGTGTATACTCGTCCATATTGTATTTGCCCCAGGTGCATTTGCTCCACAGTCCTTTTGGATATGACATTGGAGGAGCTTCCTGTGTCGATCAGTACTTTGTTGACCTTGTAAGTGGCAATCACTAGAGAAACAACCAAAGGGACATCGGGGTCCTTGAGATCTCCTCCGCCATACGTTGGTGGGGGGATCTCGCTATCGTCAAAGGTGATTGCATTTGTGCCCTTCAAGGCTGGTGGACCGTAAGCCCTGTCGTTGTTTCTCAAGTGTTGCGCGGTCCTTTCCCTTGCATTTCTGCTATCTCCCCCTGTTGGTCCTCCTGCAATGGCGTTGATAACTCCACTGTAAGGGAGGTTCTCCATTTCTATATCTTCGTGGTACCCCTGATGTCTTTGGGCATGCCGAGGTGGGATTTCTGCTGGAGGTGGTGGTAAAGATCCTGTCGGAGGTTCAGAACCACGCTCCTCTCTTCTCCGCTCATTCTTTCTATGCCTGGAGAGTTCTTCTTCGCCTGTTGGTTCTTTCAACTTCCCATTTCTCACTAGTCTTTCAATTTCTGTCTTCAACTGGATGCAATCCTCAGTCGGGTGACCTTTCTGCTTGTGGAACCTACAGTAGTCTTTAGAGAATTTACTCTTCTTGCTGCTCTTGACAGGTTTAGGCCATTGTATATCTAAGTCCTTCTCAACAATAGAAGCCAAGATGTCGGATCTTGGTCTGTTGAGGCGAGTATACTCGGCGTATCTCCTGGGTGGAGTTCTTTCTCTGTGGAATTCTTTTCTGTCCCTGAGATCTCTTTTTTGCTCGAACTTCCCTTGACGAGGAGGGAGTTCCTGTCGTACTTGTTCTTTTCCCTTCTTGATCCCTGCTCTTATCGGGACATTTCTTCGGTAATCTTCTCCATACAAGACTCCTTCGCAGATATCTTCCAGGTACTTTTCAGTGGTGATTTCTTCGTTGGAAAGCTTCCTTCTAAGCTCATCATTATAAGTGTTAGCGTATAGGTGTCGGACCCGCTCTTTGATGCTATGAGGCTCTACCTGTCGTACTTCAGCGTTGAAGCGGTCAAGGAAGGTTCTGAGGTCCTCATGCTCTTTCTGGATTATGCCTGCCAGGTGCTCCACTGACCTCTTCCTTCTTTTTGATTTCTCAAACCTTTTCAAGAAAAGGGAGGCGATGTCCGCATAGGATTTAATGGAACCATTAGGTAGTGAGGTCCACCAATCCATTACTTCTCCAAAGAGTGTGGTGGAAAAGTTGAGAGCTTTCATGTTATCGTTGAGTCCATTGCTTTCCATCTTACTTTCGTATCTAGTAAGATGCCCTATAGGGCAAGTATCTCCATAGTAATGCTCAAGGTTTGGGATAACACAGTCGGGGCGCTTTCTTTCTCTTCTGATCTCATCGCACAGAGGGTTGGGAGTTTTAACTATCACCTTCTCATGTGCTTTGACCATCCTGCTCAAGGTGGCAATTTGTGTTTCTAGGGCCTTCTGTTGGAGGTAGATCTGCTCTGCTGTCAGTCTTTCACCAGTTCTGGGGTTGATAGCTACATCTGGAGGAAGATCACCGATTGGAACTATCGGGGTGCTTTCCGCCATTTGATCTCTAGGCGCTTGTTGTTGAGCTCCTCGCCGACTGGTTCCCACTTCGCTCACTGGCACTTCCGGACTTCTCCTCGTTGTTCATGAGAAGCGGGCTCTATTGAGAAGATGTCTCAGATCTTCTGGTTGAACTTGTTCTCCCAGCCTTTGTTGGATAGGACGGTGCTCATTTCTTGATTGAGCGGGTTCAGCTTGCCTTGGGATCGGTGTAGGCGGGGTGGGCTGAGGAGGCTGGAGGTTGTTTGATCCAAAGCATCCTTGAATAGTGGTGAGTAAGAGGCCAAACTGATTCTCATTCATCCCGAACTCACTAGGACGAATGATCTGTCCATTCGGGAGGGTAAAGTTTCTTCCTGGGGGAGGATCATGTGTTCCTGACGGAGGAACTCGCCTTCCCCAAGTGTCCGGATCTCATTCTTGGTGGATTAGTGGCTCTTTCCTCGCCAGAAGAAAGACTAGCGGTATGGCCATCACTTGGATCATCTACTACTTCTCTTGTTGAAACTCTTGCTACCCCACCTCTTCTAGTGGGAGGTCTTCCCCTTTGTCTTGGAGCAGGCGTACCAATGGCAGTGGCGTTGGTTCTCGCGGACCTTCTTGTTCTTGCCATCACTGAAGAGAACGGGAATTTTTGTATCGATTCCCACAGACGGCGCCAAAATGTTGAGGGTGTAACTCCCCAACTACTTAGATTTTATTTAACTCCACTAATGGGTGCCAAGGTAAGAAGCTCCTTGCTAGGTGAGGACCAAGGCGTAAGAACCAGCGACCAACTACTTCGGTAAGGACCTGCACACTTGAGTGGGGGGGGGGGGGGGTTAGTGCCCGGTTTGCTAAGTGTCAAACCGGGATGAGACTTTACTCGAGAGTGACTGAAGATCAACTCTGTATAATGCTCGGGATCGGGGTCGTGATGTGACTAGCAAGATGACTTGTAGAAGTGACTTACTTGTTGGGATGTGTGCCTTGTTTATAGGCTATCATCAAAATGGAAGGCCTTGCTAGGATTGCGCCATGTGTACGGCCAGGATTGAGCCACCAATGCTAATATGAGGCCCATAGCCCAATAATGAAGCTTTAGCCCATGCCATCTTGGGCTTTAGGGGTCGTTTGGTCATTATCGGGAGAGTTCTTGAGGATGTGACTAGTTCTGCCGAGTTCCCAGGTTCGGAGAGATGGGTCCGGACGATTGGTCCGGACCATATTTGGTTGTTAGCTGAGGAAGTTCTCTTGCCTGTCCAACTCTTCCGATTCGGAGCTCCTGGGTTCGGATACCTCACTCTTTGGTGCCCCTTTGCTTGGTTGCTTTAAGAGATGGTCATGCTGGATCCGAGTTGATATCCGTATCGGAGTCCTTGGGTCGGAGAGGGTACTGACTTAGCACTATGCTCCTTTCCCAGAGAGGCTCGGACCAAGGTGGGCCGGACCTATGGTTCCGGGTCGGGTCTTGTAGGTCCAAATCCTTTGTCCCTTTATTTTAGGGTGGGTCGGACCATGGATGGTCTGCCCGGATCGGACCGTTGGCTCGGACTGAAGTGTCTCGGATCCATTGGATGACTTGGGATGCCTTAGGATTCGCTCCTAGGTCCTTTATGACGGATTGGACATATTTCCGTATCAACAGCGCTGACGCCAGGGTGTTAATTCCTATTGTAGCGCTGAGAGCCAGTGGTTACTTGTCGTGATTTCATTTTACTTGGACTAACAGAAACTAAGCAATTGTTGAGTTACTGTTGTTGAGATCCAGGAATGGAGTCCTTTTCCAGCTACTACGCACCCTCTGCAAGGGTAGCTGGACCTGCTATTGTGATCGACGAAGCATCAAAGAAATATGAACTGTAAAGTGAATTGAGTCATACACTACCAGTGTTTTTCGGAAACCCTGAGGACTCCCTCCGGTTCATCCAACATTTTGAATATGCAGTCAGCAATTTATCCAAACAATGGTTGGAGGAAGAACAGGTTAAGTGTGTGTTATTTCCCCTCGTGATGAAGGGTAATGCCAAGGATTGGTTATGGAGAATTGCCCCAGGATCGCTTACTTCTTGGGAGGATATTCTCAAGGCCTTCTACAAAAGGTTCTTCCTACACTCAAAGACAGTGAAGCTTCAAAAAGCAATATCTGAGTTTAGTCGGCAAAAAGGGGAACGTTTTGATGTTGCGTGGGAAAGATACCTTGGAATGATAAGATCATGCCCACACCATGGATTTTCTGAGCAGGTACTTATGAGCACCTTCTATGAAGGATTGAATGTAGAGCACCAGACTGTGGTAGAAGTGAGCGGTGGTGGTATTTTGAACAAGACACCTATGGAGATGAGGATGGTTTTTGAAGACATGGCAAACCGTGCATTAATCTTGGGAGATAAAAGGAATCCTATCGAGATCGAGGAACCTGAACTGTTATATGCTGAAGATATTGATAGGATTACCCATCAATTACGACAGAGTGCAGGGGGACCAGCTCCGAAAATGGTGAATAGCGCAAATACTTTACCGGAGAGCAGCTCATTTAGCGAAAGCACATTGGTAGCTTTAATTGCCCATGATGAAAAATTTATGCAAGTTGTTATGAAGGGGCAAGAGAGAACAGGACATCAGATTGAAGTGATGATGAGCAGATTAGAGGACTTAGCAGATAGTTTGGCTAACTTCGTAGCAGGTCTAGAATTTGGGGATGAAGATGAATTGGAAGAAGAGATTCAAGCAACTACAGTACTGCGTAGTGGTAAGGTTGTTGAGAAGCCGGATATGATGACTAAACCGGGAACTCCACCTACACCAGCTATCGATGTTACTGAGGAGGAAGCTGAGGAGATTATTGAGGACCCAAGAAGCAGCACTGAGGGTCTACATAAATCTAATAACCCCTTCCGCCCCCCAGGACCACCAGTTTCCAAGCTATTACCATACCTTGGGAGAGTCAAGAAGCCAAAGGACGACAGTAAGTTCAAATCTATTCTGGCAATGCTTTCGAAAGTTTACGTGAACATGCCACTGCTAGAGCTTATCGATAATGTCCCCTCCTATGCTAAGTTCTTCAAGGATCTAAGTTCTAATAAGAAGAAGCTTTCATCTACTGAAAAGCTGATTCTTCCAGAAACAGAAAATTCTGTGATTGGATTACCAGTGAAACAACAAGACCCAGGGAGTTTCGTGATTGATATAAAAATGGAGAATGGGAAGGTAGCAAAAGGTATGCTCGACTTGGGAGCAAGCATTAATCTCATTAACCATGACCTTTATCAGGAGCTCGGTTTGGGGAAGTTGGAACCAGTGCATATGACCTTGCAGATGGCTGATTGTAGTATCCAGCGACCACTTGGTATTATTCGGGATGCTTTGGTCAAGGTTGACACATATTTGGTACCAACAGATTTTGTAGTTCTACCTCCCAGCAATGCAGCAACCAGCAGCAGAAACCATGTGATTTTGCTCGGAAAACCATGTGATTTTGCTCGGAAGGCCATTCATGAAACTGTCAAACTGCAAGTCGATGTTGCAGAAGGAAACATAGCGAAGGATATCGGAGGCAATCGAATCAGCAAGGACGCAGTCCGCCCTGCAGGTAACTCTAATGCCTATTCTGTTACAAATTGTGAAACTGAATATGAGATTGCTAAAGAATTTCATTGCATCGTTGATGACTGTGTTTATACTACTTTGCTTGATGATATTACTAGCGATAAGTTAGAGTCCGCTTTGACACTAGATCCTGATAGGGGAATTGTGAGTGAGGAAAGTCATGAGCTAATCTGTACTTTAGATTCAGCTGAAACTGATCCAGCAGGTGAACTCGACCCCTCTAGTGAACCATTAGGTGAATTCGATTCCCTCAGTAGCAATACTGGGGAAATCGAACCCCCTAGGCCTGACCTTGAGGAACTCCCATCCCACCTTAAGTATGCTTTCCTTGGTGAGAATCGGTCCAAACCTGTGATAATCTCTTCGAAATTGCAAAAGGAAGAAGAGAACCAACTTGTTGAGTTTCTTAAGGAGAATTCTGCGGCCATAGGATGGGGAATTGGAGACATTAAGGGCATTAGCGCAACCCGTTGCACACACATGATAAGTTTAGAAGATGATGCTAAACCTGTTAGGCAACCCCAGCGCATGCTTAATCCTGCCATGCAAGATGTAGTGAAAACTGAGATCCTTAAGATGCTTGAGCACGACATAATTTACCCCCTAGCTAATATTAGATGGGTGAGTCATGTGCATGTAGTTCCTAAGAAGTCTGAGGTTATTGTCGAAACAAATGAGAAGGGCATAGAGGTCCCGATAAGAAAAACCACTGGGTGGTGTGTATGCATTGACTACAACAAACTAAACGCAGCCACTAAGAAAGATCACTTCCCTCTGCAATTCATTGATGAGATGCTTAACCGCCTTGCCGGGCGAGAGTTCTATTGTTTTTTTGGATGGTCTTTCAGGTTTCTACCAAATACTCATTGAACAGGAGGATCAGGAGAAGACGACATTTACTTGTCCCTATGGGATTTTTGCCTATCGCAGAATGCCTTTCGGACTGTGCAACGCTCCTGCTACTTTTCAAAGATGCATGCTTTCTATATTTTCTGACATGGTGCAGGATTTTATAGAGGTCTTCATGGATGACTTCTCTCGTTTTGGGGATTCTTTTCTGATTGCTTACATAAACTTGATAAAGTGCTTAAACGCTGCATTGAGTGTAACTTAACTCTTAGCTGGGAAAAAAGTCACTTTATGGTTAGAGAAGGAATTGTCTTAGGACATGTAGTCTCAAAATGTGGAATAGAAGTTGATAGAGCAAAGCTTGATGTGATTGTTAAATTTCCCCCTCCCACTTGTGTGAAAGAGCTGCAATCTTTTCTTGGGCATGTTGGTTTTCATAGGAGATTCATTAAGGATTTTTCGAAAATTGCTTAGTATTTGAGCAACTTGCTTATGAAAGATGTGCCTTTGGTTTTCAATGATGAATGCATGTAGGCTTTTAACATCTTGAAAGAACAACTTGTTTTCGCTCCCATTGTTGTAGCCCCTAACTGGTCCTTACCCTTTGAGATTATGTGCGATGCTTCTGATTTCGCTTTAGGTGCTGTTTCTAGACAAAGGATAAATGGACATTTTCATGTGATTTACTATGCCAGCAAGACACTTAACCCTGCGCAGGTTAACTACACCACAACTGAGAAAGAATTCCTAGTTGTTCTTTTCGCATTGGATAAATTTCGTTCGTATCTGAAAGGGTTCAAAGTGATCATGCACACGGATCACGCTGCGATCCGCCACCTCATGGCCAAGAGTGATTCTAAGCCGTGATAAGCTCAAATTATACTCTAAAAAGCAATTAGAGAATAAGCTGTAGTTGCAGACTAAAGCCTAACTCGTGATCGATCTCTAGGGAATTAATTAAGCTACGTAGCAGTGAGAGTAAACAAATACTTGCGAGTAATAGTTCAGTCGATGGTTTGGTTGTACTTCTAACTAGTTTTAACTAAAGCTAAGATTACGATTAACAATGAGAGGAAGATGAATACAGTAGCAAGATCCAATTATGCTAATTCGAACTAGGGATAACACTAATATTTGTCACACGGTTGTTGTACATTAAATCAATCAATTCGATTCAACCAATTGTTATTAGAAAATATTATACTGGAGAAATCGTGAGTCGTCAAATCACGATCCTTAAACATGAACAATTTAGAGAATTTAATACGGATTTATCGAATTGAAGGTTTTTACGAAGATTTTATACGAGACTAACCTATATGAGTGCTTTGATAAACCCTAAAACAAATATGCATAATCTTCACATACTACTGTATTCAAAGGTGTTTAGCTACTCATACTTGATGATCGCATACAGAGATTAAAGGTGAAAATCATATAAAACATAGATGACAAACTCGCATGCAATAACATACAACTCAATCGATAAGATAAAGAATGAATTGCAAGAAGAAAGCAATGGAGAAATCAATACCAATAATCTTGATGATAAAAATTAATGAATAATCCAAGCTCCAAAGATGTCTCAATGTTAATGTGTGTCTCTCTAGAGCTCTCTCAAAACTAGGTTAAAAGAAGTATGAAAAGAAAAGAATCAAAATTCTAATCTAATAAGGAAAATAAAACTAATTCTGCGTCGCTCGCCGCGGCGAGCCTTCTTAATCGATTATATATCCAGTTCGCACAATCTCGCCGCGGCGGATTGAGTCTTTCGCCGCGGCGAGCGTCTTTCTTCAAAACAGGGGAGCCAATCGAAAAATATCGCCGCGGCGAGCCTTCTTTATCGCAATATATATAACCTTCGCATAATCTCTCCGCGGTGAGCTTCGATCTCCAAATCAGAGGCTCCATTCGAAAAATCTCACCGCGGCGGACCAATTCCTTCGCCGCGGCGAGCCTTCTTTCAATTTCCAGTTGCAAGCTCGTAAAATCTCGCCGCGGCGAGCCATGCTAAGCGGCCTGTTCTCATTTATCTCAAAAGACATCGATTTCTACAAAATGTAAACACAACACCAAAGCGTAAAAACGAACTAAAAAGACTGCAAAACTAAAGACAAAGACTCACAAAGACCGCTAAAAAAGGACCAAATGAGACGTTAGAATATTGTCTCATCAAAATCCCCAAACCAAACCTTTGCTCGTCCCCAAGCAAACAAACAAATTAAAGACAAACTAAACTTTAGACTGCGACATAAAATAGCACACAAACGAGTCAATCTTCCAAGTGACCGAACTCTACCATTGTAAGCGTAAATTCACAAGATGGAAAAGGTTTGCACTCAACTGACGTTGACAGAAATAGTGTATAAAAAATCCTGCAAGAGAGTTTTTCAAATAAATAACGCTTAAATCTAACTCTCCAATCCCTCGCAAGGAAATCCTTCACTATTCTCTCTCACACTCTGGAAGTGTCCAGTGGGTTAAACACTCAAGAACAATAAGAGAAAAGGAAGGTGACTTTCGTTACAAAGGTGCCTCAAATACCTCATGCAATGTACTCAATTAGTTAAGTCAGAAAGGACTTTTTCCTTGCGTATAGCAGCTTGCCAAGACATACAACCAACTTCCATAAACCAAATATTTGCATCAAATGAATTAAATTCTAATCAATTAGATTAGATTTTGGATTCTTTCTTTTATAACTTCTTTTACCCTAGATTTACAGAGGAAAAAGCTCAGATTCAGACATTAACATTGAGATATTCTTGGAGCTTGGATTATTCAATGATTTTACTCATCAGAATTATTGGTATTGATTTCTCTATTGCTTTCTTCTTTGCAATTCGTTCTTATATTTATCGATTGAATTGTATGTTATTGCATGGGAGTTTCATATCTATGTTTCATATGATTATTACCATGAATCCTTGCGTGCAAATCTCAAGTATGAGTAGCTAAACATCTTTGAATACAGTAGTATGTGAAGATTATGCATAATCGTTCTAGGGTTTATCAAATCACTCATATAGGTTAGTCTCGTATAAAATATTCGTAAAAACCTTCAATTCGATAAGTTCGTATTAAATTCTCTAAATTGTTCATGTTTAAGGATCATGAATCGACGACTCACGATTTCTCCAGTATAATACTCCCTCCATTTCAGAAAAAGTGTTACATTTTACTATTCTGCGGTCAACTGTCTTCGCGTTTGACCACAATTTACTCCTAAACGATATTAATAAATAAATTATTAAAATTATATAATGAAAATTTAGTAATTAAATTTTTATTATATGATTTTATTAAATTATTTACTATTATCGTTTATGAGTAATTTGTGGTCAAACTCGAAGACAGTTGACCGGTCAAAGTCAAAATGTAACACTTTCTCTGAAATGGAGGGAGTATATTCTACGAATTGATTGATTTACTGTACAACAACCGTGTGACAAATATGAGTGTTTTCCCTAGTTCTAATTAGCATAATTGGATCTTGCTACTGTATTCATCTTTCTCTCATTGTTAATCGTAATCTTAGCTTTAATTAATCTAGTTAGAAGTATACAAAATCATCCATCAACTGTTACTGGCAAGTATCTGTTTACTCTCACTGCTACATAGCTTGATTAATTCCCTAGAGATCGATCACGAGTTAGGCTTTAGTATGCAACTACAACTTATTCTCTAATTGCTTTTTAGAGTATAATTTGAGCTTATCAGTTTCCTAACGTTGGTAATCAATGATCTACATTAAATGGTAAATCATCGCAATAATGGTCTACGTTACCAGGTCGACTATGGAGACAGTATAAATAGAGTCATCTATGCCTGTAACAGGCATCGAAGAATAAGAGACAAGCGAATAAACTTGATCAAGATACCTCCTCCGACAAAATCTCAACTCTTTGTGTGTCGATTTAAACCTACTTGCCAACCATCTACCCTCGATCTACGTTACTGGCTATAGTCCGACAAAGGTAACACAAGTTTGGACAAGTTCTTACACGATCTACCATCATAGGATCACCAGGTTTGCATGATTTATCGTAATGCATGTTATTTACATAACTTTATTGGCTTGATCCATCTCTAACTTGAGCGTCGGGGCGTCTTAGGCTGGCACCAAACCGGTGCCCCAAGGACTCTTACGCACCCCTCCCTGTTGTGCTGCGTTGCAGGTGATTGGTGCCCAGCTGATAAATTCAATTGTAGATTTGCACGTCTATAATCCTTGTCTCCTATGCCTAATAGACTATCCACTTAGTGATTTTGAGAGCCAAGTAACATCTGTTATTACCAACACGATATCTATCAGCTCAACTTTTCAAATATCCTACACTTTCCGTGCAAGGTTTTCACTTAACCTATCCATCGTGCTGAGTAACATCTGCCGCCTGGAGACTATAACCTTTGTCTAGCAAACTTGTGCAGTTTGACTAGCACTTTTCCTAGTAGCCACCCTCTAGGTGCATGTGGGTCGCAATGTCTAGGTCCTCCACAAAGAAAATTACGTCTTTGAAAACCCAACTCCTGTATATGTCTGTCTAAACTAATCAGACAGTTGGGTTACTCTTTAACAGATGTGTTTCTGAAACCTACAAGGACTAAGAGTACTACTAGTATGCTGATATTCTATATAGACATGTGAATTGCTCATAAAGAACTAAGTTAAGATCTAACATCTTTTTCTTTCTTGTTTATAATGAGTCAAAATCAGTTGAACTAGTCAAAAGTGAACTTATTTGGTGTCACAACTACCTTTGAGTAGTTTGATTTTAAATAGTAACTAGAATTTATGTGCAGGTTATATGTGCAAAAATAACATCAACGTTTGTAGATTTTTCTTGCAGAAAATTCATTAATTATATTTTTGCAACTTAAAGTATTTAAAGTGCATGTGAAAATTATGAAATAGGAAAATTGACATGACATGGAATGTGAAATCATATAAGAAACAAAGCTCTAATGCAAATCTTAGCATCAAATTTTTAAGTGTTCAAGTCTATTTTAAATTTTTAATGAAGTAATTAATGCAGAACCATACAGATACCAAAGGAATTTGTTTTAACCACATACACAAACTCTGTTTGATGTTCACTATTAATAGAGGCAAGCAAAGCTCTAATGCAAATCATATCCTACATTTAAGTGACACCTCCAAAACTATCAGGTTTCAAACAAGAAACAAACCAAGAAAATGCTAAAATGTCGGATCCCATCAATTCAAATACAAGCAAAAAGCTAACATATATATAGTTCTCTAACCAAAAAGAAACTTGCTCACAGTTCACAAGCAAAGCTGCAATTTTAATTCGATTAAATCGATAAAGAATTGCAGCAAGCTAGCAAGAATGGCGCGGATGCAGGCGATTTTTACGGTTGTGTTGCTTCTTATGTGCGTGTCTCTATCAACACATATAGAGGCGGTTAGGTACATAACGTACCCGGTTCTAAAATGGAACAAATCGCGTAAGCGTACTCCAGGAAAAAATTTGCCACTGCCCATAGCGAACAACTACACGAGGTCGTGCGAGATGGAGGAGCGTTGCCGCCACGGCTGACGATTGTTGTCTATCCATCATCTTCCCTATTAAACTCATGGACGAGTATATATCAGCAGTGGATGACATGCACACAGTTTTGAGTGAAAATCTTAGGAAATACCAGGTATTAGGCAAAAAAACAAATAATGTAATTTAAATTAGTATATCAGGTGGTTTTGACTAATATTTGGGAAAAAGAGGTTTTTCTCCGACTTACTTTTGTTTTTAAGTTGATAATAGGTAATGATTTTTTTTGTGTCTTGTACTCTTGAGATAATATATATATATATATATATATATATATATATATATATATATATATATATATATATATATATATATATATATATATATATATATAGCAGCGTTTTCTATATGGAAAGCAAGTAGATGTACGTAATTTGTTATTATTACCTAGTGTAATAACTCAGGCATGCTATACTAGACATTTTTCAATCAAATAGCTTAAATTTCTTTGCTAAACAATCAACCCAAAAATTTAGCAAACAATGATCAGAATTCCCAACTCTCAACCTTAATCCAAGCAAACAATTCGCCATAACATGCATATGCAGGAGAAGAAAAATGGATACCAGATGCACTGGGTGTAGCGGGAATCAAACTCGCTACATCTTGCAAAAGCTAGAATCATACCAAACTAAAAACCTTTACTCATTAGAAATTTCCAATGAAAGATTAAAACATGCAAACCAAGCTAGACTCAATCTTGTACTTACCAGCTTCTAAAAAAAGTCGGGCCGGTTCTACCTCGGGAGAATGGCAAATCTGGTGCTAAAGTTTTGGGGTTTGGCACACGCAGTTTCACGTTTCGTCGGGGTGTCAACTTTAATCCTAAAGTTTTGTCAGGGTGTCAACTTTAGTCCTTAACTTTTATTGGGGTGTCAACTTTAGTCCTAAACTTTCAGTTTTTCAATTTCAATTGACTAATTTGTTGAGGTTGCAATTATATATGCCACACGCCTATTGACTTTGGCCAGCTTGCATGTCATACATGTCAACTCCCGCCAGATTCAGCTGTAATTAGGTAAAAAAAATTGAAAAATAAAAATTAAATTTTGTGAATTAAAATAAAATAAAATAACATTATAGAACAAAAGGGTAAAAGTAACAAAAGGAAAATGTTGCGTAATGTTCTTGAAACTTGATCACCAACAATAATGATCAATCAACTCAAACCACAACAAAACAATCGATGAATATTATAGCAACAATCACTACGACTGTTATATCAACAATCAATAAAACAGATTTCAAACAATAACTCCAAAACAATCAAAACACGATGATTTACGTGGTTCGGCGAATGCCTGCGTCCACGAGAGAAAACTAGAGATTCTTTTATTGACCAATGCAATGACAAAGATACAACCAATCCTAACAATGTCGATTGACAAATAATCGAGAAAACAAAGTTTAATCACAAACTAGAAGAATAAGAAGATTTCGGTATGGAATAGCAATTCTCTTGTCTTGTCTTGTGTTGTGTCTAATGAACATGCCAAAGGCTGTATATATAAGATTTCCTACGCCTCCTACATCACCCTGAGTTTGGAAAACAAAATCCTTTCCCAGCTCAAAGAGAAAACAAAATACTCTTTATTCCTTTCCCAGTTCAGATAGGAAACCTGATGTTTCTCTAACTGTTGTTGTAACACTCCTTATTTCTTCAGACTTCTTCATTCACTCTGAATTCAATCTATCTCCACAAATCTCCACCTTAAATTGAATTCCTCTCTAGCTTCTCCAAAACACTCCTAAGGTTGGAGTAGACCCTTCTATACTTTCATTAACAATGAGCACAGCTGAAACTTTGAAACAGGCAATGCTTTTGTCAAGCTATCAGCCATGTTCTCAGATGTGTGAATCTTCTCCACTTTAATGCTTCCTTCAGCTATCACATCTCTGATGTAGTACAGTCTCACATCAATGTGTTTTGTCCTCTCCTCAAGATTCCCATGCAAGAAAGCTGTCTTCACATCCATCTGCTGTAGGTAAAGACCATCTTGAGTAACAATAGACAATAGTATCCTGATTGATGTATGCTTGACTACAGGAGAAAAAATCTCTGTGTAGTCCAAGCCTTCCCTCTATGTGAAACCCTTAGCCACAAGCCTTGCCTTGTATCTCACTTTTCCACCAATAGCTTCTTCATCTTTTTCTTAAAGATCCACTTGCAGCATACCAACTTGGTATTCCTTGGTACAGTGAGAATACTCCAAGTATTATTCTTGTATAGAGATTCCAATTCTTACTTAATGGCTTCCATCCATAATAACTTCTCTTTACAAGTGACTGCTTCATGGTAGCTATTTGGTTCAGCATAATTAACCTCTTATGCGACACTCAGAGCATAAGAGACCATGTAGGACTTCCCTACTCTTTCAAAACCATACAAGTTAGGTGCTTGTTTGCCAGTTCTCCTTGTTCTCTCTGTGACTGTTGTAGCAACAGTTGGATCAACAGTGCCTGAAGATTCCCCAGTTTCATGTACAAAAGTGTCAAGTACTTGTGTATCATAAACATGCTCCACCTCAATCTTGGTGTTATCATCTTCACCTGTTGTACCAGTTGTAGGAGAAAACAATGGCTTTGTCCCTAATTCAGTCTGAGGTTTGAGAGGCATAATTCTCTCATTGAAAGTAACATCCCTACTCAGAATGCACTTCTTCTGATCAATACTCCAAAGCTTGTAGCCCTTTACCCCAGTTGGATATCCCAGAAACACACACTTCAATGCTCTTGCATCTAACTTGTCTTATTTGGTGTGAACAAGACCCAAACACCCAAACACCTTCAAGTGATCATATCTGGGAGTATGTCCAGACCATACTTCCTCAGGTGTTTTGAAATTCAGTGCAGAAGTGGGACTTCTATTTATCAAATAGCAAGCTGTATTTGCAGCTTCTCCCCAAAATCCCTTTGAGAGTCCAGAACTGATAAGCATGCATCTTATCCTCTCCAAGATTGTTCTATTATATCTCTCTGCAACTCCATTTTGTTTAGAGGTTCCTATTATAGTCTTGTGCCTGATTATACCCCTTTTTCTGCAAAAATCATTGAACTCTCCTGATAAATATTCCAGCCCATTGTCAGTCCTGAGATACCTTAGCTTCCTCCCAGTCTGATTCTCAATCTCAATCAGCCAATCTCTAAACTTAGAGAATGCTTCTTCCTTAGATTTCAACACCATGAGCCATGCCTTCCTTGAGTAATCATCAATGATAGACATATAATACTTCCCTCCATTCAATGTCTCAGGCCTAGCAGGTCCCCATAAATCGAGGTGAACATAATCCAATGGTGCTTTAGTTGTGTGCTTTCCAGTTTCATAACTTGTCTTGTGAGCCTTACTAAGAACACAATTCTCACTGAAACTCAGCTTAGACACTTTATCACCACTTAGAACATCTTGCTTTGACAACTCCTTCAGTCCTTTTTCACTGATATGAGCTAACCTCTCATGCCACAGTTGTGTCTTATCAATTGTTGCAGTAAGAGTTGCACTGACAGTTGTACAAACACTTGAAACAACAGATGCCATACCAGACACCACTTATCCTTGCATGATATACAGATCATTAATGAGGTTTGCTTTGATAACTGGTGTATTCCCCCTTCATGACTTGCATAACACCATTCTCAGACCCATACTTATATCCCATCTTATCAAGAGTTCCTAGAGATATCAAGTTCCTTTTCAAAGCAGGTATGTATCTAACATTGGTAAGAATCCTAATGACACCATCATGCATTTTCAGCCTTATGTTACCAGTTCCTTTGATACCATAAGCATAATCATCTCCCAACAATACATTACCCCTGTTTCCATGCTTGCAATCCTCAAACCACTCCTTTATAGGACATATATGGAATGAACACCCTGAATCTAGAATCCAATTTAATCCACACTTAGACTCAGTGATAGAGAGTACCTCAGCATTATCAAATGCATCATAGGATTCTGCAAGATCTGCAGCATTGGCTCCACCTTGCTCAGGTGCCTTTCCTCTTCTCTCCTTCTTCTTTAACAAGTAACAATCCTTCATCAGGTGACCTGGTTTCTTGCAGTAGAAACATGCCCTCTTCTCTGTGTTTCTATTCCCACCAAACTTGGACTCCTTCAGTTGTTGTTTTGGCCTGCCAGATGTCTTGCTTTTACCAGCTTGATGTTTGTTCCATGCTTGCTTGACAAACAAGCTCTCAACTGCAGGATCAAGTTGGTTGCCCACATTCTTTTGATCCATCTTATTCCTTAATGCCTTTTCAACATCTTTGGTCATAACAATAGCATCAATGAAGTGTTCATAACTTTTGGGTAGAGAGCTCAACAATATCACTGCCTTGTCATTGTCTTCAACCTTTACTTCCAAGCTTGTTGAATTCATCCAGCTAATCAATGATTGATCTATCAGCTCTCATCTTGAATGAGAAGAGTTTTTGTTTCAGGTGCATCTTACTTGCAGAAGACTTCATGTTAGGAATATCTGTTTAGATTTTGATCAGCAATCTAATGACTTATCTTAGCTCAGAAAGGTGGTTAGTACTCTCAGTTCACTTGAACACTGTAAAAGAGGAAAATCACTAAGTATGATAGTCTAGAAAATCTTGTATAGGATGTTAGGTCTCTGAATGTAATTTTTTATTTCCTTAAAGAAGATTAAGAAGAATGCATCCAGCAGGAGAAGTTCAATTTTAAAATGAAGTTTTGAAGACTACACGAGATTGCTGAAGACAAAGGTTATCAGATACCTATGTCCAAATATCTTTGACAAACAAGTGTTTCTCAATGAACCAGCTTTGCAAAAGATATCTGAGAACGCAAGGTTTCTGAACAAGGAAAAGTGCCCACAAACATCTACACTCAGATACCTTGGATAAAACTATGTTTATGGGAAACAATGTTTCAACAGGTATCTGGAGATGAGAAGGACTCTGGAAAGGGACATGCAATGCTTCAGAAAGCGTGCATAGTTCCGTTGGCACTACAGGACAAAAATAGTACAATGCAATAAATGCGCAGACAGAGACATCTGAACAAAAGAGGAAATCTCTGAAAAGAGACAACGTCTTCTGCAGTACTATTTTCAGATATCAATAATTTGAATTTCATTAAGCCTAACGGATACTATTCAAATGGCATGATTTTCAACTATAAATATCATCACTTAGAATGCTTGAAATATACACAGAACTTACACACCAAGAACTTACATCTACGAACTTGTTCATTCAAGCATACAAGCCTTCAATCTACTTATTCTTCAGCTTACAGTTGCGACTAAGCTCTTGAATTCTAAGTAGCACGAAAGTTCTAAGTGTCCTGATCCTTAACAAGCATTGCTATCTGTGAATGAGTTGAATCAAAAGATCAAGAATCTGAGATTCATTCTCTAGAACATTTATCATAGACTTGGGTCAGTAAAGAACATATCACCACACATTGTGAAGTGTGTTAAGTGACTCTTGTTCAAGAAGGTAGTATTACATAACTGTAGAAGTTATTAATCTATCAAATCCTGACAAACTACCTTAACCAACACCTTAAACGGCGTGGAGTACAGGAAGTACTTAGTTTGGGAAACTAAGGAATAACTCCAAGGTTACTGAGCATAAGAAGTACTTAGTTTGGGAAACTAAGGAATAGCTCAAAGGTTTCTGAGTATAGGAAGTACTTGGCTGAGAAATCCGGGGAATAATTCAGGGGGAACACTTGGTTGGGAACCTAGTGTATTTAGGAATCGAGAGAAGATATTTGTAAGGTTAACTCAATTATCTGTCTTAGTGGATTCTAGGTCTGAGAAAGGCCGAAGTGGATTAGTTGAAGGATTACGCCACCTTCAGATACCACTATAAAGACTTGTGTTATTTACTTTCTGCAATTTATTACTTGCTTTATTTACTTTGCTAAGTATTTACACATATCTTGCTGAGCACGTGCACTTATCACAAAAAGTCTTCCGCTCTCTGAAAATAAGTATCAGATATCTTCACAGATATCTGAGAAATTGTGTTTATCGACAAAAGTTTAAAAAAGACTATCACCCCCCCCCCCCAAGTCTTTTACTTTGCCATTATCTGGACCATCAAGTGGTATCAGAGCAGGATGTTCCCAAGCCTTCTGCACTGAACCTAGATCCCAGATAAGTGACCACTAACTGCCTTTCACCTACACTTGATTTGTTTGTTTAGTGTGGTTGCTATAGCATGTCTTTAAGTGACGCCCCAATTCTCAAGCCAGAGAATTATGAGAAATGGAAGAACAACATGATGCTCCACCTAGAAGCCATCAGTTACGAAATGATCGACGTGATAAAGAATGGCCCCATAGTCATTCAACAAATCAAGCAGGTCATGGAGGTTTCTAATGGTAGAGACAGAGAACCAAGTGATGGCTCCTCACAGACAGATGCGTCAACCAGTGGGAGACCTACCAGTCAAGTTATTTATGAGCCAAAGCCCAGAGAGCTCTGGACATCAGAAGATGCCAAGAGAAATCGACTGGATGGTCAGGCTCGCAATGTCATCATACGTTCTACTCCATAGCACATACAGTGTAAACTGTGGGGTGCATAAAACGGTGAAAGTAGCCTGGCAACTGATTGAGGAAATCTGTGCTGTCACTGAGAAAACAAAGGAAAATAAGTTCGAAGTTTTGAAGCTCAAATTCCAAAACATTAAACAAGGTTCCACAGAGACTCTTGAAGAACTAGATTTCCGGTTTACAACACTCATGAGTGACATGGCTGCACATGGTGAAAGTAATAGATATACCCAACCAGAAAAAATTAAGACTATTGTGAGAAGTCTAAATCATAACTGGGAGCATACAAAGTTTTTTTACTTTAACCAAGGAATGCCAGATATCACTCCAGTGGAACTTTTCTCTCACCTTGCCACATGCAGTTGACAACTCAAAGAGAACAAACAACTGAAAAGTTGCAGAATATTGCTCTAGTTGCTCAAGGAACTTCTGAAAAGAAGGAAGGCAAGGAGGTGACTGAGGAGAATGCTCTTGCTGTAAAGCAAATGAGACAATATGTCAGTCGGGAGATTGAGAGAAGAAAAGCCAAAGAGAAGCTGGAAAAGCATCTAGGCTCAAATTATCATCAGTACAAAAATATGCAACTGTCGAGCTCGCTGAACAAGCCGGCTCAGAAAGCATCTAGTATTGTGGAAATCGGAAACGATATCTGTTTCTATTGTCAGAGACCTGGTCATTTCAAAAAGGATTGCCCTGCCCTCAACAAGCTAAAGACAGGTGACAAGAAAGATAGAAGAAACTTCAAGAGAGGTCAGAGAGCTCTACTCACTGAGGAAAGAAAGAAGATACAAATCCAACTGGATGCTCTAGTCATTGAGTCTGATTCTGAGGATGAAGACTCAGAGGATTCCACACTGCCTTCTCCAGAGATGTGTGGTGTCTCTCATGAAGTGGTTGACTTTGGTCAAAAGAAGAAAGAAGTGTGTGGAGTGGATGAAGAAATCTTTCCAGATATCTCTAACATTGAACCTTGTCTAATGGCTGATGAGGTAACACATACTTCTTGTTATAATTATGAAAGTGATGAGGAAGGAATCAAAGATCTGGAACATCTTATAAGAGAACTTGATCTCTACGAAAGAGAATTTCTAATGGTCCGAGCTAGAGCCGAAATCCTTGAAGAAGAAAAGAATTCTCTTGTAAAGGAAAATTCACAATTACTCAAGATATCTGAGAAAAAGGATGCTGAAAATGCATTTCTCAAAGCTCAGATATCTGAGACAGAAAAGTCACATAAAGAAGCATTGGCCAAACTTCAAAAGAAATGTGAAGGTCTTCTTTCTGAGAATAAGGAACTCAAAAAGAAGGAAGTATCTTTCCAATCTTATGTCAAAGCTAGTGACCCTCTTATTGAAGTACAATCTTATTTAAGAGATCCTTCAGAAAAGGGAGGACTTGGGCTGGACGCACAAACAAATAGATCTACCACTCTGAATAAGAGTGATGAAAGAATAACATTTGCCGGTGCTCAGCAAGATGATTCCCAAACAACCTATAGCATTGGTCAGAAAGCTAAGGCTGTTGACAAAGGAAAGGCAGTTGCGACCAAACCTTTGTGGGAAAAACAAGTCCAAAAGAAAACTATTGGGAATGTTTCTGTAAAAGAAACATAACACTGAAAAGTGTAATCACCCACAGTGCTATGTCTATCAGAAAGGAAAAATTACAGGAGAAGGCAAATTTTCCAACATCACATTTTCTGGAAAGAAAGACGTTCCAGAGACTAGCAAAGCTGCTGAGAAGAGAACTCAGACAGCACCAGGTGGTCGAAATGGCATTGGCTATAAAGCCATCGGGAAACAACTCGCTCGTGAGTATAAACAAGAGCAAGAATGATGGATGAAAGCCAGGATTGCGCATAGCAATCATCAGAAGTGGAAGAAAGAACAAAGTTCGACCACTCAATGCCGGGCTAGAAGAAGTGCAAGGAAAGCTAAGTTCTTTGAAAAGGACTCAAGCAATCGGCAGTATCTGAAAGCACCACGAGGAGCACCAAGGAACACACCAAGAAGGAAAATAGCTTTAAATGATAATGATACCAATCATTTACCTAAAATTCCTCCTTATGTTCCAACAAGACAAAAGAATATCCCAAGGAAGTTCATTCAGAAATGGATTCATATAGGGAGATTCTTTAGTCCAGAAGGTTCCATTGTTGGAATGAGAGCCTAACTCTTTGTTTCCTGTTTTGTGCAGAACACTCTGAGGAAGAACCCGAAGTGGCATTTTGATAGTGGATGTGGGAAGCACATGACAGGAGACAAAGCAAATCTGATTAACTACAGAAAATGCGATAATGGACCAATTATTAGATTTGCTGGAGGAGATGAAAATCCAACCATAGGATTTGTCAATCTGAAGTTTTGAGCCCTTACAATCTCTGAAGTACTACATGTAAAGGGATTGAAATATAATCTCCTAAGCATGAGTCAATTAGTAGACAAAGGGTATACTGTCAAGATCAAGTCAAAACTATGCAAAGTAATTGACAATGAGTTAAAGCAGACAGTCTTGGTTGCTAGGCGAAAAGGAAATCTTTATGTTGCTGACTGGGCATCTGCCAAAACTGAAGAATGTCTCATGGTGAGTCAATCTGGCCACACTGAAGAAAACTGGCTATGGCATAAGAGAATGAGTCACTTGAATTTCAAAACTCTGAACAAGCTATCCAAGAAAGAATTGGTGGTTGGTTTACCCAAAATGGTATATAGAAAAGATGGTATATGCTCAGCTTGCCAAATGGGAAAATAATCCAAAACATCTTTCAAGTCTAAAACTAGACACTCCAGTGAAAGGCCACTGCAAATGTTACATATGGATCTTTTTGAATCCTCTATAACCAGCTATGCAGGAAAGAAGTATGGTCTGGTTGTTGTTGATGATTACTCAAGGTTCACTTGGGTTGTATTTCTCAAACAAAAATCTAATGCAAGGGTTGAAATACCCAACTTGCTGAATAAGCTTGAAGTCATGAAAAATGACAAGGTATTTGTAATCAGAACAAACCATGGTACTGAGTTTGTGAACCAGTACATAAAAGAGTTTTGTACCTGCAAAGGTATACAACATCAACTATGTTCCGTAAGGACACCACAACAAAATGGTGTTGCTGAAAGGAAGAATAGGACCCTAAAAGAAGCAGCAAGAACAATGCTTGCTGACACTGAAATAAGTGAAATCTATTGGGTTGAAGCTGTTAACACAGCCTGCTATACTCAAAATAGATGTTTGATTAACAAACACCATGACAAAACTCATTATGAGCTTATGATTGGTAGACCCCCTAGTATCAAACATCTAAGGGTGTTTGGTTGCAGATGTTTTGTTCTTAACAATGGAAAAGAATACTTGAGAACATTTCAACAAAAAGCAGATGAAGGAGTATTTCTTGGTTATTCTCTGAATAGCAAAGCCTACAGAATCTACAACAAAAGAACGCAAAAGATTGAAGAATCTGTTCATGTAGTCTTCTACAAAGGAAACAAGAAAGTACCCTTGAATGAAGAACTCTCAGATAGGTTTAAAGAGCTGGTGATTAAAGATTCTGAAGAAGAATCCTTAAAAGGAAACAATTCTATCATTCACTTAGAGGATGAATATGACGATGAAAAGAAACCATTGCTTAGTAACAACCAGATGACTCTAAGACATGATGAAGAATTTCCTATGAGAATTCCAGAAATGGAACAGGTTACTGAGAACCTTCATCATGAAGAGGTTTCTGAGAATGAGATTGCTGAAAATCAAATTCCAGATATCTCTAAAACTGAAAAAGTGTCAGATATCCATGGCATTTCCCATGTGTCAGATATCTCAGATACTCCACAAGTATCCTATCAAGATCATATTGATTCACATTCAGATCAAAATGATATTGATCCTACTAGTTCAAAACCCATTATGAAATGGATAAGAAATCATCCTGCCAAGGATGTGATCGGTCCTTTAGACCAAGGAGTTAGAACTAGGAGAGCAATTGCTGACTCTCTTTATGAATGTTTCATCTCAAATATTGAACCTAAAACTATAGAAGAAGCATTGAAGGATCAAGATTGGATCTCTGCAATGCAAGAAGAGTTGGATCAATTTGAGAGAAACAAAGTCTGGAAACTGGTTCCATTTGTTGACGGAATATCTGTAAGTGGAACCAAGTGGGTTTTCAGAAATAAAATGAATGAGTCTGGTGAAATAACCAGAAATAAAGCAAGGTTGGTTGCCAAGGGATTCATCCAGACAGAAGGACTAGATTTTGACGAGTCATATGCTCCAGTTGCAAGATTGGACACAATTAGACTATTTCTAGCCTTTGCAGCTCATCATGACTTTAAAGTTTATCAAATGGATGTTAAAAGTGCATTCCTAAACGGTGAACTTGCTGAAGAAGTCTATGTTGAACAGCCACTGAGCTTTGAGGTTTTCTCAGAAAGTAGAATGGTTTATAAGCTTCAGAAAGCTCTGTATGGACTGAAACAGGCACCGAGAGCATGGTATGATACTTTAGCCAAATACTTGCTGGAAAGTGGCTTCAAGAAAGGACATGTTGGTAAAACACTCTTTACTTTGAACCATGAAGGGAAACTACTTCTAGTCCAAGTATATGTTGATGACATTATATTTGGATCTAAAGACAAGCAACTTTGTGAAGACTTTGCTGTGCTCATGAAAAGTAAATTTGAGATGAGCATGATGGGAGAATTAAACTACTTCCTAGGATTTCAAGTCAAGCAACTTAATGATGGAATATTCATTAGTCAAACAAAGTATGCAAAGGACATGCTCAACAAGTTTAATCTAAAGCCTTCTGAAAAGAATGCTAAGATACCTATGAGCATTGGAACCAAAATGACCTTATACTGAATCTGACAAGAGTATTGAAGAACACAAGTATAGGAAAATGATTGGGTCTCTACTGTACCTCACTGCAAGTAGACCTGATATTCAATATGCAGTAGGAGTGTGTGCTAGATTTCAGACAAATCCAATGCAATCACACTACAACATTGCTATGAAAATATTAAGGCATGTAAAGGGTAGTGTAGAAGTTGGATTGTGGTATCAAAAAGACAGTGGATTGAGTTTAGTTGGCTATTCTGATGCTGACTATGCTGGATCATTGCTTGATAGAAAAAGCACCTCAGGAACTTGTCAATTTCTTGGTGCCAGATTAATATCATGGTTCAGCAAGAAACAAAACTCAATTGCCACATCTACCACAGAGGCTGAATATATTGTTGCTGGGTGTTGTGCTTCATAGATATTGTGGATACAGCAACAACTCAGAGACTATGAGGTCAATGAAGAGAAAACTCCGATTTTCTGTGACAACACAAGTGCTATTGCCATAACTCATAATCCTAAGTTTCATGTAAGAACAAAGCACATTGATGTTAGACACCATTTCATTAGAGACCATGTTGAAAAAGGCAATATAGAGATACTCAAGATTGGTACTGAAGACCAACTTGCAGATATCTTTACAAAGCCTTTGCAAGAAAGCAGGTTCTTACCCTTGAGACATAGTCTTGGGTTAATGGAGTTACCAAAGGAACTGAAAAGTTCTAATCTCTGAGATGAGGATTCAGAAAGGAGAAATATATCTGGATCAGGCATCTAGATATTCAAACAAAAAAACGGGGGGGGGGGGGGTATCTGAGACGGGAACTCATATACTAAAAGAAGCTAAGAATGTGAGTGAGACAGGAACTCAGTATGATTAAGAAGGGAAAAAGGAGAGATAAGATATCTGGAACAGGAATCCAGAATATCAAAGGCAAAAGGTGAAACACTTAGCAAACAAGTATCTGAGACGGGTACTCAGATATTAAAAGTTAAAGGGTAAAATGACTATTTGAAGTTTTACAGACAATTCAGGATATCTAGATCACTCAGTGAGGGGGAACACAAAAGAGAATAGTACAACTGTTTGCAGTCAACTACTCTCTTGAAATTTGTGTTATTTCTATCTTTGTGTAAAACATGAACAAATACTGAGTGTGAGATAGACTCATATACAAAAATTGTCCCTTAGTCACACAGAAGAAATGTGATTCAGATAGCTAATCGCCAAAATTCATTAATTTGGCACAATCACATGGGTTGATTGTGATCATTGCTGAAAATGCAATCCCAACCATTGATGAAATGGGCGTTCCATTTTAAAGGCCGAGATTAATTCTCTGTAAAATAGTGGACTGCTCAGACGTGGCCCACTAAGCATTTAATGCAAATCGAATTTTACCCACGCCTTCAAGACGCATTACAGATACAAATGCACAAAATTAATTTGTGTATTTTTGTCTGTTGGAATTACACTGCTATATATATAGGATTTTGGCAAAAGAAATCACTTTCGCCTAATCCTACATTTGCTCTTGCACAAAATCTGCAAAATTCTCTCAAATCTCTCTGCAATTTTTTTTTCTGCAACATCTGATTCCCTCTTAGTTTTTCTGCAAACAATCACTAATTTCCTACCTTAATCTCTTCCCGTTTTTCAAAAACTCCACTATTTAAAGAGATGTCTCCCAAACGTGCTTTTACTCAGAAATCCCAAGCTACTACATCTGGTACTACTGAAAAGCAAGCACCAGTGCTGGTTATAACAAATAATCGGTTGATTGGAGAGTTCAATCCTGATCATTGGACTTCAAATCACAGGATGATTTGGGGTGGTGCCATGATTGAGGAATACCTGGTAGCTGCAATAGAAAACCAGACCGACAAAAAGCTGGTACTTGATATGCTTGAAAAGGCACAAATCAAGGGCTTTCTATCTGCTCTTCCCAGTGGAGTTTCTTCACTGGATGTCCTGAAGTTTTACAATAACTCCATGATTATCTCCAAAGTCTCTAAAGGCACTGAGACAGTGTTTATCAAGACCAAAGTCCAAGGACAAGAAATCCTGTTGGACGAAACAGCTTTCTGTGAGCTGTTTGAACTTCAAAATCTTGGAAGGATGAAGATCTCCTTGAAGGTGTGAAGCAACTATACAGTGATGTGTGTGATCTTGACAAGCCAGACACACCCATCGACTTTAAGATTACTGACATAAGGACCAGACATTTGTTGGTCCACTGGGATGTGTTGGCATGTGTCCTTCACAGATGCTTTGATGGTCTACAAGGAGGTGCTGACCAGATAAGCCAAGAACGCTGGATGATGATGTTCTTGTTGAATCAACAAGACAAAAGGATGGAAAACCCTTTTAATTGGGGGAAGTACGCCTTCATGAAATTTGTGAAGAAGATACAAGGCTTTGAGCCTAAAATCGTTAAAAGCCTTGCTGAGCCAAAAGCCACAGTAAGCTATGGACTGAAGATTTGCTACTTACTGAATTGCCTTGTCATTGAGCTCAGAGAGACGGCAGACATTGCCAACAGTAACCTGCTTTACAAATATGAGTATACAAACATGATGAAAAAGGTTATTGCATCTCAGAAAGGTTCCAAGAAACGAAAGAACGGTGAGGTATCTGAAGGTTCCATTGCGACCAAGAGGCCCAGAACTTCACAAAATAAGTCTGCTGGCAAATCATCAGAAGGCATACCATCTATGGATGTCGACTCTCAGAGACCTGCCGCCACTGCTGATGAACTCATCAATGCTGCAGAGTGCCTTGCAGATGAACTTATCAATGCTGATAAAAGTAGTGAGAAACTTCAAACTCTCTCTGCAGAAGCAGCATGGATTGTTGATAACTCCGTTCCATATTTCGATGACGAATCGGACAAGGAGGAGAAGATCCAAGCCCCCAAGGTTACTGAAAAAGTAACCAAGGCCAAGGGAAAGAGGACCAAAAGGTCGAGGTTCTTTGAGAAAGCAACTAGCTCAAAGGTTGCTGAGCAAGCACCTATAGCAAAGGTTGTTGGTGCCAACACACCATCAGGGAAAGTCACATATAAACAACTTCAAGAAGCCCTGATGAGTGGTGACCTAGTGTTGGTAGACGCTGATGTCAACACCACACTTAAAAATCTGGAAGAGCTCTCAAATGCTCAAACTTCTGCTTCCAGACAACCACAATAGCCACAAGTGGTTGATGAAATGGTCAATGAACTCCATTTCGACATACCAGCAATTCAATATGCTGAAGAAAATCCTGCAAATGAGCAGGTTCCCCAACTCCTAGGGAGGGATCAAACTGAGACACCTGCTCAGAATGATCAAACAGGGGAGGCAACTAAGTTAGTCACTCAGGAAAGGTCTGAAGTACCTGAAACTTCAAACAAAGAAGCTGAAATGGAACAACAAGACCAAGGCATAGAAGGGTCACAAGTTCCAGAGACCAATCAGCCTGACCTTTGCTCGGGTGAACAATGGTTTAACTCTCTACTTGTGATATTTTGTGTTTATTAATCTTGTTATTTAATAAAATTTCTTTGTTACAGGCTGAATTAGAAACACAAGAACAAGAGGAAGCTGGAAAGCTTGCCTCAGAATCTGAGGAGGCCTCCATAGCCTCACCACTTAAGGAATAGGAGCCTGTCTCGCAGGTAGAAGAAAGTTCCTTAAGATATAACATCTCAGATATATGCTTTATACATATGAATAATACTAAAGTGTTTGTTTCTAATAGGCTCCAACTAAGAAGAAAAATGATGAGGCTGAGAAGCCTAACTCGTCAGAGAACCAACCAGATACTCACAAAGTCTCTGATGAACAAGTATCTGAGCTTTCTATTGAGAAGGTATATATCTCAGATATCTATATTCTTCATAATAATACTCTGATCATTTTTCTAAATACTTAACACTTTCTACTCATAGGCTCAAACAGAAGTAGAAGTTGCTCAACCAATGGAATTTGATGAGGCCACCAAACCTTCATCACCAGAGAGAATACCAGAAACTGTACAAGTTTCTGAGAGACAAGTATCTGAGCCTCCTACTGTGGAGGTAATTGACATCTCAGATATCAAGTTGTCTAAGTGTTTCTCTCCTGACAAATTTCTAAGTGTTATGTTGTTTTTTAATCTCAGGTTCAAAAAGAAAGAGAGGATGCTGAGAATCAGACTTCCAAGTCTCTTCCTCACACCAAGATATCTAAGGCACCTGAAACCTCAATAGTCCAACCTTCTGAGCCTGTTGCTATTGCACAAGTAACACAGATACTTGACTACTCTAAAACCTAGATATCTACTAAAAGTTTTGAAACTAACTCAAAACTATCTCTTTCAGGCTCAAGCTAGTGCCTTAGTGGTCCCTGAAGATTTTAACAAGGACCTACTTCCATTCTTCAAGACTCATACTCTGCCAAAACATCTAAAGTGTTTCAAGAAATGGCAGAAACTCAGATGCTCTGATCTGTTTGAAATCACAAGGGTCACAGATCACCCTACCAGAAGAGCAAGAGCATTTGACTTGGAGAATTATGTGCATGCAATGTTTCCAACTGAGCAATATGCATTTGCCACGTTGATGAATAAGAACTTCATAAAGGAAGTAGCACACAAGCTCATTGAAAAGGCAGATGGTCAGACCAGAATGCAGATGGAATTCAAGCCTACTTTGCCCCAAACTCTACAATTCATACCCTCTGAGCAAGAGGAAGCTAATGGGCAAATGGTCACTATTCCAGAAGTAATCAATCTGGTCTCTGAAGATGAAGAAGAGAAGGAGACTGATGAGAATGACTATGAAGAACCTCCTTCTGACCATCACAAGGATGAGGATGATAAGAAGGATGATGATGATGCCCCTACACTCGGGACATGAGGGATTGCACAAGGTAATAATACCTCAGTTGCTGAAAAGCACACTGAGAGGACATCACAAAAATCCCCTCCTCCATCTCCTTAGAAATCCACCCATCCATCTCCCCAACAAAAGGACTCTACTGAACAATAGTTGAGCACTCTGAGGAGAACACTCAGAAAATATTTGATGCACAAGCCAGAGTTGCTCAACTCAAACAACTGTTGGAGGAACAACAGCTAAATCTTCAACTGGAAGAGAAGATAGCTGAATCTAAAGCAAAGCTCCAAAAGATTGAAGATCAAACAATCAAGGAAATGGAAGCTTATGCTGAAATGAAAGAACTCCGAATTTATTGTGCAATTGATGAGGAATTAGATACTGAGCAAGTATCTGGAGACAAGCATGATGCTAAGGCTGCATTACCAAAAGATGTACCATCCTCCTCACTGAAAGGAAAGAAGTCCATCTCTGAGATGGTTGCTGGACTAGAAAACATTGATGAAAATGTCCAAGAGGATGAAGATCATTGGGCTGATGACTAAGATGATGAAGAAGACAAGGCATTGGCAGAACACCGCAATCAACACTTAGCGGTTTCTCATTTGAAAAGGAAGCTGATTGCTCCTGAAATATTTAGCAAGCTACCAAATGTCAACTCCAATGAATACTTGAACAGATACCAAGTACTGGCTAAATTGAAAAAGGAGTTGTCTTCTCAAGATAAAGCTGCCATTACATCAGTCCCTGCAGAAATGAAGACATTCACTGAACTCATCACTCAGAGAACAATCAGTCTGGTCGTTTCTCAGAAAGACCTAGGCTTGGTTAGGGATGATGACCAAAACCTGGCTGCAAAAGCCTTTGAGAGGCTAGCTATGCTGCTGGAAAAGCATATGCTATTCAAGGCCCACTGGCAGAGCTCACTGATAAGGAAACAGGTCTTATCAAACAAAATCAGGATCTCAAGGCTAATATGGAACAGTTGGTTGCTGCTTACAACTATTTGCAGGGCAACTTTGACTCCCTTTCAGAATCCTTCGTGATTCTTAGTCAGTCAACAATGACTAAGGGGGAAGGATTTCAAGGTGCTCAGAGAGGAAGAGGAAACAAAAGAAAATCTGAAAAACCACCTCTCAGAATAAATGAGCCCTCCTCTAGTCAGACTGCTCTACAGATAGTGGCCACCACTCAGCAACTTCCTGAAAAAGGAATGACAACAAGGTCCAAGGCACAGAAACCTCCAAGGAGTACAAAGGCTCCAAGGAGAAGACAAGTAAGAGGGATTGTTGAGTCTTCTGAAGAAGAAGGCCAAATCAAATCCCAGGGGATGATGATGATGAAGAGACTGATGAAGATGAAGCTCCTCTTCACACAGGTTGATAGCCTATCTGAGCCCATAGCTGCAAAGCGGCAGCTAAAACACCCTCTGCAAATACCAAGTCAATCCAGGGTGGTTCTTCAAGCAACCCCCCATGGGAAAATTCAAGACAAAGGAGGAACATGCTGAGAGCTGAACAAAGAAAACTTCAACTACCACTCAGGCCTGAAGAAGCCAAGATTGAGTATGTAAAGACCAACAATGACTCCTCTGTCTACAGATGCATTAATCAGAAGAATGGCTACTGGATTCTGGAACTCAAGCACTTACTGGTAAATGAAAAATTTCCAGAACCAATCCATAAACAACTCATGGCATGGAGAAAAGACAAGCCAGTCTTGATTAATACCAACCACATCAAAGCCTGGTTGGATTTTGAAGTAATCAGGAGAATAGAAGCCATGAAAAAGGACCTCTCTGATGATTGTCCCTATGGGAAGCCAGATGATGTGCACAGAATTTCCAACACCACTGGAACAGGCGCAAGAGCAAGACTTGCTGTGGAACCCTATGAGTCCTTTTACATGACTGAAGATCAATACAAGGGTGACATCAGATATCTGAAGATCATATATGAATACTTCAAGTTATCAGATATCAGAATCGAGCATGCCGGGAAATGGGGAAAGTATCTGTGGGTCAAACAGTTTGCTAAGAAAAATCCCACCAAAACCTACAAGGAAGTTTGTGGATTTGCCAGAAACACTGAGATGATAGTCAGGACTTTGCTCTTTGACTACTCAGATGATATCAAAAGGTTTGGGGATAGGGAATTTGCAAATTGATCCATAGATCTGCTGATTGAAGACTTGAAGTTTTGAAGACTTGAAGACTAGTTTATTAGGATGTCTACTTGGAGCTTGGTTACTCCTGTTGTCCTAGTTAACTATGTATTTTGTATCTTGTTGAATGTACTTTATTGTTCTATCATTGTAAAAGTTATCTGTAAACTTTCTTTGTAACATATCTGATGAACCTACTCTCAGATATCAATCTATAAAAAGATAACTTGTCAGCAAAGATCACACCTTGTGATTTGGTTGATGTTTACTTTCTGCACTTAATTAAGATTTGAATTGAAAAGATCATAAGAAACGATTAAGTGTTAGATTGTTCCCTCTTCCAAGTTGTAATAGGTTTTAAAGATAGTCATCGTTGACTGGTCAAAAAGAGGGAAATTTGTTAGGAATATCTGTTTAGATTTTGATCAGCAATCTAATGACTTATCTTAGCTCAGAAAGGTGGTTAGTACTCTTGGTTCACTTGAACACTGTAAAAGAGGAAAATCACTAAGTATGATAGTCTATCAAATCTTGTATATGATGTTAGGTCTCTGAATGTAATTTTTTATTTCCTTAAAGAAGATCCAGAAGAATGCATCCAGCAGGAGAAGTTCAATTTTAAAATGAAGTTTTGAAGACTGCACGAGATTGCTGAAGACAAAGGTTATCAGATACCTATGTTCAGATATCTTTGACAAACAAGTGTTTCTCAATGAACCAGCTTTGCAAAAGATATCTGAGAACGCAAGGTTTCTGAACGAGGAAAAGTGCCCACAAACATCTACACTCAGATACCTTGGATAAAACTATGTTTCTGGAAAACAATGTTTCACAGGTATCTGGAGATGAGAAGGTCTCTGGAAAGGGACATGCAATGCTTCAGAAAGCGTGCATAGTTCCGTTGGCACTATAGGACAAAAATAGTACAATGCAATAAATGCGCAGACAGAGACATCTGAACAAAAGAGGAAATCTCTGAAAAGAGACAACGTCTTCTGCAGTACTATTTTCATATATCAGTAATTTGAATTTCATTAAGCCTAACGGATACTATTCAAACGGTATGATTTTCAACTATAAATATCATCACTTAGAATGCTTGAAATATACTCAGAACTTACACACCAAGAACTTACATCTACGAACTTGTTCATTCAAGCATACAAGCCTTCAATCTACTTATTCTTCAGCTTACAGTTGCGACTAAGCTCTTGAATTCTAAGTAGCACGGAAGTTCTAAGTGTCCTGATCCTTAACAAGCATTGCTATCTGTGAAGGAGTTGAATCAAAAGATCAAGAATCTGAGATTCATTCTCTAGAACATTTATCATAGACTTGGGTCAGTAAAGAACATATCACCACACATTGTGAAGTGTGTTAAGTGACTCTTGTTCAAGAAGGTAGTATATTACATAACTGTAGAAGTTATTAATCTATCAAATCCTGACAAACTACCTTAAGCAACACCTTAAACGGCGTGGAGTAAAGGAAGTACTTAGTTTGGGAAACTAAGGAATAACTCCAAGGTTACTAAGCATAGGAAGTACTTAGTTTGGGAAACTAAGGAATAGCTCAAAGGTTTCTGAGTATAGGAAGTACTTGGCTAAGAAAGCCGGGGAATAACTCAGGGGGAACACTTGGTTGGGAACCTAGTGTATTTAGGAATCGAGAGAAGATATTTGTAAGGTTAACTCAATTATCTGTCTTAGTGGATTCTAGGTCTGAGAAAGGCCGAAGTGGATTAGTTGAAGGATTACGCCACCTTCAGATACCATTATAAAGACTTGTGTTATTTACTTTCTGCAATTTATTATTTGCTTTATTTACTTTGCTAAGTATTTACACATATCTTGCTGAGCACGTGCACTTATCACAAAAAGTCTTCCACTCTCTGAAAATAAGTATCAGATATCTGAGAAATTGTGTTTATGGAAAAAAGTTTGAAAAAGACTATTCACCCCCCCTATAGTCTTTTAGTTTGCCGTTATCTGGACCAACACTTCACATGATAAATGGATTCCAATTTATCCCAAACATCCTTAGCAGTCTTCTCCTTAATCACCTCTCCCAAAGACAAAATCAGCGAGCTCCTTGCCTTTCCTATGATGCACGTCTTCTCAGCCGCATCAAAATCCTTAGGAAATCCAGCATCTCCAAGCAACGCCTGCTCTAATCCCTATTGAACCAGTAGAGCCTCCATCTTTGCCTTCCATAATGAGAAATCAATTTTATATGTAAGCTTGTTGATGTCAAATCTTGCCATTGCCATAACTGATCCTGAGTTGATTGTTCCTTCTTCCCACAGACGACGCCAATTGTTGCGTAATGTTCTTGAAACTTGATCACCAACAATAATGATCAATCAACTCAAACCACAGCAAAACAATTGATGAATGTTATAGCAACAATCACTACTACTGTTATATCAACAATCAATAAAACAGAACTCAAACAATAACTCCAAAACAATCAAAACACGATGATTTACGTGGTTCGGCGAATGCCTACGTCCACGGGAGAAAACTAGAGATTCTTTTATTGACCAATGCAATGACAAAGATACAACCAATCCTACCAATGTCGATTGACAGATAATCGAGAAAACAGAGTTTAATCACAAACTAGAAGAATAAGAAGATTTCGTTATGGAATAGCAATTCTCTTGTCTTGTCTTGTCTTGTCTTGTCTTGTCTTGTCTTGTGTCTAATGAACATGCCAAAGGCTGTATATATAAGATTTCCTACGCCTCCTACATCACCCTGAGTTAGTAAAACAAAATCCTTTCCCATCTCAAAGAGAAAACAAAATACTCTTTATTCCTTTCCCAGTTCAGATAGGAAACCTGATGTTTCTCTAACTGTTGTTGTAACACTCCTTATTTCTTTAGACTTCTTCCTTCACTCTGAATTCAATCTATCTCCACAGAAAAAAACAAACTGCGCCTGTTTTTATATTATATATCAGTTGTGATCAATTTATGGGAAACAGATTGAACAAAGTGAAGAAAATGCATGGAAAATGAACTTCATTCAAGAAATTGTTACACGACATAACATAAAATACCAACCCATCCAACCAAGCATTATCTATTTTTCCGGCCAAGAATTTCGAGCGTCGAGTGTGTACATGGGAAGAAGAACGAAATCGCATAATAAACTATAATTAACTAGAAGAAGAAAGTTGGGACAGAGAGAACTTAATGATTATGCACAGGTGCCGGAAGATTGTTCAAGAATTCTGGACGCTCACGGATTAGCATTTCGCTAGATAGAAGTGTTTGGCCGTTTGACAGAATAAACCTTGTGTTTATGTTTTGTCAAGGTTGATCAATTAGGTTTACTGTTTTGATTTTATTTTTTATTTATTTTCCCTTTAAGAACATGTAATCCATGTAATCCTATTCAAAGTTAAACATTTTGCCACCTCGACAAATTAGTCCATGAAATTGAAAAAACTTAAGTGTTAGGATTAAAGTTGACATCCCGAAGAAAGTTTGGGACTAAAATTGACACCGCGACAAAAGTTTAGGATTACAGTTGACACCCCGACGAAACGTGAAACTTCATGTGCTAAATCCCCAAAAGGTTAGTACTAGATTTGCCATTCTCCCGTTCTAGCTCCCAATGCTCCATGATAAAGATAAGTAATTTGAAATTCACTCACCACACATATTAGATATACCCATGTAGTTCTAAAAGTTGTTGATTCATATAAATGAATCTCACATAAATGAAATGTTAATTATGACACACTAATTAAAATTACAATTATATAGGAAAAAGTAACTAGAATCATATATATATTATAGCTCTGTAGTGAGTAGGAAAAGGAAAGCGAACTATTAATTCACCAGGTACTATCCCAAATGGTGTGGTGCAACAAAAATTTATTCAAAGCAATCAGCAGTTTAAAAGACACGTCTAAAACCGACTCTATCGGCGCTATTAAGCCACTGCAGATTCAAACCTCCACATCAGTCTCTCGTAATCTATGCAACGCTAGTAAAGAAAGCCCAAAGAACTCAAACTTATCTAAGGTCCAATCTCTGGGAACATAATATCTTGCTTGGATAAAAACAATATATAAACGCATTAATATGGTGTTAAAAAGATTTTACCTATGTGAAGTTTTATAAGTTTTGGGGCGAATACAAAACTTTACAAGACTTGAGGGACTGGTTTGCAATTTGGTTTGAGCTGTTAAGTCATTAACGACTTAATCAGGCACGTTTAATCGAGAGTCGTCAGATCAAAACGGTTTCTGACATGATCGAACGGTTCATGTGCAATCTGGAGTTCTTCAAGGGTTTAGCAAGTATAAAACCCATTTTCTTCTCATTTCTTCTGTAACAAGTGATAAGTTCCAGTTGTAAAAGAGGAAGTTATATTTCCGATAGCTAGAGATTCTCCATTGTTGTTGGTATAGTTGAAACTTGAAGCTATTGTTGTTCGATTGTAATTATACTCGATTTGTGATAATATAAACCTTGATTGTTCCGCCATGGATGTAGGATTGTTAAATCCGAACCACGTAAATCTCTTGTTGTTTCGTGTGTGTGAGAATCGAGTGTTGATCTTCTGTTTGTAGTTGGTTAATTGATTGGTTTTGATTTCATAACAACCTATATAATCATTCATGGGTTGCATAAGTTTCAGACGTTTGCATGTTTTTGTTAATCATGTAATTAACAACCTATATAATCATTCACTGAAGTGGTTATATTTTCCAATAAACATGTTTTGGTAATCAGATGATGTTTTTACAGTGAGAATACAGTCTGTTGTAATGTAGAAAAAACTAATGTTTTGTGACAGACAAATCTTTATTTGGTGTCTATTAATGTCACACTTGTAATTTAACCGTGTCTATAATTAGAACGGGAGAAGGTTGCAATGATATGAAATGAATGATTCCTCTGAATTTTAGAGGAACGAGTGTCGCGTGTACTTCGAGTTATCACAATCAGAGACACTATTCAACGAATATACTTTTGTGGAAAAAAAATCAGAATGTATTCGTCAGGTGAAATTTCTTCACAATATAAGCCAAGAAGAACATACACGAGGAAAACAATTAAGGGCTTTCGCAGTCACTGAATAACGAGTTAATTGACGACATGGGGCTGAAAATGATGGCTTTCGCAGTTATGCTGCTCACTGTGAGCTCGTTTCCCTCCAAACCAGACGGCCATAAATTCATTAACTACGGAGGCGTAGAAAAAGGTGGTATCATTGGAAAAGGTAAGCCCCCAGTACAAGCAAACCCCTACAAGAGGGGGTGCGAGAGTGCTACCATGTGTCGTGGTGGCTCATCTAAAACGAATATTGTTGTGTTGGACGATATGCCCCATGAACCATATTGATTATTCTTCTTCTCCCGGACAGCACCATGACATTGATCCTGCTGAAAATTAATCATCCGATCATATTCAAGCAATTTTGCTAGATACTTTCTTCAATCAAGAAGGTTCATTTAATTTTGCTAGATAAATATTTAGTTGTACAATTTGATTAAAAAAAAAAATTAAATCCTATATAAGGTCATGTATACATGGAATTTATCTCCAGTTACAATGCTGGAGACGTTTTGGTAGATGTATTATACTTTTATGAGTTTATCTACAAATTATATAGCGCACATAATTTTATAAGATGAATTATAGAAATTATGACTCGTGCTACTTCGGGTGCTTGTAAAATCGACGAATTTGACTTGTTGAAATATAAAACTTAGTTCGACGGCTTAAATGTCAGAGACTTGACATGAAAATTCCTTATGCTAATTCGTGAAATAGTAAAATATGCAGCGGAATTATAAATAACAAAATCTTGCAACATTACAATGTCTTGAAGATCATAAACATAAAATGATAAAAGTTGATTTCGGCAATGATCACTGCTACGGCAACGCTCCACTCTAATAGTTTGGCTTCAAACTTAAAATTGATATTTTAGAAAGGGGGTAAGTCGTGACTACTGACTGAGCAAGATCCATGCACGTGCCATGACCTAAAAGTTATATCTTCTTGTCTTCTAAATCTTTTAGTCTTGACTTAATGCAATGCAACTCTAAGACTCGACTTGAATCTTATAACTTGAATTTGTTCTTGAACCTCTTGAAAAACATTCTTAAATTTTACTCTTAGATATGACTTGAAAATTAACATGATCGCGAGCTCACTTGGCATCGTAGGTTCCTATCCTGTCCATGGTGGCTATCTGTCGGCCTCAGGTCACTTTTGTGGCCTTATCTTATCTGTTGAATAAATAAAATCTGACGACCTCAGGACCTTGGGCCCTATCCGCTGAACATGAACTAATAACTGCGCCACAAAAACCAGGATATTTTCCTACGATCCATTTACTTATATTTAACTTTGAAACTTACTTTACTCTAAATCTTTAACATCTTGTTAAAGTGTATCTTGTTAAAGCGAATGCATTCTTTTAAACTTTAACTCATGAATGAATAAACTATGATGTGTGCATAACATTATAAACAAGAACACCATGAAACTGTAATGATTAACATCAGCAACAATCAACGATGGTCATCTTTAACATGTTGATTGCATAATCACCAGAATAACAACTATCAATGACCAGAAAACAATTCACCACAAGTGTAAGTACAAACTAGAATTATCATATGTCCTCGAGACCTTGACCGATCAACCATGTAAACATAACTTGTTAATTAATTTCATGTACTCACTCAAGTGGCATACACAATTTACTGGACCAAGAGCACCTCGATGGACCGTAACCAAAATACATGTAATAACTCTAGTCACAAGACATCAAATTATGTACCATATCATCACCATCAACAATCAGATCATTATATATACGTTATTGTAAATCCTGAGAAACCTTGCCTTATTTACATAACATACATAACAATCAAGCATCCATCATATATGAACAAGGTGAAATTCGAAACATGCATACAACGTATATTATATTTAAGTAGTCATCTTGTAAACGTGCATGATCCCTAGGGGAACTTGAAATATCACATATCATAGCATAAATAACAATTAACCAGATAATCGTGAATGAAGCCTTGGGGAACATGCAAGCATAGCATAAACGACAACCAATTAATCGTGAATGAAATCTTAGGGGAACTTGCATACAACATAACTTATAATTCTAACACTTGACACATAAACGTGAATGAGCCTTAGGGGAACTTGCCTTGAGAGAAACGAACAAGTGGGGAAAGAATTGAAAACGGATAGGAAAACAGCCCTATGTTCGACATAATATTCTGGATGATTGACAAATCAAACAGCAATCCCCCCGGTGAAAGTTTAGAAAGATCTGTTAGAAATATGTTCTCCATAATTCAGCTTGATCCGACCGTTAACGAACCGGGAATCGATTTTAGAATACGACTGCGTTGTGCAGAAAATTTGCGCGCGGAAACAAATATCTTTTTCTTGAAGGCGGCTCCTTCCACGAACTCAAAGCTTGAAACATTTTCGATAGAAAGAATGGATTGTCTTAGTGATATGAGGCTATGCTGAAGAGCGTGATGCTACAAGAACCTGGAAATGTTCTTTTTACTTTTATGAAGAAGAGTTGTGGCTAGACTAGGTTTAAAGTAGTGAGAATTCGAATTGTAACTGACAATGAAGTTAAAGTTGAATCTACGTTGAAAAGATTAAAGAGGTGAAGGGTTGGGCTTACACAATTGTTGGGCTAAAAGGTGAATCTCCAACGTTCAGTTCGTTCTAAAACACTTAAATTCGAAATACGAATTGTTTTGAATTTTACAAATTAACTCCTCAAATTTACTACATTACGTACGTAATTAATTGCCGGTAATATTAACATTTTATTTGATCATTCGGATATACACTTTGATACAATATATGTATTTGATCGTCCATCTACACTAAATGTAGCTTCCTGGATCAATATTTTAGAGCTTGTTGTAGCAAGTAAAGTTGCTCAAATGATAATTTTATTGATCTTGATTTCAGCAGGTACAGTTCTCTAGTCTAATTTTCTGATTTTAGTCTTCTAAAGAGGCAAACTTAAATATTCAAATTCTTCATTCTAGGATTTTTTACTTCAACGTCGGAAAAAAAGTCGATTCGAGGGATTTTTGGCTTGATCGTGAACTTGAGAGTGTTTGAGGCGAAGATGACGGACTTCTTGGGATTGCATGAACTCCACGAAGAACGCTTCTAGATCGTCGCAGGATTTCACATTTGATCTTCTGTGGAGGAAGTTTGGACTTTGGGAAACGTTTCTTCAAGGGCTTTTCGACTTCATCTTGAATCAAACGGTGCTTTTTGACTTGAACTTGGCGAAGAGCTTCAAGAACTTTGATCGGACTTCTTCAGGGATTTTGTAACAGTACGAAATCGACCATTTTTTAAAAAAGAAAATTATTCATTTGATTACGGTGAAAAGAGAATTACAAATGCTCAAGCGAGCTACTAATTTGAAAATTGTAACTAAACAATGTAAACAAGTCTACAATTTTCAAGGACTAAAAGTTTACAAGTTAAGCAACAATATAACCCCAATAAAATTTTCCCACTCTCAAAGATTTTTGAACTACTACGACTCTGAAGCACCAAACCATGAATCGCCTACAAGGAAGGGAAGATAGAAAGAGTGGTGAGATAAAACTCAGTGAGGTTCATGCAAGTGTCAGTGAGCAACAAAATAGTTAATACTGAAAACAAACAAACCAAGAACATATCAATATAAAGTACAATCAAGAAGAAGAATCAGAACAAACAAATTTATTGCCACCCCTTATTCCTCCCAACTGCCCTTGTGACTACCTTCAGAGAGCGACTATAAACAAACAATACCCTGCATACATTCAGGGGTGAAATCCTACGACCCTCAAAGACCACGGCGACTTCTGCCTCGCGTCAAGCGGATTAGGTCAAGCACTCAATGAATAGCTCGATAGAAACAACTACCCAAGCCTACTCAAGAGAAACCTCAATCGAACAAATCAAACAATCGGATCACAAACAATCAAAACATAATTCAAAATGAATCCATAGCCAAACCGATAATGGATCTCGGCATAAATCCGAAAATCTGAAACACATCAAAAAACAATGTCACAAATACTTTTTATGAGTTTACTGAAAGATAGTGTCTCATATACGACATACATAGCGGAAGCATGACAAACGGAGTTTATGCAATTCAAGATGATGTTTTCAGAAGCATGCATTAATACATATATACAATAAGAAAACATAAAACCATTAAACCTTCCAGGTTTTTGGCAAAGGGGTTTTAAAGAACGCTCACCTTAGAGTTCTTCAATCATAAGCAAGGACTCGATAAAATTGACTAGCTAATGATCACAACCCTGTCGATAAAGTACTAATCAATTCTAACTTATACTTTAGCAACAAACGTACTAACTTCTATTAAAAGTTAGAAAGATAACCGCGACTTGATGCGGAAAACAAGTGGGACTAACGTGGATAAGGCTTAAGGTTAAAAGGACCGAAGTGAAGGGTTATCAAAAGATCAAGGGTAAAAAATGCAAAATTTGAATAACCAAGGTTAAGATATAATTGTAAATCTTTAGGGGCTGAATTGAAAGAAACCAAAATACAAAAGTTCAACTGAACACTAAGGGGTAAGGAAAAGGGACCATGTGGCAATTTACGCAATTTCATTATCAACCAAGAGATAAGAAAATAGGGGATAGCGCTGCAAACTTCGGGGAATGAGAAAAGGTTCAATATGTATCCGAATCAAGTGACACAAAAACCGAAAATCAATTACTAAGAAAGGGGAACACAAAGGTATAACTCTCAACTAAAACGGACAAGTAACGAAAGATATACAAGGAGACGAACTCACCCCACGCGTACAGTTTCTGGAATGACCAACACCTGTTGAGGGTGATATTCAGGGACCAAGACATACTAGAATTCGACATTTCAGTGGAATAAACTGTTATACAAGAAAAGACGAACGAGTGGATACAAAATACGATATATTTGAGCTTATAACGAAGGAGATATGATCGACGGAACTTACGCATGCTTGCAGTTTTTCTGCTCGCACAGCCTCTGTTCAGGATCCGTTTCAGGTATCAAAACGCGACCGATCATAGAAATTAAATAGCCTTGAATCATCTACACAGAAGGGGGATGATATCAATTACGAGAAAGTTCAGCGAACAATGAAGGTGATATAGACCGTCGAACTTACCTAGTAAAACTGAGCACGGTTTGATCGAGGCAGACTTCGATAGATCCGTGCAACTTCATTTCTTGTCGGTTTTCCATGAATCAAGTCACTACAAGATGAAGAATATGTTACGGAAACTGTGTGACAGTTTTGATAAGCAAATCACGAGAACGGAAGGCCAAAAATGTGAAATAATCGAAGATGCTCCATATTTTCCACGTGGCGCTATTTGATAGGCCATAAATGGAGCGTATTAAAATCAATTACATTACCATAACATTTTGGAATAAAATTTAGCAAAATTTCAATTAAATACGATAAATTAGATATAGTAATTTTAATAATTTATTCGACACATTTTGCGTGTCTACACTTGTGCCTACTAATATATACTTTTAAAGCTAAAACCTTTAAACTCCTTAATTCTATTTGATTAAATGGGAAGCTCTCTCAGAAAAGTAAGTTGATTGATGATTGTTGGTCCCTACACAACACCGTTAAAGTCGGGGGGGGGGGGGGGGGGGGTGAATAGATTTTAAAACCTTTTGTGTCTAAAACAGATTTCTCAGTAGGTGTGGGTAGTTGTTCGTACTTAACTTTTACAGAGTGCAGAAGTATTTTACAATCAAGTGATTGTGTGTGCTTGCAGTGAGCAATTCTACTTTAAACAGATATGAAGATAAGGTGTTGAAAGTAACTTTCTAAAAGTAAATAACACGTGTTTATAATGGTATCTAAAGGTGGTGCAATCCTTCAACTAATCAACTTCGTCCTTCATAAGGACTTGAATTCACTAAGATAAAATAATGAGTTCCGTTACAAAATCCTATCATTCGATTAATCCCTTCAACACTATGTTTCCAACTTAGTAACCTTGAACCCTCTTTCTTTGACTAACCCAAGTAATACTCCATTTCCTCCAATGGGTTTTCCTTAGCTTTCCGAAGCTAAGTAGTTCCTCCCTTAACCTTCTTCGAAGGGATTTTTCTTAGTAATCCAACTAAGTAGTTCCTCCCTTAACACGCCTGTTGATTTGTTTGAGATGCTTTGCTTTGTCAAGACATTGTGTACCTTAATCACAATGTTTCAGTGACTTTGGTACACATAAAAAGTCTTAAAATCCATATTTCAAGGACAAGAAAGATGTTTCTGGAAAACAAGACTTCTTCTTGTTCAGGGGAAAGACCACTTTGTTGTCACAACTTAAAGCTTGTTCTACCTCTTTAGAAGTTGCTTCGCAAAGCTTAAGTCTTGTTGGAGATTGGAGACTTAGAGTGTTGAGAAAGGTTTGATCGCAATGTAAGCTTGAGTGTGTTTTCTCAGCTACTAAGTGACTCTATTTATAGTGTAAATCAGTCCCATTGTTATTTGAATCCGTTGGATACAAATTCAAATTAAGTGCTGAAAGGTCACTATCAGTCGTACTTGGTTTTTGTCCTAACCTTCAGCAGGAATGCTTTATGGTAGGTTAAGACTTTGTTGTTTAGTATTATCATAGTACAAATTCAAATAATTTTTTAACGGATTTATCAATTGGTTATTTGTGAAACTAAGTGATCAATTTAATGTCTTTTGAGAGACTACAATCAACAAATAATGCTCTTCAATAGGTAGTTTGATCAACCTACTATATCATATAGATTTTCACTTGACCAAGTAACTTCTGAGGCATTTGCTTGCTGAAAGTTAGTACTCTATATCTTAGATAACTTATTCTCTTTAGTGACTTATCTTCTCAGCATCTTTTGGTCGAAACGTTGATGCGTAGGTCTTCAGCTGGTTCAAATAATAAAATAATACAGGCTCTTGAAAAATGTAATACTTATACAAGTCACTAACTATCATTCAAGTATGTTCCTCTTTTACAATATCCAGACTAAAATAATTCTAAGGACTAAAGTACTAATCACTTGCTGAGACTAAAGATGTCATCTGTTTGTTCATCAAAAATGAATTCCCTCCCAAATTCTTCCTAAATTTTCAAACGAACTCCAATTCTTCCTAAAGATGTCATGTGTTTGTTGAGTTCGATTTAGAGAGCTCTATCAAAAATTAGACTCAATTCCATCTTTATTCTGTCATTTCAATCCGAAATCGAGGTAATTCTTCATGACCCTAACTTTTCAATTTGGGGAAAAGCTCTAATTTGACCAAATTGAGTTGTGATTACTTGTTTATGATCTTGTGTTAGGCTAGTTTACATGTTTCTGGCGTGGTGGATCGGTCAATTGCATGACTTTCATGATAATGTATGATTTAGCTAATTGCATATTTGAGAATCTTCGGCTTTGATTAGAATTTTCTTTGTTAATGTATTTAATTGAGTACATTCGATATATTGGGTTGATTTAGTTATCATTTTGATTATTGCATGGTGAATTTGGATTGGCTAGGTTCGATAATATTGCCATATGCCTGTACTTGCTCGTCTGCTAATTTTGAGCCATGTTATGTATTGCTATGATGCCTTGGTAATGTAGAGGATTGATTGAAGATCTACAATGATTATATACGCACTATGGTATGATTTTCCATATGGCATAGGATAAGGCGTTTGTATATGTTTTGCTAGGATTGATAGACAGTAGGTTTGGGGGATGTTGTTAGTTCAGATAATGAATATTGATTGTCATTCTTTGACAAGATTACACTAACACCAACCACGCAGGTATAATGGAATCACGAGGAACCAAGAGAACGACGAGAAGAGATGTTGGAGCAAGTAGCTCAAGTGGTCTGGAACTACCACTGATGGGCACTTAATATGTAGCTTTTTAAGCATGTTTTATCCTTAGTTTTTACCTGCATTCCTGATGTGCACTTAGAGAATTCAATATCATTGCAACACCTGTAATCTCCAAATACAATCAAGATTAAATTTATTTATGTCGAAAGTCTTCGAATTACGGTTTATAGTAGTAAATTGACTCGGGAGGTCGTTCTCCACGGACACTTACCATAGGAACAAACAAGTATCGTAAGCGGGTTGCATGCCGTTGACAGACAATCAGTTTATATAGCAGATGAATCTTAACGGTTTTTGTTATCAATTGGTGGAAAGCGTAAAGGACCCCCCCCCCCCACCTAGATCTTGATATGCTACTCCCAACTTCCTAGTTATCACACTACGTAATTACCTCTAACGACAGCGAGGTTCAATACTAAATACCAAGCGCAGTCGATACCAGCACCCCACTCCGTTCAATGAAACTACTGTGTCACTCAGTAGAACATCACACCACAAAGGATGTATAGAGTTTTATAATCATGAATTACGTCTAACTATTTCATTAATATATCATGGTATATAAAGAAGTAGCACAAGCAGAGTTTCGGTGGTTCGCCTTTATAATAAGTATTTAGGTACTCATGATCAAAGTGTTCTTGCACAATAATACTTGCAGAAATCGAAAAGCAGTAAAGGAAAAGAAAGCTTAGTCTTTGATGTCTTCGTGCTGCTGACGACCAGGGTTTTGCGGGTTTGGGGTTTCTCTTCCCCGATGACTGGTTCTCTCTCTCAAGAGAGCTTCTTTCAAAGTCGGTGAATGATTATGAGACCCCAAGGGTCTTATTTATACTGTGGAAATCGAGTTCTGGACACCCATGATGTATAAGAAAGGTTAGGAATGCGGGCTCTAGCCTGACATGCCAGGAAAAGCCTATTTTCTAGAATATTTTGTTGACTGCGGCCTCCAGGTGACTACATAGAGCCTTGTGCGGCTTCACCAGGTTTCTGTTTATTTCCTTCGTTCTTCAATTTCGGGCTTCGTAACTTCGTTTCCTCGGGAAGTGGTCTTCTACAATGTTGTGGCATTTTCAATTATCTTCGCATTAGTTGGTCACATGCCATGTTTGGACACTTTGAACTCCGTGTACAGGCAAATCATCGTATTTCATTATTCTTCTCGATTTCGCACAAATATGACGTTTTGGCACTGAAAATCGTGTAATTCCTTAAAAATGCGATTACGCCATACAAAATATACAAGAAGTTTGTAATTAACCATAATATGATATAAATATTGAATCTTGGGCAAAAAACAAGGGTCTAAAAGTAGGTTTAATCGCACATTTCGTTGTCACATCAATTCACTATTATTTACATAATTTATAGCCAATTACTAGTTTGTTACTCATTTCGTAGGTGACGATCGAGTTGTGGAGGATTTGCATGATTTTCTATGAAAAATGAGATATTTATAGCAAACCCGGAATGGAGTATTCAACGATCATTAATTAATACATGGAGTTATAAATGTAAGTCATGGGACATGCATGTAGTTTGCTCAGTAAGTGGTCACGACTGAACCTTGCTAAAATTATCATATTTTAGGTATAAATCCGAGCTAATTGGAGTGGAGTATTGCCGGAGCAACGATCTTTACCATAAGCATTCTTACATTTTCACTTTCACGATTTTCAAGACTTTGTAATTTTACAAGCACTTGGCGATTTATAATTTCGTTGCATAAATTTATCAGTTCATGAATTATCTTTAAAAATTTGCATGTCAAGTATAAAGACACACAAGGCGTCTAAATATGTATTAAGATTTCTATAGGTTAAGATCGTCGAATTTTCAAGCTCCAATACTAGCGCGGGTTTCATTTTACTTAATTCATCCATTAAAAATCAGGGTGCTACAATTGTTCTTATCAAAGTGCAGGTTTTGATGTAGATCAACGCCATTATCATGTGTAGAGGTGTTTGAATCAAATATTTTGAGACACCATCTTGATGATCAATACGAGTTTCCTGAACTATTGTGTCCTCAAGAGCTTGGTGACAGTAGGAGGAAATGGGGTTAGATTCTATTTCACCTTCTTCACGATGGACTAGAGCTGAGAAATTGTTTTTGCAAGGTTATATTATGAAATGGGATTAGATTCTCTTCATGTCATATTACTCAAATTTAACTCTAGCACTCCTTATTCTATTTTGGCACCACATACTTATGATAAAATAGGTGCATATATAATTCTACCGGTAAAAAAGATTTTGAAATCATGAAATGTTTCTGAACATGTTTATCCTAGGAGTGTTCTATTTTAACATCTCTATCACCAATTCATGTCTATAGTTAGAAAGGGAGAAAATTCAACGATCTAAAATGATTGACTCGTCGTAATTTTAGAAGAATGAGTGATAGGTGAACACATTCAATTAGAGTACAATAATGACAAAATATGACTCAATGAACAAATTTAATCTGAACTATCGGATCGAATGTACCTCTCAGGTGAATTTTCCTATCTATAAAAGCATCACAAGAACCAGATACATAACATAACATAAATTAAAAGAAAATAAGATAATAAAACGGAGTTAGCAAGCTAAGCTGAATAACAAGTTGATAGCATGGGGCTGAAGATGATTGTTTTCGCAGTTATGCTGCTCCTAACGAGCTCATTTCTCTAACAGGGCGCAAATCCATCGGCTATCGACCCATAGAAAGAGGCGGAGGTGTATATGGAAAGAGTAAGCCCCCACAACAATCAAACCCCTACAAGAGGGGATGCGAAAAAGAAAGCAGGTGTCGTGGTGGGCCTCCTAAAAAGGGTAGGCCCTCTGAAAAGAATGGAAGCCCTCCTACGAAGGATGTTATAATATTGGGCATCCCCACAACCGTTGTGTGAAACTACGAAGAAGAACGTTGACAGTGGCCATGCTTGACAACAACATTGGGTTTTTCCAATAAAATTCTTTTAATTTTGAACCTTATGTATTTAATTTGTATATATATCCTATATTACAGGTATCTTCAATTATATATATATATATATATATATATATATATATATATATATATATATATATATATATATATATATATATATATATATATATATATATATATATATATATATATATCGATAGAAATATTACTTTTGTCCTATGAAAAATGTTCATTCATTCTAAATGCACATGTTAGTAATAAATACATATATATACACGCACACAAAAGATAGAAGTACATAAGCAATGCAGCATATATAACATTCAGACACATACTTAAACAAATAAACTCATAAGAGATGCAAACAACTCTCCTTAATTACATCAAGACCAAAAACTTGATGTCAACTCTTTCTCCAGAAGTTTAGAACCAACATCTACCATGGGGTTCCATTTTTGTCCTCTTAGACACTATCCTGCACGTATTTTGTCCTAGACATTTTAATATATGCAAAGTAGGTCATAAAATCGTGAATTACAAAAAGTGTTGCTCCTTTTTTGTCCCATGGGGCGCTCCGCCCTTAAATGTATATAAACAAAATTGAATTTATTTTACTCTAACCCTACATTAATTATAACTTTTTTAAAATTTCGAAATCGACTTCTGAATAAAAATAAGTGTTTTACGGACTATATAAAAATTCTTTTGCTATTTTTTAAAACTATTTCTTTACAAGGTCAGAAGTGTTTGATAAAAGTTCTCTTATATCCCGATTATTTAGCAAACTTTTTTTTTACAAAAGAAAGATTTTATTCCAAATAGCATAACAAAATAACTAATTCAAACACAAGGATACGTGCTCAACGAGCAGCAAAAGTTATGCAGCTTCAGGTCCAAAATACATCGACCAACAACTTTTTACACCACACTCTGGATCTGGAGTATCTCGTTCATATCCTGAATTTTTCTCACAAACGATTTGCAAATTATATTCAACAAAAATCGCCATAAACAAGCTCAGTGACCAACACATTAAAAACACGACTTTGCAGCTTCTTCCCTTTAGAATGCAGACAAAGAGCATGCAAAATATTTTTTACAAGATCACACCGTAACCGAAACACCATACCACTGCAAGAAATCGTCCCAAACACGATGGAGTAGCGGGCAATAGAAGAACAAGTGATCAATGTCTTCATCACCATCCCCACAAAACATGCAAACCAAATCAGTAACAAACTGTAACTTCAGAATATGACTCTTCGTAGACAATCAACCCCAAATAGCCAGCCACAAGAACCACTTCGCTCTTGGTGTGCCACAATTATTCAATACTTCTCCTTTTAATGAAAACCCTTCCCTTTTATTTGTTACTAAAAAATGGATTTCTTTGAATCATCTAGCTTATGCTGATAATATGATAATGTTTCTAAAGGGTAACAAAGCTGGTTTTAGGAAGCTTCTTTCTTTTTTAAAGCATTATGAGGGAGTGCATGGGTAAAAAGTTAACATGAAAAAAGAGAATTGTTTATGTTGGTAAGGCTGCTAATGTGTCCATGGTTCAAGGGTTATCTGATTATTCTGTTCTGGATATGCATCTTCAGTACCTTGGTGCTCCTTTAGCAAAGGATAGAATGAAGGTTGTTGTTAGGAATATCTGTTTAGATTTTGATGAGCAACCCCAATGACTTATCTTAGCTCAGAAAGGTAACTAGTACTCTTAGTTCACTTAAACATTATAAAAGAGGAAGCTTACTGAGTATGTTAGTATAGCAAATCTTGTATAGGATGTTAGGTCTTAGAATGTAATTTTTATATCTTTAAAGAAGACCAAGAAGGAAGCATCCAACATAAGAACTCATTCTTTTTGAAGATCAAGTAACTGCACAAGATTGCTGAAGACTAAGGAGATATGTCTCCTCAGATACCTCAAAGAAACAAGTGTTTTCAAAGAACAAGTTTCCTAATAGATATATAAGGAGTTAAGGTCACTGAGAAAGGAGAATGTCAAGGCTCAGATACCTTGCACCTATTCGTTGAGACTACAGGACAAAAATAGTACAGTGCATTAATTACGCAGACAGAGATGTCTGAACAAAAGAGGAAATCTCTGAAAAGAGATAAAGCTCATTGCAGTACTATTTATAGATATCAATAGTTTGAATTTCGAAGAAAGTTCAACTATAAATATCAAAAGTTAGAATACTTGAAGACACACCTTGAAGTTCACTGAACATAAATCATACTCAAGCATACAATCCTTCAAACTACTTACTATCTAGCTTACTGTTGCGACTAAAGCTCTTGAATTCTAAGTAGCACAAAAGTTCTAAGTGTCCTGATCCTTAACAAGCATTGTTCATTGTGAAAATGTTGAATCAAAAGATCAATTTGCGACTGATATCTGAGATTCATTCTCTTGAACATACAACAAAGACTTGGGTCAGTAAAGAACAACTTACCATACATTCTGAAGTGTATTAAGTAAGATTGATTCTATAGAGCTCTTTGGAACATAACTGTATAAGTTATAAAGAAAGCTCACCTGACAAAACTACCATAACCAACACCAACAAGGCGTTGAGAATAGGAAGTACTTAGTTTGGGAAAGTAAGGAACAACTCAAAGGTTACTGAGTAGAGGAAGTACTTAGCTCAGATAGCTGGGGAACAACTCAGGGGGGACACTTGGTTTGGAACCTAGTGTAAAAGGGATCAAGAGATAGGATTATGTAAGGGGAACTCATTATCTTATCTTAGTGGATTCAAGCTTAAGAAAGGGCAAGTGGATTAGTTGAGGGATTACGCCACCCTCAGATACCACTATAAAGCTTTGTGTCATTTACTTACTGCACTTTACTTATTGCCTTATGTGCTTACTGAGTACTTACACACCTATAGTTTGCTGAGCACGTGCACTTATCACTAAAGTCTTCCGCTTTCTGATTATAAGTATCAGATATCTTCACATATATCTGAGAAACTGTTTTATCGACAGAAGTTTGAAAAGACTATTCACACCCCCCCCCCCTCTAGTCTTTTACTTTGCCGTTATCTGGAAAAACAAGCGGTATCAGAGCAGGAGGTTCTTTAACCTTCTGCACTGAACCTAGATCCTAGATAAGAGCCTACTAACTGCTCACCACCTGCACTTGATTTGTTTGTTTAGTGTGTTTGCTGCAGGATGTCTCTAAGTGATGCACCCACTCTGAAGCTAGAAAACTACGAGAAATGCAAGAACAATATGATGCTTGACCTAGAAGCTATCAGTGACGAGATGATTGAAGTTATAAAGAATGGCATTTGACAAGAGAAGCAAGTCATTGAAGTTTCAAATGGTTGAGACAAGGAACCCACCGACGCAAATGCTGCTGGTTCCTCCAGATCTGGTACAACTACGAGTGCTAGACCAACTGGTGAAATTGCCTATGAACCAAAGCCCAGACATCTCTGGACATCTGAAGATTCCAAGAGAAACAGGCTAGATGGTCAAGCCAGAAACATCATTATACGTTCCACTCCAGATCACAAATAGTGCAAACTGTGGGGTGCTAAAACGGTGAAAGAAGCCTGGTCACTGATTGAAGAAATCTGTGCCGGCACTGAGAAAACCAAGGAAAACAAGTTCGAAGTTTTGAAGCTCAAATTCCAAAACTTTAAAAAAGGTCCCATTGAGACACTTGAGGAACTTGATATCAGGTTTATAACACTAATGAGTGAAATGGCTACACTTGGTGAAAGTGAGAGATACTCTAACTCTGAAAAGGTTAGGACTATCGTGAGAAGCTTAAATCAAATCTGTGAACATGCTCAGTACTTCTATTTCAACCAAGGATTGCCTAACATCACTCCAGTGGAGCTTTTCTCACATTTGGCAACTGTCAATTATGAGACAAAGCAAAGAGGACACATGACTGCCGAAACATCGCAGAATGTGGCTCTCATAAGTCAAGGTACTTTTGAAAAGAAGGATACCAAGGAGGTGACTGGGGAAAACACTCTTGCTATAAAGCACATGAGAAAATATGTCAGTCAGGAGATTGAGAGAAGAATGGCCAAAGAGAAGCTGAAAATGCATCTAGGTCCAAACTATCACCAGTACAAAAATATACAATTGACTAGCTCGCTGAACAAGCCTGCTCAGCAAGCAACAAGTACTGAGGTGGCAGAAATTGGAAATGATATCTGCTTCTATTGTCAGAAACCTGGTCACTTTAAAAGGGATTTCCTAGCTTATAACAAGCTAAAGACAGGTGACAAGAATGATAGAAGAAATTTCAAGAGAGGCCAGAGAGCTATGCTCACTGAGGAAAGGAAAAATATTCAAATTCAATTGGATGCTCTTGATCTTGACTCTGAGTCTGAGGATGAGGATTCAGATGATTCCAAATCCTTCACCAGAGTTCTGTGGTATAACTCATGATTTAGTTGACTTTGGTCAAAAGAAAAAGGAAATGTGCGGGGTTGCTGAGGAGATCTATCCAGATTGCTCCAACATCGACCATGCTTAATGGCTGATGAGGTAACCAATATTTCTCAGTTTGTTAATTATGAGAGTGATGAGGAAGGAATCAAAAGTTTGGAACATCTCAGAATTGAGCTTGATCTTTATGAAAGAGAATTCATGGTTGTACAAGCTAGAACAAAAAATTCTTAAAGAAGAAAAGAAGTCTCTTAAAAAGGAGTGCTCACAACTGCAAAAGCTATCTGGGACAAAGGATGCTGAAAATGCATTTCTAAAAGCACAGATAGTTGAGACAGGAAAGTTACATGAAGAGGCAATGGATAAACTTCAAAAGAAGTATGAATGTCTTCTTTCTGAGAATGATGAACTCAAAAAGAGAGAATTATCTTCCAATCCTACGTCAAGGCTTGTGACACTCTCACTGAGGTACACTCTTACCTAAGAGATGCCTCAGAGAAAGGAGGACTTGGGCTAGACACTCAAACAAATAGTTCTACCACTCTGAACAAGAGTGATGAAAGAATGACATTTTGTTAGTAGTCAGCAAGGTGGTTCCCAAACAACCTATAGCATTGGTCAGAAAGCTAAGACTGCTGACAAAGGCAAAGCAATTGAGACTATGCCTTTGAGGGAAAAACAAGTCCCAAAGAAATCTGATGGGAAAGTTCTTGTAAAAGAACAACACACTGGAAAGTGAAACCACCCACAGTGCTACGTGTCTCAGAAAGGGAAGATTGTTGGAGCTGGCAAATTCTCTAATGTCACATTTTCTGGAAAGAAAGATGACCCAGAGACTAGTAAGGCTGCTGAGAGAAGATCTCAGTCGGCACCTCGTGCTCGAAATGGCATTGGCTACAAAGCCATCGGAAAACTACTTGCTCATGAGTGCAAATTAGAGCAAGAACGATGGATGAATTCCAGGATTGCTCACAGCAATCATCAGAAGTGGAAGAAAGAACAAGCCACAAGTAATCTGAATGCCAGGACCAGAAGAAATCTGAATAGGAAAGCTCAGTTTGCTGGAAAGCAGACTCAGTGTTGGTCCAGATAACGACAAAGTAAAAGACGGGGGGGGGGGGGGGTGCTGAATAGACTTTTAAAACTTTTGTAGATAAAATAGTTTCTCAGTTATGTGTGAAGATATCTGATACTTATAATCAGAGAGCGGAAGACTTTTCTGTGATAAGTGCACGTGCTCAGCAAGATATAATGTGTTTAAATACTTAGCATGATAAAGAGAACGATAAGTAAATTGCTGAAAGTAAATAACACCCTTTTCTTATGGTGTGATACATATCATATTTTGTCTTTTTATAGTGGTATCTGAAGGTGGCGTAATCCTTCAACTAATCCACTTCGGCCTTTCTCAGACCTAGAAATTCACTAAGATAGTTATTGAGTTCACCTTACAATAAGCCTATCTCTTGATTCCCGTTTACACTAGGTTCCCAACCAAGTGTTCCCCCTGAGTTAATCCTCGGCTCCCAGCCAAGTACTTCCTATACTCAGAAACCTTTGAGTTGTTCCTTAGTTTCCCAAACTAAGTACTTCCTATGCTCAGTAACCTTGGAGTTGTTCCTTAGTTTCCCAAACTAAGTACTTCCCGTACTCCACGCCGTGTATGGTGTTGGTTAAGAATTCTTCTAGACCATTCATCCAAGTTCGTGCCTTGCCAAAGAGACACATAGGGAAGATCCTGAGCCTCAAATCATCATCCTTAACCCCTTCGGGTTTCTCCAATCCAGAGATGAAATGCTCAATTTCTCTGAAGAAACCGATGACGTCCTCATTCTCGACTCCATAGAACCTCGGAAGTTGTTGGAGGAGATGCTTCTTAACCTCGAGACCCCTCACATTAGATGGTATGGCTATGGCTGGGCGACAGGCACCTTGCACAGGTAAAAGGAGTGTGTACATTGAAGCTTGCTCCACGGTAGCCATATCTGCGACCCTGTGCTATAAGACAGACACAACACCAGAACTACGCAATCGTAAGCACCTGTTAGTTAAAATAAGCACTCAAGACGAAGAATAAGGAAAAAGACTAACAAAAACAAAAACTAGGAAAAGAGAAAAAAAACAAAAATACTGTAACTAAAATTCGTAAACTTAACAAAAGAGTTAAGTCCCCGGCAGCGGTGCCAAAAACTTGATGTGTCAAATCAAAGTTCTGAATTTATTAAAAGCCAAGAGTTAATCCTCAACACTACGAAAACCTGTAGTGTAGTGGAGTTAACCCCGAGGTCGGTCTCTAGGGACTTAACTAGGCTGAGCTTCAGTTTACGAATAAAAGAAACAATATGAAAAGTAGTAAATGTTGGTTTGCTTCGGCAGCGAGATGATATAATAAAGTAAATAACTACTTGCAATGCTAGAAACCGAATTATCACTAACGAGATTGAAGTATGAATGGGGAAAATTATGGAGTGGTAGCGTCAACAAGCTAGCTAGCAGGATATATGTGATTCACGGGATTGACTACGCAAGTTGTCACAGTCTTGAGTTCAAAAACAAATAGCACCAATGAAGGCGTTAGTTTCACTAGGCTACAATCAATTTGACTAACCTACCATCACCGTTTGCAACTAACTGTTAAATCAAGCAAGACGAAAGACATTTGGGTGTATTGATTAGACATCTAATCTAACAGTGATTTTGTTTAGGAGATCATCAAACATGATAGCAGGAATAGTAATTGATCTAAAAAGCATAAGTAGTCGAATCCCGATGCACTTCGAATCACATAAACCCTAGCTAGCATGCATTGAATTAGTCACCACCCCATAATAAGGTTGTTTAGCTACTCATGACAAGCGAAAGCATAATCATACTAGCAATAAACATAATCTCAAGCAAACGGTGATAGTAGGTTAGTCAAATTGATTGTAGCCTAATGAAACTGACGCCTTCATTAATGCTATTCATTTTTTTAACTCAAGACTGTGACAACTTGCGTAGTCAATCCCGTGAATCACATATATCCTGCTAGCTAGCTTGTTGACGTTACCACTCCATAATTTCCCCCATTCATATTTCAATCTCGTTAGTGTTAATTCGGTTTCTAGTGGTTGCAATTAGTTGCTTACTTTAGTCTATTATCTCGCTGCCGAAGCAAACAAACATTTACTGCTTTTCATATTGTTACTTTTATTCGTAAACTGAAGCTCAGCCTAGTTAAGGCTCTAGAGACCGACCTCGGGGTTAACTCCACTACACTACAGGTTTTCGTAGTGTTGAGGATTAACTCTTGGCTTTAAATAAATTCAGAACTTTGATTTGACACATCAGTGAGTTTCACAACCATACAAGTGATGGTCTGTTTTCCCTAGAAAGAAACTTGGTATCATGGTTTAGCAGAAAACGAATTGATGTTTACATATCTATTGCTGAACTTAAATGTGTGATCTCTAGTAGTTGTGTCACTCAATTGCCATGTGTGAATTACTTGATAATTGATTTAGTTGGCATGAGTGACAATATCCTAATGCTTTGTGATAACCACAGTATTACCATCATAAATCTTACCATAAGGTTTCATTCCAGTAGTTATCTAAGTAAGGTATAAGTTATTGATACCCAACATACTGATCCCCAAAAACAACTTGGTAAGTTACTAGGAAAATTCTAAGGTATGTTATCTAAGTAAGGTACAAGTTGGTAATGCAATCACATTACAACATTGCTATGAAAATTCTAAGGTATGTTAAAGGTACTGTAGAAGTTGGATTGTGGTATCCAAAAGAGAGTGGCTTGAGTTTAGTTGGCTATTCAGATGCTGACTATGTTGGATCAATGCTTCATAGAAAGAGTACCTCAGGAACTTGTCAATTCCTTGGTACTAGATTAATATCATGGTTCAGCAAGAAACAAAACTCAATTGCCACATCAACCACAGAGGCAGAGTATATTGTTGTTGGGTGTTGTGCTTCAAAAATATTGTGGATACAACAACAACTCAGAGACTATGAGATCAATGAAGAAAAAACTCCTATTTTCTGTGACAACACAAGTGCTATTGCAATCACTCAGAATCCTAAGTTCGATGCAAGAACAAATCACATTGATTGTTAGACACCACTTCATTAGAATATCATGTTGAAAAAAGGCAATATTGAGATAATCAAGATTGGTACAGAAGACCAACTTGCAGATATCTTCACAAAACCTCTACAAGAGAGCAGATTCCTAACTTTAAGACATAGTCTTGGGTTAATAGAATTGCCAAGGTGCTAAAATTTTGGTCACTAAGACGAGAACTCAATAAGCCAAAAGGAGAAGGGGAAAGTCTTTCTGAAAAGAAAAGTAATTTAAAAAGGAAAGAGATATCTGAAATGGGTATTTAGATATCATGGCTAAAGGTGAAAATTTGAGCAAAAAGGTATCTGAGACGGGTATTCAGACACCAAGGGAAAGGGTAAAAAGGTTATCACAGAAATCTGATACAAGAACTCAGATATCAAGAGGATCATATAGTGAGGAGGAACACAAAAGAGAAATGTAGTACAACTGTCAGAAGACAACTGGCAAGAAAATAGAAACTCCCATTGTGGAGGTAGACTCGCAGATATTTGTCCCTAGTGCTGATGAGACACCAATGTCAATGCATCCTTAGCACACATTAGAGAAAGTGGTGAAAGGCCAATCACACTCTCTGCTGAAGCAGCAGGGATTGTTGATAATTCAGTCCCAAATTTTGATGAGGACTTTGAAGTTGAGGGGAAACTATAAACCCTAAGGTTACTGAAGAAGCAACTGGATCTATGGTTGATGAAGAAGCAACTACATCTATGGTTGCTGAAGAAGCAACACCATCAGAGCAAGTAACTCTCAGAAACATAGGAGATGCTCTGATGAGTGATGACTTAGTACTGGAGGAAACTGCCATTTCCTCAGTACTTCACAATATTTCTCAAGAAGATCTGGATAGACCTCACACAGCCACACCTTCACCTTCCAGATCAAGATCACCACAACAACCCCTAGTGGATGTTGTTGAGATGATACTTAAGTTACATAATGAGATACCAGCATCTTTTACTGCTGAAGAAATTCCTGCAAGAGAGCAGGTTCCCCAACTCTCTATTGAGAGGGATCAGACTGAGGTTGCGACTCATAATGATCAAATAGGGGAGGCAACTGAGTCTCGCACTCAAGAAAGGTCTAAAGTACCTGAAACTTCAAACAAAGAAGAGGTCAAGGGACAACAAGACCAACACATGGAATCTCCACGAGTTCCAGAGACCAATCAGCCTGACATTGATCAGTTTACTGACTGGTTTAACTCTCTACTTATGACCTTCTATGTATTTTAATCTTGTTACTTATAAAATTTCTTTGTTACAGGCTGAAAAAGAAACACAAGAACAAGAGGAAGCTGCAAAGCATGCCTCAGAGATTGAGAAGGAGGTTCCCACAACATCAGTATCCAAGGAAACTGAGCCTGTACTACAGGTGAACATAGTTTTCAAATACACATTTCAGACATCAGTTTATACACTTGACTAACTAAGTATTTGTTTCTTAAAGGCTCCAACTGAGAAGAAAAATGATGAGGCTGAGAAGCCTGACTCTTCAAAGAAACAACCAGAGACTCACCAAGTCTCTGAAGAACATGTATCTGAGCCTTCCACTGAGAAGATATATAACTCAGAAATCTATATTCTTCAAAGTATACTCTGATCATTTTTCTAAGTACTTAAAACTTTCTACTCACAGGTTTAAAGAGAAGTAGAAATTGCTGAGGAAGAGACACCCAAGTCCCCACAAGCAATGAAAATTGATGTGGCTCCCAAGCCAGCATCACCTGAAAAAGTACCATAAACTGTACCAGTTTCTGAGGGACATGTATCTGAGCCTCCTAGTGTGGAGGTAATTGACATCTCAGATATCTAATGTCTCTAACTTTTTCTCTCAAAATTTATAAGTGTTTTGTTACTTTTAACTCTCAGGTTCAGAAAGATATGGATGTTGCTGAGGAACAAACACCCAAGTCTCCTCCTCACACCAAGATATATGAGGTTCCTTCCACCTCAAAAGTTCAATCATCTGAGCATGTTGTTGAGACACATGTAACTCAGATACCAGACAACTTTAAATCTCAGATATCTACTAAAGTTTTGATACTTAATCAAAACTCTTCAATTCTCTTTCAGGCTCAAAAATGGGCTATAATGTTCCATGAAGATTTGGATCGGGACTTACTTCCTTTCTTCAAAGAACATACTCTGCCCAAGCATCTTAAGTGCTTCAAGAGATGGCAGAAACTCAGATTCTCTGATCTATATGAGATCACAAGGGTTACTGAAAACCCCACAAGACGAGCAAGAGCATTTGACTTGGAGACTTACATTCATGCTGTGTTTCCAACTGAGCAATATCCATTTACCACACTGATGGACAGGCAGTTTGTCAAGGAAGTAGCACGCAAGCTTCTTCAAGCCATTGAAAAGGCAGATGGTCAGACCAGATATGCATGGCATTCAAACCAACACTTCCACAGACACTCCAAATTGTTCCCTCTGAACAAGAGGAAGTGAATGGACAAATGGTCACTATTCCAGAAGTGATCAATCTGGTATCTGAAGATGAAGAAGAAGAGGAGATAAATGAAAATGACTATGAAGAACCTAAATCTCCTTCTGACCATCAAAAGGATGAGGATGACAAAAAGGATGATGATGATGCCCCTACACCAGGGACAGGAGGAGTTCAAACTGGCAATAATGCCTCAGTTGATAAAAAGCACACTGAGAGTAAATCACACAACTCTCCTTCTCCATCTCCTCAGAAATCTACCCATCCCTCACCCCAACAAGAAGCCACTACTGCACAAGTAGTTGAGAGCTTTGAGGATATCACTCAGAAGATATTGGATGCACAAGCCAGAGTTGGTCAACTCAGACAACTTTTGGAAGAAGAAGCACAGCTTAATCTTGAGATGGAAACCAAGATAGCTGAATCCCAAGACAATTTGAAAAAATATTGAAGAACTCACTCGCAAGGAGGAAGAAACCCTTGCTGAGCAAAAGAAACTCCAGCTTGCTATTCAATCAATTGCTGAGGAAATAGATGTTGGACAAGCATCTGAAGACAAGCATAATGTTGAGGCTGCATTACCAAAAGATGTACCATCCACCTCCTCACTGAAAGAAAAGAATCCCATCTCTGAGATGGTTGCTGGGCTTGCACTTGTTGATGAAGAAGTCATGGAGGATGAAGAGCACTGGACTGATGATTCTGATGACTCAGAATACAGGAAATTGGCCAACCACCCAAATGAACACATGGTGGTTTTACACTTGAAGAGAAAGCTGATTGCTCCTCAAATTTTCAGCAAGGTGCCAAATGTCCACTCCACTGATTACATGGACAGATACAAAGTCCTGGCAGAACTCAGAAAGGAGTTGAAACAACATAATCAATAAGTCATTTCATCTGTCCCTGAGGAACTGAACAGGTTCACTGAGCTATTTACACAAAGAACAACCAGCATGGTTATTGCTCAGAGAGACCTAGGCATGGTCAGGGAAGATGACAACAACCAAGCTGTGAAAGCCCTGAATGAAGCCAGCTATGCCTCTGGAAAGGCAGATGCTACACAAGGCCCCCTTGCTGAGCTCACTGAAAAAGACAAGGGCATTATCAAGCAAAATCAGGAGCTAAGAGCTGAAGTGCAACAGTTGGTTGCTGCAAACAATGCAATGCAAAAGAACTTTGAATCTCTTTCAGAGTATTTTTTCATGCTTCTTGATCAGTCAACAATGACTAAGGGGGAAGGATCTCAAGGTGCTCAGAAAGGAAGAGGAAACAACACTTTAAAGAAGAGAACTGAGCCACCACTAAGAATTAATGAGCCCTCCACTAGTCAAACTCAAACTCTGCAGATTTTGCCCACTATTCAGCAACCTCCTGCACAAGGAGTAGTCACAAGGGCCAGAGCACATAAACCTCCAAGGGGAACCAAGGCCCCAAGGAGAAGACAATATAAAGGGAACGATGATGATGATGATGATGAAGAGGAAGAAGAAGGACAAATCATCAAACCATTGGGCAATGAAGAGGGATGCAAATCTCCCACTATAAACTTTGATGATGATGATGATGAGGAGGAGGAGGAGACAGATCATGATGAAGCTTGTTAGGAATATCTGTTAGTATTTTGATCATTCATCACATGTTCTTATCTTAGCCAGAAAGGTGATTAAAGTACTCTTGGTTCACTTGAACATTGTAAAAGAGGAAATCACTGAGTATGATTAGTCTAGTAAATCTTGTATTAGGATTATAGGTCTCTAAGTGTAATTTTTATTTTCAAGAAGACCATGAAGATCAATCCTAGCAATGGAGCTTTTCTGAAGATTACAAGACCGGAGATTTCACAAGATTTATGAAGACACCAAGGTTTAGTCTCACTCGGAAAGACTATGTCCTTAATCCTTTCTTAAGTTCATTCAGTTACTTTTGAAACATGATTCTGGAACATATGACATCATGAGTATGGAGCATGCAAGCCATCAGAAAGGCTAATGTATCCGTTGAAGACTACAGGACAATGAACAGTACTATGCATTAAATGCATCGGCAGAAATGCTGCAAAAAGCAAGTCCTCTCTGAAACAAGAGATAGTGACTTCTGAGTACATAGTTCAAGATATAAACGGATATAATTTGATAGAGAGCACAACGGATACAATTCAAACGCCTCTCAAATTTATCTATATATATCACACACTTAGATGCTGAGAAATACGACCGAAGAACGCTCTATCTTGCAAACTTACAATCTAACAAAGTATTCTCTCAAGCACTCTACTACCCTTTCTGAAAGCTTTCTGTTGCTTAAAGAATCACTAGTAGTTCTAAGTTGTCTTGAACCTTAACAAGAGATTGATATTCGTGAAAGAGTTGAACTATCAGATACCCTTTCTGAAGCTCATTCTCCAGAACGGACATCAATTACTTGGGTCAGTAAAGAGCAGATTGCCATACACTGAACAAGTGTATTAAGTAGTCTTGTTCTATTAGGCTCTCTGAAAACATAACTGAAAAGTTATACGAGAAGCCTCTCTGACAAACCTTATAACCAACACCATCAAGGCGTGGAGTAGAGGAAGTACTTGATTTGGAAAATCAGGGAATAACTCCAAGGTTATCTGAGTAGAGGAAGTACTTAGCTCTAGGAGCTGGGGAATAACTCAGGGGGAACATTTGGTTGGGAACCAATTGTTTAAGAATCTTAGAATAGGATTTTTGTAAGGTGAACTCAATTATCTGTTCTAGTGAATTCTAGGTCTCAGAAAGACCGAAGTGGATTAGTTGGAGGATTACGCCACCTCCAGATACCACTATACTTGCTGTGTTATTTACCTTTCTGTATTTATCTTTCAGCAAAGCACACACACATACTTATTGTTTCTGCACTTACCTATCTTAAAGTCTTCCGCGCTCTGAATCTAAGTATCAGAAACCCCCCAGGTTTCTGAGAAACTGCGTTTATCGACAAAAGTTTTAAAAGACTATTCACCCCCCCCCCCCCCCTAGTCTTTTACTTTGCCGTTATCTGGACCAACAAAGCTTCTCTTCACAAAAAAAAGAGAAGAAGGGATGATAACCCATTTGTGCCCATAACTGCAGTACCACTGACAACTAGAACACCTTCTAAAAATACCAAGTCTATCCAAGAAGGTTCTTCAAGCAGAAACCCCCCAAGAGAGAATTCAAGACAAAGGAGGAACAGACTGAGAGCTGAAAACATAAGAAAAAGTCAACTTCCACTCAGGCCAGAAGAGCCCAAATTGAGTATGTGAAGTTTGATGATCATTCCTCTACCTACAGATGCATTCATCAAAGAAATGGATATTGGATAATGGAACTCAAGCACTTACTGGTAAATGAAGGAGAATTTCCAGTTCCTATCCATCAGCAACCATGTCAAGAACTGGTTGGATTTTGAAGTTGTCATAAGACAAAAATCCATGAGAAAAGAGCTTGCTAAAGAATGTCCATATGGGAAACATGATGATGTGCACCGAATCCCAAACCTAACTGGGACAGGTACAAGGCCAAGGCTTGTTGTGGAACCCTATGAGTCATTCTACATGACTGAAGAACAATTCAAGGGTGACATCAAATATCTGAATATCATATATGAATACTTTAAACTCTCAGATATCAGAATAGAGCATGCCTGGAAATGGAGAAAGTATCTATGGGTCAAACAATTTACTAAGAAGAATCCCACCAAATCATACAAAAAAGTCTGCAACTTTGCAAGAGACACTGAGATGATAGTCAGGACTTTGCTCTATGGCTACTCAGATGACATTAGAAGATTTGGAGATACGGAATTTGCAGATTGATCCGTGGACCTGCTGAAGTTTTTGAAGACTTGAAGACTGGTTAATTAGAATGGTTACTTGGAGCTTGGTTACTCCTATTGTTCTTTTTAACGAAGTATTTTTATATCTTACTGATTGTACTCTACTGTTTTATCTTGTAAAAGTTATCTATGATCTTTAATTGTAATTTATCTGATGAACCTACTCTCAAATATCAATCTATAAAAAATAACTTGTCAGCAAAGATCACAAATTGTGATTTGGTTGATGTTTACTTTTTGCACTTAAATAAAAAGAAATGAAAGATCATAAGAAATTGTTTAAGTGTTGGATTGTTTCCTCATCCAGATTGTAATAGGTTTTTCAGATAGTCATGGTTGACTGATCAAAAAGGGGAAAAATTATTAGGAATATCTGTTTAGATTTTGATCAGCAACCCCAATGACTTATCTTAGCTCAGAAACGTAATTAGTACTCTTAGTTCACTTGAACATTATAAAAGATGAAGCTTACTGAATAGTCTAACAAATCTTGTATAGGATGTTAGGTCTCAAAATGTAATTTTTACATGTTTAAAGAAGACCAGGAAGGAAGCATCCAGCAAAAGAACTCATTCTTTTTGAAGATCAAGTAACTGCACAAGATTGCTGAAGACTAAGGAGATATGTCTCCTCAGATACCTCTTCCCAGATACCTTAAAGAAACAAGTGTTTTCAAAAAACAAGTTTCCTAATAGATATTTGAGAAGTTAAGGTCACTGAGGAAGGAGAGTGTCAAGGCTCAGATACCTTACACCTATCCGTTGAGACTACATGACAAAAATAGTACAGTGCATTAATTACGCAGACAGAGATGTCTGAACAAAGGAGAAAATTTATGAAAAGAGACAAATCTCACTACAGTACTATTTACAGATATCAATAGTTTGAATTTCATAGAAGCTTAACGGATACTATTCAAACGGCTTGAAATCCAACTATAAATATCAACACTTAGAATGTTTGAAGATACACCTTGAACTCTACTGAACACAAATCATACTCAAGCATACAAGCCTTCAAACTACTTACTCTCTAGCTTACTGTTGCGACTATAGCTCTTGAATTCTAAGTAGCACGAAAGTTCTAAGTTTCCTGATTCTTAACAAGCATTGTTCATTGTGAAAGAGTTGAATCAAAAGATCAAGTTGCGACTGATATCTGAGATTCATTCTCTTGAACATACAACAAAGACTTGGGTCAGTAAAGAACAACTTACCATACATTGTGAAGTGTATTAAGTACGATTGATTCTATAGAGCTATCTGGAACATAACTGTATAAGTTATAAAGAAAGCTCACCTGACAAAACTACCATAACTAACACCAACAAGGCGTTGAGCATAGGAAGTACTTAGTTTGAGAAACTATGGAACAGCTCAAAGGTTACTGAGTAGAGGAAGTACTTAGCTCAGATAGCTGGGGAACACTTGGTTGGGAACCTAGTGTAAAAGGGATCAAGAGATAGGATTCTGTAAGGGGAACTCATTATCTTATCTCAGTGGATTCAAGTCCTGGGAAAGGGAGAGTGGATTAGTTGAGGGATTACGCCACCCTCAGATACCACTATAAAGCTTTGTGTCATTTACTTACTGCACTTTACTTATTGCCTTATTTACTTGCTGAGTACTTACACACCTATAGTTTGTTGAGCACGTGCACTTATCACTAATGTCTTCCGCTTTCTGATTATAAGTATTAGATATCTTCAAAGATATCTGAAATATCTGAGAAACTGTTTTATCGACAAAAGTTTGAAAAGACTATTCAACCCCCCGAGTCTTTTACTTTGCCGTTATCTGGACCAACAGTTGCTTTATTTGAACCTCTAATTGATAAGATTAGAAAAAAGTTGACTGGGTGGAACATCAACCATCTCTCTCAAGAGGAAGGTGGACTATCATTAGAAGTGTGTTATGCCTATTTCTTACTACACGTCCTAAATCCCTTAAATCTGTGATTCAGATAATTGATAAACTTATTTCCCATTTTTTCCAAGGTTCTTCTGAAACTGGGAAAAAAAAATACACTGGGCTAAGTGGAAGCATATATGTTTTCTTGGTTTGGAGGGTGGGACTGGTATTAGAAATATTTCTGATATGTGTTCTTCTTTTGCTGCTAAGTTGTGGTACAGGTTTAGAGACCCAAATTCTTTCTGGGCCAAAAATATGTGGATAAATATTGCAAAAATAGATTCCCTGGTTATGTGATGATCCATATATTTGAATTTTCTACCTGGAAAAGGATGACACATGTTCAAATGATCATCAAAGACCATTTTTGCTGGAAAGTTCGGAAGGGGGTGGTTTTCTTTTGGGAAGATGATTGGGCTGGTATGGGGATCCTGAAAGACCAAGCTTTGTTGAATGTGGACAATACTGAATTGTTACAAGATTTTGGTAACAACAATAACTTGCTTTTGGATAAACTTACATAAGGGCTACCTCTCCATGTAGTTGCTGAAGTGTCTACTATTCCTTTTTTATTCTAAGGGAAATGCTAAACAAATTTGGAATTTATATTCTAATGGCTTATTCTCTGTAAAATCTGTGTAATTTGGTAAGGTGAAAGGCTATTGCTAAACCTGTTTTTTCTTGTGTGTGGAATTTTAGAAATTAGAATACCTCCTTCTATATCAATTTTTTGGTGGAAATTCTTACATAATTGACTTCGTGTGGATGAAAAAAAAAAGGAAATGGCATTACTATTTTGTTTAAATGTTAATTAGTGTTGTGAAAATGTGTAATCCATCGCTCATGTGATGTTGGATAACAGTGAGGTTCAAAGATTTTGGTGTTGTTGTGATGATGGTGGTTGTGGTGGTGGTACTGATCATATCGGCAAGGTGGGTGCTAAGTGCAGAAATATATATATATTGCCAAATAGGCTCACGATTGATGATCGGATGATGACCAAGTGCGCCATGTAGGTGAATTTTTATGATTAGTCATATATATTTGGTCCATTAAGTTTGAGATTATGATGATAATTGCTACTGAGCAAATGTTTTTTTAGTACATTTGCAAGTTTTTCAACCTTAGTACTGCTCATGCCAATCACATATAATTAAGGGACTAAATTGCCAATTTTTCAAACTTAATACTACGCGTGCACTTGTATTCCACCCGGTAAATACGTATTTTGAGTTGAATAATTGATATAATTGGAAGTACACTTGTATTCATTAATTTTAATTTTCTTTGCTTTAATAAGAGTATATATGAAAATTCATAAACATTCAGTGTTCATGAAAATAAAACATATCCATTTGCATATATTCAATTTTTATTGCATCAATAAAAGTTCAGAGGTGTTTAATTCCTTGGGCAACAATTAAACATGAGCTTGCGTCCATTCCCGCCAGAACTATAGCAATGTGGATTGCAGTTACGCCAACGGTCGTATTTGTTAACCATTGGGGGTTCTTCACTAGGGTCCGGGTCGAATGGGTTCTCGAATGTGATGCCCTCCACGCGTCCTGGAATTAATGTAGTTGCTACGAGCAACATTGTAACAAACATCATCCGTAAAAAACTAGACATGATTGATAAACTTGAAAAAAAATCTAGTTTTTTGGACAGTATTTTTGGATTTTTATGTGAATGTATGTTGGTTATCTTCTATTTGTCCCGTCATATATAAAAGGAGGAAATTGAAAGTATGCTTGAGCTTCTCCTATGTATAGTTGATAATGAGTGGACTGAAATGAGCACTGTAGGAAAAATGGAGAACCACACGTAGGTTCTCCTGGTAAATGGGAGCCTGCAATAGTTACAATTACAAACCAATAATAAGTTCAAGGATTATAAGTTATTATATATTTGTATATCACTAGAGAATATGGAATGTCATACTGATCACATGCATATTTTTAATGTAATTACTATCTAATTCTATAATTCATACTGATCATATTCATCTATGATCATTTTAATTAGGATTCTTTACCTAATAAAACAGATTTCACTCGTTATTCACCAACTTTCAAAGGGTAAAAAAAGTATAAATGGGATATAGTTATGATCAAATCATTAAAGTGAAGATGATATTCAAAAGAAATTAGAATAGAAGAGAGGTGGAGACGTAAAGAATTTCGCTAACTTTCTTGTATATCTTCCATTTCAGAAGTATATTATATATAAGTTTGTCTGTCTGTCTATCTATCTATCTATTATAAGAGAAGGTTGCTCAAGTTTAGTATCAAATGAATGGACTACTTTTCTCTTAATCATAACTAGGAGCGAAAGTGGAAAAGTCTCCTCCTATTATTTAACGGGAATTGGTTGCAAACTTAATTTCGACTTTTTGTTCATTCCATTGAAAGATAATAAAATAAATAAAGGACCGACCTTTGTACTTCTAACTTATTAAAACACTGTTGGGATCAATGTTGAACCAACGGTCTTTCTTCACTACAAGAATTCTGCTGTAACGGGACGGAAAGGGGCGACGGATTTTATCCGTCGCCCCTGTAGCGACGGATCGCCAAACGGGGCGACGGATTCTATCCGTCGCCCGTTCTTGACGGATAATCTTATCCGTCGTAGCGACGGATAAGTTTATCCGTCGCTGCAGCGTTGACCAAGATTTAAAAAAAAAAAAATTTAGCGACGGATAGATCTATCAGTCGCTAAAAATAGCGACGGATAGATCTATCCGTCAAGCTAAAAATCTTGACGGATAGATCTATCCGTCGCTATAAAAAAAAAAAAAGTTAGCGACGGATAGATCTAGATCTATCCGTCGCTAATTCACTAAAAAACCATATATCTCCTCCACCACCTCCTTTCCTCCACCACTTCTCCTCCATTTCTCCTCTCCTCCTCCTCCCACCACCACCTTTCTCCTTCCACCACCTTTCTCCTCCACCACCACCTCCTCCACCACCATCCTCCTCCACCACCATCTCCACCACCACCACCTCTCTCCTCCCACCACCATCTCCACCACCACCACCACCACCTCTCTCCTCCCACCACCACCGCACCACCACCATCTCCACCACCGCACCACCACCTCTCTCCTCCCACCACCACCGCACCACCACCATCTCCACCACCTCTCTCCTCCCACCACCACCGCACCACCACCATCTCCACCACCACCACCACCACCTCTCTCCTCCCACCACCACCACCACCTTTCCTCCTCCCACCACCACCGCGCCACCACCACCTGGCCACCACCACTGCCACCCCCGCACCAACTTTCTCCTCCCACCACCACCGCACTGCATTTAATACAAATTGATATTTAATATATAAAAATTGAATACAAATTAATACGATATCTGAATACAAATCAATATCTCGTATCTGAATACAAATTGATATGAATTAATCCGTATCTGAATATAAAAATTGACACGGATTTTATTTTTAAAAAAAATAGAAATGGGGCGACGGATAGATCTATCCGTGCACGTAAGCGACGGATAGAATCCGCCGCCATTATCAATTTAAAAAAAAAAATGGTCAATCTCGTCGCCCAATCCGTGGACGACGGATTGTTATCCGTCGCCATACCTGGGCGACGGATTTTCTATCCGCCGTAGGCGGCGGATAGATAACTGTGACGGATCTATCCGTCATGTGCCGATTTTTGTAGTGCTTGTAACTTGAACTAAACAAAAAATCAGAACACATCGGAATGTAAACTTTGAAGAACATAATAGCTTTTAGTAGGTATATAAATATACATGTCATGTCTTAGGCGGAATATCCACTATCAATGAAATATCCATAGATTCAAGTTTTCATGAAGTGAAAGCTTGAATTACAAACAACTAAACAGCATAATAGTTTCACCTATTCTAGTTTCAACTAAACAGCATAATAGTTTACACTAATTGTTTGTTCATGGATTTTGTAGGTTTTCGACTTTATAATTAATGATGAAACTTTGCGAGTATTTTGATGAACGTCTCACCTCAACAACATTCATCTCATCAAGCACCCGTCATTGTCCACGAGAGAGAAGGTTCCATCGTAATCAATGCCTTCCTTTTGAGGCTAACTTTTAGCCACTAGTCTATCTTTGTAGGTTTCAACCTTACCATAATTTCTCATCTTATGCTTTTGTTTTTAAAAAAGAGGAGAAGACTCCTAGAATTTATTTATTCTAGTAAATAACTTGTTGGGGGTTTAACCCAAACAACTTTCCTTTGAAGACAGAGAAATCCTATTACAAAACTTTAAAAGGGAAATACCAGTTCTAGATTTTTCAGTTTTCAACCACGTTTTTGTCTTTCCATTGCTAACTTTCCCTACTGTCCAAATGAGCTTTGTTCTTCTCCAATTAAGCACCTTAAAACTCTTGTACTTGCTGGACTTTCCATCTTCTATCTCCAGGTGTTGAGCAGTATGGTAAATAGCAAGAGTACAGTTCTGATATTTCCCCATCCTCCAAAATAGATCTTCCTGATAGCTAACTATAATTCTAAAATAGTTACAAGTAACTTTAGAGCTATACAAAAGTACATAGGAAGCTACTTTATACATCTCCCAAAAACTAAGAACGTATTACAAGCATTTTTCATCATGAACAAAACAAACCCATGCTTGTAACCTTGCGTATCCTTCCTCCAGACCTGGTTATGTTCCATCCACCAACACTTGATCAGTTATGATTTTACTAACCTGCTAAACACAAAAGCCAAACCAACCTTCCATGAGCCAATGCAAAATATAGGGGTGCGACAAAGCAGGTGCCTGAATAGTGCCGATAGGATCAACATAAATCTACATGTGATCCAGTGTAGTGTGTGTGTGCAAGGTGCCCAAGGAAGAAGGCTTTTCTCCATAAACCAAACCATTCCAACTTAGGAAAAACAGCAATCTCCCAAACAACCCCAGTACCCTATATGTATGCAAGAAGGGAGGAGAAGAGAGTGCCTTCGTTGTCTATTCTCCCCTAACAACTGAGAAATGCTACTACCCATCCTAGTAAAAGTAGTCAAAATCAAGAAAAAACACATAGTTTCTAACAATCCAACAAAATTATCAAAAAAAAAGATTTAACTCAAAAAACCACCTAATATGGCCAGCTTACCTATATACTCCCTTTGTCCTGCAAATCTGTACCCATTTATTTTCGACACTGTTTTTTAATAAAGCCAATTGTTTATTATTTATTATTGGGGAGAGAAATGATAAAGAACGGAGAAAGTATGAGAGATAAGATATATAATGATAAAGAATGAAAAAAGTAAGAGAGATAGTTGAGTTAATGGGTGTGCTTTTTTGCTATTTTTGTAATGGGAATAGATTTGTGAGACGTACATAAAAGTAATAAGGATACAGATTCGCGGGACGGAAGGAGTATAAAAGAACACAATGAGCCTTTTTCTTCTTTTTTTTTTTTTTTTTTTTTTGGCATCTTTTGTTGGGTGTTTTAAGTGTTTAAGGATATCAAGGTGCCCAGGACCAATTAATTTTGTGCAACGAAATAACTCGACTTTTATTTGATACAAACTAGTACAATATATATATACAAAACTCAACTCACTAGAGCTTCTGCTCGTTTCTTTGCTCACTCTTGTTTTTTTTTTTTTTTTTGTTTCTTTCACACTCACTTTTTGCTTCAGCACTCTCCTTTTAATTCTTCTTTTTTTTCTTTTTTTTTGCACTAATACATCTAACAACACAAGCAGACTATATTTATATACTTCACAGGTCGGTCATAGTAATTAATTAGCCCATGTTGTCGCCATACTAGAAAGTTCATGCTTCTCTCATTTTTTTTTTTTTTATTCAGCTGACATTTTCGAGAATTCTTGCGGCTTCAATTTTCTTCTTGTTGCATCTTGGTCCCTCTAGAATTTTCTCTAAGTCCCTTGCTTTGGTATATTTAATTCTAGGTCCCTCTAGATTCTTCTATTAAAAATTGATCTTAATATTTTCAACATCCTCCCTTAAGCTCAATTTCCGAAAATCCGTGCTTCCTTGGCATCGTACAACTTGCTTATCTCACATGGAATATACCGACTCCACTTCTTTGCATTTGTTCTCATTCGTCGCCAATTATGATTTGTATGTCGAAACCTTCTTGAAATATTTCCTTGTTCGTACGCACTTCTTGTGCCAATTTTTCTCCAGCCTTCGGGCTCTTTTCTTGAACGACTCGCATTGCTTATACCAACACCACCTCTGCATCCTTTCTCAATTCTATTCGACCATTGTTTCTTTTGCACAACATCTTCAGACGTTCTATTATCATAATGTGCGTGCAGACAAATTAGATTCACACTTCCTTCTTGTGCTTCAGTTGCTTCATAGATATCCCTTAAGCTTCGAGTTCTTCTCGGTGGCGACTCAGCTTCATCAACTGGTATATGAGCTTCTTCTTCACTTTCTTCTCCTTCAACAACTATAGATTTTCCTTTATCTTGTGGATCTTCCCAATTCCACAAATGATCTTCTTCAAACACGACATCCCGACTTATAATATTCTTCTTCGTTAGTGGATTATATACTTGTAACCCATCGTTCTATGTCCATATTTAACAAAAATGCATTTCTCACCTTTGTCGTCAAGCTAGGTCCTTCTGGCCTCCGGGATTTTTGCGTACGCAATACATCCAAACACTCTAAAGTGTGAAACGCCTGGCTTGATCGAACTCCAAGCTTCTTCAGGAGTCTTGAACCGTACACTTTTCGTAGGACAGCGATTCAACAAGTACACGCTTGTTGTTACGGCTTCTGCCCAAAATTCTCGTGGCAAGTTCTTTCCTTTCACCATGCTTCTTGCCATGTCCAATATAGTGTGATTCTTTCTTTCTACAACTCCATCCAACTGTGGTGTGTAGGCTGGCGTCAACTGATGTCTGATTCCATAATCTCTGCAAAATTTCTCGAACATATCCGACGTATATTCTCCACCTTGATCGGATCTTAGAACTTTTATACAACAACCACTTTAATTCTCCACCAAGTTCTTAAATTCTTTGAACACTTCAAATACTTCCGATTTTCTCTTCAAGAAATAAACCCACGTCTTTCGAGAAAAAATCATCAATGAAAGTAAGGAAGTAATTGTTACCTCCGAGAGATGCGGGCTTTAGTGGACCACAAACATCCGTGTGCACTATCTCCAATGGACGTGATGCTCTCCATCTCTTCTCCTTCGAGAAACTCGGCCTATGATGCTTTCCGAGAATGCATCCTTCACATACTTCATTCGGGTGATCGATATGAGGTAGACCTTTCACCATATTCTTAGTAGACAACAACTTCAGGCCTCCAAAACATAAATGTCCAAACCGCAAATGCCACAACCATGATTCATCTTTTATGACACTTTTCATGCACTTAAGTGCATCATGACTTAATGTTAACGGGAATAACCTATTCTTTGTCATCTCCACACGTTAAATATCAAATTTTCACGTGCATCTGCGTAGTTCACTTGCTGTCGTCCTCCCATATTTTTTGCGCCTCGACACTCATAACTGTAGTGTCCATATTTATGGAAATTATAGCATTCAACATTTCTTTTATCATAAATCTGCTGACTTACAGTTTGGTTTCGGCCTCCTCGTCCAAATCCTCTACCGCGTCCTTAACCCCGGCCTCGAGGTGCATACGTATCTTGACCACCGTATCCTTCCAGTTTTCGATAATCTCCACGGCCTCCTCTACCACGATAGTATCCACGTCCACGGTTTCCTCTTCCACGAGCTACTACAAATTCCAACTTATCATCTTCTTTTATCTTCATTTTCGCTTCTAGCGCTTGCTCCAACGACCCAGGACTCTTTCTCTTCATTCGTTGCTCGTGCACTTCTAGGCTACTTTGCAACTGGTCCACCGTCATCGTATTCAAGTCTTTTGACTCCTCAATCGCCGCAACGACGTGCTCAACCTTCCCCGTTAACGATCTCAAGATCTTTTCTACAACTCGAACATCTTCGACTTCCTCACCGAGCCTTTTCATTTTATTTACAAGGACTAATGTGCTCGTACAATAATCAGAAATAGACTCGGACTCACTCATATTTAATGCTTCAAATTCGGCACGAAGAATTTGGAGTCGAACACGTACCGTTTTATCGACGCCAGTATGGGAATTCTTCGGAATCTTCCATGCCTCCCTCGACTTTGCCACTGCGCTAATTTTCTCAAATGTCGTCTCATCAACTCCTTGATAAATAAGGTACAACGCCTTCTTGTCGCGCTTTCTAGCTTCTCGTAACACATTCTTCTGATTATTTGTCAAGGCGTTTTCGGCCTCCGTTGAGCCGGGTTCATCATATCCCGCTTCAACAATTTCCCACAAGTCTTGCGATTGCAACAAGACTCGCATCTGGATGTTCCAATTTCCATAATTATGCTTCTCAAGCTTCGGAACCTGCTGCTGTATGGTATTTGCCACGAACGCCATATATACCTTTGGGTACTCTTTCTCCTCCAAACGACGTGGCTCTGATGCCAAAATCTGTTGGGTGTTTTAAGTGTTTAAGGATATCAAGGTGCCCAGGACCGATTAATTTTGTGCAACGAAATAACTCGACTTTTATTTGATACAAACTAGTACAATATATATATATATATATATATATATATATATATATATATATATATATATATATATATATATATATATATATCTATATATATACAAATTCAACTCACTAGAGCTTATGCTCGTTTCTTTGCTCACTCTTGTTTTTTGTTTCTTTCACACTCACTTTTTGCTTCAGCACTCTCCTTTTAATTCTTCTTTTTTTTTTTTTTTTTGCACGCATACATTTAACAACACAAGCAGACTATATTTATATACTTCATAGGTCGGTCATAGTAATTAATTAGCCCATGTTGCCGCCATACTAGAAAGTTCATGCTTCTCTTTTTTTTTTTTTTTTTTGATTCAGCTGACATTCTCGAGAATTCTTGCGGCTTCAATTTTCTTCTTGTTGCTCTTGGTCCCTCTAGAATTTTCTCTAAGTCCCTTGCTTTGGTATATTTAATTCTAGGTCCCTCTAGATTCTTCTATTAAAAATTGAGCTTAATATTTTCAACATCTTTTTAGTACTTCTTTTTTTACAGTTCTTTTTCTTTTTTTTTTCTTTCTTTCGAGTACCTTTAAAAAAATTGGGTAATTTTTTTTTTTTTTTGTCCTTTATTTTTCGTTGTTTTTTCTTTATTTCTCTGAAAACTAAGCAGTAATACAAACATTGCAGCTCAAATAGATACCTTGGATTAAATGGCCAGAAAGACAATCTACTCTTGAAAATCCTACTTCTAACAAACACTTCTACACAATCTCCTACTACTAAGCAACTACATAACCACCAGGTAACTTCTCTAATAGCCAACATTTACGAGATTACAAAGGGAGGGACAGTACCAACCTGGGTAACTTGGTCAGATCATAAGCTTTTTCTATTTTTTCTTTGTCTTTTTTTCTTTTTTCTTGTTCTTTCTTTTTCTTTGTTTTTTCTCATCTTTTCAGTAAACCCCAAACTGCCCGGCATTAGAGCAGCTCCATCAGAGTTGCAACTGAGAGTTGCAATTCTGATGCAACTCACTCTCAGACTCCAGCAGAGTCTGAGAGTGAGTTGGAGCAATGGGGCGAGGCCCAGCGCTATTTTTTCCCATTTTTCCTTTTTTTTTAATTTTTTTTCTTTTCTCCTTTTGTTTTAATTGTTTGTTGCTTTTTTGCTGAACCAATTTTGTTCTTCTCTTCTGTTTTCACTCGTTTTTAACTAAATTCTTCCTTTTATTTTAGTTTTCGCTTGTATTTCAAATTTTTTTTTAATTATTCAAACTTAAATTACAAGTAATATATATTTTTTCAAATTTCAAGTATACAAATATATTTTCAAGTAATATATTTAAAAAACATTAGTGTGAGTTTTTTTATAATTAACTAAAAACATTTAAAATCAATTCAAGAACAAAGTTTAAAAGGAAATGAAAAAAGAAAAAGAAATGAAAAATTAAGTTTGAAAGAAAATGTTAAAAGAAAATAGGTTTGGGCCTCACTGTTGGAGTAGAGAATTGCAGTGAAAGTGAGTTCGGTGAATGGCCGACGCATGAGAGATAGAATCTTGGAGATGCCCTTAACATATCACACAAAGGACAGACATTTCATATTACTAGTTCCAAAGAAAACAAGTACCAATTACAAGAATAGAAACACAGCCCCAAAGTAAAGAAATCACTTACTAACATTTAGATATTTTGATGAGAGAATACCATTATTTTCAGTATAGGCCACTCTTCTAACATGAATTGGCACATCAGCAGGTTCAAACATATTGCTTGTTTTCTTTTCATGTGAATTGGATGCTAGCCAGTCTACAGCAGCATTTGCTTCTCTAGATTGATAGAAAAATCTTCTTGTCTTCCCTTACATAGAGATATAATTTCGGCAAGTAGTATACATACGGTACAATTCCAGTTCTCTAGATTGAAGAAAGTGGACACGGAGCCCAATGGAGATTCTAATTAAAGCAGAAGGCCCTTTAGGTTCGATCAGGTTTTTTCTACCCTACAACATGCTGCACTACCTCCTGGTGGTTTAATGTGTTGTACAATACAACATTTAATGACGTACAACACAGACAACCTTTAAAGACAGGAGAGAATGCAAAGATACAAGAGGAAGAGGAAACCGATGAGGTTTGATCATTGTCTAATGGATACTTAGGCTTAAAAGTGAATATGAAAGTCAAACACATCTATAAATACCTCTGTGATCACCGTGTTGATGAGTCCCCTACACCGAGTTTTAAACACATGTTGTTTGCTTACTACTTGGCCCTGCTTCTGTAACTTGGGCCAAATAGTCTGTAGCAGTAGAAAACTCCAATACCATTACCAAAGATGGTGTAAATCGCACACGTTATCTAAGACAATCTTTTTAATTCCTTCTGCTTATACAAAACTCCCAACAAAACAATTAATAGGAAAACTCAGATTATTCAATAGATAATATGAAGACAATTACAGTTACAAATGTAACTTAATTTGCAAATAAAATCCAACCAATCTACTCAATATCGCCATCTTACTCATTGTTGCAATCAGTTGGCTGAAATGAAACGGTCTTGTCTTCCAAATCATATCCAACCAAGAAATTCATTTGTGCCAGATTTCCATAAACAGCGAGGGTAGAGGCTGGTGCAATTGCAAGGCAGAGTGACTCTGAGCCAGTCATGACATAAGTGTTTATAGACGATAGTTTTACATCAGCCCCTTTGAAATGAAATGTCATTTCCGGAACATCTTGTACTTCAGTCGCAATGTAGCACAGCTCTAGTATCCCAAGTGGATCGGATACTCGAGTCGACTGGACTTGGTTCTCCACCTCTGAGAGAATCAAGTGGTAGAGTTCAACGGGAAGAAATGTCAATGTTGATCCAGAGTCTATGACGATGTTCCCCTCTTGATTTGATTGGAAATCAACTGAGAAATCTGAAGAAACTGATGAGTAGTAGTCTTCGAACCATTCTAGGCGTTTTTCCCCAACAGTGACGCCTTCAAGTGTCAGAAAGTAGAATGTTTCAGGTTGAGCTACAGTTATGGGCGTGCTCACCACGCCTTCACCAGAAACTACTGCCTTGTCGCCGAAGTTCATTTTACTAGCCTTGGCATCCTTAGAATAGGGTATCATGCAATACGAAAATTTGCCCTGGATTGATTGTCCTAATTGTCTTATTAATGACACTTTTCCACCACCAAGGCCAACGATCCCCGATGCACCATCACCGAACGTTCCCTTATCCAAGTGCCCACATCCTATAATGACATTAGGGACAGTGGTGTTGCCTAACGTTATTGTGTCTTTTGCAACATCACCCCTACTAATGGATTTGTCACCGTATGACATCGCATAGCCACAATTGTGAGAACTGTCACAAGAAGTCAGCCCAACATCACCACACTCCGTTGTGTCACAAGGCATTCTTTCGTATGTGGAAGAACGGTTCGGTTCAAAGATTGGTGCTTTTTGCGGGAAGCAATCGATGCAGGGCTTGCATTGAATCCAGATTAGATCACTTCCTGTATCAGCGATCGCCAACATTTCAACGGGTGGTGTTCCAAGAGAGAAATTTAAGAGGTACTCTCCCTTGTCAGAAATAATTTCAGCGACGCTTGGTTGTGATCCAGCATCGTAAGTTCGCGACAGAGCATTGTTATGGTTTATGGAACGACGCAATGCGTTAGCTACTCGTTCGGATGTAGATAACAAGGAAGGAGATTCTAAAGAGTCTCTGTGGATGAGATCTACACTAAACCCTGCTGCTTCAGTCTCCTGGAAAGAGAAAGAAAGCAACAATGCTAGACAAGCAATTGCTAGTTTCATAATTTTCTTGGAGATTGGTTTTGTTTCATAGTTCTTATATCTTGTATTGTGCAGTACCTATGATGGCAAATTTATACTAAAAAAATTAGCGATTTTGAATTCACATTTGAAACTATTTCCAAAGACATTCATGCATGGGGCTTTTTATTAAACCATTATTCAAAAGACCTACATTTTAGTAAAATGGAGAAATTATTTAAATGCATCACGAAAGTAGTTTGGTATTATAGTCGTGAAGAATTAATTTTATTTGCAATACTGTAAAAAATGTGAAGTTGGTCTTGCGAGAAAATCTTGGTGGATTTCTTTGTTAGACTAAACTTGTAAAACTGAGATATATACTCTCTCTCTACAGGTTTTCTACCGTCAGTCAAGGTGCCGCTCTGACTATTGTCAGTCAATATATCGACATCTGACACGTGTCTGTTGCTCAGTATCGCCCTAAACCGTTGCTCTGTGTCGCCCTCAACCATTGCTCTATATCGTATTCAACCACTATTTTTGGTTTTTTTTTAAACTATTAACTTCTTCCAAAAAATTTAATTATTAAAATTTTAACTCTCCTTCCCCAATCCCCACCACCACCCACCATCTTCTTCCCCACCACCAACACCGCACACCACCACCAAAATCACTGTCGGAGCTTCAATGGCGGAAAGATGAACAATTTTTTTTTTTTTTTTTTTTTTTGGAGCTTCAGCCATGGAAGCTCCAGATCAAAGCTTCCGCTCCGGAGCTTCCATGGCGGAAGCTCCGGAAAAAAAAAAAAGATCGAGCTTTCCGCCATCCGTGATGGCGTAACTCGATCAAGCTTTATGGCTTTCAGTTAGAGTAAAAATATATTTAATTTAAAAAATAATATTTCAAAATAATATGTTTTTAAAATATATTTAAATAATTTAAAGCGACGTATGCGGTTGGAGCAACACGTAGCGCAACACCTTGTGCGACACGAGCGACACCCCATGGCAACACTTAGTGCGAAAGGTAACAGATTATTCGATCTTCACCGTTAAAATTTTAATCTAATGGATCAAAATAGGTAACTGACGTTAGTCAGGGCGACACCTTGATTGATGGTAGAAAGCCCCTACTCTCTATCTATTCTAATGACACAATTTATAGGTTCATCTAGTCTTATTTACCGTCTTTTTGTTGGTCTTTGAAATTTTATGCACCGGGATTTGGTACTAAGTATACCAGTGTATACAGTACACCTAAGAACACTATGCACAGTGTCTTCGATATATTGAATCAAACAGTGTATTAACTACAACAGTTAACACACTTACACTCAAACTATTCTTATAAATTATATCAAGAACACATCGGAAGGTAAGAACACCAAAGTAAGTTTCTAGTGGATTAATATGTTATAATACGTCGAGCCTCAAGGCGGAAAAATCCACTATAATGCAATAACAGATTATAAAATCAATTCACAGCTCAATCAAGTGATTATGTTGTGAATCTAAAACAACAAAACATATGGATCGAACTACCGATCCTAATCTAGAAATCTAACAAGAACCTGTCGGGCAGATTACTAGATAAAGCTTGGTAAATGTTGAGTATGTGAGGTGTTGTGATTACACTAGCTCTACTGCTCTGAAATTCCCGTACTCTATGAACTAAGTTTTAGAATTATATATAGTTTTTGTAACGACCCAAAAATTCGAGAATCGAATTTACACATTTTAGCACGAACCGATCGTCGAAGCGTAATTCGTAGTTCGTGGATCGCAGTCCCAACATACTCTTCCTTCTTTTCCAGCCCATTTTCTAGAACATCTCCAAGCCCATCTCTATTTGTGGCTTTCAAATCAGTTAATTCACATAATTAAGCCAACATTTAATACCCATCTTCAGTTACCAATCTGAGCATGAAAGATCACCATGAACGTTTTATAGAAAACGTCCAGACTCCAGAATATTATTCAATCGTCTTCCTCATCTCGTTTCTCAATGTTTCCTCCATCACTAAACTTTCAGACCTGCTTTTCGGATCAAGGCTTGATAATCATATTCTTCTAGTAAGTGTTCTTGCATAATCTCTTCATCTCTTCTTGTTACCCCATTCCAGAACCCTAACTCAATTTTCCTTCTATTTCTTACATCGAAAAAGGGCATCGGATGGTTTGTTTTTGGAAGAATAAGGGGCTCGTTGGTAGTTACTCGACTTTTCTTGGAGATATTTCCCAAGGCAAGTTCTCTAGGACTTGCATGCACAAATGTCTATATGTATGATGTTAACTTGCGTGATTGATTGTTATCTATGTCATGATATAAAATTGATGTTTGAGCTCATTCACGTTTATGTGCTAACTGTTAGAATTATATTTTATATTGTATGCAAGTTCTTCTAAGAATCATCATGTAGAACTCATCTAGGTTTGGTGAATCAAGTCATGGATGATGATGTTTGTGATTTAAATTTCATATATATATTTATACTTGACGATTATGATGATACATGGCCTTGTATACAAACGTTACTAGTTGCTAAAGAGCTTGTAATTTGCATACTATGTTACTACTGTTGTTGATAGCTATGCATGTGTATATATATGTGTTGGTTCAGATAACGTCAAAGTGAAAGACTAGAGGAGGGGTGAATAGTCTTTCAAAACTTTTGTCGATAAGCACAGTTTCTCAGATATCTGTGAGGATATCTGATACTTAATTTCAGAGAGCGGAATACTTTTCTGTGATAAGTGCACGTGCTCAGCAAGATAGGTGCAAATACTTTGCAAGGTAAATAAAGCAAGTAATAAATGCAGAAAGTAAATAACACAAGTCTTTTTATAATGGTATCTGAAGATGGCGTAATCCTTCAACTAATCCACTTCGGCCTTTCTCAGACCTGGAATCCACTAAGACAGATAATTGAGGTAACCTTACAAGTATCTTCTCTCGATTCCTAAATACACTAGGTTCCCAACCAAGTGTTCCCTCTGAGTTATTCCCCGACTTTCTCAGCCAAGTACTTCCTGTACTCAGAAACCTCTTTCCTGGAGTTGTTCCTTAGTTTCCCAAACTAAGTACTTCCTGTACTCCACGCCAATTAAGGTGTTGGTTAAGGTAGTTTGTCAGGTAAGCTTCTTTAATAACTTGTTCAGTTATGTAGATAGCTCTGAGAATCAAGTATACTTAATACACTTTGCAATGTATGTATCCTGTTCTTTACTGACCCAAGTCTATGATAAGTGTTCAAGAGAATGAATCTCAGATACGAAATCTTAGTTCAACGCCTTCAAAGATAACAATGCTTATTAAGGATTAGGACACTTAGAACTTTTGTGCTTACTAATAATCAAGAGCTTTGGTCGCAACAGAAAGCTTGAAGGTAAGTAGTATGCTTGAGAGTTTGAAAGATAGTGTTCAGTGTTCTTGGTGTAAGTTCTGTGTTCTAAGGTGTTTTCTCAAGTAGTCTAAGTGTTGATATTTATAGATGAATTTGAGTGTCATTTGAATAGTATCCGTTAGACTTAAATCAAATTCAAACTATTGATATCTGAGTATAGTACTGTAGTACGTTTGTCTTCTTCTTCAGAAGCTACCGTTTTTGTTCAGACATTTCTGTCCGCGCATTCAATGCATTGTACTATACTTTGTCCTGTAGTGCCAACGAAACTATGCATTGTATCACAGATCTTATACTATCAGAGTTCTCTGAAGCTTTGCACGTCCTTTTCCAGAGATTATCACAACTCCAGATACCACTTGTTGAAACAACTTGTTATAATATATTTCTTTTCAGAAACATAGTTTATGTCCAAGGTATCTGAGTGTAGATATTTGTGGGCACTTTCATCGTTTCAGAAACCTTTTATTTCTCAGATATCTTTTGCAACACTGTTTATTTAAAAATGCTTGTGTCTTCAAGATATCTGGTCATAGGTATCTGAAAACCCTTGTCTTCAGCAATCTTGTGCAGTCTTCAAATCTTCAAATCCGTGGAACTTTTCCTGCTGGATGCCTTCTTCTTGGTCTTCTTTAGAGGAATAAAAATTACATTCAGAGACCTAACATCCTACACAAGATTTTGCTAGACTATCATACTTAGTGAGTTTCCTCTTTTACAGTGTTCAAGTGAACCAAGAGTACTAACCACCTTTCTGAGCTAAGATAAGTCATTAGGTTGCTGATCAAAATCTAAACAGATATTCCTAACAAATTTCCCCCATTTTGATCAGTCAACGATGACTATCTGACCTATTACAAATCTGGATGAGGAAACAATCCATCACTTAATCATTTCTTATGATCTTTCAATTCATATAATTAAGTGCAGAAAGTAAACATCAACCAAATTACAAGGTGTGTTCTTTGCTGACAAGTAATCTTTTATAGATTGATATCTGAGAGTAGGTTCATCAGATATGTTACAATGAAAGTTTAGATAACTTTTACAAGATAAAACAACAATAAGGTACAGTCAGCAAGATACAAAAAAAAATTACATAGTAAATTAGGACAACAGGAGTAACCAAGCTCCAAGTGAACATCCTAACAAACTAGTCTTCAAGTCTTCAAAACAGTTCCAGGGATCAATCTGCAAATTTCCTATCACCAAACCTTCTCATATCATCAGAGTAGTCATAGAGAAGAGTTCTGACAATAATCTCTGTGTCTCTGGCAAATTCACAGACTTCTTTGTAGGTTTTGGTAGGATTTTTCTTGACAAAATGCTTGACCCACAGATACTTTCCCCATATCCAGGCATGCACAATATTGATATCTGATAGCTTGAAATAATCATATATGATCCTCAGATATTTGATGTCACCCTTGTATTGTTCTTCATCCATGTAGAATTACTCATAGGGTTCCACAAAAAGTCTTGGCCTTGTGCCTGTTCCAATCAGATTGGGAATTTTGTGCACATCATCTGGCTTTCCATAAGGACATTCATCAGAGAGGTCCTTCTTCATGGCTTTTATCCTATTGATAACTTCAAAATCTAACCAGTTTTTTATGTGGCTGGTGTTAACCAAGAATGGTTTGTCTTTTCTCCATGCCATGAATTGTTTATGGATTGGTTCTGGAAACCTTGAATTCAGCAGTAAATGCTTGAGCTCCAGAATCCAGTAGCCATTTTTCTAATTTATGCACCTGTAGACAGAGGAGTTGTTGTCAGTCTTCACATACTCAATTTTGGCTTCTTCTGGCCTGAGTGGAAGTTGACTTTTTCTCTTTTCAGCTCTTAGTTTATTCCTCCTTTGTCTTGAATTTTCCCTTGAGGGATTGCTTGAAGAGCCACTCTGGATAGACTTGGTATTTCCAGAGGGTATTTTACATGCCAAAGGCTTTGCAGCTATGGGCTCAGATAGGCTATCAACCCTTTTTCTTTTTCTGTGAAGAGGAGCTTCATCTTCATCAGTCTCTTCATTATCATCATCAACATTAATTCTTGTGAAAGTTTTGCAGCCTTCTTCATTGCCTAGGGATTTGATTTGGCCTTCTTCTTCTTCTTCTTCTTCAGAAGACTCATCAATCCCTCTTACTTGTCTTCTCCTTGGAGCCTTGGTACTCCTTGGAGGTTTCTGTGCCATGGCCCTTGTTACCATTGAAGTTCCTTCATTTGGTTTCTGGGAAGTGGCTACTATTTGCAAAACAGCTTTACTTGAGGAGGGCTCATAGATTCTGAGTGGTGGCTGGGAAGTTTTACTATTTCTTCTTCCTCTCTGAGCAGCACCGGCTCCAGATTTCTTCTTATATCCTTCTCCTTCTTCCCATTCCTCCTGACTTTGAGGTCCAGATTTGTACAATCCTTCCCCCTTAGTCATTGTTGGCTGACTAAGTCTCATAAAGGATTCTGAGAGAGACTCAAAATGTCCTTGTAAGTAGTTATAGGCAGTGACCAACTTCTGAAGTTCAGCTTTGAGCTCCTGATTTTGTTTGATAAGTCCATTTTCCTTATCAGTGAGCTCTGCCAATGGGCCTTGAATGGCATCTGCTTTTCCAGCAGCATAGCTAGCCTCTTCAAAGGCTTTAGCAGCCAAGTTTTGGTCATCATCCCTAACCATGCCTAGGTCTTTCTGAGCATTGACCAGACTGGTTGTCCTCTGAGTGATGAGCTCAGTGAATGACTTCATTCTCGCAGGATCACGATGGCGGCTTTATCTTGAGAAAACAACTCCTTTTTCAATTTAGTCAGTACTTGATATCTGTTCAAGTATTCATTGGAGTTGACATTTGGCAGCTTGCTGAATATTTCAGGGGCAATCAGCTTTCTTTTCAAATGAGAAACCGCTAAGTGTTCATTGCAGTGTTCTGCCAATTTCTTCTCTTCTTCATCGTCTGAGTCATCAGCCCAGTGATCTTCATCCTCTTGGACATTTTCAAGATTTTCTAGTCCAGCAACCATCTCAGAGATGGGCTTCTTTCCCTTCAGAGAGGAGGATGGTATATCTTTTGATGGTGATGCAGCCTTAGCATCATGCTTTTCTTCAGATACTTCTTCAGTATCTAGCTCCTTAGCAATGGCATTTACAGCATCCTGGAGCTCTTTGACCTCAGAGTAAGCTACCATTTCTTGTAAGTATTGATCTTGAAGCTGATTAAGCTTATCTCTGGATTTAGCTAGCTCTTCTTCCAGTTGAAGATGGAGCTGTTGTTCTTCTTCCACCAGTTGTTTGAGTTGAGCAGCTCTGGTTTGTGTATTCAATATCTTCTGAGTCGTTTCCTCAGAGTGCTCAACTACTTGTTCAGTAGTGTCCTTTTGTTGTTGGGAAGATGGATGGGTAGATTTCTGGGGAGATGGAGGAGGGGATTTTTGTGATGTCCTCTCAGTGTGTTTTTCAGCAACTGAGGCACTCTTTCTCTGTGTAATCCCTCCTGCCCCTGGTGCAGGGGCATCATCATCATCCTTCTTATCATCCACATCCTTGTGATGGTCAGAAGGAGAATCTTCATAGTCATTCTCATTAGTCTCCTTCTCTTCTTCATCTTCAGAGACCAGATTGATCACTTCTGGAATAGTGATCATTTGCCCATTTACCTCCTCTTGTTAAGAGGGTATGCATTGTAAGGTCTGGGGCAAAGTAGGCTTGAATGCCATCTGCATTCAGTCCGACCATCCCTTCTCAAAAGCTTCTATGAGCTTGTGTGCGCTTCTTTGATAAAGTCCTTATGCATCGAGTAGCAAAGTGTCTTTGCTCATTGGGAACATAGCATGGACATAATTCTCCAAGTCAAAAGCTCCGACTCTTCTCAATTGGTGATCAGTCAGCTTTGTTAATTCAGTCAGATCTGAGCTTATGTGCTTTTGCCACTTTCTGAAACACTTGAGATGTTTCTTTAGTGTGTGGTTCTTGAAGAATGTAAGCAGGTCTTCTGTTGAGAATGCAGAAGCCTTTTGCACACTTGTTTGAGCCTGAAAGAAAGAGTTTTGAGTTAGATTCAAAACTTGTGTAGATATCTGAGTATTTGTGTAGTTAGGTTTCTGAGTTACCTGAATGAATACTGAAAGTGCAATTTATATTGCACTTGTTTTGTTAATTCGGCCTTTCTTCGTTTATTAACCGGTTCGACAATTGTAGTTGTTTTTCTATGGTTATTTTGTAGGATATATCAAGTTGGGCCTCAACATGCTTAATGGATCACGATTGGTCATTGTAGCAGTCACTGTAGCAAAACGGGCATTGTAGCAAAAAGGAAAATAAGAAGCATAATGCAAGAAGGAAGCTGCCATATTGTTCAAGGAAGAATTTGATGCTATAAGGAAAGTGAGATTTAAAAGAGATTGATATATAGAAGACTCCTTATACTGTTGAAAGATAAGAAAGGCAGTTTCCTTCCGAGAGAAAACCTAACAGGTTTCGACTTGGGCCAAGCCGTGTTTCTTCCAGGAAGATCGATTGCTGTACATTATATATACAGGAAGAAAACGCTTTGCTAGGCTGCTGATCGCCTTCGAAGAGCAACTCTTGAATATATTTTGCGGCGTTCTTTCCCAGCTCAAGTTGACTTCAACTTCTGCTTTCTTCTTGGTGAATTTGACCCCAGCCCTATATATACACACAAGAAGAAGCTTTCAGCAAGACCACGCCTATAGAGATTAAACTTCCTGGTCATTGAGTTTAGGTTTGTCTTGCTTTACTAGACCTTTACCTCGGTGTTTACTTATGAGTGTTCTCTAAAGATTGAGAATTACTCTAGTATCATTGAACTAGAATAGGTTTTTCTTATCTGTTCTAGGTCTAGTTTTTTGTAAGTTTAATCAATCGTTTGTGATTGAATTAAACTTCTTTTTTTAATTCTACTTTTCAATTTTAGTAGAAGTTTTGCTACGGCACCGTCGGTATCTTTATATACCGGCTTTAGAAATCTCGTGTTCAGTTTTATTCCGCTGCACTTTACAGAGTTCTGTCAATCACAGTTTACTATTGTCGTAGTCTTGTCGATCACTGTTCACTGTTGAGAAACGGTGTTGACTCAACATCAATAGTCAACATCGTTCGAAACTGTCCAGAAGTACCAGTCCCGGTCCTACAGTTCTAACAAATACATTAGGCTCAGAGACTTGTACTACTGAGGTAGGGAGCTCCTCAGATATCTTGTTGTGAGGTGGGGACTTGGACGTCTGGTCCTCATCAACCTTTCTTTCTGCTTGAACCTGAGATTAGAAACATAACACTTAGGAAATTTTATGTCCTCTTGGTAATTGTTATTGTTAGGAATATCTGTTAGTATTTTGATCACTCATCACATGTTCTTATCTTAGCCAGAAAGGTGATTAAGTGCTCTTGGTTCACTTGAACATTGTAAAAGAGGAAATCACTGAGTATGATTAGTCTAGTAAATCTTGTATTAGGATTATAGGTCTCTGAATGTAATTTTTATTTCAAGAAGACCATGAAGATCAATCCTAGCAATGGAGCTTTTCTGAAGATTAGAAGACTGAAGATTGCACAAGGTTTATGAAGACACAAAGGTTTAGTCTAACTCAGAAAGACTATGTCCTTAATCCTTTCTTAAGTATATTAACTTATTTTCGGGATATGATTCTGGACATATGACATCATGAGTATGGAGCATGCAAGCCATCAGAAAGGCTCATGTATCCGTTGAGACTAAAGGACAATGAACAGTACTATGCATTAAATGCATCGGAAATCTTTAGCAATCCTCTGAAAAAATGAGATAGTGACTTCTGAGTACATAGTTCAAGATATAAACGGATATAATTTGATAGAGAGCACAACGAATACAATTCAAACGCCTCTCAAATTTATCTATATATATCACACACTTAGATGCTTGAAGAACATACCTTAGAACGCTCTATCTTGCAAACTTACCATCAAGCAAAGTATTCTCTCAAGCACTCTACTATCCTTTCTGAAAGCTTTCTGTCGCTTGAAGAATCACTAGTAGTTCTAAGTTGTCCTGAACCTTAACAAGAGATTGTTATTCGTGAAAGAGTTGAACTATCAGATACCATTTCTGAAGATCATTCTCCAGAACGGACACCAATTACTTGGGTCAGTAAAGAGCAAACTGTCATCCACTGAACAAGTGTATTAAGTAGTCTTGTTCTATTAGGCTCTCTGAAAACATAACTGAAAAAGTTATACGAGAAGCCTTTCTGACAAAACCTTATAACCAACACCATCAATGCGTGGAGTAGAGGAAGTAATTGATTTGGGAAATCAGGGAACAACTCCAAGGTTATCTGAGTAGAGGAAGTACTTAGCTCTAGGAGCTGGGGAATAACTCAGGGGGAACATTTGGTTGGGAACCATTTGTTTAGGAATCTTAGAATAGGATTATTGTAAGGTGAACTCAATTATCTGTTCTAGTGAATTCTAGGTCTCAGAAAGACCGAAGTGGATTAGTTGGAGGATTACGCCACCTCCAGATACCACTATACTTGTTGTGTTATTTACCCTTCTGTATTTACATTTCAGCAAAGCACACATACACTTACTTATTGTTTCTGCACTTACCTATCGTAAAGTCTTCCGCGCTCTGAATTTAAGTATCAGAAACCCCCAGGTTTCTGAGAAACTGTGTTTATCGACAAAAGTTTTAAGAGACTATTCACCCCCACCCCCCCCCCCCCCTCTAGTCTTTTACTTTGCCGTTATCTGGACCAACAAGTGGTATCAGAGTAGGAGGTTCACAACCCTTCTGCACTGAACCTATATCCCCAGAGAGGTGAAGGAACTTTGTCCCTTTCTGAGGACTATATAATTTGTGTTGTAAGTGTGTAGGTATGTCTTTGAGTGATGCACCCGTTCTGAAGCCAGAAAACTACGAGAAATGGAAGAACAACATGATGCTCCATCTGGAGGCCATTAGTGATGAGATGATCTATGTCATCAATGAAGGGCCTATCAAAATCAGACAACTCAAACAAGTTACTGAGGTGTCTGATGGAAGAAAAGCCTCAGACAAGGAAGATGGAAGCGAGGACATGGCTGCTAGTGATAGTGGTCATGTTGCTCATGGAAGCATTATATATGAAGACAAGCCAAGAGAGCTCTGGACATCTGAAGATGCCAAGAGACACAGATTGGATGGTCAAGCTCGTAATATAATCATCAGATCGACACCTGAGCACATACAATTAAACGTGGGTGCTAAAATGGCGAAAGTTGCTGTCAATTGATTGAAGAAATCTGTGCCGGAACTGAGAAAACCAAAGAAAACAAGTTCGAAGTTCTTAAATTGAAGTTCCAAAACTTCAAACAAGGTCCCACCGAAACTCTGGAAGAACTTGATTTCAGATTTACTACTCTTATGAGTGATATGGTGCACTTTGTGAAAGCAATAGATACTCCCAGTCAGAAAAGATTAAGACTATTGTCAGAAGTCTCAATCACAACTGGGAACACACTAAGTTATTTTATTTCAATCAAGGGATGCCAAATATTACTCCAGTAGAGCTCTTCTCTCATCTTGCTACTGTAGACTATGAGACAACTCAGAGAGAACAAACAGCTAAAAAATTGCAAAGTGTTGATCTAGTTTCTCAAGGTACTTCTGAAAAGAAGGATACCAAAGAAGCATCTGAAGAAAATGCTCTTGCAGTAAGACACATGAAGAAATTTGTGAGTCAAGAGATTGAGAGAAGAAAAGCTAAAGAAAAGCTGAAAAAGCATCTAGGCCCAAACTATCATCAGTACAAAAACATACAAATGAACAACTCTCTGAACACCCCCATTCATAAAGGTGTTAGTACTGAAGCTACAGAAATAGGAAATGATATCTGCTTCTATTGTCAAAAGCCTGGTCACTTCAAGAGAGATTGTCCTACTTTAAACAAGCTCAAGACAGGTGACAAGAAGGACAGAAGAAATTTCAAGAGAAATCAAAGGGCCTTACTGACTAAAGAAAGGAAGAAGATTCAAATTCAACTTGATGCTCTAGACTTTGAGACAGATTCAGAAAATGGAGATTCAGATGACTCAAACCTACCATCACCAGAATTGTGTGGAATCACCCACGATGTAATTGACTTCGGCCTTAAGAAGAAAGAAATGTGGAGTTGTCGAGATTATCGGTCCGACATCTCCAACATTGAAATGTGTCTTATGGCTGATGAGGTAACTAACAATTCACAATTTCTGTACTATGAGAGTGATGATGGAATTGAGGATCTGGAGTTGGTCAAGAGTGAATTGGATCGTTATGAGAAAGAATTTCTGGAAGCACAATCCAAAACCAGAATTCTAGAGGAAAGCAAAGAAACTCTTGAAAAAGAGGTTTCTGAGCTAACCAGAGTATCTGAGTACAAGAACGCTGAAATAGCCTTTCTGAAATCTCAGATATCTGAGAATGAAAATTCTCACAAACTAACCTTGCATGAACTTACTAAGAAAATGATGAAGCTGCTTTCTGAGAATGAAGAACTCATAAAGAAAGAGCTATCCTTCCAATCTTATGCAAAGGCTAGTGACACTCTCACTGAGGTTCAATCCTATCTGAGAGATCCCTCTGAGAAAGGTGGACATGGACTTGATGAACAATCGAGTAATTCATCTCCTCCAAGAAGAGTGATGAAAGGTTGACCTTTGTAAAATGTCAATGGTTCTTCAACCACCTATAGCATTGGTCGAAAGCTAGGTAGTTGACAAAGGAAAAGGAGTAGCAACCCACCTTTGAAAGAACAACAAGGTCACAAGAAACTTATGGATAAGGTTTCAAAAGAAACATAACCTCGACATGTAACCATCCACATTGCTACATTACTAGGAAAGGAAGAATTGTCGGAATAGGCAAATTCTCATCGTACCATTTTATGAAAATAAAGATGGTGCAGAAACTAGTAAGGCTTCTGAAGAACGTATTCAGAAAGCCCAAGGTGTTCGAAATGGCATTGTCTATCGTGCTATTGGAAAAGTTCTTCTGCCACAATATAAGGACAAGAACAATGGCGCAAGGTTGATATTGCACGTAGCAATAGACAGAAGTGGAAGAAATCTCAAGCCACTGAAAAACTGAATGCCAGAGCTAGAAGGAACCTGGCCAGAAAAGCTAAGTTTGCTGAAAAGCAATCCCAGAAACCCAGGGTCCAGAAAGCACCAAAAGGAACACCTAGAAACACCACAAGAAGAAAAATTGAGATCAAAATTACTAATTTTATTGCATCTCCTTCTGATCAAGTTAGACAAAAACAAACTCCCAAGAAAATGTGGATTCCTACTGGAAGAATGTTTAGTCTAAATGGTTCTATCTCTTAAGCAAGAACCTAACTCATGTTTCCTGTTCTGTGCAGAACGCCTCTTGGACTAAGGCTCAATGTCTATTTGATAGTGGATGCAAAAAGCACATGACAGGAGACAAAGCAAATCTGGTCAACTACAAAGCTTGCAACAATGGACCAGACATCAGATTTGCTGGAGGAGAATTAAATCCCTCTCTGGGATTTGGCAACGTCAAATTAGGATCATTAACTATCACTGACGTATTACATGTTAAGGGTTTGAAATATAATCTATTTAGCATGAGCCAGTTTGCAGACAAGGGATTTACTGTGAAATTCAAAGCAAAGTATTGCAAACTTATTGACAATGAGTCAAAGCATACAGTCTTGGTTGCTCGGCGAAAAGGCAGTCTTTATGTTGCCGACTGGGCATCTGCCACAACTGAAGAATGTCTCATGGTGAGTCAATCAGGTCACACAGAAGAGCACTGGTTATGGCACAAAATAATAAGTCACTTGAATTTCAAAACTCTGAACAAACTTGCCAAGAAAGAGTTAGTGGTTGGCCTTCCCAAAATATCTTTCAGAAAGGATGGTATATGTTCTGCCTGTCAAATGGGGAAACAATCTAAGATCTCTTTCAAGTCCAAAATCAGACACTCTAGTGTTAGACCACTGCAACTATTACACATGGATCTTTTTGAATCATCTGTAACTAGTTATGCAGGAAAGAAGTATGGTCTTTTTGTTGTAGATGACTTCTCAAGATTCACTTGGGTTGTCTTTCTGAAGCACAAATCTGATGCAAGGGTGGAGATACCAAACTTGCTAAATAAGCTTGAAGTCATGAAAAATGACAAGGTATCTGCAATCAGAACAAACCATGGTACTGAGTTTGTCAACCAGTACATTAAGGAGTTTTGTACCAGCAATGGTATACAACACCAACTTTCCTCTGTCAGAACACCACAACAAAATGGTGTTGCAGAAAGGAAAAATAGAACACTTAAAGAAGCAGCAAGGACAATGCTAGCTGACAATGAGATAAGTGAAGTTTATTGGGTTGAAGTCAGAACAAAGATTCTACACTCGTAATGCATTTCTGATAAACAAACACCATGACAAGACCCCTTATGAACTCTTGGTTGGTAGACCCCCTAATATCAAACATCTAAAAGTATTTGGTTGTAGATGTTTTGTTTTTAACAATGGAAAAGAGTATCTAAGAACATTTCAACCAAAGGCAGATGAAGGTGTGCTTCTTGGTTATTCTATGAATAGCAAAGCATACAGAGTTTACAACAAAAGAAGATTGAAGAATTAGTTCATGTTTTATTCTATGAAGGAAGCAAGAAAACACCCCTTGCTAATGAACTCTCAGAAAGGTTCAAGGAACTAATGATAAAGGATTCTGAAGAAGAACTCTCAGAAAGGAAAAACATCATTGTGGAAAGAGAGGATGACTCTGACGAAGAAAAGCATGAAATGCTTAGTAACAACCTGATGATTCTCAGACATGATGAAGAATTTCCTATGAGAATTCCAGAAATGGAAACTGAAGATGTTCATCAGAGAGCAAATTCTGGAAATGACCTCTCTGACAGGCATGTCCCAGAAAGCTCTCACACTGAGAAAGTGTCAGACATTCATCGCCCTTCTGAGGTGCAAAATGTCACAGATACTGAAGAAGTATCAAGTCATAATCATAGTGATTCACATTCAGATCACATAGATGTTGACCCTACTAGCCCTAAACCCATCATGAGATGGATCAAGGATCATCCTGCAAAAGATGTAATTGGACCAATCAATCAAGGTGTTAGGACTAGGAGAGAAATAGCTGAAAATGCTAATTCTCTCTTTGGATGTTTTATCTCAAACATTGAACCAAAAACTATAGAAGAAGCATTAAGAGACCAAGACTGGATCTCTGCAATGCAAGAAGAGTTGGATCAGTTTGAAAGAAATAAAGTATGGAAACTAGTTCCATTTGTAGAAGGAATATCTGTGATTGGAACTAAGTGGGTTTTCAGAAACAAGATGAATGAATCTGGTGAAATAACCAGTAACAAAGCAAGGTTGGTTGCCAAGGGATTCACCCAGACTGAAGGTTTAGATTTTGATGAGTCATATGCACCTGTTGCCAGATTGGATGCAATAAGACTCTTTCTAGCCTTTGCATCTCATAAAGACTTTAAAGTTTATCAGATGGATGTCAAAAGTGCATTCTTGAATGGTGAACTTGCTGAGGAAGTCTATGTTGGACAACCACCTGGTTTTGAAGTTTTCTCAGAAAGTAGAATGGTCTATAAGCTACGGAAAGCTCTTTATGGACTGAAACAGGCTTCAAGAGCATTGTATGACACTTTGGCCAAATACCTTCTGGGAAGTGGTTTCAAGAAGGTGAAGTTGATAAAACTTTATTTACTTTAAACCATGATGGGAAACTACTCTTAGTTCAAGTATATGTTGATGACATCATATTCGGATCTAAGGACAAGCAACTTTGTGATGACTTTGCAAATCTCATAAAAAGTAAGTTTGAGGTGAGCATGATGGGAGAATTGAACTATTTCCTAGGATTGCAAGTCAAGCAACTCAATGATGGAATATTCATTAGTCAGACAAAGTATGCAAAAGACATGCTCACAAAGTTCAAACTTAAGCCTTCTGAAAAGAATGCTAAGATACCTATGAGCATAGGAACCAAGATGACCTATACTAAATCAGATAAGAGTGTTGATGAACACAAGAATAGGAAATTGATAGGTTCACTACTTTACCCATCGCAAGGCATCTAATATTCAATATGCAGTTGGAGTGTGTGCTAGATTTCAAACAAATCCAATGCAATCACACTACAACACTGCTATGAAAGTATTAAAGTATGTGAAAGGTACAGTAGATGTAGGTTTGTGGTATCCTAAAGAAAGTGGATTGAGTTTGGCTGGTTACTCAGATGCTGATTATGCTGGATCAATGCTTGATAGGAAAAGTACCTCAGGAACTTGTCGGCCGAACTAGACTTATCTCATGTTTTAGCAAGAAACAAAACTCAATTGCAACTTCTACCACAGAGGCTGAATATATTGCTGCTGGTTGTTGTGCAACACAAATTCTGTAGATTCAACAACAACTCAGAGACTATGGACTTAATGGAGAGAAAACTCCCATTTTATGTGATAACACAAGTGCTATTGCAATCACACAGAACCCCAAATTTGATGCCAGAACAAAGCACATTGATGTTAGACACCACTTCATCAGAGACCATGTTGAGAAAGGCAATATAGAGATACTCAAGATTGGCACAGAAGACCAACTTGCAGATATCTTCACTAAGCCCTTACAAGAAAGCCGGTTCTTGACCTTAAGACATAATCTTGGATTAATGGAGTTGCCTAAGGACTGAAAAATTTTCCTGAATCTCTAAAGACTGAATAAGTGAGTAGGCCTCTGAGAACAGGTTCTCAGAAAGCCAAGTTGATAAGAAGTGATTCAAAGGTCTCTGAGTAGCAACACTCAGAAAGGCAAAACATTTCTGGAACGGGTATCCCGAAAGGCAAAGGTCGGTACACACTTAATAAGTAAATAAAACTAGAACTTACTTACTGAGAGTGGGTCAAATACATTCAAACAACTGAAGCTTCTGACACTTGAATTCAGAAAGCTATGTAGCCATAAAGAGAAATGGACACACAAAGCCCAAAAGGTATAAGTTCTGAAAGTCAAACATTTGCAATGTCTTGTATTTTTACCATTTTTATGATAAACAATATATAGATAAGGACTTAACACTCAGAATGATAAGCTCAAACGATTAAGTGTTCCTACTCTTTACTGAGTGACACAATGAATGTAGCATATTAAAAATCCATCAAGTCGGCACATTACCATTTGTTGATTGATATCATTACAAGATATTCAATATAAGCCCTTGATGAATAAACGTTTGATCTCAACGGTTGAGATTAAAACAAAGCAAGTAATGTCTGTTGAGAAATGCAGACATGACCCACTACGCATTTAATGAAGTACAAAGGACGTACCACTCCTATGCAGATGCAAAGACACGCATTCATATTCAACTATATGTATTTTGTATCTATGTACATTTTGTCTGCTATATATATAGGATTTGGGCAAAAGACAAACACTTTTACCAATTCCGAAATTTCAAATCAGATCAAACAAAGAAAATCTCTCAAGATTTCTGCAAAACCCCTCTGCAAAACTCAACCTCTTGTGCTTAGTCTTCTTAAAAGATAGACTAATCCCGATTAATTGTGCAATATTCATCTGAAAAACACTCACTCTAAACTCTATATAAGAGATGGCACCCAAGAAGATGACCACCAAGAACCCTAAGGCCGTATCATCTGCTCCTACTGAAAAGCAAGGACGAAAGGAACTTAAGATGTTGAATAAACGCCTTCTGGGAAAGTTTACCCCATCGGACTGGAACCCTAAATACAAAATGAATTGGGGAGCCTTTCTAGTAAAGAGATATGTACCAGCAGTTATATCTTCAAAACCAGAAAGAAAACTGATATTGGGAATGCTGAAGAATTCCCATATCTACAAGCTTCTATCTGCTGCACCCAGTGGACTATCCACACTGGATGTACTAGAGTTCTATAACAACTCCAAAATCTTCACAAAAGTTGTGAATGATGAAGAAGAAAAATACATGCAGACTGAAATCCAAGGACAAGAAATTGTTCTAGACTGCAAGACTTTCTGCAAGATATTCCGATTGAAAAATCGAGGAACATTTGAAGACATCAACATCAAGGACGCTTCCATGATTCAAGGCGTCAAAGAGCTATTTGAAGCAATCCAGTTAGAAAATGCAAAATGTTGCCCAGGAGACTTTGTTCTGAAGGCCATCAGAACTAGTCATCTCCAGAAACACTGGAGTACTTTAGCTCTTATTCTGGTCCGTTGCTTTGATGGCAACAAAGGTGGAGTAGACCAGATAAGCATGGAGAGATGGATGATGATGCATCTTCTGAACAAGAAGCATGAAGGGCAGGAAACCCACTTCAATTGGGGGAAGTACGCCTTCAACAAATTTCTTGGACACATTGAGGAATTTGAGCCCAAAATCATCAATGGCCTTGCTGAGCCAAAGGCCAATATGCACTTTGGTCTCAGGATCTGTTACATTCTGGAAACAATGGGAATCACTCTCAGAGAGAGGCAGGAAATCCCAGTCACTAACTCCCTTTTCAGACACGCTTTTGAAGAAAAGGAGAAACTTGCTGCTGAGAACGCACTTAGAAAGGCAGAAGAAGAAGAAACTGCACAGCAAGGTGAGGAGGTCTCTGAGCAAGCCAAAGCTAAACCTCTAGTTGCCAAGAGAAAGAGGACTCATAGCAAAAGAGCCGCCAAGTCCCTAATCATACAAGAGGCACAACCTTCTGGAGACAAGGTCTCAGAAGATGTTGGACGCTCAGAAAGGCAAATCCAGAATGCCCCAAGAGTCCTGAACCAGAATGCTCCAGAACTCTCCAGAGATGATAGAAATATCATAGATGGGTCTGCACCAACACAGAATAGTGATTCTGAGGATGATGAAGTACTTGCAAAAGTACTCAAAAGGTTCAAGTATGAGACCCATGGAGGAGCTTCAAGCTCAGCTCTTCAGAAAGACAAGAGCCCCTCTGCCCAGCAGGAAGAAGAAGGCCTGGGTGAGGAAGATAGAATGATGGAAGATGTTGCCATTGCTTCCACATTCACAATGCCAGCACTTAAATTTGCTGAAGAAAACCCTGTTCTTGAACAGGTTCCTCAACCTTCTGAGAGAGCTCAACTCTCAGAAAGGGATCAAACTGAGATGGAGACTCAGAATGATACTGCAGAGGAGATCAATAATGAGCACAGAGAGACTGTGGAATCACCACAAGTTCAAGAGATCAATGATCAGCCTGACTCTATTCAGGTAACAAAGATAGTTTGTATCTAACATGTCAACATAATTGTATGTTAACTTGTTACTCATAAGCTGTATTTGTTACAGGCCAACTTGGAGACACACTTTCAGGGGGAAGAAAACCTGTCCACCCCCTTGAATCAAGAAGAGGTTCCTCCAACCTCAGAACATCAAGAAGAGCCTGTCCCACAGGTAGTAAAAGTTAACTCTGAACAAGAAATAACTAACTAAAATTGCTCTTATGTTCTAATATTCTTAATGCCTCTTCTTAGGCTCCAACTGAGGAAGTAGTGGTGGTGGAACCAACACCCCAAAACCTAGAGATTCCGTGTTTAAAAGCTTTCTGAGGAAGTATTTACTGAGCCTTCTGCTGAGAAGGTAAGTAATCAGTAATAGTCTTCTTCAATGAATGCTCTGGAAAACCCACTACTAAAATCTCTTATGTTTGTTCTTACAGGCCCAGTCAGAAGAACAATTGGATGGAGAAACAGTTGTGTCATCTCCTCCAAAAGAAACTAAAATCCGAACAAGCAAGATTCGCAGAAAAGGTGCCAGAAACCCCCGAGGTTTCTGAGGAACATGCTACTGAGCTTCCTCACTTGGACGTAAGTGAAGTCTCAGAAAGCACTTTTCCACCTATCTTTTCTGTTAAAAGTTTCTAAACATGTTTGATTTTAACTCTCAGGTTCAAGCAGAAAGAAAGGTTGATGAGGATAAAACTTCTCCTCACACCAAAGTATCTGAGGCCTTCTGTGCCCAAGCAAGCAAAAATCCAAGCAGATGAGCCTAGTGTTTCTACACAGGTATGCTCAGAAAGCTCACTTCTGCACACAGATACTAACACAAGTGGTTTGAACAAAACTAACTTGAACACTTTCTTTCAAGCTCAAAGTCTAGTGCCAGTTGATTTACTCAAGGCCTTCCAGAAGCACACCTTAAAGAAACATCTCAAGTGCTTCAGACAATGGCAGAAACTCAGAAAGGCTGACCTTTCTGAAGTAGCCAGAGTAATCGACGTCCCAGAAAAGAGAGCAATTGCCCTAAATTTGGAGGATTATATCCATGCATTGTTCCCTACAGAGTCCTACTCATTTGCCACTCTAATGCATGAAGACTTCATTCATGAAGTAGCACAAAGACTTATAGCAGATTTCAAGTCTGCGGATGCTCAAACCCAAGAGCAGATGGTTACCCATCCTACCTTGCCCAACAAGCTCACTACTTATCCTGCTGAACAAGAAGAAGTTAATGGGAGGATGATTACATTCCCAAATGTGATCAACCTAGTTTCAGAAGATGATGAGGAGATGGACGAAAATGATTATCAAGAACCTTCCTCTGAGCATCCAAACCAAGAAACAAAGAACAAGAGTGATGATGATGATGATCAGAATGATGATCCCCAACCTGGACAAGGCGGGATTCAGAAAGCTAGCAAAGAGAGTGGAGAAAAGGCTACTCCCTCAATTGCTCAGAAAGCTCCATCATCATCACCTCCCAAGTCTCATCAAGATACCCAACAAGCTGAGCCCAATGATGCCATAGAAGAAATTTCAGCTGCTGAGTTTAGGATTGAACAACTCAGAAAGGTATTGGAAGAAGAGAAGAGAATCAACATTGAGACTCAAGCTCTTGTTGATAAAAAGGAAGCCAAAATCAAAAAGCTCGAAGAAGCTAATGCCAAAGAATTGGCACTCCTAGATGAGAAAAGAAATTTGAAGAATGCCATTGTTGTCACAGCTACTGAAATAGACGCAATGGATGACAATGATGATGAAGAGCATGATGCTGAGACTGGATCAGAAAGACCTTCTACATCTTCTCATAAGGCCAGCACACTTGATGGAAAGCAGAAAAAGATTGTCAATCTGCAAACAATCCAAGAAAAGGATTATGATAGTGTTGCAGAAACCCACAACTTGATTACTGAAGCAGAAGATGAGAGACTTGTCACTTAGCACAAAAGAGCCCTACTTGCTCCTCATATATTCTCTGCACCAACTAGTTCAAGAAGTGAAGAGCACCGTGCAAGGAACAGTGTCTTTTTAGAACTCAGAAAGACACTAGTTGCCCAAGATACAGAAGTGTTAAAATCCATCCCAGAAGAGATGAAGCCTTTGGCTGCTGCTTTACTCAACAGAGCAACCAGCATCGCTCTCTCTCAGAAAGACCTAGGGTTGGTCAGGGATGAGGATTGTAACAATGCTAATGCAGCATTGAATGAAGCCAGCCATGTTGTCCTGCAAGCCAACGCCATCCTAAGGCCGCTTGAAGAGCTCAACAGAAAGGAGCAGGAACTGGTTAGACAGAAGAACGAGCTGAAGAAGGAACTTCAAGAATTAGTCAGGGTGCACAACAACCTCCAGAAAAACTTTGAATCACTCTCTGAAGCTTATGCTATCATGAGTCAGTCATTCATGACTAAGGGGGAAGAAGAGATGCCTCAGAAAGGCAGAGGAAGAAAAATAAAACAATCAAATCCTCCCTCCTCAAGTCAACTTGTCATTAAGGACACCACTGGAGACACCCTTGCTGAAGAAGTTGTTCCAGATCAACGTATGGTCACTAGGGGAACCAAGTCCCTTAGAATCTCAGAAGAGAAGAAGACTTCTGAAGAAGAAGAAAAGGAAGAAGGAGAAGTAAGAGGCCAAGAAAGCTGCAAGTCTCCAATTTTGGACTACAATGATGATGAGGATTCGATGAACATCCACTTCACAAGAAAAGAAGACAAGCAACTTCACAACCTCCTCTCGCAAAGAAAGTTCTTAGCGCCTGTAACTCCTTCCGCAACACCAAGTCTATACAAGGAACATCCACCAAAGACAAGGTGAAGAAAGGGTTAGAGGATCTCTCGACGGAAGGCCACCAAATGTAAAAGCAAGAAGGATTTCGGTTATGTAATAAACAATGAAACACATCAAGAAAGGCTAACTGATGCCCACATTGAGTATATGAAGACTAGTAATGAAGAATCTTCATATAGGTGCTCAACAAGAGAGGGTATCGATTCTAGAACTACAACATCTACTTGTCAATGATAAGTTTCAACTCCCATCCTCAACCAGATCCGAAATGGAGAGAAGGTGTAATTGCTAAAACCCGAGCACCTTCATGCCCGGTTAAACTTTGAAATAGAAAAGAGGAATGAAGCCGTAAAGATGGATCTTTCTTCTCGCCCTTAACCAAAACCGATGATGTACACAAGGTAAGAAAACTAGATGGTAGCTAAAGAAGAAGAAAAACTAGGTGTTTCAACCCATGAGTCATTCTATATGACATCGATGAATACCTAGATGATATACACTATCCGGAAGAAATATACAAGTATTTCAACCTATCTCACCGCAAGTAGACCATGCCCGGTCTGGGAAAGTACTTCCGGTCAAACATTTTCATGGAAGAATCACAAGCTTGGCAAGAGTTACCATAAAATATGTGACTTATCCGTAAAGATGAGCTCTCCGGAAGGATTCTTTATGACTATGTCCAAGAATGCGAAAAGTGGATGATCATGTCAATCGATCCGAAGAAGGTGCTAAAGAACTTGAGGTATATGAACCCAAGTTGTGTTTCTGAAGACTTGAAGACTAGTAACATTAGAATACTCTTTTGGAACTTGGACTCTCCTTTGTTCTAATTTACTTAGTATGTTTTATTACTTTTTGTAATCTTGCTGATTGTTTCTGAAATTCTCTATCTGTAAAAGTTGCATCTTACTCTGTAATCTGTACCTATCTGAAGATCATACTCTCAGATACATTTTAATAGATGACAACTTATCAGCAAAGATCACTTCTTGTGATTTGGTTGATGTTTACTTTTTGTACTTAATTCAACTAAAATTGAATATCATTTGAAATGATTAAGTGGTGGATTGTTTTCTCTTCCATGATTACAATTTTGTAATAGGACTTGAAAGATAGTCATGGATGACTGATCAAAAAAGGGGAAATTTGTTAGGAATATCTGTTAGTATTTTGATCACTCATCACATGTTCTTATCTTAGCCAGAAAGGTGATTAAGTGCTCTTGGTTCACTTGAACATTGTAAAAGAGGAAATCACTGAGTATGATTAGTCTAGTAAATCTTGTATTAGGATTATAGGTCTCTGAGTGTAATTTTTATTTCAAGAAGACCATGAAGATCAATCCTAGCAATGGAGCTTTTCTGAAGATTAGAAGACTGAAGATTGCACAAGGTTTATGAAGACACAAAGGTTTAGTCTAACTCAGAAAGACTATGTCCTTAATCCTTTCTTAAGTATATTAACTTATTTTCGGGATATGATTCTGGACATATGACATCATGAGTATGGAGCATGCAAGCCATCAGAAAGGCTCATGTATCCGTTGAGACTAAAGGACAATGATAAAGATTATGCATTAAATGCATCGTAAATGTCGCAAAAAGCAGTCCTCTCTGAAAAATGAGATAGTGACTTCTGAGTACATAGTTCAAGATATAAACGGATATAATTTGATAGAGAGCACAACGAATACAATTCAAACGCCTCTCAAATTTATCTATATATATCACACACTTAGATGCTTGAAGAACATACCTTAGAACGCTCTATCTTGCAAGCTTACCATCAAGCAAAGTATTCTCTCAAGCACTCTACTATCCTTTCTGAAAGCTTTCGTCATTGAAGAATCACTAGTAGTTCTAAGTTGTCTGAACCTTAACAAGAGATTGTTATTCGTGAAAGAGTTGAACTATCGATACCATTTCAAAATCATTCTCCGTAACGGACACCAATTACTGGGTCAAGAAGAGCGCATCGTCATCCACCGAACAAGTGTATTAAGTAGTCTTGTTCTATTAGGCTCTCCGAAAACATAATCAAAAAGTTATACGAAGTTTTCTGACAAAACCTTATAACCAACACCATCAAGGCGTGGAGTAGAGGAAGTACTTGATTTGGGAAATCAGGGAACAACTCCAAGGTTATCTAAGTAGAGGAAGTACTTAGCTCTAGGAGCTGGGGAATAACTCAGGGGGAACATTTGGTTGGGAACCATTTGTTTAGGAATCTTAGAATAGGATTATTGTAAGGTGAACTCAATTATCTGTTCTAGTGAATTCTAGGTCTCAGAAAGACCGAAGTGGATTAGTTGGAGGATTACGCCACCTCCAGATACCACTATACTTGCTGTGTTATTTACCTTCAGATTTACATTTCAGAAAGCACACACACACTTACTTATTGTTTCGCACTTACCTATCTTAAAGTCTTCCAGGCTCGAATTTAAGTATCGAAACCCCTGTGTTTCGAGAATCGTGTTTATCGACAAAAGTTTTAAAAGACTATTCCCCCCCCCCCCTCTAGTCTTTTACTTTGCCGTTATCTGGACCAACAGTTATTCTTCCCCTTTTAGTTAGGAAAAAAAAATTATTGACAAAACAGATATCTGAGAGGTCAATTACCTCCGTTGGAGGCTCAAATACTTGTCTCTCAGAGACTTGTGCAGTCTCTGGAATCTTTTGTTGTGATGAAGGCCTTGATGCCTCATCAATTTTCATATGTTGTGAGGATTGAGTGGCAATTCCTCAAGAAATTCTACTTCTTTTGAACTCATTAAGTAGAATGTTTTAGTTTGAGAAAATGAATGAGATTTGTTCTTTGAAGAATATAGATATCTGAATGAAATACCTTCTCCGCAGAAGGTTCAGATATTTGTTCCTCGAGAGACCTTGAAGTCTCCGGATTCTTCTCTAAAGAGATAGACTTTTCGCCTCTTCATTCTTCTTCTCGCTTGGAGCCTATTAGAAACAAACACTTATTAATCAAGTGTATAAAGTACATATCCGAGTTATATCTTAAGGAATTATTTTCACCGTGAGATGTGCCCTCCTTAAGTGGTGAGGCTATGGAAGCCTCCTTCTCGATTCGGGGTAAGCTTTGCCTTCCTCTTGTTGTTGTGTTCTAAATCACCAGAACAAAGAAATTATAATAAGTAACAAGATTTAGGCATAAGTTATCACAAGTAAAGAGTTAAACCATTCAGCTACCTGAGCAATGTCAGGCTGATTGGTCTCTGGAACTTGTGAAGTTTTCATGCGTTGGTCTTGTTGTTCTTAGACCACTTCTTTGTTGGAAGTTTCAGGTACTTTAGACCTTTCCTGAGTATGCAACTCAGATGCCTCCCCTGGTTGATCATTCTGAGTAGATGTCTCAGTTTGATCCCTCTTAATGAGTTGGGGAACCTGCACTTTTGCAGGATTTTCTTCAGCAATGAAAGATGCTGGTATCTGTAACTCAAGTACCATTTCAGCAGTATCCACATCTGGCTGTTGTGGTTGTTGTGCTTGAGATGCACTTTGAGTCGAGGCAATGGCAGTATCCTCCAACACTAGTGTATCACTCATCAGAGCATCTTCAATATGCTTCAGTCTTTCGTGTTCTGGTGGTGTAATTTGTCCAGTGACCTTGGACACAGTTTCTTCTTCAGCAACCTTTGAAATAGATGCTTGTTCAGCAACCTGTGGTGTAGGTTGTTAGGAATATCTGTTTAGATTTTGATCAGCAACCTAATGACTTATCTTACCTCAGAAAGGTGATTAGTACTCTTAGTTCACTTGAACACTGTAAAAGAGGAAACTCACTAAGTATGATAGTCTAGCAAATCTTGTATAGGATGTTAGGTCTCGAGATGTAATTTTTATTTTCTGAAGAAGACCAACAAGAAGGCATCCAGCATGAAAAGTTCAACAGATTTGAAGATTTGAAGACTGCACAAGATTGCTGAAGACAGGGGTTTTTCAGATACCTATGTCCAGATATCTTGGAAAAACAAGTGTTTTGAAACACACAAGTTGCAAAAGATATCTGAGCATAAAAGGTTTCTGAGACAAGGAAAGTGCCCACAGATATCTACACTCAGATACCTTGGACATAAAATATGCTTCTGAAAAAGAAACATATTATAACAAGTTGTTTAAACAAGTGGTATCTGAAGCTATGATGATCTCTGGAAAAGAACATGCAAAGTTTCAGAAAACTTTGATTGTATAAAGATCTCTGATAGCATGCATAGTTCCGTTGGCACTACATGACAAAATATAGTACAGTGCATTAAATGCGCAGACAGAAATGTCTGAACAAAAACGGTAGCTTCTGAAGAAGAAGACAAACATGTTACAATACTATATTCAGATATCAATAGTTTGAATTTTATTTAAGCCTAACAGATACTATTCAAACGGCACTCAAATTCATCTATAAATATCAACACTTAGACTGCTTGAGAACACACCTTAGAACACACTGAACTTACATTGACTACTCACACAAGCGCTCTCAAGCAAACTACTTACCTTCATATCTAAGTTTCATTCTCTTGAAAACTTACCATAGACTTGGGTCAGTAGAGAACAAGATACCATACATTGAAAAGTGTATTAAGTATACTTGATTCACAGAGCTATCTGAATAACTGAAAAAGTTATTAAAGAAGCTCACCTGACAAACAAACCTAAAACCAACACCATATACGGCGTGGAGTACATGAAGTACTTCGTTTGGGAAACTAAGGAATAACTCCAAGGTTGCTGAGCACAGGAAGTACTTAGCTTGGAAAGCTAAGGAACAAATTTCAAAAGGTTTCGACACAGAAGTACTTCGTGAAAGTGGGAATAACTCAGGGGGAACACTTGGTTGGGAACCTAGTGCATTTAGGAATCAAGAAAAGATATCTGTAAGGTTACATCATTTATCTTAGTGGATTCTAGGTCTGAGAAAGACCGAAGTGGATTAGCTGAAGGATTACGCCACCTTCAGATACCACTATAAAAAGACTTGTGTTATTTACTTTCTGCAGCTTATTACTTGTTTTACTTACAATTCAAAGTACTTACACTTATCTTGCTGAACATGTGCACTTATCTTAGAAGTCTTTCGCTGATATCTGAGAAACTGTGCTTATCGACAAAAGTTTTTAAAAGACTATTCACCCCCCCCCCCCTTCAGTCTTTTACTTTGCCGTTATCTGGACCAACAAGTGGTATCAGAGCGGGAGGTTCTCAAGCCTTCTGCACTAAACCTAGATCCCAGATAAGTGCCCACTAACTGCTTTTCACCTACACTTGATTCGTTTTTTTAGTGTGTTTGCTGCAGGATGTCTTTAAGTGACGCCCCAATTCTCAAGCCAGAGAATTATGATAAATGGAAGAACAACATGATGCTCCACCTAGAAGCCATCGGATTTAAAATGATCAAGTAATAAAGAATGGCCCAATAATCATTCAACAACTCAAGCAAGTCATGAGGTTTCTAATGGTAGAGACAGAGAACAAAGTGATGGTTCTTCATGCATGATGCATCAACCAAAGGAGACCCGCCACCAAGTTATTTACTTAACCAAAGCTCAGAGAACTCGGACATCAAGATGCCAAGAGAAATAGATCGATGGACAGTTCGTAATATCATCATACGTTTCTACTCAGAGCACATACAAGGTAAACTGTGCAAAACGACGAAAGTGGCTCGCAACCGATTGAAGAAATCTGTGGCACCAAAAAACAAAGGAAAATAAGTTCAAGTTTTGAAGCTAAAATTCCAAAACTTCAAACAAGGTCCCACAGAGACTCTTGAAGAACTAGATTTCCATAACACTTATGAGTGACATGGTCACTTGGTGAAAGTAATAGATATACCCAAATGTAAAAGATTAAAACAATTGTGAGAAGTCTAAATCATAACCGGAAACACAAAGTTTTTCTACTTTAACCAAGGAATGCCAGATATCACCCTGTGGAACTTTTCTCTCACCTTGCATCGCTGACTATGAGACAACTCAAAGGAACAAACAATCGAGAAGTTGCAGTGTTGCTCTAGTTGCTCAAGGAACTTCAAAAGAAGAAAGGCAAGGATGTGATCGAGGATGCTCTTGTCAGAAGCAAATGGGAAAATATGTCACGAGAAATTGAGAGAAGAAAAGCCAAAGAGAAGTCAAAAAGCATCTAGGCTCAAACTATCACCAAGACAAAATATGCAAAGCTCACGAACAAGCTTACCGTAAAGCATCAAGCATCGAGGAAGGTAAATCGGAAATGATATATGTTTCTATTGTCAGAAACCTGGTCATTTCAAGAAGGATTGTCCTGCCTTCAACAAACTCAAGACAGGTGACAAGAAAGATAGAAGAATCTTCAAAAGAAGTCAAAGACCTATGAAGGAAAAAGATTCAACTCCAACTGGATGCTCTAGATATTGAGTCCGATTCCGAGGATGAGGATTCAGATGATTCCACACTGCCTTCCCCAGAAATATGCGTTGTTTCTCATGAAGTAATTGACTTTGGTCAAAAGAAGAAAGAAGTGTGTGGAATGGCTGAAGAAATCTTCCCGGATATCTCCAACATTGAACCTTGTCTAATGGCTGATGAGGTAACACATACTTCCTGTTATACTTATGAAAGTGATGACGAAGGAATCACAGAACTGGAAAATCTCAGAAAAGAAATTGATCTTTATAAAAGAAAATTTCTAATGTTCCGAGCTAGAGCCGAAAATTTCGAAGAAGAAAATAATTCTCTTGCAAAGGAAAATTCTAAATTAATCAAGATATCTGAGAAAAAGGATGCTGAAAATGCATTTCTCAAGGCTCAGATATCTGAGACCGAAAAGTCACATAAAGAAGCAATGGCAAATCTTCAAAAGAAATGTGAAGGTCTTCTTTCTGAGAATAAGGAACTCAAAAAGAAAGAACTATCCTTTCAATCTTATGCCAAAGCTAGTGACACTCTTAGTGAAGTATAATCTTATTTATAGAGATCCTTCAGAAAAGAGAGGACTTGGGCTGGACACACACACACACAGATAGTTCCACCACTCTGAATAAGAGTAATGAAGGACTAACATTCGTCAGTGCTCAGCAAGGTGATTCCCAAACAGTCTACAGTATCGGTCAAAAAGCTAAGATTGTTGACAAAGGAAAGGCAGTTGCGACCAAGCCTTTGTGGGAAAAACAAGTCCAAAAGGAAACTGTGGGAAATGTCTCTGAAAAGAAACATAACACTGAGAAGTGCAATCACCCACAGTGCTATGTCACTCAAAAAGAAAAAATTGCAGGAGCTGGCAAATTTTCTTATGTCATATTTTTTGGAAAGAAAATTGATCATCCAGAGACTAGCAAAGCTGCTGAGAAGAGATCTCAGACAGCATCAGGTGCTCGGAATGGTATTGGCTATAAATCCATTGGGAAACAACTTGCTTGAGAATACAAACAAGAGCAAGAACGATGGTTAAAGGCTAGAATTGCTCACAGCAATTATCAGAAGTGGAAGATAAATCAAGCCACTGAAAATCTGAATGCCAGGGCTAGAAGAAATCTGGCTAGGAAAGCTAAGTTTGTTGAAAAGCGACTTTAACTGACAGGTATCTGAAAGCACCAAATGGAGCACCTAGGAACACACCAAGGAAGAAAATAGTTCTTAACAACAATGATACTAATCATTTAACTAAGATTCCTCCTTATGTTCCTGTTAGACAAAAGAATGCTTCTAAGAAATTCATTCAAAAATGGATTCCTACAGGAAGATTCTTTAATCCAGATGGTTCCATTGTTGGTATGAGAACCTAATCTCATGTTTCCCTGTTGTGCAGAACACTCTAAAGACTAACTCAAAGTGGCATTTTGATAGTGGATGTGGGAAGCACATGACAGGAGACAAAGCAAATCTGATTAACTAAAAAAATGCAATGATGGACCAATTATCAGGTTTGCTGGAGGAGATGAAAATCCAACCATAGGTTTTGGCAATTTGAAGTTCGGCGCCCTCACAATCTCTGAAGTACTTCATGTAAAGAGATTGAAATATAATCTCCTAAGCATGAGTCAACTAGTAGACAAAGGGTACACTGTCAAGATCAAGTCAAAACTATGTAAAGTGATTGACAATGAGTCAAAGCATACCTTGGTTGCAAGGCGAAGGAAATCTTTATGTTGCGATTGGGCATCCACCACAACCAAGAATGTCTCATGGTGAGTCAATCTGCCACACTAAAGAAAATTGGCTATGGCATAAAAGAATGAGTCACTTGAATTTCAAAACTCAATAAACTAGCCAAGAAAGAGTCAGTGGTTGGTTTACCCAAAATGGCATATAGAAAAGAAGGTGTATGCTCAGCTTGCCAAATGGGAAAACAATCCAAAACATCTTTCAAGTCTAAAACTAGACATTCCAGTGAAAGTCCACTACAAATGTTACATATGGATCTGCTTGAATCCTCAAGAATTAGTTATGCAGGAAAGAAGTATGGTCTGGTTGTTGTTGATGATTACTCAAGATTCACTTGGGTTGTCTTTCTCAAACACAAATCTAATGCAAGGGCTGAGATACCTAACTTGTTGAATAAGCTCGAAGTCATGAAAAATGACAAGGTATCTCAGAATCGTAATGCACCATGGTACCGAAGTTTGTGAACCAAAGATATCAAAGAGTTTTGTACTTGCAAAGGTATACAACATCAACTATCTTCAGAAGGACACCACAACAAAATGGTGTTGCCGAAAGAAAGAATAGGACCTCGAAAGAAGCAAAGAAGAACAATGCTTACGACATCAAATAAGTGAAATCTATTGGGTTGAAGCTGTAAACACATCATGCTACACTCAAAATAGATGTCTGATTAACATACACCATGACAAAACTCCGTATGAGCTTTTCATTGGTAGACCCCCTAGTATCAAACATCTAAGGGTGTTTAGTTGCAGATGTTTCGTTCTTAACAATGGAAAAGAATACTTGAGAACATTTCAACCAAAGGCAGATGAAGGAGTATTTCTTGGTTATTCTCTGAATAGCAAAGCCTACAGAATCTACAACAAAAGAACGCAAAAGATCGAAGAATCTATTCATATAGTATTCTATGAAGGAAACAAGAAAGTACTCTTGAATGATGATCTCTCAGATAGGTTCAAAGAACTAATGATTAAAGATTCTGAAAACGGATCCTCAGAAGGAAACAATTCTATCATTCAAATAGAGGATGAGTCTGACGATGAAAAGCAACCTATGCTTAGTAACAACCAGATGACTCTAAGACATGATAAAGAATTTCCTATGAGAATTCCAGAAATGGAACAAAGCATCGAGAACCTTCATCATGAAAAGGTATCTGAAAATGAGATTGCTGAAATGCAAAATCCAGATATCTCTAACACTGAAAAAGTGTCAGATATCCATGACATTTCCCATGTGTTAGATATCCCAGATACTGCACAAGTATCTCATCAAGATCATATTGATTCACATTCAAATCAAATTGATATTGATCCTACTAGTTCAAAACCCATTATGAAATGGATAAGAAATCATCCTTCAAAAGATGTGATTGGTCCCATAGACCAAGGAGTTAGAACTAGAAGAGCAATCGCTGAAAATGCAAGTTGTCTCTATGGATGTTTCATCTAAAAAATTGAACCAAAGACTATAGAAGAAGCATTAAAAGATCAAGACTGGATATCTGCTATGCAAGAAGAGTTGGATCAATTTGAGAGAAACAAAGTCTGGAAACTGGTTCCATTTGCTGACGGAATATCTGTAATAGGAACCAAGTGGGTTTTCAGAAACAAAATGAATGAGTCTGGTGAAATAACCAGAAACAAAGCTAGGTTGGTTGCCAAGGATTTACCTGCATCAAGGACTAGATTTTGATGAATCTTATGCACCAGTTGCAAGATTGGATGCAATAAGACTCTTTCTAGCCTTTGCACCTCATAATGACTTTACAGTTTATCAGATGGATGTCAAGAGTGCATTTCTAAATGGTGAACTAGCTGAGGAAGTCTATGTTGAGCAACCACCAGGTTTTGAAGTTTCCTCAAAAAGTAGGATGGTCTATAAGCTTCAGAAAGCTCAGATGGGTCAAACAAGCTCCAAGAGCATGGTATGATACATTGGCCAGATACCTACTAGAAAGTGGCTTCAAGAAATGAGATGTTGACAATACACTCTTCACACTGAACCATGACGGGAAACTATTTTTAGTTCAAGTATATGTTGATGACATTATATTTGGATCTAAAGACAAGCAACTTTGTGATGATTTTGCTGAACTCATGAAATGTAAATTTGAGATGAGCATGATGGGAGAATTGAATCACTTCCTAGGGCTGCAAGTTAAGAAACTCAATGATGGAATATTCATTAGTCAAACAAAGTATGCAAAGGATATGCTCAATAAGTTCAATCTAAAGCCTTCTGAAAAGAATGCTAAGATACCAATGAGCATTGGAACCAAAATGACCTATACTGAATCTGACAAGAGTGTTGAAGAACACAAGTATAGGAAATTGATTGGATCTCTACTATACCTCACTGCAAGTAGACCTGCTATTCAATATGCAGTTGGAGTGTGTGCTAGATTTCAGACAAATCCAATGCAGTCACACTACAACATTGCTATGAAAATATTAAGGTATGTAAAAGGTACTGTAGAAGTTGTATTGTGGTATCCAAAAGAGAGTGGATTGAGTTTGGTTGGCTATTCAGATGTCGACTATGCTGGATCATTGCTTGATAGAAAAAGCACCTCAGGAACTTGTCAATTTCTTGGTGATAGATTAATATCATGGTTCAGCAAGAAACAAAATTCAATTGCCACATCTACCATGTAGGTCAATATATTGCTGGGTGTTGTGCTTCACAAATATTGTGGATACAACAACAACTTAAAGACTATGGACTCAATGAAGAGAAAACTCCCATTTTCTGTGACAACACAAGTGCCATTGCCATATCTCAGAATCCTAAGTTTCATGCAAGAACAAAGCACATTGATGTTAGACACCACTTCATCAGAGACCATGTTGAAAAAGGCAATATAGAGATACTCAAGATTGGCACTGAAGACCAACTTGCAGATATCTTCACTAAGCCACTACAAGAAAGTAGATTCTTAGCCTTAAGACACAGTCTGGACTAATGGAGCTACCAAAGAACTGAAAAAGTTCAGAGAAGAGATATCTGAAAAAGATATCAAAAGAGAGAGAAAAGGTATCTGGAACGGGTATCCATAGAAGAGGTATCTGGAACGGGTATCCAGAGAAGAGGAATCTGGAACGGGTATCCAGAAACTAAAGGCTAAAGGGTAAAACGGCTGTTCAAAGATTTCTGAGACGGGTACTCAGATATCTGGATCCCTCAATGAAGGGGAACACAAAAGAGTACAACTGTCTGCAGTCAACTACTCTCTTAAAATTTGTATTATTTCTATCTCTGTGTAAAACTTGGATAAATACCAAATGTGAGATAAATTCAGATGCAAACAGTGTTCTTGGTCATACAGAAACATGATTCAGAAAGCTAATAGCCAAAATTCATTAAATGGACACAATTACATTTGTTGATTGTGATCATTGCTGAAGAAGCAATGGTGACCCTTGATGAATCACGTATTGATCTTTACGGCAGAGATTAACTCTCAGAAATAGTGGATCGTTAAAATTCGACAGGCCCACTATGCATTTAATGCCAACAAGCTTTTACTCACGCCTCGCAATTCGTATACTTACACACAAAATTAATTTGTATGTATATGTCTGTGGAGATTACATTGTTATATATATGGGATTTCGCAAAAGAAATTACTACTTAATCCAACATACAGACTTGCACAAGAATAGCAAAAACTCTTCTTCAACCTCTGCAAATCTCTGTTAGTTCTTCTACAAAGAATTACTAATCTCTCACCCAAATCTCTTTCTCATTTTTCAAAAACTTCTCTATTTAAAGAGATGGCTCCCAAACTTACTTCCACTCAGAAATCCCAAGCTACTACTGGTACTGCTGAAAAGCAAGCACTAGTGCTAGTTATAACAAACAATCGGTTGATCGGAGAATTCGACCCTGATCATTGGACTTCAAATCACAGGATGATTTTGGGTGGTGCCATGATTGAGGAATACCTGGTAGCCGCAATAGAAAACCAGACTGACAGGAAGTTGGTACTTGATATGCTTGAAAAGGCAAAAATCAAGGGTTTTCTATCTGCTCTTCCCAGTGAAGTTTCTTCAATAGATGTTCTGGAGTTTTACAACAACTCCACAATTATTTCCAAGGTCTCTGAAGGCACTGAGATAGTGTCTATCAAGACCAAAGTCCAAGGACAAGAAATCTCGCTGACGTAAAACTTTTCTCAGTGAGTCGCTTGAACTTCAAAATCTTGGAAAGGATTTTGAAATTGACACCAAGGATGAAGATCTCCTTGAAGGTGTGAAGCAACTTTAAAGAATGTGTGATCTTGATAAACCGTATACACCCATCGACTTTAAGCTTACGACATATGGACCGTACATCTTTTGGTCCATCGGGATGTGTCAGCATGTATACTTCACAGATGCTTTGATGGTCTACAAGGAGGTGTGACCGATAAGCCAAGAACGCTGGATGATGATGTTCTTATTGAGCCAACAAGACAAAAGGTCGGAAAACCCTTTTAATTGGGGAAGTACGCCTTCATGAAATTTGTGAAGAAGATATGGCTTTGAGCCTAAAATCGTTAAGGGCCTTGTCGAGCCAAAAGCCACAAGAAGCTATGGACCGAAAATATGTTACTTATCGGAATGCCTTCGCATTGAGCTCGAGAGACGGCAGACATTGCCAACAAAGAACTACTCTACAAATAATGAATATACAAACTTGATGAAAAGGTTATCGGATCTCGTAAAGGTTCCAAGAAGCGAAAGATCAAGAGGTATATGAGGGAAAAGTTATGACAAGAAGCCCGTAACTTCACGTAAGAAGTCTCATTGAAAATCAAGGCACACCCATCGAGGTTGTCGATTCCTCAGATACTAACGTCAGCAGATGAACTCATCAATGAAGATGAACTCATCAATGCCGCAAAGAGGCATCGCCATCGAACAAGTAGATTCAAGAAGAGAAAGTGCTTTAAATGTGAAGACTATTACGTAAAGCCTTCGATGAACTCATAAATGCCGAAACTTCAAGCTCTTTTCGCAGAAGTAGCAGGGATTGTTGATAACTCTGTTCTAGATTTCGATGATGAATCGGACGAGGAGAAGATCCCATCCCCCAAGGTTGCTGAAAAAGTAACCAAGGCAAAGGGGAAGAACAAAAGGTCCAAGGTTGCTGAGAAAGCAACTAGCTTAAAGGTTGCTGAGCAAGCACCTATAGCAAAGGTTGTTGGTGCCAACACACCATCAGGGAAAGTCACATACAAACAACTTCAAGAAGCCCTGATGAGTGGTGACCTAGTGTTGGTAGACGCTGATGTCAACACCACACTTAAAAATCTGGAAGAGCTCTCAATCGCCAAACTTCGCCTGCACAACCACAATAACCACAACCACAACAGCCACAAGTGGTTGATGAAATGGTGAGTGAACTCCATTTCGACATGCCAGCAATGCAATATGCTGAAGAAAATCCTGCAAATGAGCAGGTTCCCCAACTCCAAGAGAGGGATCAAACTGAGACACCTACTCAGAATGATCAACCAGGGGAGGCAACTGAATTAGCCACTCAAGAAAAGGTTGAAGTACCTCAAACTTCCAACAAAGAAGCAACACTGGAACAACGAGACCAACTCATGGAAGGGTCACAAGTTCCAAAGACCACTCAGCCTGACATTGCTCAGGTAGCTGATTAGTTTGTACTTGTGAATTTCTTTGTGTTTTCTGTCTTGTTAACTAATAAAGATTCTTTGTTACAGCCTGAATTAGAAACAAAAGAACAAGAGGAAGCTGCAAAGCTTGCCTCAGAATCTGAGAAGGAGGCTTCCATAGCCTCACCACTTAAGGAACAAGAGCCTGTCTCACAGGTAGAAAACAGTTCCTTAAGATATAACATCTCAGATATGTGCTTTATACACTTGACTAACACTACTAAGTGTCTGTTTCTAATAGGCTCCAACTGAGAAGAAAAATGAAGAGACTGAAAAGTCTATCTCTTCAGAAAAGAATCCAGAGACTTCCAAGGTCTCTGAGGAACAAGTATCTGAACCTTCTGCAGAGAAGGTATTTCATTCAGATATCTATAATCTTCAAAGACAAATCTCTGATCATTTTTCTCAAACTAACACTTTCTACTTAAACATGTTCAAAAAGAAGTAGAAGTTGCTGGGGAATTGCCCGCTCAATCCCCACAACAAATGGAAATTGATGACGCATCAAAACCTTCATCACAAGAAAATTTCCGAGATCGCATGTCTCGAGCAACAAGTATCTGAGCCTCCAATAGTGGAGGTAATTGACCTCTCAGATATCTGATTCTGAAAATAGAACTTTTTCTTGATAAAATTTCCTAAGTGTTATGTTTCTAATCTCAGGTTCAAAAAGAAAGAGAGGATGCTGAGGATCAGACTTCCAAGTCTCCTCCTCACACCAAGATATCTGAGGCACCTGGAACCTCAGTAGTCCAACCGTCTGAGCCTGTTGTCAAGACAGTAACATAGATATCTGACTACTCTAAAACTCAGATATCTACACAAGTTTTGAAACTAATTCAAAAATCTCTCTTTCAGGTTCAAAGTAGTGCCAAGAAGGAGTCAAATGATGACTATAAAAACCTTCTTCCCTTCTTCAAGACTCATACCTTGCCAAAGCATATTCAATGCTTCAAGAAATGGCAAAGATTAAGGTGCTCTGATCTCTCTGAAATACTGAGAATCACAGATCAACCAACAAGACAAGCACGAGCTCTTGATCTGAAAAATTATATCCACGCAATGTTCCCTACTGAACAATATCAAGTTGCGACCTTAATGCGTAAGGATTTTTCCAAGAAAGTGGCACACAAATTGGTGCAAGCCTTCAAACAGGCAGATGGTCAGACCAAATTGCAGATGGCATTCAAGCCAGTCCTGCCCCAGACACTACAATTTATTCCTTCTGAACAAGAAGAGGTTAATGGGCAAATGATCACTATTCTAGAAGTGATCAATCTGGTCTCTGAAGATGAAGAAGAGAAGGAAACTGACGAAAATGACTATGAAGATTTTCCTTCTGACCATCACAAGGATGAGGATGATAAAAAGGATGATGATGATGCCCCTGCACCAGGGACGGGAGGAATTCCACAAGTAAACAATGCCTCAGCTGCTGACAAGCACACTGAGAGGACATCACAGCAATCCCCTCCCCCATCACCTCAGAAATCTACCCATCCATCTTCCCAACAATAAAAAGACACTACTGAACAAGTAGTTGAGCACTCTGATGAAACAACTCAGAAGATATTAAATACTCAAACCAGAACTGCTCAACTCAAACAACTGTTGGAAGAAGAGCAACAGCTCCATCTTCAACTTGAAGAAGAGCTAGTTAAATCCAGAGATAAGCTCAATCAACTACAAGATCAATACTTACAAGAGACAGTAGCTTACTCTGAGGTTAAAGAGATCCAGGATGCTGTAAATGGAATTGCTAAGGAGCTAGATACTGAAGAAGTATCTAAAGAAAAGCATGATGCTAAGGCTGCATTATCAGCAAAAGACATACCATCCTCCTCTCAGAAAGGAAAGAAGCCCATCTCTAAGATGGTTGCTGGACTGGAAAATCTTGAAAATGTCCAAGAGGATGAAGATCACTGGGCTAATGACTCAGATGATGAAGAAGACAAGACTTTGGCAGAACACCGCAATGAACACTTAGCGGTTTCTCATCTGAAAAGGAAGCTAATTGCTCCTGAAGTTTTCAACAAACTGCCAAATGTCCACTCCCATGAATATATGAATAGATATCAAGTTTTGGCACATCTTAAAAGGGAGATGTCTTCACAAAACAAAGAAGTAATTGCCTCCGTCCCCTCAGATATGCAGAAATTTACTGAGCTCATCACTCAGAGAACAACCAGTATGATCATTGCTCAGAAAGATCTGGGAATGGTAAGGGACGATGATGTGTCATTAGCTGAAAAAGCTTTTCATGAGGCAAGTTACACTGCTGGAAAAAGCAGATGCCATACTAGGCCCATTGGCAGAGCTCACTAATAAGGAAAAGGGACTTATCAAACAAAATCAGGAGCTCAAGGCTGAACTTCAGAAGTTGGTCACTGCCTACAACTACTTGCAAAAGAATTTTGAGTCCCTCTCAGATTCTTTTGTGGTACTTAGTCAGTCAACAATGACTAAGGGGGAAGAATTTGGATCTGATCAGGGGGGAGGAAAGAAGAAATCTAGAGTCAAGCTCGAAAGGAAGAGGAAACAAGAAAACTTCCCAGCCCTCATCAAATCAAGCTGCTTTGCAAATAGTAGCTACTTCCCAGCATCCAACTGAAGAAACTACAATGGTAACAAGGGCCATGGCAAAAAGACCTCCAAGGAGTACCAAGGCTCCAAGGAGAAGACAAGTAAGAGGGATTAATGAATCTTCTGAAGAAGAAGATGGCCAAATCAAATCCCTGGGCAATGAAGAAGGCTGCAAAAGTCTCACAAGAATTAATCTTGATGATGATGAAGAGACTGATGAAGATGAAGCTCCTCTTCACAGAAAAAGGAAAATTGATAGCCTAACTGAGCCTACAGCTGCACAGCCTTTAGCAGCTAATACACCCTATGGAAATACCAAGTCTATCCAGGGTGGTTCTTCAAGCAATCCCCCAAAGGAGAATTCAAGACAAAGAAGGAACAGGCTAAGAGCTGAACAAAGAAAAAGTCAACTTCCACTCAGGCCAGAAGAAGCCAAAATTGAGTATGTGAAGAATGAAAACAAATTCCTCTGTCTACAGGTGCATTAATCAGAAGAATGGCTACTGGATTCTGGAACTCAAGCACTTACTGGTAAATTCAAGGTTTCCAGAACCAATCCATAAACAGCTCATGGCATGGAGAAAAGATAAGCCAATCTTGATTAACACCAACCACATCAAAGCATGGTTGGATTTTGAAGTAATCAAGAGAACTGAAGCCATGAAGAAGGACCTCTCTGATGAATGTCCTTATGGAAAGCCAGATGATGTGCACAGAATTCCCAATCTTACTGGAACAGGCACAAGAGTAAGACTTGTGGTGGAACCCTATGAGTCCTTCTACTTAACTGAAGATCAATACAGGTGACATCGATATTCAAGATCATTTATGAATACTTCAAGCTATCAGATATCAGAATCGAGCATGCCTGGAAGTGGGGAAAGTATCTGTGGATCAAGCATTTTGTCAAGAGAAATCCCACCAAAACCTACAAGGAAGTCTGTGGATTTGCCAGAGACACAGAGATGATTGTCAGAACTCTTCTCTATGACTACTCTGATGATATCAAAAGGTTTGGTGATAGGAAATTTGCAAACTGATCCATGGAGCTATTTTTGAAGATTTGAAGACTTGAAGACTTGTCATCTGTAATGTTCACTTGGAGCTTGGTTACTCCTGTTGTTCTATTTGACTAAGTAGTTTCTGTGATTTTGCTGATTGCACTTTTCTGTTAAATCTTGTAAAAGTTATCTATGTTCTGTAATTGCTCTCATATCTGATGAACTTACTCTCAGATATCATTTAATATAAAAGATAACTTATCAGCAAAGATCACACCTTGTGATTTGGATGATGTTTACTTTCCGCACTTAATTATATGAATTAAAAGATCATAAGAAATGATTAAGTGGTGGATTGTTTCCTCATCCAGATTTGTAATAGGTCAGATAGTCATCGTTGACTGATCAAAATGGGGGAAATTTGTTAGGAATATCTGTTTAGATTTTGATCAGCAACCTAATGACTTATCTTAGCTCAGAAAGGTGATTAGTACTCTTAGTTCACTTGAACACTGTAAAAGAGGAAACTCACTAAGTATGATAGTCTAGCAAATCTTGTATAGGATGTTAGGTCTCGACATGTAATTTTTATTTTCTAAAGAAGACCAAGAAGAAGGCATCCAGCAGGAAAAGTTCAACGGATTTGAAGATTTGAAGACTGCACAAGATTGTTGAAGAAAAGGGTTTTTCAGATACCTATGTCCAGATATCTTGGAAAAACAAGTGTTTCGAAACACACAAGTTGCAAAAGATATCTGAGCATAAAAGATTTTTGAGACAAGGAAAGTGCCCACAGATATCTACACTCAGATACCTTGGACATAAAATATGCTTCTGAAAAAGAAACATATTATAACAAGTTGTTTAAACAAGTGGTATCTGAAGCTATGATGATCTCTGGAAAAGAACATGCAAAGTTTCAGAAAACTTTGATTGTATAAAGATCTCTGATACCATGCATAGTTCCGTTGGCACTACAGGTCAAAATATAGTACAGTGCATTAAATGCGCAGACAGAAATGTCTGAACAAAAACGGTAGCTTCTGAAGAAGAAGACAAACATGCTACAGTACTATATTCATATATCAATAGTTTGAATTTGATTTAAGCCTAACGGATACTATTCAAACGGCACTCAAATTCATCTATAAATATCAACACTTAGACTGCTTGAGAACACACCTTAGAACACACTGAACTTACATTGAATACTCACACAAGCGCTCTCAAGCAAACTACTTACCTTCAAGCTTTCATGCACCAAAGCTCTTGATTCTAAGTAGCACAAAAGTTCTAAGAGTCCTGATCCTTAACGAGCATTGTTATCTGTGAAAGAGTTGAACTAAGATTTCATATCTAAGTTTCATTCTCTTGAACACTTACCATAGACTTGGGTCAGTAGATAACAAGATACCATACATTGAAAAGTGTATTAAGTATACTTGATTCACAGAGCTATCTGAATAACTGAACAAGTTATTAAAGAAGCTCACCTGACAAACAAACCTAAAACCAACACCATATACGGCGTGGAGTACAGGAAGTACTTAGTTTGGGAAACTAAGGAATAACTCCAAGGTTGTCGAAAGACAGAAGTACTTAGCTTGGAAAGCTAAGGAACAGCTCAAAAAGGTTTCTGAGTACAGGAAGTACTTGGCTATGAAAGCCGGGGAATAACTCAGGGGGAACACTTGGTTGGGAACCTAGTGCATTTAGGAATCAAGAAAAGATATCTGTAAGGTTACATCATTTATCTTAGTGGATTCTAGGTCTGAGATTGACCGAAGTGGATTAGTTGAAGGATTACGCCACCTTCAGATACCACTATAAAAAGACTTGTGTTATTTACTTTCTGCAGTTTATTACTTGTTTTACTTACATTGCAAAGTACTTACACTTATCTTGCTGAACACGTGCACTTATCTTAGAAGTCTTCCGCTCTCTGAAATTAAGTATCAGATATCTGAGAAACTGTGCTTATCGACAAAAGCTTTTAAAAGACTATTCAACCCCCCCCCCCCCCCCAGTCTTTTACTTGCCGTTATCTGGACCAACATAGGTTCTTCTTCAGATACCTCTACACTAGTTACTTTTTCAGTAACCTTAGCCCTTTTTGATTTCTCTAGGGCTTGAGAGATGACTAAATCATCATCTTCATCGTCAGAGCTCTCATCAGCATTAGGAACTGATTTGTCCATAATCCCTGTGGTTTCTGCAGATAGGGCTTGGTATCTATCACTACTTTCTTTAGCAGCATTGATAAGTTCATCAGCAAGGCTTTCGGCAGTGGTTTTGACATTTCTGAAAGCACTTTCTCTTCGAGTCTACTTGTTCAAGAGTCGATACCTCTTTTGCAGCATTGATGAGTTCATCTGCATTGATGAGTTCATTTGTAGCGGCGGCAGGTATCTGGGAGTCGACAACCACAATGGGTGTGTCTTCTGCTTTGCCAGCAAACTTCTTTCGTGAAATCTGGGCTTTTTGGTCGAAACCTTTCCCTCAGATACCTCTTCAGTCTTTCGCTTCTTGGAACCTTTCTGAGATCCAAAGAACCTTTTCATCAAGTTCAGATACTCATATCTGTAGAGTAGGTTACTGTTGGCTATGTCAGCCTTCTCTCTGAGCTCAATGCCAAGCTTCTCCAGCAAGTAGCATATCTTTAGACCATAGCTCACTATGGCCTTTGGCTCAGCAAGTCCCTTAGCGATTTTAGGCTCAAAGCCTCAATCTTCTTCACAAACTTCATAAAGGCGCATTTGCCCCAATTGAAAGGGTTTTCCACCTTTTGTCTTGTTGTTGCAACAAGAACATCATCATCCAGCGTTCTTGGCTTATCCGGTCACACCTCCTTGTAGACCATCAAAGCATCAGGAAGAATGCATGCCAACACATCCCAGAGAACTAACAGATGTCCGGTTCGATGTCGCAAGTTTAAAATCAAGGTGTATCTTGTTTATCGCTGTCACACACCACCGTAAAGCTCTTTACACCTTCAAGGAGATCTTCATCCTTGAGTCTATTTCAAAATCCTTTCCAAGATTTTGAAGATCAAACAACTTACGTAAAGTTGTTAAGTCCAAAAGGATTTCCTTTCTCGACCTTAGTCTTCGTACATTATTGCAAAGGTTTTCGTAAACACAGGATATAACTCGAGTTGTTATAGAATTCTAATACATCCAAAGGAAGAAACTCCACCGAAGAGCATAGAAAACCTCGATTTGTGCCTTTTCAAGCATGTCAAGAATTAGTTTCATCGGCTCGGTTTTCAACAAAGAGTGAGGTACTCCTCAATCATTGCACCACCCCAAATCATCCTGTGATTTGAAGCCCAATGATCGGGATTAAAGTCTCCTACCAATCGATTGTTCACTATAACCAACTCTGGTGCTTGCTTTTCAGCAGTACCAGTGGTAGAAGATTGGGATTTCTGGGTAGTCAAACGCTTAGGAGCCATCTCTTTATATAGTACAAGTGTTTGAAAGTCTGAAAGATATTTGGGTGAGAGATTAGTGATTCTTTGCAGAAAAACTAACAGAGATTTGCAGAGGTTGAAGAATGGTTTTTGCTATTCTTGTGTAAGGCAAAATGTGGGATTAGGCGAAAGTAATTTCTTTTGCCAAAATCCTATATATATAGCAACGTAATTCTAACAAACATATACATACAAATTGGTTTTGTATGTACGTATCTGTGAATTGCAGTAAGGCGTGGATAAAAGTTTGTTCGACATTAAATGCATAGTGGACCACGTCGGAATTTCAACAGTTCACTTCTTACAGAGAATTAATCTCCGCCGTTAAGATCAATCGCCCATTTTATCAAGGGTCACCATTGCTTCTTGAGCAATGATCACAATCAACAATTGTAATTGTGCCCATTTAATGAATTTTGGCTATTAGCTATCTGAGTCACGTTTCTGTGTGAATGAGAATACTGTTTGTATCTGAGTCTATCTTATACTTGTTGTCTTTTCACAGTTTTACACAAAGATAGAAATAATACAAATTTCAAGATAGTAGTTGACTGTAGACAGTTGTACTATTCTCTTTTGTATTCCCCCTCACTGAGTGATCTAGTTATCCGAAAATTCGCCCGTAAATCTTCAAATAGCCATCTTACCCTTTAGCCTTTGGTTTCTGGATACCCGTTCCAGATTCATCTTTTCTGGATACTCGTTCCAGATTCCTTTTCTCTCTCCTTTGATATCTTCTTCAGATATCTGAACTTTTTCAGTTCTTTGGTAGCTCCATTAGTCCAAGACTATGTCTTAAGGCTGAGAATCTACTTTCTTGTAGTGGCTTGGTGAAGATATCTGCAAGTTAGTCCTCAGTGCCAATCTTGAGTATCTCTATATTGCCTTTTTCAACATGGTCTCTGATGAAGTGGTGTCTAACATCAATGTGCTTTGTTCTTGCATGAAACTTAGGATTCTGAGTTATGGCAATAGCACTTGTGTTGTCACAGAAAATGGGAGTTTTCTCTTCATTGAGTCCATAGTCTCTGAGTTGTTGTTGTATCCACAATATCTGTGAAGCACAACACCCAGCAGCAATATATTCAGCCTTTGTGGTAGATGTAGCAATTGAATTTTGTTTCTTGTTGAACCAAGATATCAATCTAGCACCAAGAAATTGACAAGTTCCTGAAGTGCTTTTTCTATCAAGTAATGATCCAGCATAGTCGGCATCTGAATAGCCAACTAAACTTAATCCACAGTCTTTTGGATACCACAATCCAACATCTACAGTACCTTTTACATACCTCAATATTTTCATAGCGAAGTTGTAGTGTGATTGTATTGGGTTTGCCTGAAATCTAGCACACACTCCAACTGCATATTGAATATCAGGTCTACTTGCAGTGAGGTACAGTAGAGAACCAATCAATTTCCTATACTTGTGTTCTTCAACACTCTTGTCAGATTCAGTATAGGTCATTTTGGTTCCAATGCTCATAGGTATCTTAGCATTCTTTTCAGAAGGCTTTAGATTAAACTTATTGAGCATGTCCTTTGCATACTTTGTTTGACTAATGAATATTCTATCATTGACTTGCTTGACTTGCAGCCCTAGGAAGTAAGTTAATTCTCCCATCATGCTCATCTAAAATTTACATTTCAAGAGTTCAGCAAAGTCTTCACAAAGTTGCTTGTCTTTAGGTCCAAATATAATGTCATCAACATATACTTGAACTCAAAGTAGTTTCCCATCATGGTTTAATGTGAAGAGTGTTTTATCAACATCTCCTTTCTTGAAACCACTTTCTAGTAGGTATCTGGCCAATGTATCATACCATGCTCTTGGAGCTTGTTTTAGCCCATACAGAGCTTTCTGAAGCTTATAGACCATCCTACTTTCTAAGGAAACTTCAAAACCTGGTGGTTGCTCAACATAGACTTCCTCAGCAAGTTCACCATTTAGGAATGTACTCTTGACATCCATTTGATAAACTGTAAAGTCATTATGAGCTGCAAAGGCTAAAAAGAGTCTTATTGCATCCAATCTTGCAACTGGTGCATAAGATTCATCAAAATCTAGTCCTTCAGTCTGGGTGAATCCCTTGGCAACCAATCTAGCTTTGTTTCTGGTTATTTCACCAGACTCATTCATTTTGTTTCTGAAAACCCACTTGGTTCCGATTACAGATATTCTGTCAACAAATAGAACCAATTTCGAGACTTTGTTCTCTCAAATTGATCCAACTCTTCTTGCATTGCAGAGATCCAATCTTGATCCTTTAATGCTTCTTCTATAGTTTTTTGTTCAATATTTGATATGAAACATCCATAGAGACAATTTACATTTTTAGCGATTGCTCTTCTAGTTCTAACTCCTTGGTCTATGGGACAATCACATCCTTTGCAGGATGATTTCTTATCCATTTCATAATGGGTTTTGAACTAGTAGGATCAATATCATTTTAATTTGAGTGTGAATCAATATGATCTTGATGGGATACTTGTACAGTATCTGAGATATCTGACACATGGGAAATGCCATGGATATCTGACACTTTTTCAGTGTTAGGGATATCTGGATCTTTCATTTCAGTAATCACATTTTCAGACACCTCTACATGATGAAGGTTCTCAGTAACCTGTTCCATTTCTGGAATTCTCATAGGAAACTCTTCATCATGTCTTAGAGTCATCTGGTTGTTACTAAGCAATGGTTGCTTTTCATCGTAAGACTCATCCTCTAGTTGAATAATAGAGTTGTTTCCTTTTGAGGATCCTTTTTCAGAATCTTTGATCATCAGTTCTTTGAACCTATCTGAGAGATCATCATTCAAGGGTGCTTTCTTGTTTCCTTCATAGAATACTACATGAATGGATTCCTCAATCTTTTGCGTTCTTTTGTTGTAGATTCTATAGGCTTTGCTATTTAGAGAATACCCAAGAAATACTCCTTCATCTGCCTTTGGTTGAAATGTTCTCAAGTACTCCTTTCCATTGTTAAGAACGAAACATCTGCAACCAAACACTCTTGGATGTTTGATACTAGGGGGTCTACCAATCAAAAGCTCATAAGGAGTTTTGTCATGGTGTTTGTTAATCAGACATCTATTTTGAGTGTAGCATGCTGTGTTTACAGCTTCAACCCAATAGATTTCACTTATTTCAGTGTCAGCAAGCATTGTTCTTGCTACTTCTTTCAGGGTCCTATTCTTTCTTTCAGCAACACCATTTTGCTGTGGTGTCCTTACAGAAGATAGTTGATGTTGTATACCTTTGCAGGTACAGAATTCTTTTATGTACTGGTTCACAAACTCAAGATCGTGGTCCTGCTCGACATGATACCTTGTCATTTTTCATGACTTCGAGCTTATTCAAGAAGTCAGTATCTCAACCCTTGCATCGATTTGTGTTTAAGAAAGACAACCCAAGTGAATCTTGAGTAATCATCAACAACAACTGCACCATACTTCTTTCCTGCATAACTAGTTACAGAGGATTCAAAAAGATCCATATGTAACATTTGCAGTGGCCTTTCACTGGAATGTCTAGTTTTAGACTTGAAAGATGTTTTGGATTGTTTTCCCATTTGGCAAGCTGAGCATACACCTTCTTTTCTCTATGCCATTTTGGGTAAACCAACCACCAACTCTTTCTTGGCTAGCTTGTTCAGAGTTTTGAAATTCAAGTGACTCATTCTTTTATGCCATAGCCAATTTTCTTCAGTGTGGCCAGATTGACTCACCATGAGACATTCTTCAGTTGTGGCGGATGCCCAATCAGCAACATAAAGATTTTCTTTACGCCTTGCAACCAAGACTGTCTGCTTTGACTCATTGTCAATCACTTTACATAGTTTTGACTTAATCTTGACAGTGTACCCTTTGTCTACTAATTGACTCATGCTTAGGAGATTATATTTCAATCCCTTTACATGTAGTACTTCAGAGATTGTAAGGGTTCCAAACTTCAGATTGCCAAATCCTATGGTTGGATTTTCATCTCCTCCAGCAAACCTGATAATTGGTCCATCATTGCACATTCTGTAGTTAATCAGATTTGTTTTGTCTCCTGTCATGTGTTTCCCACATCCACTATAAAAATGCCACTTTGGATTAGTCTTTGGAGTGTTCTGCACAAAACAGGAAACAGGAGATTAGGTTCTCATACCAACAATGGAACCAACTGGACTAAAGAATCTTCCAGTAGGGATCCATTTTTTAATGAATTTCTTAGGAGCATTCTTTTGTCTAATTGGAACATAAGGAGGAATTCTATTTAAATGATTAGTATTATTGTTATCAAGAACTATTTTCTTCCTTGGTGTGTTCCTTGGTGCTCCATTTGGTGCTTTCAGATACCTGTCAGGTTTCTGAGTCTGCTTCTCAGCAAACTTAGCTTTCCTTGCCAAATTTCTTCTAGCCCTGGCATTCAGATTTTCAGTGGCTTGACTCATCTTCCACTTCTGATAATTGTCGTGAGCAATTCTAGCCTTTAACCATCGTTCTTGCTCTTGTTTGTACTTACGAGCAAGTTGTTTCCCGATAGCTTTATAGCCAATACCATTTCGAGCACCTGGTGCTGTCTGAGATCTTTGCTCAGCAGCTTTGTTAGTCTCTGAATAATCTTTTTTCTTTCCAGAAAACGTGACATAGGAGAATTTGTCAGCTCCTGCAATTCTTCCTTTCTGAGAGACATAGCACTGAGGGTGATTGCACTTTTCAGTGTTATGTTTCTTTTCAGAAACATTCCCAACAGTTTTCCTTGGGACTTGTTTTTCCCACAAAGGTTTGGTCGCAACTGCCTTTCCTTTGTTAACAACCTTAGCTTTCTGACCGATACTGTAGGTTGTTTGGGAACCACCTTGCTGAGCATTGACAAATGTTCATCTTTCATCACTCTTATTCAGAGTGGTAGAACTGCTTTCAGGTGTCCAAATTCCAAGTCCTCTCTTTTCTGAAGGATCTCTTAAATAAGATTGTACTTCAGTAAGAGTGTCACTAGCTTTGGCATAAGATTGAAAAGATAGTTCTTTCTTTTTTAGTTCTTTATTCTCAGAGAGAAGTTCTTCACATTTATTTTGAAGATTGGCCAATGCTTCTTTATGTGACTTTTGAGTCTCAGATATCTGAGCCTTGAGAAATGCATTTTTAGCATCCCTTTTCTCAGATATCTTGAGTATTTGTGAATTTTCCTTTACAAGAGAATTCTTTTCTTCTTCAAGGATCTCTGCTCTAGCTCGGACCATCAGAAATTCTCTTCAGAGAGATCAAGTTCTCTTCTGTGATGTTCCAGATCTTTGATTCCTTCCTCATCACTTTCGTAAGTATAACAAGAAGTATGTGAAACCTCATCAGCCATTAGACAAGGTTCAATGTTGGAGATATCTGGAAAGATTTCTTCAGCCATTTCACACAATTCTTTCTTCTTTTGACCAAAGTCAATCACTTCATGAGAAACACCGCACATTTCTAGAGAAGGCAATGTGGAATCATCTGAATCTTCATCCTCAGAATCAGACTCAACATCTAGAGCATCCAGTTGGAGTTGAATCTTTTTCCTTTCTTCAAAGGAGCATAGCTTCAACTTTTCTTGAAGTTTCTTCTATCTTTCTTGTCACCTATCTTTAGTTTGTTGAAGGTAGGGAAATCCTTCTTGAAATGACCAGGTTTCTGACAATAGAAACATATATCATTTCCAATTTGTGCTTCCTCAGTACTTGATGCTTTCTGAGCCGGCTTGTTCAACGAGCTTTGCATATTTTTGTACTGGTGATAGTTTGAGCCTAGATGCTTTTTCAGCTTCTCTTTGGCTTTTCTTCTCTCAATTTCTCGACTGACATATTTTCTCATTTGCTTTACAGCAAGAGCTTCCTCAGTCATCTCCTTGCCTTCTTTCTTTTCAGAAGTTCCTTGAGCAACTAGAGCAACATTCTGCAACTTTTCAGTTGTTTGTTCTCTTTGAGTTGTCTCATAGTCAACAGTGGCAAGGTGAGAGAAAAGTTCCACAGGAGTGGTATCTGGCATTCCTTGATTAAAGTAGAAAAACTTTGTGTCCTCCCAGTTAAGATTGAGACTTCTCACAATAGTCTTAATTTTTTCTGACTAGGTATATCTATTACTTTCACCAAGTGCAGCCATGTCACTCATAAGTGTTGTAAATCGAAAATCTAGTTCTTCAAGAGTCTCTATGGGACCTTGTTTAAAGTTTTGGAATTTGAGCTTCAAAACATCGGACTTATTTTCCTTCGTTTTCTCAAAGGTCGGCTACTGCATTTCTTCAATTAGTTGCCGTGCCACTTTCACTGCTTTTGCACCCCACATTTAATCAGATGTGCTCGGAGTAGAACGTATGATGATATTGCAGCTCGACCATCCAACGATTTCTCTTGGCATCTTCCGATGTCCAGAGCTCTCTGGGCTTTGGTTCGTAAATAACTTGACTGGCAGGTCTCCCACTGGTTGATGCATCTGTCTGTGAAAACCCATCGCTTTGTTCTCTGTCTCTACCATTAGAAACCTCTATGACTTGCTTGAGTTGTTGAGTGACTATTGGGCCATTCTTTATCACGTCAATCATTTCGTCACTGTTGGCTTCTAGGTGGAGCATCATGTTCTTCCATTTCTCATAATTCTCTGGTATGAGAATCGGGCGCTACTTAAAGACATCCCGCAAAAACACACTAACCAAACAAATCAAGTGTAGGTGAAAAGCGCTTAGTGGGCACTTCTGGGATCTAAGTTCAAGAAGAAGGCTTGGGAACCTCCGCTCGATACCACTTGTTGGTCAGAGATAACTACAAAGTGAAAGACCGGAGGGGGTGAATAGTCTTTCAAAACTTTTGTCGATAAGACAGCTTCTCGAGATATCGTGAGGATATCCGATACTTAATTTCAGAGCGGAAGACTTTTCGTGACAAGTGCACGTGTTTCAAAGAAGATAGGTGTAAATACTTTGCAAGGTAAATAAAGCAAGTAATAAATGCAAAAAGTAAATAACACAAGTCTTTTTATAGTTGTATCTGAAGGTGGCGTAATCCTTCAACTAATCCACTTCGGCCTTCTCAGACCTAGAATCCACTAAGACAGATAATTGAGGTAACCTTACAAGTATCTTCCCTCGATTCCTAAATACACCAGTTCCCAACCAAGTGTTCCCCTGTTATTCCCGCTTTCTACCAAGTACTTCAGACTAAAAACTCTTTCGAGTTCTTCCTTAGTTTCCCAAACTAAGTACTTCAGACTCCACGCCAATTAAGGTGTCGGTTAAGGTAGTTTGTCGGGTGAGCTTCTTTAATAACTTGTTCGCTTATGATAGCTCTGAGAATCAAGTATACTTAATACACTTTGCAATGTATGGTATCTTGTTCTTTACTGACCCAAGTCTATGATAAGTGTTCAAGAGAATGAATCTCAGATATGAAATCTTAGCTCAACTCCTTCACAGATAACAATGCTTGTTAAGGATCAGGACACTTAGAACTTTTCTACTTACTTAGAATCAAGAGCTTTGGTCGCAATAGAAAGCTTGAAGGTAAGTAGTATGCTTGAGAGTTTGAAAGATAGTGTTCAGTGTTCTTGGTGTAAGTTCTTTGTTCTAAGGTGTTTTCTCAAGCAGTCTAAGTGTTGATATTTATAGATGAATTTGAGTGCCGTTTGAATAGTATCCGTTAGGCTTAAATCAAATTCAAACTATTGATATCTGGGTATAGTACTGTGGTACGTTTGTCTTCTTCTTCGGTTACCGCTTTTGTTCGTACATTTCATTCGCGCATTCAATGCATTGTACTATACTTTGTCCTGTAGTGCCAACGGAACTATGCATTGTATCAGAGTTCTCTGAAGCTTTGCACGTCATTTTCCAGAGATTATCACAACTCCAGATACCACTTGTTGAAACAACTTGTTATAATATATTTCTTTTCAGAAACATAGTTTATGTCCAAGGTATCTGAGTGTAGATATCTGTGGGCACTTTCATCGTTTCAGAAACCTTTTATTTCTCGGATATCTTTGCAACACGCTTATTTAAAAATGCTTGGTCTTCAAGATATCCGGTCATAGGTATCCGAAAACCCCGGTCTTCAAAGAATCTTGTGCGCCTTCAAATCTTCAAACTGCTGAACTTTTCCCCTGGATGCCTTCTTCTTGGTCTTCTTTAGAGGAATAAAAATTACATTCAGAGACCTAACATCCTATACAAGATTTTGCTAGACTATCATACTTAGTGACTTTTACAGTGTTCAAGTGAACCAAGAGTACTAACCACCTTTCTGAGCTAAGATAAGTCATTAGGTTGCTGATCAAAATGTAAACAGATATTCCTAACAATATGTATGGGTAAATTAACTTAATTCTTGTTACTTTGTCTCATGCATATCTCTTTACTTGCTAATCGTGACATATGGTACATGTAGGCAATTAGAGTCAAAAGAATTACTTTGTCTCATGCATATCTCTTTACTTGCTAATCGTGACATATGGTACATGTAGGCAATTAGAGTCAATTTGACTGTTAGTTAATGTTCCCTTCTCGTGCTTGCCTTATTAATTTGATCGATTTGCTTTTAGCTAGCAAACTATTGAAGTTGTGTCCAGCCAATGTAAAATGTGTGTGTGTATATGTTGTGGTTCGATTACTGTTGATGTTTCCAGATTCTTATGTATATTTATGTGGCATGATGTAGTATTGGTATGATGTATGCACACACCATAGTTCATTCATTTATGAGTTAGAGTCTAGAATCATGCTTTCACTTTAAAAAGATGTTTAAGGTCTAAAATTAAGAAAGGTCTTCAAGTTAAAGAAAAGTTAAGGCTCGTAGGGAAGTATCCTGGCATTTGTGACGCAATTATTAGTTCATGTTCAGCGACTAGGGACCAAGGTCCTGAGGCCGTCAGATTTTATTTATTCAACGGATAGGGCCACGAAAGTGACTTGAGGCCGGCAGATAGCCACCATGGCCAGGATAGGAACCTACAATGCCAAGTGAGCTTGCGATCATGTTAATTTTCATGTCATGTTTAAGAGTAAAGTTGAAGTTTAATTTTCAAGACGTTTAAGAACAAGTTCAAGTGTTAATAGTCAGAGTCAAGTCAGGTTGTAGGTTGCATTGCATTAAGTAAGACTAAAAGATTTAAAATACATGAAAATAGAACTTTAGGTCATGACACGTGCATGGAGTTTGCTTCAAATCGTGGTCACTACCCTTTCTAAAATATCAATTTTAGGTTTGAAGCCGAGCTATTGGAGTGGAGCGTGCCGGAGCATTGATCTTTACCAGATGTGTCTTTACCATTTTTAGTTTCATGATTTATAAACTTTGTAATCAAACTTTTATGATTTTAAAGTTCCGCTGCATTATTATACTAGTTCATGATTTAGTATCAAGAATTTCATGTCAAGTCTTTTGACACGCAAGGCGTCTGGCAACGTTTTAATTTTTTTAAGTCAAGTTCGGCAAATTTATAAGCTCACGAACTAGCGCGAGTCATATTTTCCTTAGTTCGCCTTTTTTAAAATTCATGCGCTAAAGGTTTACATATTCGATGGCCAGAAGATAAGTTCTACTATTGTATGCTTCAAATCTTAACTTGTTCAGAATACGAGGTCTTCCAAAATATATTTCCTAAATTCTCTCTTCAATAAGGAAATATATTTTCTTGTATATTTGCTTTGCATAATTCAAAGTATTCCATCTAGCTTTCCATTCTCCTTGATATCTTAACTGAATTCGAACCTGCACAATAAACTCAAAATCGTGGAATCCAATTAAGGTGAATAATGGTAAAATATATAAATAAAAGAATTAAAATGCAATATAAAGTGTAGTCAGCTGGTGTTGTGAAAACACTAACTGAATTGTTTGCACTTTTCGTCTTTATTAGCATTTTATATTATTTCTTCTACTTTTGAAGAAAGTTTTATATTTGCCTCAGATAATTTATTTAGAGACGGACCTATGTTATCAATAAAATCATCTATGTTATTAATCAAAACACATATGTTTTCAATATTGGTGTTTTTCATATTACAACAAGACTTATTTCCTTAACAACATAGACGTTTTTATTAATAACATGGATGATTTTATTGATAACATAGGCCGTCTCTAGAAAAATTATGTAGAGACCGCCTCATGAGACTTTGTGCTACTTTTTCGTGTTTTAGTTGTGATTTGCAGATTGTCGTTTTTTTAGGTGAAAATCGAAGGAAAAACGAGCTTTTGTACTTTCAAGATTCCACTGTGAAGTCCGGATGGTTGTATTCAAGCATTTTAGGGCGCAATACTCCATATGAAGAAGTTTTGGTCGCATTAGGAGGGCACGAGTTCGAGTTTTGAAGAATTCAACAATTTTGGTATTTTTTAGGTCGGATGCGTCCTATTTTCTTAAACAAAATGCATCCTATATTCTTAAATAGGACGCGTCCCATTTTTACAAAGCAATTAAGCTGAAGAAACAAGATCGGACGTGTCTGATGTGACCATGAAATGTGCATTTTTACCTACTTTTAGACCCTCGTTTTTTGCCTAATATTTAATATTTACATCATATTATGGACAATTACTAACTTCTTGTGTATTTTGTAGGGCATGATCGCGTTTTTGACGAATTGCACGATTTTCGGTACCAAAACGTCATATTTATGCGAAATCGAGGAAAATAAGGAAATACACTGATTTGTCCTTATACGGAGTTTGATGTGTCCAATCAAGGCATGTGACCAACTAATTCGTAGATAATTTAAATTGCCACAACATTTTAGAAGACCATTTTTCGAGAAAACGGGTTACGCAAATCAAATTGAAGAACAAGACGAAACAAACAGACCGGGATACCGAGTGATCAGGTCACCAGCGGTCACCAAGGTCAGATATTCACTACGGTCACCTAGTGACCAGTGACCGCAGTGAGTCGATCCTTCTAGAAAAAAGGCTTTTTCTCAGTCCATCGGGCTAGCCCGCCATTCCTTCCTTAATCATCATGGGCAGCTGGAGGACGAATTTTACAATATAAATAATTGTGTAAGGGTCTCATAATCAACACCGCTATCAAAAGCGGCTCTCTTGAGAGAGAGAGAACCAGTCATCGGGGAAGTGAAACCCCAAAACAGCAAAACCCTGGCCGTCAGCAACCTGGAAGAGGAAACCATAGCAGCCAAGAACGAAGACATCAAGACAAAGCTTTCATTTCTCTGTCTTTTTCGATATTACATGTGTGTTTTTACTATGACTATGAGTAGCTAAACACTTTTGTAAAGGCGAACCGCCGAAACTATGTTGTGCTATTTCTTTATATACCATGATATATTAATGAATTGATTATTAGACGTAATTCGTATTCGTATCTATTCGTTAGACTCTCTTTATTTACTTGCGTATTTATTGAGATACTAAAGGGGTCCATTGTTAAGGCGTTAGAAGAGATAATAAATTTATTGTTTGTCTTGTCTGGGAATGTGACGTGATGTATTCTTGAGTGACACAACAATTTCATCGACTAAGTGGGGGTGTTGATACTGTGACTTGGTATTTAGCATTGAACCTCCCTGTCGCTAAAGGCATATACGTAGTTTAATATTTAAGAAGTTGGGAGTAGCACAGTACGATTTAAGTTGGGGATCCTTTACTGTAGATTGATTAAATTGGATTTCAATTGCATCCTACTCGCCCTAAATTTGGTTCGTTAAACGAGCATTTATGTACGTGTGTTAATCATTTTTTTTATAAAAAAAATAAATTTGTGATTGAAAAATAGAAAACATTCACAAACAATAAACATAATAGAAACTTACGTCAATAAAATTCGAACCATCCAATATCTACATAAACATTAAAACTTATATGCATCATATTCAAATTGAATCTGTAAAATAGATGGGTAATATTTAAATTGAATTATAAAATTAATTATACTATGTGAATTATTATACTGCACATTGAAAATTTAAAAAATAATATCCTACTTCAAATTTGAAGAAAGATGGGACTGCACAATTGGGATTTAGCACGACCATTCTTTTAATCTCAATTGACACCACGGTAAACTTCCATTGACTAGGAACTTGGGCTACTATGCTGAAACCAAAAGCATATTCATATCCATAACTAAATCTAGAAAAATTAACTCAAAGAGATTAAGATCATTCATTCATCATGATGTTCATGGTTCCTTGGGTTGACCACACAAGTAACCACATTGCTTGGAAAATCAATTAGATATACATAGTTACATACCATGCCACTTCGGGCTGATATCTGAAACTACCAAATTAGGTCTATTGTTTGAGAGGTGGGAATCAAAACAACCAAAAGCTACAAAATTCTCAAAAACATGTCCACTTCCAAACTTTGGACAAAAGATCGATGTGTTGTTCCATTACTTTCTCTGTAAAAGAGCTGCATGTGGACACTTGACATCCCTCTAGCTGCTTATTAAATCTGCTCCACTAGTCAGCGGTACCTCCATATTGGTATCGAATCCTGGAAATACAATCAAACACATAGTGAGAATCATTTCGTATGGTAAAATCTTGTAAACCCAACTGATTTGATAAGATTAATCCAAGTTTGACAGCCTGCAACTCAGCTGTATTATTACAAGTTATCTCAGTATAGGCTGTTACGTTGCAGCCCTATGAAGCTCCCAAGTTATGAGGACGAAAAATCTCATCTAATCAATCTACAAAATTTTGACTGTACTGTAATTTCTTAATAGGAAATGGTTAGTCAGACAAAATATCTACAAGTAAAGGTATCTAAAACATCTTGAGATGGCCAAAATGAAGTTCCAGCAAATTTTGATTTAGGACACCATCTCGTAAGTTGCTAAATCATCACTACAGTGTTTCTTACCTGAACTGAGGTTTCCTAATTCCTACTCATGCCTTCACTCGCCAACCAGAAGATAAGAACATGCGTGTAAGCCTTGATCATATTGAATCATTGAAAGTCGGGAAGCACAATGGTGCTTTCATATACCCGATTTCATTACAGTAATGATAGAGTTGTATTTGCAAAACAAACATAATCAGTACATATACAGACTCAGATTAGATACCTTGTTGGATTGAAATACAGGCAATCAATACAAATACGAAGGGCCAACAATTCTTAAACACCTTGAAGCTCTAGGAAATGTCAAAAGCTGCTGGACAATCTCAGAGCAATCGTTGTCAAGACCGGAGAGAACAATAGTCTTTAGCTTTAGTCCATATTTCAACACGAACTTCTCAAGTTGGAACCTATAATCAGATTCTCGGTAGAGCCTATAGTCAAATGTGGCTTCCTCCAAGTGATGTACAATGCAGGGAGGAAAAGATTCAGCTGATTCGTAATCATAGTTAGACCCGTAACTGGTGGGGAAAACAGAAAAGAGTTCCAAAGTGCTAGCTCAGTACAAAATTTTACCAATCAACAATTGAGGGAAAAGAAAAAAGGAAAGGCACATAAATTGGATCTTACCACAGTTGTCTCTTAAGAATTTCAGATATGGAGCTGTGTGCAGTAAACAAAGTAGTCCCTCAGCATCAAATTGTTGATGTGTACACAATTTTTTAAGTTCCCGGAAGCTTGGAAGAGGAACTCCTAGCTTGCTTATAATAGCCTAAAGAGGAAATTTAGCACGGCTTATCAGAGAAGAAAGACATGTGCATATGAGAAATACCAACTAATACAAATATTGTTATGTACTCTATTTTCAGCATTAACAACAACTAGCAATTTCAAATCTGAAGCATGCATTTTAAACATGAAGGCTGTACAAGTACAACACGATATATTCTAGACGATAATCACTATGAACAAGACATGAAAAATCGCACAAGATAGGAGGGCAGACAAAGGACATTTGAATTTGGGATATATCAACCACAATCTATGATTCCATCTTACGTTTCAGATGTACATAAGAAACAGACTGGGATGGGACGGGACAGCATGAACTAACCTGCAAAACGTCTGCGATATACAAATATGTTAGACTTCGGAGTTGTCTCAATAGTTTCCGAACTCACAATCCACACTCTTCAAGTGACACGTCAGGAAAATTGATACTATAGCATTCTATTTTTGCATTAACAACTGTTGAATCATTCAGAACAAAGTTTTCCAGATAACCACCATCAACTCTCAACAAATCAAGCCTCGCCCCAATGATTTTGATCGAATAGTTAGGTAATATTTTGAGAAACGGAGTCGTAGAACTGAATGTTGTCAGTAAAGGTGCTTCAATCTCCACAAACATCACCTTCGACCATTTGCATTGAAGTAGTGTAAACGTTTCCAGAACTGGTAAAGTAAGAATTAATGTATCAGTATTAGAAATGTTAACAATTTCAACATCACTTAGATACAAGCTCTTAAGGTGGGGAAAACAAGTCCGGACAGGCAGTTTTAAAATGTAATTCATCTTCAATGTCAAAGTTCTCAACAAAGTGCAATTCAGAAGGCTGCGCGGCATGACAAAATTTTTGTCACGTCCCCATATAGAAAGTTCAAGGCTTTCAACATTTTACTTCAAAATAGCAGATATCAATAATTCCATGCGACCTAAAATATGGTCATGGTGTTCTTGAAGGCATGAAAACTCAAGACTCCTTATTCCGTGTAAGTGAAAAAGTATCCTGTCAACAATGTTGACAAAGTTTGGCTTCCTCTCAACAATGCTGACAAAGTTTGGCCCAACCTTAACTTGAGGGAAAAGCTCCGTGTCAAGAATTTTCACATCACAAATGCAGTTCCACTTGAACTCCCAATGTTTTGACAGAACACATGTACGCGTTGCATCTCTTATGGATAGGCAGGACAAAATTTGACTTAAGACACCATCTGGTAAGTTGCTAATTCGATCTCTACCAACATCACCACTATTAAAAAATTTACTTGAACTGGGACTAACTCGTCCAACTCTTCTATCAATGACTTGACTTCAATCACAAGCCTGATGTCACAAAAACAACTATAATCCTCCAATCATACATTATGAACCCATACAGTGATACACAGTAAAATTTAATCTGCGTTTAGTACACTCTACTACACTGAGAGTGCTTTGATATTCAGTTACAGCTTACAACATGAGCATCTATCCGGCATTAGCCAGTATATCAACAATATTATTACAAACTAAAATGCTGAAAACGATAAGCATTGCTACAGCCTACAGCACTTGCAAATTTAGACGAATAAACCAGAGAAAGCAATATTTCATTTCATTTCAAATATACTAAAAACTCAATTAACTAATTGATGCAAGAACAAGTTTAACAATGAAGCGTAATGTATAGAAACTGATATGTACTAACAAGTTTAACAAATACGTACCAGAAGAGAAGAAGATTGTGGGAAAATTGTTGAATTAGATTAAGGGCAGTCACTCTAGATCTGAGTTTAACTTTGTCACTTAAATAATGTGTCGCGGGTGATTGGCACTGCCTAATTCAGTCCACTCGCGATTTGCTGGGTACGCCCAAAATTCTAGCCTGCAATTTTTAAATACACCCTCTTGTGTATTTCGAAATGCTTAGGTAGGGGTCATCAGAATCATATGCTACCTCCGTCCGAGTTTAACTTCCCGCGATCCAGGACACAAAGTTTTAGAAGAAAAATGAGCATAGTACTTTGAAGTCTGAAGTAGCATAGATAGTGATTAAATAAAAAAGAGAGTGACTAAAGTATTTATATATGTTAATAAAGAGAAAATATATTTTCCATTGTCACTGGAACACAGAATCGAGACGTCCCAAAATAAAATGCGGGAAATTAAAATTGAGACAAAGGGAGTATAACGCTCTGTTTTTAGTAAATTTAGCTAAAAAGCTAACCCAGAATGATTAACTAATCAGAATGATTAGGTAGCTGATAAGCTAGCTTATTAGGTAGCTGATAACCTAACTGATTTTAATGTAGGTGTTTTGCAAATTAGCTGATAAGCTAGCTGGTATTTTGTAAAATGACATAAGTACATTACTCTTATTTTTAATTAATTTTAAATTTTTTCATCATATTATTAGTCTATTTTTTTAAAAATAATAGTACATCACATTTTATTCAAATATATAATCAATTTACTTTTCACCGCCACTTTAATAACATCATTAAAAATTATCAGATGTTGAAATAAATATTCGTGAGCATTTTAACTTGATAAGAAAAAAATCGGTAATGGAAAAAGAGACAATTATAATAACGATTGATTTATTTCTATTTTTTTAATTTTAGGTCAGGGACATTTGTGGAATCAAAAGATAAGAAGGAGCTTTTCTTTTTAAAAAGGCTAACTTGGTTAGCTTCTCAATCAGCTAGTTGAAAAGCTTAAGAAGTTGCACGTTTATATAACGAAAAGCTCTGAAATAAGCTACTGGAGCTGAAAAGCTAATGTTAAACAGTGCCTAAATGTGCAATTCGAACAGTTTGAATTTTAGTTGATTTGTCCAAGATTTTGCAATTCAACCAAGAGGCCCCAGAGCCAGCTTGAGCTCATGTCGTATGTTCACCCGCATAGAGCCCCACAGTTTAAGGGACCTCAAATCCGGTATCATTTTACTAGGAGAGTTATGAAAATAAAATTTTGTTATTATGATTTTATTTTAAATAAAACTTCAAGTGATACACTTTTAAAGTAAAGTGATATATTCGGTATACTATTTTTTAGCAAAATAATTTCAACATTATATACGAAACATAATTTTTAATTTTGTTTAGTATACATCGTTAATTGGTGTTCATTTTGAAAATTTTGCATTGGGCCTCTAAAAGTTTTGGCACGGCCCTGAGGGACCTCACACGTTGGAAATGAAGTTTTTCCAAACGTGTATAATCCACTGTGATAGTAGATGACACTTGGACAAGAGAGAGAATATTTCAAGACTGAGCATCATAAGTTAAATCAAAACTTTGCTCGTATTCAATTTTAAAACAATGAAAAACGTCTTTGCCTTAGTTTTTTCGCTTCATAAAATTATTAACTTGGTAAGAAGCTAAAACGTTATTGGTGATTAATCTATTGGGTACAGTGGCTTGAGTTTTGACGAAGATGTGATTCATGTAAAGGCTTAAGTATGTTTTAAATAACTTTAGAAGCTATTTTAAAGTTTAAACACAATATTACTTAAGTTGGTGGGTTGAAAGTTGAAGCTGGGTTAGTAACTCAGGTGCTTGACACGAGGTTTATATGAGTGCAGTTTGACTTGGGTGCAATAATATGATGACAATACACAATCAAAAACATCAGCACCATCCATATGCCAAAATTATATCTCCCCGTCCTTTATAAGCTGTCCAATTTTGACTTTATACAATCAACAAAATTAAAATTTCACCACGAATTAATCTCAAACCGTAATGTCATAAATTATGGCGTGCTGTATACAAGATTTATATAATATGTCAAGCAATCAAGCATTTCCTCCAAGCTAATCAGTCAAATCCAAGGACCACTATCATTTTGACCTAATGCAATGCAAGCAGTTGCTGTAAATTAAGCACTATAATTTTATAGTATCACATTGATCCACCAGTTTGTAAAATACACCGTCACATGAAACTTAACCAGGCTTAAATATGATAACTATAACCCAATAAAACACTACGTACGAGGCAGTGAGACGGACTCAACTGCATAACAAATAAAAAGAAAGTAAAATCATATTATCCCCTAATCAGACGAATGTTTCAGAACTAGCTGATCGCTGTATGGCAAGGTCAGGGAAACTTTTGATCATAAAGGGCATCTTCGAAGAGTACAACTGCTCGCCAATCCTATTCCTTTCTTCCAACTTTGCATTTCAATTTCATGTATAAACTTGATGTAATGCAAATGTCATGATCAGAAGCAACTTGTCAAGACCCACCCATGTTAATATCATCTGTTATATTCTTCTGTGTTTGCCCAGCACCAAAAGTAAAGCCCAGAGGGGCATCTACTGGTGCACGGTTAAATAATGATGAACTGACATTATTAGTGAATGCTGGAACTGGCACTGGTTGATCATCAGGCCTTGAGAAGCCAAAGCTGAAGGCTGGTACATTGGATGGTGGGAAACTTGGTATTGCCACATTGCTGTTATCAGCTGAACCAAAAATCCTTTGCTCATACTCTTGTAGTTGCTCATAGACAGCTATATCATGATAACAGATGCATGTTATATGAAACTGATATTAAAAATAATGCTTTTCAAACATAGAACTTGCAGATAGCAATTAACACAGGTCAAAAACTTTGGTTGCTGAAAGTATAACGAAGTCTAATTAAAAGAAGTTCCATAGGAGCTCTGACAGTGTTGAAGCAGAACCAAAGACCATCTGCCACACCTAACGAGCACCTGAGACCCTAGGCATATTATGATATACCCAAGTGGAAAACCCAGAAAACCAACTCTTATAGCATACATCAGGAATCAGGAGACCTACTCTATTAGTTCGGCGTGAACTAGATTTTGAGATACATTTACTAGTCAATATCTGTGTATTCATTTCAGGAAGGAAAAAAAAAAAGTGATGAATTTGATTAGAACATTACAGCCCCATCCACCTCTTTCCCCTGCCATGGATGACTGTTATGCATCTTACTTTTGTAAAAGGTACATACAGATTAAATATGACTTTTAAGTCTGGTTAGCTAGAAATAGCATACACGTAAAAAAATTGAAGGAAGTGAAAGCATATAACAGGTCATTAAATATGACTTTTAAGTCCTGATTTGGGTTGAATTTTAACTTATGTACTCATCATTCCATCAGTGTTAGGCCATGTCCCAGAGTATAAGCAACCCCGTGCCTATCTCAATTGTTTGGAACCATAGACTTCCTGACTTTTAGCCATCACTTTGAACAGAAGACCATTCAGAAACAATCCCTTTCATCAGATTCCACACCATTTTTCCAATTTTAAACACAGCTACTTTGTAATAACCAGAACAACTGACAGCAGTAATTTTTTGTTTTTTAAAGGTCAGTGACCTTGCTTTTATTAATCGAAAAAAAGTTGTAAATCTGACACAGCAACTTATCAAACCTTATACAGTAAAATAGCAAGGCAGAGAATTTAGACACCTTGATTTAGTTCAACCGAAGGCCTGCGTTCTTTCACCCATTGATAGCACTGCTCAAGTTTCCAACCTTTGCTTTTCATTAAGTAAGCCATTACTATAGCAGGGGACCTGCAGAGCATAATGAATACATGCAATACATAAAAATGTACATCAACAGCATAAAAAGGTACATTTCTTTTTATTGCTACGCAAGAAGGAATATAATAGTTCGCAGACGTCGAATGTATATCATGTTCTTATGATACAATACAACAATGTCCATTCAAATTATAAAACTCTTGTACCAAGTCAAATCATATATTTCCTGGACACCTGAAATATCACCCAACAGTTACAAAATGGATAAATTAAACTGTCAAGCAGATATGATTAATCAGAAAAAGAGAAACACACAAGAAAATGTAGAGAAAAGCACATATTATTCACCTGTTTTTGCCAGACATACAGTGAACAAGAACACGAGCTCTATCCTTCAGGCATTGTTCTGTGTCAACACATCAATGCATCAAACTAATAGTAAAAGAAACTTCATAAAGCAGCTATTAGGCCCATTTCAAGAACAGACTGAAAACTGCTGGTTGAACATTGGGGCAATAAGATCAAATACCACCAAAAGAACACTAAGAATCTATTGTGATGCATAGATCACAGATATCCTTTGGATTTCTTGAAGTGACATACTTTCCAGTTTAAGTTCAGGTAATAATGCCATTACACTACACCAAAGGAATGCCTTCCATCTGCTCTAAAAATCACCATTACGTGTGTATTTTATCCAATGAGTTGTCTAAATGAACAATACTACCAGGAAATGCATACCTTACCTATTAAGCCATCTTTTGGCTACATCCATTCTTAAATTACAAGAGCAAGACAACGTGTTTAAGAGAAATGAAATTAATTGACTGTTAAAAGGAAACTGAAAATAACACCCCAATTTACTAGATTGAAAGTGGAAGACTTACCAAGAAACTGGATTGCATCATCGAAGGACAATCTTTTATCATCTTGGAGGCAGTAATAGGTAAAAGAGTTTTTGTACAGGTTTTGACAAGCAGGTACAGTCTGCATAGGAGAGATTTTAGTTCAAGAAAATATAAGCCCCTGATAAATTATGTAAGTCCATACATTTATACTATTTTCACATAATAATGTCAGGTGATTCTCCTTTGTAACCTGTCCTTCAGTAAAACTTGAGGGAATAACTATATTTAGACTAAGAGTATGAAAACCCGAACAACAAAAACTTTAAGGATGACATAACAACAGTCTCCCCCCTCAGAATCACACAACACAAATACATGGATAAACAAAAGATTTAAATGTGAGTTTTGACTCTTATCCAAAACCAAACTACATCGGCTTTTCCAGTAAGGGAGACAAGAAAAATTGCAAGGCACAGATTCAAAGGCTTGGACTTTTACAAGTCAGATAATCATTGAACCTTTCACTATGCTTAATAGCATAATGCATCTACTCTGATTACTCAACTTAATGACAAGGGGCAACTTAAACTATAAACTAAATCATTAGAGTATAAGAAACTAAAATAGATTCTAATGCCAGAAGAAAATATGAAACTTCTCTGAATTCTAGTAATACCTTTCATTATGTTCCACCAATGTTGGATTAGAATAGATTTTAATGCCAACATTAAATTTGAGATACAAATATTCTATCACAATATATGATCATTAAATTGTTACACATAACGTGATCACTTTGACAATCTTAAACAAGGTAACTTCAACTGCACAGTCAGCTCATTGGATTATAAGAATCTAGAAGATATTTAAAAGCAGAGAACAAAAAAGCCCTTAATTACAGACATAAATGAAACAGAGACATAAACTATGGACAAAACAATATAAACAAGAGAGCTCAAATTCACAAAAGTCTGAACCTTCACAGTGTTTAATGTAACAAATCAGCTAAACTACTCAAATTAACAACACACTAACTTTGAAACTAAAACCCATAAGCTAAAAAGTGAAAACCTCAGGAATCAGGATCACACAATAAACTCCAGATGGTAAAAATTACTCCAAACAAATTTATAAACTTTAACCATAATACGAGCTTAATTTGAGAAAGATGGAAAGTTAACATTGAGAATACGATAAATGCCGCCCGCAGAACACAGACAATAATGAAAAAGAGAAGATGATCTAGAGAGCTCAATTTAACAGAAAGATTGGTTAGCCCACACATCTGCTTTAGATACTTGAATTAATGACACAGTAACTTCAAAACCAAAACACATTTCAAATCTAAAAACTGAAAACCTCAGAATCATATAACTTCCACAGTACGATTACTCAAAACAAAGTTACAAACTTCAACCATAATAAATTCTGAAATTAAAGATGTTAACTTGAAAAAGATTGAAACTTTACATTGAGAATAGGATAAATGCCCGCAAAACACTGACATTAATGAAAGGGAGAAGATGATCTAGAGAGCTCAATTTAACAAAAGGTTGGGACGCCCACACATCTGCTTTAGCTACTCGAATTAATGACACAGTAACTTCAAAACCAAAACACATTTCAAATCTAAAAAATAAAAACCTCAGAATCATATAAGAACTTCCACAGTACGATTACTCAAAACAAAGTTACAAACTCCAACCATAACAAATTTTGAAATTAAAGATGTTAACTTGAAAAAAGATTGAAACTTTACATTGAGAATACGAGAAATTCCCTGAGTCTTGAGAAGCTCAGCTCGGGCAGCATTATCGTAGCTGCCCAAGTAGAGAAACTCGGGCAGAATCTCCGACGGGAAGGCGCTGACGTGGACGGACGGCGTGGGGGCGCCGTCGGGAGCGGCGAGCATACGGTGGCCGCAGACACCGCAGACCTCGCCTTCCTCGTACTTATGGTAGTGGCCGCAAATCCCACATGGATTTTCTCTCTCTCTTTTCCTCATGGTGATAATGATTTCTTGGATTGATTTGATTCTGGTTACTCAATCTCAAAACAATTAAGGATTTGATTGATGACGGGTTGGAGAAGATTTTTTGATCCGATTTGGGGATTTGAGTAAAATAATAAATCTTTTCTTATGTTTTAGATTCAGGGGATGAGTATTGAATTGATATTGGCAAAATCAACTTTAATGTTAAATGTTATGTAAATTATGATTAAATGTCACTATCATGAGTAGTATATTACGAAATAGGAATGCATAGTATATGAGTTGAAATTTTTTGTAGAAATATGGAAAAATATGGACGTCTGTCAGTTGTATCTGCCTATAAATAGGCATGATTCTGATGAATGAAAGATATATCTCAAAACATTTTCACTCAGTTCATAACGTTCTTCCTTTTATATTTCTAATACGTTATCAGCACGAGCTGCTCTAAATCAATTCTAACATAAAGAAAACTCTAAGAGAAGGTACATTTATTTTTCAGTCAGTGTATACTAAATACAATATTTCAGCTATTTTATTATCTGTCATGCTGCTAAATTTAATAGTTAATAACCAGTTAACTTACTGAAGAAAATGTTTTTCGTATATTCTATTTACACCGATTATTTTGTAATTACACGTTATTACACAAAGTCTCATGACGTTTTGATTTAAAGATAAACATGAAAACTAAAAATTTTGATATAATTGACACAACAGTTAAATTGAAAATTTTATTCATATCATAACTAAAATACTATTACACTTGAGCATTAATATGAATGATGAGGGCACAAACATACAACATGATCATATAAAAACACAACACTACGTATATGGGATGATATATGGACCAATCGGACATTTCCACAACGAACGGTAAAATAACAACGAAAGCAACACAAACGGAAACGATGTTGAAAAAGAGATTAGACATATTGTGAGAAGGATTAGATGAGAATGGTGTAAGTTTTATGAAGAAATGTTGGAGTATTTATAGAGTAAATTTTGGAAAAGTGACCATTTTATTACCGTTGGAACAAAGATTGACGGCGACATAATGGTAATTTCATGACTTAATAAAATATGTGTTAAATTTATGATTTAATAAAATGGTTCCCGACAAGTATCGAACCCTGCACAATCTAATGATCATCATACATCTGAGCCACTGGGCGAAGTTCGATTTTTATTTCATCGTATGTTTTTATATTTTCTAACATGTTTGCATTTATAGATTTTCAACATGTCGAACATCACGAAATTGCATTTTGATGCATCGATATATCAAGAAAACTATTTAAGCTAGTCGCATTGAGCTCCACTTAAATAGCATGGGACCTTGATGCTATCAAGGAGAATAATGCAATAACCGAGCAGGATAAGGCAAAAGCCATGATATTTTTTAGGCATCATATCCATGATGGTCTGAAATCGGAATACCTTACAGTAAAAGATCCACTTGTATTGTGGACAAATTTGAAGGAAAGGTATGACCATCAGAAGGCTGTAACACTTCCAGCAGCCAGGTTTGAATGGCTAAACTTGAGATTGCAAGATTTCAAAAGTGTAAATGAGTACAACTCATCAATGTACAATATCACATCTCGCCTTTTATTGTGTGGGGAGAAAGTACTGAATATGATATGCTCGAAAAGACATATCAAACAATGCCCCAGCAAACATGATATTGATGCAGAGTTATCGTAGCCAAGGGTTTACGAAATACTCACAATTGCTCACCCACTTGTTGGTAGCTGAAAAGAACAATGAGCTGCTCCTAAAAAGCCACCAGATGCGCCCAACAGGCTCCGCCCCACGCCCAGAAATAAATAATACCAACTCTAATACCCCGCATGATATAAATCCGGCTTCATATAATAGTTATGTACCAAATGATGGTCATAACGAAAGCGTGGAAATAAACGTGGTGGTCATAGTAACTGGTGTGGAGGCCGTGGGCGTGGAGGAAATGATCGTGGTCGAGGTCGTGGAAATTTTGGCCAAGCACGTGGTCGTGGAATGAAACGTTACCGTGGTAACAATCAAAACAACTATCGTGGTCAAAATAATTCCAGAAATGCTTATAAATATGAGCCCGGTAATAACGAGAGCAGCATTTGTTATCGCTAGGACGCTTGTCATTTTGCGAAGGTGTGTCACAGCTCACACAAAGGGTTGACAGGTACAAAGCATCCCTCAAAGGAAAGGCCAATGTGGAGACAAATATTGTCGAAACAGATGATGAGTTCGATGACAAAACTGAGTTTCTGATTGCAGGAAGAACACAAGAACTCGAACATGCATTGAACGATTAATATTTGCATGGTGTGATGCATCTGCTTTATTATGGTTGTGTGGTTGATTTATAAAATACTTGTTTGATGTATTTTCTTTACTTTTGTGTGCTTATCAATGTAAGATAATGTATTGCTTTTTCTTTAAGCAATATATTGTATTTTTAAATAAATCAAGTTTTTATGTATAATCTTACTTATGTTTTCTCTTGCATATAGAAAAACAACATATTTGAAATGACAATCACAAGTATTAAAGGAGAGACATGTCTGGCAGATAGTGCTACCACTCATACCATATTGAATAATGCAAAATATTTCTCGAACCTGGTATTAAGAGAAGCAGATGTATACAATCTCCGGAAAATCAAAGATAATTGAAGGCTACGGGAAAGCTAATATTTTGTTGCCGAAAGGAACAAAGTTAAAAATTAAAATGGCATTATATTCCTCTAAGTCTCCAAGAAATTTATTGAGTGTTAAAGATATTCGATCAAACGGATATCACATTGAGACAATGAATGAGAAGGGAAGAGAGTACTTGTATGTTACAACTTCTCAATCGGGTAAGAAAAACATATTGGAAAAATTACCCGTATTACCTTCCGGCCTATATTATACAATGATACGAAAGGTGGAAGTTCATGCCGTAGTAAACCAAGGGGTTACTACTGAATTCAATGTTTGGCATGACCGGTTGGGACATCCCGGTACAACAATGATGCATAAAATTATAGAGAATTCATGCGGACATCCTTTGAAAACAAGGAAAATATTACAAACCCATGAATTAGCATGCACGGCTTGTTCTCAAGGGAAATTGATTACAAGGCCATCACCAAGCAAAGTTAAATTTGAAAATTCCGTATTCTTGGAAAGAATTCAGGGGGATATATGCGGACCAATACATCCACCATGTGGACCGTTTAGGTACTTTATGGTCCTAATCGATGCATCGACTAAATGGTCGCATGTGTGTTTATTGTCGACTCGCAATATGGCATTTGCAAAATTATTGGAACAAATAACAAGACTGGGAGCACAATTCCCTGATTATACAATCAAGAACATTCTTCTTGATAATGCTGGTGAATTTATGTCACAGGCCTTTAATGATTATTGCATGTCAATTGGTATCAATGTTGAACATCCAGTTGCGCATGTTCACACACAAAATGGCCTCGCCGAATCTTTGATAAAACGTCTGCAATTGATTGCAAGACCATTGTTAAAATCAAAGTTGCCAACATCGGCATGGGGCATGCAATATTACATACAGCATCGCTTATACGCATCAGGCCATCAAGTTATAATCAAACATCTCCATATCAAATGGTTCGAGGTCAGGAACCAAATATCTCCCATCTAAGAACATTTGGATGTGCGGTATATGTGCCGATTTCACCGCCACAACGCACAAAAATGGGACCCCAAAGGAGATTGGGGATATATGTTGGGTACGATTCTCCAAGTATTATAAGATATTTGGAACCATTGACTGGAGATCAATTTACGGCCAGCTTTGCCGACTGTCATTTTGATGAAAGAAATTTCCCAACATTAGGGTGAGAAAGAAAGAAGCTGGAAAAGGATATCTCATGGAAAGATATGTCATTGAGAAGTTTGGATCCAAGAACAAAGCAATGTGAACAACAAGTTCAAAACATAATTCATTTGCAAGCTATTGCAAATCAATTGCCAGATGCATTTACTGATATTAAAAGGGTAACGAAATCCCATATTCCAGCTGCAAATGCTCCAATAAGAATTGATATTCCTAGATGACAATATTCCACTGAGAATGAGGCTAACCCATGCCAGAAGCGTGGAAGACCTTTTGGTTCCAAAGATAAAAATCCTCGGAAAAGAAAAGGAGCAATCGCAGAAAATTGCCCAAAAGAGGATACAAAAGCTCAAGAAGAGCACACTGACATAATAAACAAGGTTCAAGTTCAAGAAGAACCCCAGGCGCCTGAGAACGAAGAAATATCGGTTAATTATATATTGTCTGGAAAAAGATGGAACCGAAATGAAATAAACGTCGACGATATATTTGCTTATAACATAGCACTTGATATCATGGGAGAAAATATGAAGATTCAGAGCCTACCTCATTTGATGAGTGTAAGCAAAGAAAGGACTGGCCTAAGTGGAAGGAGGCAATAAATGCAGAGTTGGAATCTCTTGCGAAACGAAAGGTGTTTGGACATATAATCCAAGCACCAAAGGATGTAAAACCAGTGGGAAACAAATGGGTTTTTGTGCGAAAGAGGAATGATAAAAATGATATTGTAAGATACAAAGCAAGGCTTGTCGCACAAGGTTTTACCCAAAGACCTGGTATTGATTATGAAGAAACATATTCTCCAGTTGTAGACGGGATCACTTTTCGCTACTTGATAAGCTTGGCTGTATGTGAAAAGTTAGAAATGCGTCTAATGGATGTGGTCACTGCCTATTTGTATGGCTCATTGGAAAAGGAAATTTACATGAGAATTCCAGATGGTTTCAAGATACCTGAAACACACAGTGGATCTCGAGAAATGTACTCAATAAAACTGAACAAGTCTTTGTACAGATTGAAACAATCCGGTCGAATGTGGTACAATCGTTTGAGTACATTCTTGATCAAAGAAGGTTACAAAAATGATTCCATATGTCCATGTGTGTTTATCAAAAGATCTAGATCTGAGTTCGTCACGATCGCTGTATATGTAGACGACTTGAACATTATTGGAACTCCAGGAGAGTTATCAAAGGCCGTGTGCTTGCTGAAAAACGAATTTGAAATGAAAGACCTTGGGAAAACAAAATTTATTTTAGGTCTTCAGATTGAGCACTTAAAGGGCAGTGTTTTCCTGCATCAATCAACGTACACAACAAAAGTGTTGGAAAGATTCAATATGGGAAATGCACATCCATTGAGTACGCCAATCGTTGTACGATCACTGAATGTCGAGAATGATCCATTCCGACCTTGTGATGATGATGAAGAACTACTAGGCCCCCAAACGCCATATCTAAGTGCAATCGGTGCACTGATGTATCTTGCTACAAATACAAGGCCAGATATAGCATTTGCTGTAAACTTATTAGCAAGATACAGTTCTTCTCCAACTCAAAGGCATTTGAACGGGATAAAACACCTCTTACGATACCTTCAAGGAACAAAAGAAATGGGGTTGTATTATCCCGACTCCTCTACCTCAGGATTAACTGGTTACGCAGATGCTGGATATTTGTCTGATCCTCATAATGGTCGATCTCAAACAGGTTATGTATTCACCTGTGGAGGTACGACTATTTCTTGGCGGTCTGTAAAGCAAACAATGGTTGCTACTTCTTCTAATCATGCAGAGCTCTTAGCAATCCATGAAGCAAGTCGTGAATGCATTTGGTTGAGATCCATCACTCGCCACATTCGACAAATGTGCGGACTCCCTACAATTAAAAACTCCCCGACTATAATCTACGAAGATAATGCAGCTTGCATTTCTCAGTTAAAGGAAGGTTTCATCAAAGGTGATAGGACAAAACATATCCTGCCCAAATTCTTCTTCACTCATGAACAACAACAGGAGAATCAGATTCATGTGCAACTGATCTGCTCAAGTGAAAATTTGGCAGACTTATTCACCAAATCTCTCCCTACTTCGACATTCGAGAACTAAGACACTCGATCGGCATGAGGCATCTGCGGGAAATAAAGTAATGTAACCATGAGGGGGAGTGAAATATGCGCTGTACTCTTTTCCTTCGCTAAGGTTTTTTTCCCACTGGGTTTTTCTTTAGCAAGGTTTTTAACCGAGGCAGCATTTCATGCATATCATCAAAATTCATGATGTACATTTAAGGGGGAGTGTTATGTAAATTATGATAAATGTCACTATCATGAATATGATGCATAGTACGGAATAGGAATGCACAGTACACAAATAGTACATGCATAGTATATGAGTTGAAATTTTTTGCAGAAGTATGAAAAAATATGGACGCCTGTCGGATGTATCTGCCTATAAATAGGCATGATTCTGATGAATGAAAGATATATCTCAGAAACATTTTCACTCAGTTCATAACGTTCTTCCTTTTATATTTCTAATATTTAATGCATTTAACCTGTTACTGTTCCTTTAAAAGTTATTAGACCAACTTATTAGAGAGATAAAAAAGACGGACTTATTTGCAATTTACCATACTTCTAATCAATTTCGCGGGTTGCTGGGTCGGATTATAAAATTTTGCGGGTTATTGAGCAGATACATTTCAGACAAAATCAGAAATGAACCGTCATTCTCAAATAGGCGAGAACATTACTCAAATAGATAAGAATATTACTCAAATATGTGAATTTACCACACTTCCAATCAATTTCGGGTTTGTCAATTGGTCATAAGTTATGAGCGGATCCATTTCAGACAAAATCAGAAATGAACCGTCATTTCAGACAAATTGATAAGAACATTAATCAAATAGTTGAGAACATTATTCAAATAGTCGTGAACATTACTAATATAGTTAAGACATTATACTCTAGATCATCACTCATATACCTGAAAACATTTTACTCAAATAGTTGAGAACATTACACAAATAATTTATAACATTACCGACATAGCTAAGAACATCATACTCTATAACATCACTCATATAAATGAGAACATTACTCAAATAGTTAAGAACATTACAAATAGTGAAAATCGTACTATATCCTTGAGAACATTATACTAATGCTTGAGAACATTATATAAATACGTAATAACATTGCTTGGATAACGACATCACTTTTTCTATTCCATAGACTTGTTTGGGACACTTTCAAACTCATTAGATATTTCTATACATAGTATGCAATTTATCTACATATTTGGCCATTCATCCAAGACTGCCAGCAAGACTCATGTCAACTTCAGCTCCACATTTATCTGTGCAAAGAACATTACATGCATTAACATAAACCTTACAGACGTCACCAAGAACATTATATACATCACACTGAAAATCACATCATACTTCTTTCATTGAGGTTTTAGCTGGAAAATCTACAGACACTACATAAATCATCACATAAAACCTATAAAACAAGTAGAACGTTACACACATAATTGAGAACATTATAGGCATAACAATGAACATTTTAAACATTGTAGATATGGTTGAGAACATTACGTACATAATTTGGACAATAATGTCATTAGGCTTTTTTAAGTTTTCATGCATGACAGACATTTCTAGAAACATTGAAAGAATGAGTGAGAACATTACATACATAATCTAGGACAGATGATTCTTAATATTAGGTTTTAAGTTTTGATGTATATCATCAAAATATTAAATAAATCCACAAAAAAATAACATATGAGTAAGAACATTAATCATGTTTAATAAAGTACTGATTTTAGTAGATTTGTTAAATGAACAATAATTATAATTGTATTCTGTTTAAGTTAACATCATCAATATAGTCTAGAACATTATTGATATAAGCTAAAACATTACACAAATCATCTAGAACATTTTAACAGTATTGTACGCAATTTTCAGATCTGTTTTTTAATCTGAACAACAACTGATGAAAACACCAGATCTGAATATAAACATCAGCATAATAAACATCGATTTCACATAAATTAGTAGAGATTTCGATTTTTGCTACCTTTTTAGAGTTGATTTTGTCGATTTCAAATGCGGTTTAATCGATTTGGATCGATTTCGAGTAAAAAATGAGATTGCGAGATGGAAATCATCAAAATAATCACCGATTTCACAAAAACTAGGTCGAGATATATCTTTTCGTACCTTTGTGATGTTGTTTCCGGTGAGATCGGGCCGTTTTTTAGCTTTTTCCGGCGAGTTCGAGCTTTTTCCGAGCTTGATTACATAGAAACCACGTTGAGAGAGGCGTTTTATGCTTTTCAAGCGATTTCAAAGTGTTTGCATTTAGAGAGGTTGATTTCTAGAGATATGATTTTCGCTTTCTCTCGTTAGGGTTTTGTGAGGTTTATGGTGAAAGTGTGTTGGGTTTTTGGTTTAAATACTGATTCGGTTGACCCATTTAGGAAGACCCGGTTTCTAGCCCTTGGTTGGGTTCGGGTTGATTAGTAGTTAGCTTTTTTTTTTTGGGCTTCTATATAATTACAGAAAGTATGTCTTTCAAATCTTTCTCTAGGGTTGGTCTCTCCTAAGACCACCTTTTATTATTGTTAAAATAAAAACTCGAAGTGATTCTAGTGATCAACTTTAATCGTGTTGGGCATGTTACAGATAATGTCCACATACCGACGGGGCAACTGAAGCCATATGTGTGTGAGGGTTGATTGCATGTATACCAAACCATTTATGTTGTGAGTCGTGTGGTTATCCTCGTCTACATTTGCTTCTTGCTATGGGCTGGAGGCACACACGTTTACGCCTTGTGAAATCGAGAATCACGCACCAGTAATGTCATTCGCAGACTCACAGTAACCTCGGGTAACTGCCAAAGCAATATGCAAAAATATAAAGGGGGGGGGGGGGGGGCCGGCAATTACTATTTTTTAAAGTCTGATACTTTTGTGCTCATGGATTAAAGTCCCTTTCGACTTATTTAATTGAGTACATTACGCGCGATATGTGTGGCATCCTTGTGACGTGAGTCGTCTTCCTAATTTTATTTATTGAGTGATTACCTATGTTAGATACCTCCAGAAGTGTGAAAGATAGTTGCATAAATATTCATCTGTGAGGTACTATCAGATTAGACTTAAGTTTTATTTACTCGGTAAACGAAGTGCTGGATTTTCTCTTTTTTTTCTACGAACGTTAGTGTAAATTTAAAACTTTTGCATATTTCAAGTTTAGTGCTTACAATGGTAGAGTCGGTAGCTTGGGAGCTAGACTTTCTTGTGTGTCTCCTTATTTTTATTTTTCTAGGATTTTAGAGAGTCCGCTTGGGGACAAACAAGAGTTCGGTATGGGGAGTTTGATGAGTCGATATTTTGTCGCCTCATCTAGTCTTCGTGTGTTTTGTAGTTCTCAAGTTTAGTATTTATTTATTCATTAGATATTTTCACGCTTTCGTGTTTTGTTGTGTTTTCCGGTTCAGGCTTAATCCGTAAAGAAATTAGCTAAAATAATGCATATTTATGCATTGATGAAAGCATGAAAGTTTCAAGGCCTCAAAGGCGTTTGAAAACGGAGTTGAACGGTCGAAACATAAGTTGATTCCGAGGTCGGATGTGGATTTTAGAGCCGTTTAAGCAAAAACGCGCGAATTGAAACTTAGGTGAAGCAAGATCTCCGATTGACCTGATTTCACGCGTAGATAAGACCAAGATCTACAACTCTCGTGAAGGGACTATTGGCAAATTCGAAATATTTTTGGCATGTTTGACACTTGGTGTACCCATGTACACTACAAAAAACTGCAGTTTTGGCGACGGATAAATCCGTCGCCAAGTCTTTAGCGACGGACTTGGCGACGAATAAAAAAGCCGTCGTCCCACGGGAAGCGGGACGACGGATAGGTTATCCGTCGCTAAATCGCGACGGATTTAGCGACGGATAAACCTTTGACTTTTTAGCGACGGATTTTTCAGATTTAAAAAAAAAGAAAATTCTGCTATTTTGACGACGGATAAATTATACGTCGCCAATATGGCGACGGATAATTTATCCGTCGCCAAAATAGCAAAATTTTCTTTTTTTTTATGAATCTGCTTTTTAGCGACGGATCAATTATCCGTCAAAAAAAGTAATTTTTAATTTTTTAATAATTTGCACTGTAATTTATAAATTACTTAATTACCAATTTTTCATTTAAATATCAATTTATATATATTCCCATCGAATTATACGAATTACCAATTACCAATTTTTTTATACAAATTATAAATTACCAAATACTCAACCAAATCCAATACATACTTACAAACATTAAACTAAATCAAAATAAATACCATAAATAACATACATACTTACATACATACCATATATACTTACATACTTCATACTTACAAACATCAAACTAAACACCATACTTACAAACATTATACTAACTAATCAATTTCACAATAAATCAATCAATTCATTAACCCACTACTTAATATGAGTTATACTAGCTAATATATGAGTTTAGAAACATACAATTGATCGAAATTAGCAAAAGTCCCAAATTTACAAAAGTAGGGTTTTAGACCATTACCTTCAAATTGCGGGAAAAATAGTCGAAGATCGATGAAATTGAACGGACACCCGAGTTCCCTGTTGAAAGAGCTTTCAAAAGAGCCAAAGATTCGCCGGAATGGTGGACGTTTGGTCGGAGAACTGGGAAGACGAAAATTTCGAAGACGGGAGAAGTAGAAAGAAGCAGAGAAGAAATGGGGGAGAAGGAAGAAGTTGTTCCCGTATATGTCTGGGAATCAGCGATCCGTCGCTATACGGATAGGTTATCCTGGGCTACCTTTTTTTTTTTAATTCTTTTTTAACGGATAGAATTTCTATTTTTTTTTTTTTTTTTTTTAAAGTCAAACGACGGATAACTATGTAACGACGGATAGAATTATCCGTCGCCATTTAGCAACGGATAAATATCCATCGTAGAATTTCTGTTTTTCTTTTTTTTTTTTCAAAACTCAAACGACGGATAACTATCCGTCGTTAAGTAACGACGGATAGAATTTATCCGTCGCTAAATGGCGACGGATACGTCGACGGATAGGGCAAAACGCCCTATCCGTCACCAAATAACACCGATCCGTCGCCAAGGGGCGACGGATAACTTTCCGTCGCCTCACCGCCAAAACATGTAATTCTTGTAGTGACCGTTTATCTCTAATTTTTTAAGTTTGCAGAGGTTAGGAAGCTCATTATCCTAGAAGACAGCATGGATCTTCTATTACACTTCTTCATTATATGAATAGTGGGTCAAAATTAACACACATAAAGCACAAGGTTAGATGCAAAGACAGGATAAAGGACCACCTCTTGAACACTGTCTTAGAGGCTTTCTTGAGAGCTCGGTGTTGATGTTCACTGCACTTTGACGAGATTTCCTTGATATACTTTTCTTCATTGAATAGAGTCAGACCTATGTGTTTCTACGATATAAAATTCTTACGAATTCAATGTAACCAAATCTTGTTTACCCTATCAATGATAGCTTTTACGTACTTCAAAGCATTCTAAATTATACTCCCTCTGTCCCGGTCTCAACTTCCAGTGTTGACTTTTTAGGTCAACCATTGTCAATTTTAACCTCGAGATAGTCTTAAACTGCAAATGGAAATGATTTGATAAAATCATGTAATGGAAATTTAAGAAGTACTCCCTCTATCCTAGAACAAATGACACATATTCCATTTATATAACTCCCAATACAATTGTCACATTTCTTTTTTTGGCACAATTTACAACCCATGTGGACTTGTTCCCACTATCATTTACACTGAACATTAATCTATGTGTCCAAAGGCAAATGTTCCATTTGTTCTGGGACTGAGGGAGTAATATTTTAGAGCAAGTCTCGTGAAAGACCTAATTTTTCTAAACAATAGGAAAATCTACATCATACTAGTATAAATTAAGTTATTGTGTCAACCATTTGTGTATGATGAATATGGTCTTTCTACATTTCAGGAAAATAAGGACTTTTACAAGAATTTCACTATATTTTATAATATAATTTTGTTAAATATTTAACCATGTCGTTCAAGAGTAATTCGAGGTTAAAATTAAAAATGACTAGCCGAAAAAAGTAGTAGAGATCGGGACCAAGGGAGAATTTTTCTTAATTTCTTATAACAAACGCAGATTATGTACTTTACATGACTTTCCCCTTTTTATTAAAAAAAACTAAAAGGAGAAGGAAAAAAAACCTACATTATTTCTTACAGACAAAAACTCGTTGGAGCTTGAACGATGCTGAACACATCCAGATACAAAATAATATAGATACACTACAGTATGAATTTAATTTTGTAGAGTTTCTAAGTTGAGGCACACTCAAAGACACAAATGTAACAAGATAGAAAGTCATAAGCGGCATACTTTAAGGTTATGTCAAATGCATAGGACAAGGATAAACGATCATTATCTGGGTCAAAATTCAACACATGCAAATCACATAAATGCATACTCATTGTGACGATGAAAGAACACTAAAAGAGATTCGGTCAAATAGGAATGACAAGTCAACTAAATCATTCTCTAAGCACATGCTGCAGATTAATGAATGACCCCAAGCATGTCTCTGTATCGAAACTTTATTACTCCGCCTCCTGGTTTCTGTAAAATTTCATGTTTACTAAATTTGTACCTAATTGATGATCAACTAGAGTCGTCAAAAGAAACAACAAATAGTGTGACCTGAGATAGAAAACATGGTAGTCCTAAAACTTTAGCCCAGAATGGATGGCAACAACACCGCCGACAAGGTTTTCATACTCAACCTTCTGAAATCCAGCATTTGCTATCATCGAGGCAAATTTCTCCTGCAGTTATACAGAATGCACGATAAGGATTAACATACAACTAAACAGTACCCGGTAATGTTGCTCCTAACTACCAAACAAATCTACAGAGGCTCAAAGTCAAGCCATGTGTATACCTGTGGTGGGAAACGGCGAATACTCTCAACCAGATACTGATAAGATGCACGATCACCAGCTAAAAGCTCTCCTACCGCGGGAATGACTGAAAACGAGTAATAATCATACCTGGGAAAGAAAAAAAGGAATTTTGAGAACCAGAGTTCACTAACTACTAGGCATGAAAAATATGATCTTAAAAGAGAGGAATTACAAATGTTTGGTGAGACATTTGAGTTGAAAAATATATCAACATATTGTACGTAGTTTACTCTACTCTCTCTTCACATAAACTGGTCAATGCTGAAGTAACTACATAGTCGAAACTCGAAAGTAATATCCTAAATCTGCACATGTTACCGAGAATCAGCTCACGTGAAAAACAACAGAAACTACAATAAAATCAACAAAACTTTATTTGCCTGGATAGACTACATTGCTTCACCAAAAGAGTAGTCAATGCCAGGGTCTTCCCAAGTTTTTAACCCAAGAAACTACAGTAGAATCAAGAAATACATTTTCCGACAGGGTTTAGGACTTCAGTCTGGGTAATATTTGATGTCAAGTTTACGTCATTCTGAAAGAAAAGTACATATTTGCAGCTGCAAACCTTTTTAAAATTGATAGCCACTGAGAGTTACTAAAGCATGTTCCATAGTGTATTATGTATGCTTCATGGGCCTATACTTATTAACATGATTTGGTAATAGTACTCACAACTCCTTAAATATTGGAACTTCGACATGACTCAGTTCAAGGCAGAGAAACCGTCCTCCCGGCTTAAGTACCCTGTCAAATACAACAAGACATCCATAAATTCATGCAGTTTGAGTTCACAGAGGAAAAAAACCCACTTAAGAAGATAAATTAACAGTGAAACATATATGAATAAATACTCCTCTCCTCTTAATCGCATTGTCCAATTTGAGATGCAGTTTTTTGGACTCACACTGGAATTTAGGGAAGGGGGAGACAAGTGCGGTATTGATTAAATAATCGTTGGTGGGGTGTTGTTTAGATAAAAAATTATAAAGTGGAAAAACTACACTATTTCTGGACATTGTAATTTGAAATTCTAATGAGCACCTGAAATGGAATTATTTGAAATATGAAATGGTGCGTAGGAAGTATGTGATATTCCTCTTAATCAAGTAGGTCATATTGACTCTTCAAAAAGAAGGAACTGAGAGGCCTGTAGTCTATCCCTATCACCATATGTTCACATGCAACTGAATGACCCCAGGTCTGGTAGCAGTAGGCATATTTTCATGCTTGCCAGATTACAGATTTATCATCAAGTCATGTATATAGACGACTTATAGACAGGTCAGCTCCTCTATGTTACCAAGTAAAGACTCTGTGCTTATTTCCCCACTAGTTTAAGAGCAAGATGTGCAGTAAATTGTGAGATATGAGTATATCCCTAGAATAAATACAAATTACAAAACAACCACCATGGGCTGAAAGGGCTTTGAGGCTACCAGGCAGCGATATTAAACAAGGACATGAAATGCATAATCAGTAACCTGTGTGCTTCGGCAAGAGCTTTTTCAATGTGTGTAACATTTCTTATGCCAAATGCAATTGTATAGCCGTCCATGGATTCATCTTCAAACTTTAAGGCTTCTGCATCTCCTTCAACCCAAATGAGAGAGCTATCCTTTCCAAGACCTGAATGCATACATACCCTCTTTTAACCAACACATTCTCTATGAGAGGAGCATACAACACAAAGTATGTACAAACCTCTCTCTTGGGCTCTCTTCTTCCCAACATTTAACATGTTTGGGTTGATATCACATACATAAATTTGAGTTTCTCTTAGCAAATTATCATCACTTATCTCTCTGATGGCCCTACTCCCGACACTGTTTATACTTTCCAGGATCCTGAAAGCAACATCTCCTGTAAAATTAGAGATAAACTGCTTACAGTAACATGAAAAACATCCGAGAACGATTAAATTGGTGATAGAAACACATACAACAGTCCTCTCTTCAATTAAGTACAAGTACTGGAAAGGAAAGTCAATTTACACTCATTACAATGCATGATAATTTTGTAGCTAAGGAAGTATGACAGTGCACTAGTTAAGATCATATTAGCTTCACACTCGATAACAACACACAGCCATTGTGTTTCCATGCAGTCAAGTGAGACTGCACTGCATGAAGAAAGCACTTACTCGAGGACTCACATCAGACAGTGTGACATAAATAGTTAGCCGGCAACTGAAAACTGAATTGGATTTTGGGAAAACGTAATTAACATAGAAAAAAAAATCATATTCATCAACTGTAACCGTATGATAATCAATTAAAATGACAATAGAGTCATCAACCAGTAAGTCACCTGTTCCACCAGCCACATCAAGATGCTTCATTCCCGGAAACGGATTCAATTTGGAAACCAATCTACAAACATTTCAGAAAGAACAGAATCAAACTACAGATAAGCAAGCATAAAAGTATAAAAGAAATAAGCTCAAATTGAGAAACTGAACCTCTCTTTCCATAGCCTATGCAGGCCAGCACTCATCAAATCATTCATGACATCATAACTCGAGGCAACACTCGTGAAAACATTACCAACTAATTGACTCTTTTCCTCCTCCCTAACTTCCTTAAATCCTTCAATCAGAAGAAACAAAAAATTGAATTGAGCTCATTCATATCAAAATTACAACAAGAGATAATAAGCATAAAGAGAAGTAAAAAAGGATTTACCGAAGCTGGTGGAGTGAGAATGTAAGTGGGAGGTGGAATTGTAGAGTGGTCGAAGGTAATTACAATTCTTCGTCAAACCGCGATAAATCGATCTCAACGCCATGGAATTGATCAACAAATTATATTATCTTCAGGCTGCTTTTGCGAATTCGATTTGGGCAGAATGTGCTTGTTACTGACCAGAATTTCTCCACGTTAAACCAATTCCATACAATTCATTTCTAGTTTCTGCAACTAATTTTAGGTGAAGTTGAGAAGAAAGAGAATGAATGAGTGGGCAAACGTTAATTCGTCTCTTGTGTGCAAAGTAACTCGAGCTCCGAACGCTTATGCAGTATCAGAGTGCGTCAAATGATTTTGACCCAAGTTCACTTCGTGTCAGTTAGCCCAGCCCATATGATTGTGGATCTTTGAGTCCATACTGTTTTGGGTCAATGGTATATAACTCTCTCAAAATTTTAATTAAAATAGAGACTAAGACTCTGTTCTCTTCAACTGAAAACTCATTCAGTTCAGTTCTACTTAGTTATATTTTATATTACAATTCAGTTCAGTTCAATTCAGAAAATTACAGTTGAAGAGAACAGAGCCTAACTGTGTTAACATTATATTGATTCGCTGAGTTACAATATGGCGATGGATAATTTATCCGTCGCCAAAATAGCAGAATTTCCTTTTTTTAAAAAATCTACTTTTTAGCGACGGATAAATTATCCGTCGCCAAAAAAAGCAGAATTTTAATTTTTTATTTTTAATAATTTGCAACCTGTAATTTATAAATTACGAATTACCAATTTTTTCTACGAAATATCAATTTATATATATTCCCATCGAATTATACGAATTACCAATTACCAATTTTTTATACAAATTATAAATTACCAAATACTCAACCAAATCCAATACATACTTACAAACATTAAACTAAATCAAAATAAATACCATAAATTAAATAACATACATACTTACATACATACCATATATACTTACATACTTCATACTTACAAACATCAAACTAAACACCATACTTACAAACATTATACTAACTAATCAATTTCACAATAAATCAATCAATTCATTAACCCACTACTTAATATGAGTTATACTAGCTAGTATATGAGTTTAGAAACATACAATTGATCAGAATCAGCAAAAGTCCCAAATTTACAAAAGTAGGGTTTTAGACCATTACCTTCAAATTGCGGGAAAAATAGTGGAAGATCGATGAAATTGAACGGACACCCGAGTTGTAACGCCCCGAAAATTTCACTAACATTTTAAAAAAAAACAATGGCGTTAAACCAATAACAGGAAGATAATCTAAAAGCTTTGAGAAGCTGAAAATTTAAACATTTGACTTGCGAAAACACTATTTTTACAAGCACCGATAAAAGTACAAGTTTTTGCAAGCTAAAAGTTACAAAACCCCATTTATATACCACTTTCACTCAAGTTGCTGAACGCTCACTCGGTCCTCCACTAGACCAAATCTACAAGAAGGTAACAAATCAAGTGTAAGATAAAACTCAGTGAGGTTCTGTGCTAAGTGAACAACGAATTATGGAATAACGAAGTATGATTTTCAAAATCAAACGAATCATAATATTAAAATAATCGAAGAAAAACATATAATGAAGCGAATAAATTATCGTTGGTGCAGTCAACCTTATAACCCCAATCCAAGCCCTTATCACTCCAGACAGGGTGCTACCACTGTCAAACGAAGACGAAGACCCTGCCATGGTACAGGGGTGGAACACTACTACTCCAAAGACCTCGGCGACTTCTGCCTCGCGTCTAGGGATAGTAAGCAGAGGTACTTCATGAACAACTCGACAAACACAACTGCCCAAGTATGTCCACTCAGAAACCCCCACCACAATTGCACACATCGGTGATCTTAATCAATCAAATCAAACGAAGATCATAATAAATCATATACATATATATCTTTTTAGAGCGGAAGCATGAGAAAAAGATTTGATACAGTTTTCAAAACTTGATTTCATGAGTTTCACAATATTTGAGATGCAATAATATGTATATGTATATGATTTATTATGATCGATTGCTGTGTGATTGTTATTGGAGCTATGTAGTTCCTGTATTTGGTCTGTCCTTGTCGTTTCCACCTGCTCTTCATACCTATGCTTTGTTTTTGCTACTCCGTGGGTTGTTATGAATCTGTGTATGTCCGTTAACTGCACGTATGTGGATATATGGGTATTTAGATCGTAATTTGAGGAGTTGATGTTGGAAATCTCTGTTATCTCTTTCACTTATTTGTTTTGACAGCCAACAATATACTAATATTACATGTACTGTACTTGATTTGTTTCCCTGCTAGTTAGATGTAGTCCTCTTGTTCTGATTATTTACTCCTAATTGGTCTCATTAGACTTTAGCTGGGATTAGTATATTTATATGTGTGTTTGGTGTCTGAGGATTGTCACCTTGTTATCTAGTATTATAGCATACATGTGTTGATTAGTCAATTTGGTACATTACTAGTTTGTTGTCCATGCTAACATGATGCTACCGTGTGGGTTGGGATTGTTAGTTTTGTTAAAGAGGAAGTTTTATGCTTTAGTTTATACTTTATGCTATCATTGCTTATGTGACACCGTAAACTTATATAATTGTCATTGATAAAAATTGCTAATTTGTTATGTAATTATATGCTAGTTGATTCTGATCGTTTATGCTCGTTTGTGGGGGTTAAAGGGTATCGTTAAGTTATTTTTGCGTAAGTGTTAACTAGTGTTACCTTTTATCAGGATTTGCGGATTTGCTAAGTTTACGAGGCCATCCGAGGTGAGTGTTCTCCCCAAAGTATATGTATAGTTTATAATATGTATAGTTTGAAACTACAAGAAGCTATATATATATATATATATATATATATATATATATATATATATATATATATATATATATATATATATATATATATATATATATATAATTGCCACTTATCAAGCCTGATCCAGTCTTTTAGATTTAAGAACAACCATGCTCTGATACCATTAAGGGGGTGTAGGCGGATTTTAGCGGTCTGTTAACCAAAACGTATATAATTTTTACCTAACATATTTTAAGGAAAATTGTAATTTTAATAAGATAAGAAAATACTTACAAGATATGGGCGGTTTATGAACAGCGTGAGTTTGTAACAGCGGATGCAGTAGCTTTGGATGCAGTATGAACAGCGTGAGATTTATACTTTTTATTTTTTATTTTTTATTTTTTATAAGACTTTAGTATGAAGTTCGGAAGGTATTTGAAGGATTTAAGTAATGATACTAAGGGAATAGGTTAAAGGTTTGTCGCCATGAATTGGTTTTTGAAAGTAAGTATATTGATCTTTGGGTAATTGGTTCATTTACAATCAAGGAATGGTGGCTTTTATAGCCTTACAAATGGTAACCTTCTAAAGGTTTTTATGACCCATTTGCTTATCATGCAATAAAGTAAGAAAACAGAGAATCTATCTACGGTAAAAGAAAGAATATTTCTGACGTCCTTGCTTGCGTTTTTCTTTTTGTTGGAATCGTCCATCTGTCTTTGTTTCCAGAAGTCTCTGTTGACGTCATTGCTTACGTTTTTCTCTTTTATTAGAACCGTTCATCTGTTTTTACTTCTAGAAGTCCCTGTAGTTACTATCGATTGTGGGAATAGTGTTGGTGTCCATATCAGACTGGCTGTCTTGCATGTTTTCATCTCCTGAGAATAGCCATGGTGTCTCTTCATTGTTATTTATGTGCTGTTGTTCTAGTGTGTTACCTTCTCCCACAAATGGCAGGAGCATGTCCCAATTTGTTGCTGTCCATATTTGAGTATAATGTCCTTCGGCCATTAGCTTGTACTCAAACCACGAAAAATGTATGGGAAGAGCTGGAGTCTTCATTTGCCTTTATAACTCCTAAAGCGTATCGAGTTTCGTTCATGGAGCCAATAAAGACTTGAAAATTAATGTGATCTTCTATCTTCACTTGCTTCTAGCAATGCACGATCATTAGGTCATTGCGGATGAAGATTCTTTTCTAGTCGGTGTATGTATGGTATCGCATCGGGAAGGATGCAAAAATCTTACATCCCACTCGCGTCAGGAATGAGAAGCAATATTTCCTGCTACTAATGTGAACTTCTCACCAAAAGTGTTAATAATTTTTTTTGTAATGTCAGTGAGACTAAATTTGATGTAATCAATCATACCATAATGGTAAAATTGAGTAATCAATTCATGTGGCATGTCTGTTTCTCCCAAATCTATCTGTAATAACAATATGCCTGCATCTTTTCCGTCTCTGTTTATTCTTTCTATCACTTTTATTCCGGTATATTTTAACTCCTAATACTATCGTAATTTTTGCTGTAATTTGTACAAGACTAAAGGAAATCCTGTACAAATTTTTTCAGATATAATGTCATCAAGGCCTTCGATTCTGTCTAAAACGGGCTTTAAAGTCTGTCTCCATGGAATGTCTATAATACGTGCTTTAAAGCTGTTGAAATCTCTGTAAATTGGCTCTGTATTTTTTACTCTTTCCTCAAGAGTAACAATCTGTTGTTTTAATTTCTGATTTTCAACCTGTAATTTTGCTGTCAGTAATGTTGGGTTTTCTTTTTCTTTTTGGAGAATACGCCTTTCAAGCCTAACGATCTCCTCCACCTGTTGTTTGAAAATCTGTTCAGGGATTTTCCGTGTGATTTCTGAGAATGTTTTTACTTCTTCAGGTTCTATGAAGAAGTCTCTGAGTCCGAAATATTGTCTAGCCATAGCCATGGCTTCTGAAAAATCAGAAAACTTTGTAAAGAGGATCTGCCTTGTATGTGATTTAATCTGTTTCCCATTTGTTGAAAATTCCAACTTTTGTGCCCCGAAAAATAATATAATGAGAAAATCTCTTAATATTAGTTTTTTCTGGGGTTTGTTGGGCTGTTTCCATAAAGAAATATCCCAGAGAGTTTAAAATCTGGACTTTCTTTGTGGACTCTGAAGGGAAAGTGTATATGTGCCAGAGATTGTCAAGAAGACACTGTTGTTTGACTGTTAAATTTATCCCAAACATGGGCCTAAATTTTTTGGTTTCATCTGTGCAAACTGGTAATGTGTTTGGGCCAAAAGTAATAGTTCTCTGTTGGGCCTGTGGGCTAGTATTTCTGTTAGGAAAATGTGTAAAAGAACTTGACCCTGTTTGTGAAAGGTTTTGATTTGAAGTATTTCGCGTAACACCGTTGTTGGCGGGTTTTTCTTGTGCTTTCTTGTTCTGTCTTGCTTTTTTCCTCATCAGAAATGTACATTGTTGTGTCTCTATCTGTGTGTTGAGGATGTATGAGCCTTCTCATTTTCTGATTTTTATCCATGGAATAACCTGTTCAAATTTCTTGATAAGATATCAGCAATAGTATTATTGTTTACTTTAATATGTTCAAAATTTATAACATATCCACATTCCTTGTATTATGTTTTGTAAATTAATCCATCTAGTCCTATTTACTTTTTTACTTTGATCATTTTTAATGAATTTAACTATGGCTTCACAATCTGTTCTAACAGTAAATTCTTTGTTTAAGAAAATCTTAAATTTTTCTAATGCATTAATTAATGCCTGTATCTCATAGTCTAAACTAGTCCAGATTAATCCTGTTTTATTAAAATTTCCACTAGTATAAGCACAAACCTTTTCACTATTTTTTGGTAAATATTTATTTGTTTTGCAAAGAAGAACAGCTCCCCATCTTTCTTTGCAACCATCTGTTTCTATGATTATGTAGTTTGTTACTAATGGTAATTATAGGGGTTTAATTTTTTTAACTACTTCTTTTATTTCTTTAACTAATTTAATATCTTCCTTATTAAATCTTCGTTGACCATTTTTTGTTGTTTTACTATATAATGGTCCTGCTAATTTTGATAAATTAGGAATAAATTTTCTAGCATAATTTACTAATCCTAGAAATGCTTGTATCTGTTTTAGATTTTCAAATATTTCAGGGAAATCAATAATTTTTATTGAAATGTGGGGTTGTAATTCTATTTTTCCATTTCCGATTTCTAATCCTAGAAATGAAAATTTTCTTTTAAAAAGTTCCATCTTTCTTTTTGAAACTACTATATTATGTTTTTTGATTTCACTAAATACCTGTTTCAAATGATTTTCATGTTCATAAATTGATTCACTAGCCACTAGGATGTCATCAATGTAAACCATGCAAAAATCATATTTTAAAAATATGTTATCCATAAATCTTTGAAAAATTGAAGGAGCGTTTTTTAGTCCAAAGCTTAAAACGTTCCATTCAAATTGTCCTTCTGAGCATGTGAAAGCTGTCCAGGGTTTAAAGTCTTCTGATAACTTAAGTTGATTATAACCTGATTTTAAATTGAATTTTGAGAAAATCTTTTTCTTTTGAATTAAATTTATTAGAGTATCTTTATTAGGTATATTATACCCATCATCTTCTGTATTATCATTTAATCTTTTATAATTATAAACTATTCTAGCCTTTCCTCTTTTTATTTCACTATGATTTCTTACAATAAATGTTGCTGACCTATGTGGACTTTCCGATTTTCTTATTAAATTCTGTTTTATCATTTCAGGAATCTGATGTTTAAATTCTTCCTTATCTAAAGGACTATATTCAATGTTTGCTGTTCTAATAGTGATATCAGGGTTTTTAATTTTAAATTTACATTCATATGCAACCCTTGATTTCATAATGTCTTCTCCTATCAGTCCTATTTTTTCTAAATGTAATATTATAGGATGATTACTACTTTTAGTAACATCTATTCCTTTCTCTAGCTCATGAGTCAACATGTTTGTGAGTAGTCTTAATGTATCATTTTCTATACTGGTTTTCGAATGATTCTTAAAAAATTCTAAGTTTCCTAGTCCACCACGCTTCTGTGCCAATTCTGATGTTTGAGTATATCTTAGTGTTGGCATACTATAGGTATGTTTACTTATTGTAATGTAATTTTTTGCAATTGTGATAGCACCCTGTAATGCTAGAATAAAATTAAGTCCTAGAATAAAATCTTTAGATTTAACATACTCGGGACTAATATTTACTTGAGGAATATTGTATTTCATACTATAATTTCCTGAGAAATCTATAAATTGTATTCCTATTGGGTCTATATAATGTGTAATTGTCATTAATCTATCTTCTATAGTCCTGTGACTAATTTATATGATAATTCTTTTTTGTGTTGTAAAGGTACCATACTATGTGAAATTACACTTTTAGTTGCTCCGATTAAAAGAATGTAAGATCTAGATATTCATTATTATCTAGCCATAATCTACATTGTAAATTAATCATATTTGTTATATTCCTAGTTTGTATTAAAGTGAGTTCAGTAGACATATTGGTTAAATCTATATCTTCTAGGGATTCTTTTTGCTTATTTTTATATATCCTATCTTCTATATGTAAAACTTTTTCTTCTAAATTTTTAATTTTTAAACTATGTAATTCATTTGTTACTACTATTTTTTCAATTTTTTCTGTGATTAATTCCATACTTTGTTCTTTTAATGGTTTTTTATCTATAGACATATTTTGTTTGTATAATGATTTTAGACATAAATAACATATTTCTTTAAAGCATATATTACACTGTGATCTTTTTTCAATACTTGGAAAATATCCGCAATTAAAGCATTTAATGTAATTATTTCCTCTTTTACTAATCCATTCATGTTTACAATCTTCTTCTATCTTCATATAAGTATAAGTAATTTTAGTAAGTTGATTATTATTATCATCACTACTGTAAATACTACAAATTGATTCATCATCCGAATCATTTATATCTAAAGGTTCTATTTTATATTCTCTAAATTTCTACCAAGTTACTTCTTCTGCGTTTTTTATGCTTGTTAGGACATCTATTTGCTAAATGTTTTTCATCCCCACATATAAAACATCTACATTTTCTAGTCTGAGGTTTTTTAACATATCTGTTACCTTTATATGGTTTAAGTTCTTTCCTATATGTTGTACTTTTTCTTAGTTTCTTTTTTGGTGTACTATATTGACCATATGCTTGTGGAGTATAAATAGTTGTTTTACAAAACGCGTAAGCATTCTTTTTTAACTGTTCTTGTAGAGTTACTTCTTTACATTTATCTTCTAATATAGTAAATGTATAAGTAATTCTAGGTCCAATTCCTAAATTTTTACTTTCACTAAATTGTTGTTTCCATGATTCATGAATATTTTTTCCTAAATCTCCTGATAATTTAACAAAATATTTATCACATAAATCATCATTCATAGCTTGTCCTGTTTGAGATAATAATCTAGTAAAGTCTGTAAATTCATTTATATATCTCATATCTGCTATACTTAGTTGTTCTAAATTTCTAATAGTTGTATCTTGTATAAGAGTAGTGTTTTTTGCTGGGTCTACTCCTAGTATTAGTGTTCTGATTTGGCTGGTGAAGTTATATGGGTTATCACCTATAGCTTTAAGTCTGTTTATTTCATCTAGATCTTGGGCTTTCTTACTTTGCCATATACCTAAGGCTATTGGGCCTAATGTTATCTCTAAATAAGAAAACATATCCATACTGTCTCGTTTATTTGTTTCCCATAATCTTACCACTGTTTGTTCCCATACTAATATCTCATCTCCCCAAAGTTGTGGTTTTTGTTTTTCTAATAATAGCATATTTCCGCTATAAAGATTTCCTAATGGTAATCTAGGTCCTTGACTAACATATTTTGATTCTCCTGTATAATGTTGTGATGGAGGAGTCCATTTTTCTCTTCCTATGATTTCCTCTGTACTTGTTCCTGGTTCTGTCCATTCCATTTTAGCTCTTTTTCTTATGTTTGCCATATCTTGGTCCATAAAAGCTTTTTCTTGTTTATAGAAATCAGAAATCATTGTTTTATCTTGTTGTATATCTTCTACTAGGGGCAAATTATAAAATTCTTGTAATTTACTATAACTTTCTTCATAAGTCCATCCTAATTCTGTAATACAATCTATTATCATATCATCTACTTCCTCTTGAATGTTTAACTCAGTAAATTTTTTATTGATAATATCATCAAATGTTTTAGTAGTTTCTTCAATTTTAAACCCTGTTGAAGGTTCTTCTTCTAAATAATCAATTATACTAAAATCATTTTCTTCTTGTTCAAATTCATCAAATCCAATTATTATTTCTTTTATCGTTCTCTTGATGTCATATCATATATAGGATCTGTATCATATTCTATATTCATAAAATTATACTCTGTCTCAGTTTCATTTTCTTCATTCTGCTGATTTTCTTTTTTAAAATCTACAAATCTTAAACTTTGTGTTCCTTTAGCATCTTCATAAATATAACTCTTTTTTGGTTCTAGTATTATACTATACGGTTCATGTAAATCTCTAATGACCATTCAAGTCCTGCTAATTCTTCTGGATCTATTTTTATTGGATCTATCATCTTTATTGATTTTGAGGCAATTGTATTAACAATTCCATCAATATTAACTTTATATTTCATTCCTGACCTGTTACTAGCTTTTCCTAGTGTTCCTATACTTATTACAATATTATTTCCTTCATAATTTTCAAATCCTTTTGCTTGTAATGAAATTTTTATATTTTTTAAATCTTTTATGTCTTTTAAGATCCCTGGTGTACAATAAAATAAAGCAGTGTTTTGGCTTAAATCTATTTTCATTCCTGAGATAATGGCTTTTTTCATCTCTGTTTTCCATGACTTATCTAATAATAATGCTAATAATTTAGTACCTAAGTTTTTTCTTGCTAAAACTTTTATACCAATTATAACTAATCCTATATGGGCAAATTGTTTTCAAAAGCTTTTTATTTTACGTATGGTTTACGAGAAAATAAATCTATAATTCTTGTTTTGTCAATAACCCTAAGACTTTCTTCTCTACTACTTCGTATTAAGACTGTATTAATATTTCTAAATCCTGTTTGATATAAAACTCTTGTATTTAAAATATCTAGTTGGTGTTGATTATATAAGTCTATATTTCTATCTAAAAATGAGCAGGCTTGATAAGTAACAATTGTTGTAAGTCCACATTAAAAATCAAGAACCCTTCTAGGTGAAGATAAGGGATTAATGATGCTCAAATATTGTTAAGATTCCGGTCTTTTAGATAGAAATATAGACTTATATAATCGCACCAACTAGATATTTTAAATCGAGTTTTATATCAAGCGAGTTTAAATATTGATCTGATCTTAATGAAGTATAAAGAAATTCTTAGGGTTATTGACAAAAAACTTTGATTTTCTCGAAGATGAAAAAGAGTGAAATTGAAAAGAATCTGAAGAGAACAAAAAATACGTAATTGATGAAAATATCTGAAATTCAAAAGAAAATGAAAAACAATGGACTTGAGATGAAATTTATGAAAAAAAAAAAAAAAAAACAAACAAAAAAACAAAGAAAAATAACAAGTAAAAAAAAACGAAAAAAAAACAAAAAAAAAATAAATAAACCAACAAAAAAAAAAAAAAACACCAAAAAAAAAAAAAAAAACCAAAAAAAAAAAAAAAAACAAACAAAAAAAAAAAAAAAAAAAAAAAAAAAAAAAAAAAACAACAAAACAAAAAAAAAAAAAAAACAAAAACAAAACATTTATGAAAGATGAGATGGATGAAAATGTGCAAAAACGTGAAAAACAGGTTGAGAACAAATGTAAAACATCAAAAACAATGGATCATAATATCATATACATATACATATTATACAGTGAAATATGTGTGAAAACTAAATCAATTTTAAACATATCAATCAAAAGTAGAAGCTGAAGCTGAATGAGTTTTGGGTTGAAGAAAACGAGTCTAGTCTATTTTAATTAAAATTTTGAGAGAGTTATATACCATTGACCCAAAACAGTATGGACTCAAAGATCCACAATCATATGGGCTGGGCTAACTGACACGAAGTGAACTTGGGTCAAAATCATTTGACGCACTCTGATACTGCATAAGCGTTCGGAGCTCGAGTTACTTTGCACACAAGAGACGAATTAACGTTTGCCCTCATTCATTCTCTTTCTTCTCAACTTCACCTAAAATTAGTTGCAGAAACTAGAAATGAATTGTATGGAATTGGTTTAACGTGGAGAAATTCTGGTCAGTAACAAGCACATTCTGCCCAAATCGAATTCGCAAAAGCAGCCTGAAGATAATATAATTTGTTGATCAATTCCATGGCGTTGAGATCGATTTATCGCGGTTTGACGAAGAATTGTAATTACCTTCGACCACTCTACAATTCCACCTCCCTTACATTCTCACTCCACCAGCTTCGGTAAATCCTTTTTTACTTCTCTTTATGCTTATTATCTCTTGTTGTAATTTTGATATGAATGAGCTCAATTCAATTTTTTGTTTCTTCTGATTGAAGGATTTAAGGAAGTTAGGGAGGAGGAAAAGAGTCAATTAGTTGGTAATGTTTTCACGAGTGTTGCCTCGAGTTATGATGTCATGAATGATTTGATGAGTGCTGGCCTGCATAGGCTATGGAAAGAGAGGTTCAGTTTCTCAATTTGAGCTTATTTCTTTTATACTTTTATGCTTGCTTATCTGTAGTTTGATTCTGTTCTTTCTGAAATGTTTGTAGATTGGTTTCCAAATTGAATCCGTTTCCGGGAATGAAGCATCTTGATGTGGCTGGTGGAACAGGTGACTTACTGGTTGATGACTCTATTGTCATTTTAATTGATTATCATACGGTTACAGTTGATGAATATGATTTTTTTTTCTATGTTAATTACGTTTTCCCAAAATCCAATTCAGTTTTCAGTTGCCGGCTAACTATTTATGTCACACTGTCTGATGTGAGTCCTCGAGTAGTGCTTTCTTCATGCAGTGCAGTCTCACTTGACTGCATGGAAACACAATGGCTGTGTGTTGTTATCGAGTGTGAAGCTAATATGATCTTAACTAGTGCACTGTCATACTTCCTTAGCTACAAAATTATCATGCATTGTAATGAGTGTAAATTGACTTTCCTTTCCAGTACTTGTACTTAATTGAAGAGAGGACTGTTGTATGTGTTTCTATCACCAATTTAATCGTTCTCGGATGTTTTTCATGTTACTGTAAGCAGTTTATCTCTAATTTTACAGGAGATGTTGCTTTCAGGATCCTGGAAAGTATAAACAGTGTCGGGAGTAGGGCCATCAGAGAGATAAGTGATGATAATTTGCTAAGAGAAACTCAAATTTATGTATGTGATATCAACCCAAACATGTTAAATGTTGGGAAGAAGAGAGCCCAAGAGAGAGGTTTGTACATACTTTGTGTTGTATGCTCCTCTCATAGAGAATGTGTTGGTTAAAGAGGGTATGTATGCATTCAGGTCTTGGAAAGGATAGCTCTCTCATTTGGGTTGAAGGAGATGCAGAAGCCTTAAAGTTTGAAGATGAATCCATGGACGGCTATACAATTGCATTTGGCATAAGAAATGTTACACACATTGAAAAAGCTCTTGCGAAGCACAGGTTACTGATTATGCATTTCATGTCCTTGTTTAATATCGCTGCCTGGTAGCCTCAAAGCCCTTTCAGCCCATGGTGGTTGTTTTGTAATTTGTATTTATTCTAGGGATATACTCATATCTCACAATTTACTGCACATCTTGCTCTTAAACTAGTGGGGAAATAAGCACAGAGTCTTTACTTGGTAACATAGAGGAGCTGACCTGTCTATAAGTCGTCTATATACATGACTTGATGATAAATCTGTAATCTGGCAAGCATGAAAATATGCCTACTGCTACCAGACCTGGGGTCATTCAGTTGCATGTGAACATATGGTGATAGGGATAGACTACAGGCCTCTCAGTTCCTTCTTTTTGAAGAGTCAATATGACCTACTTGATTAAGAGGAATATCACATACTTCCTACGCACCATTTCATATTTCAAATAATTCCATTTCAGGTGCTCATTAGAATTTCAAATTACAATGTCCAGAAATAGTGTAGTTTTTCAACTTTATAAATTTTTTTATCTAAAAAACACCACACCAAAGATTATTTAATCAATACCACTTGTCTCCCCCTTCCCTAAATTCCAGTGTGAGTCCAAAAAACTGCATCTCAAATTGGACAATGCGATTAAGAGGAGAGGAGTATTTATTCATATATGTTTCACTGTTAATTTATCTTCTTAAGTGGGTTTTTTTCCTCTGTGAACTCAAACTGCATGAATTTATGGATGTCTTGTTGTATTTGACAGGGTACTTAAGCCGGGAGGACGGTTTCTCTGCCTTGAACTGAGTCATGTCGAAGTTCCAATATTTAAGGAGTTGTGAGTACTATTACCAAATCATGTTAATAAGTATAGGCCCATGAAGCATACATAATACACTATGGAACATGCTTTAGTAACTCTCAGTGGCTATCAATTTTAAAAAGGTTTGCAGCTGCAAATATGTACTTTTCTTTCAGAATGACGTAAACTTGACATCAAATATTACCCAGACTGAAGTCCTAAACCCTGTCGGAAAATGTATTTCTTGATTCTACTGTAGTTTCTTGGGTTAAAAACTTGGGAAGACCCTGGCATTGACTACTCTTTTGGTGAAGCAATGTAGTCTATCCAGGCAAATAAAGTTTTGTTGATTTTATTGTAGTTTCTGTTGTTTTTCACGTGAGCTGATTCTCGGTAACATGTGCAGATTTAGGATATTACTTTCGAGTTTCGACTATGTAGTTACTTCAGCATTGACCAGTTTATGTGAAGAGAGAGTAGAGTAAACTACGTACAATATGTTGATATATTTTTCAACTCAAATGTCTCACCAAACATTTGTAATTCCTCTCTTTTAAGATCATATTTTTCATGCCTAGTAGTTAGTGAACTCTGGTTCTCAAAATTCCTTTTTTTCTTTCCCAGGTATGATTATTACTCGTTTTCAGTCATTCCCGCGGTAGGAGAGCTTGTAGCTGGTGATCGTGCATCTTATCAGTATCTGGTTGAGAGTATTCGCCGTTTCCCACCACAGGTATACACATGGCTTGACTTTGAGCCTCTGTAGATTTGTTTGGTAGTTAGGAGCAACATTACCGGGTACTGTTTAGTTGTATGTTAATCCTTATCGTGCATTCTGTATAACTGCAGGAGAAATTTGCCTCGATGATAGCAAATGCTGGATTTCAGAAGGTTGAGTATGAAAACCTTGTCGGCAGTGTTGTTGCCATCCATTCTGGGCTAAAGTTTTAGGACTACCATGTTTTCTATCTCAGGTCACACTATTTGTTGTTTCTTTTGACGACTCTAGTTGATCATCAATTAGGTACAAATTTAGTAAACATGAAATTTTACAGAAACCAGGAGGCGGAGTAATAAAGTTTCGATACAGAGACATGCTTGGGGTCATTCATTAATCTGCAGCATGTGCTTAGAGAATGATTTAGTTGACTTGTCATTCCTATTCGTCGTTACTTAACGACGAATAGAATTATCCGTCGCCATTTAGCGACGGATAAATATCCGTCGTAGAATTTCTGTTTTTCTTATTTTTTTCTTTAAAGTCAAACGACGGATAACTATCCGTCGTTAAGTAACGAGGGATAATTCTATCTGTCGTTACTTAACGACGGATAGAATTATCCGTCGCCAAATAACACCGATCCGTCGCCAAGGGGCGACGGATAACTTTTCGTCGCCCCTTACCGTCGCCAAAACACAGAATTCTTGTAGTGGGTAGTTGACACCTGATATGCTAGTTGGTACCTGATGTTTTTATAAAAGTGTTTGGTAAATCAATGAACTGATAAGCTAACTGATTTGCCGAATATGGTATGTAAAAGCGAACCAGCTAGCTTATTTTTTGTAAGCTTTCTAGAAAAGTTTATCAAATCAACTAGTTTATCCGTTACCATCTAAGCGTTTACATAACATGTTTATTAAAAAAATAATTTCATCGAACTGATAAGCTTTTGCTAAACATAGTATTAATTAAGGCGGACTATGTTCTCTACTTTACAAAGGTTTTTTTTGTCAATACTCAGTCCATCAGCGTGATTTTGTTTTTCTTTATTATGTGCTAAGATTTGGTTAAAATGGTACACTTTTTGATTAAAAAATAGCGGTAGGGGTATTATTGTACATTACCATAAGAAAGCGATTAATTTACACACCAGTTTCAACCTCAGAAATTATGTCTTAACTAAATCATACTTTACTAACGTTGAACAAAAGAGAACATCTGGTATGTAAAAGCGAGTCGTATTGATTCATAAAACACCAATTGTGAAACCCACGACTCCACCGATGATAAGACATTTGTATCATAGATTGGCATAATAGTATCTGATTGTGCCCTGTGCAAGTCATTGTCTTTGATAATCCATGGTAACTTACACCACGAAGAAATCATGTGCATATTGTGAATGGCTGCAGAAGCAGCAAGTACTTTCAAGTTTCAACATGTTCACTTGAGCAGGGTAATAACACATGCAATCAGCATCTTCTAATCTTAAGCTCGGCTAAACTGCCTTTACTGTATGACTAAATCACGCAAGACAGTACAACATGCTTCTCGTGCTCTTCCATAACTAAATTTAGCAACTTGTGCTCCACATTGCAACCATGAACGTAACAAACCTCTTTAGACCAACTCTCACAGACCAAGGATGCATGGTTAAACTGTAGAAAGGAACCAGAGCAGAGAAAAAGGCAGTTGATGATGTGAGTTTCATTGATCAGCAGGACGTCGATATGGCACATATCGATGGTCTTTTGCAGCATTCTTCTTTCTCTTTTTCTCCATAAAAGACTCAAGTTTGCCAGATTCCTGATGCAATCATTAGTTAAATAAAGGATCATTAGACATAGTTGGTTCTGGACAAACAAAATTAAGAAACCATCAAGCCATACCTTGAGTTCCTTGAATTTCTCAATAAGCTTTTGTTTCTTCACATCAGCTGCAAGGAAATACATCACACTCAGCATCAAGGGCCGCTTAATATTGTGTCATTATCTACTGACCTCCTCGGTCTCCAGTATTTATTTTGTTAGGATGCACTTAGGTAACATGTTGAAGAGAAAGAACAGATACAAACACCTTATAGCAAATGGCAAGACACCAGAAAGGCACTTGTGCACTTCATAATTCACATTCACAGCTAGGTAGTTAATCAGATTTATGAAACAGTTCACATATCAAGCAGGGGAAAAAAGGGAAGCACATTTCATGATGTATGAAGTTCCATTTTCGGGTATTATTGCTTTGATTTAGTTTTCCTGCATCTGTCTTCTGAACAGCTTAACATTAGGTTGTTTACTCGCCTAATCATTGCATAAACACGAGATAGATGACAAGAGGGAAGTGATGGCACATAAATCCTAGCATGCAAGATAAATAAAACCACTCGAGTTTTTATCTCCAGTTTCATAGATAAAAAGGTTGGTTTAGATGCCGGACAGCCCGAGGAGAGGTACGGGGGAGAGAGATTTTTTTCATATATGGTATATATATAAATATATTTATATAGGGGGGGGGGGGTGTGGTAAGAGACAGAGAGAGAGAGATATGTTACATTTTTTCAGATAGTAAGGCTTTTTCCCTTGCTTTGCAGCTTCCCTTTGTTTCTTCATGTGCTCGGCCAGAATATCCTTCTCTGTACGTTTCGTTACAGCTTTCTTCAATTCTTTATCCTATAGTGTAACATTGAATATCAGTGACATATTGAATTGCGAAATAAAAGCTTGGAACCAAATTATATGCTGCCATATATATACTTTCTCTACTATACTTGAGAAGAACTTACAATCTGAGCCATGTGATCCTTAATTTCATCTTTAACTTCAGGGTTGTTTGCTTTCTTCATCTGTTTCTTCAGTTCCTATGAATCCCAAAACCAGAATTGAAGCCAAACATTAGTGTCTTACTGTCTTACATAAAAGCTCATGGCTAATAACACATTTGAATGCTGACCATTACCTCTTTTTCTGCAGGCAGTGCACTCTCATAAATGAAGTTATATCTCTTCCTAAACCTACAGGTCCAAATAATTAAATAAAAAATTCAACCACAATAAATAGTACATTAACAAGACGTAGATGTCGTCCTCCAATTTCAAGGAAACTATAGGCCATCATTATTAATCATGCCACATGAAGGCAGGATGAAGCTAAAGCCACAGTAGACTTCAACATCATTATAATTTGTAAAGAACATCACATGCTTCATGCTTGCGGAACTAGACTGACATGTGCACTGTAGTTAGTAAGCAGTCACATAAGTTACCTAATCAGTTGTTGCATGAGAAACGGATGAATACACAATTATCTTTAAATTTGCATATATGCAAGAGTGTTTTGGATGTTTCCTTTTCCATACTGCATGTTATAAGATTGACGCCATACTGGCAGCAATCATACTCATACTAGAGAGTTAATAGCCATGTATGGAGCATTCACATATTCTTTCAAGTAGAAGTTATACATACAGACGGGAAACTATACAAGTTAGATATGTCTAGGAGAAGTAACTAATTGGAGTTGTATAATGGATCTGATAGAAAGATCAACTAATTTACTAAGATGATAGATGTGATTCATACTGTTGTCTATTTAATGATTATGAAATCTCAAAGAATACAAGAAGTGGCATTCGCATTTCACAATCCATATTCCTCCACCAATAAGCCATAGCTATTGCGGTCTGCGGATACATCCTAGTCCTAGACATGTCTTCAAAGATAGGTGGTCTTCTTTTTTACTTTTTTACTAGTAAAGTGTCAACCAGATGAACTATTTCTTTTGTGATGTAATTATATATAAAAGACACTTCAAATCCAACTACATGCTAAATGCAGGACTAAATATACTCATCCGTGCAATAAGAATGAAGGAAACACCGAAACAGGATGAATGTCACAACAAGTTAATGTTTGAATCACTGATGTTTCTTTTGTTTTATGGAATCTGCTGTTCCTAGTCAAATACCAAGAGTAAGACTACTACTACTGCTGCTGCTATACCGTCTATGAATAGTGCAAATCAACTAATACCAGGTAAAGATATGTGAAGCATGAAGTGTTGAACCCCACATGTTGGAAACAAATCAAGCAAGATACAGGAACATCGTCACATGAACTGATGAAAGCTTACCTATCTACATCAAGATCGCCGCACAACGATTCGAAACAAGGGTCACGCACCACCTGAACACAAAAAACTTCAGAATTTTAGTTATACTTATACATGCTCTTTTGGCAAGCCCCGGGTAACACTTTCATATCATGATCTGGATAGTATATTAGTTGTGGGAGATACTTGCTAGCAAGGAGTCCTGGTCATACAGGCTTACCAACACACAACTTTTGGATTCAGACCAATAGATACACACAACATTGATGATACTCAGAGCACTTCATGTGCACAGAAAGACTGTAACTATAGCACAGCCATGCTAATACAAACACCTAGCAGAATTTTAACCAGTTACATCACAAAAGGAATCGGTATAAAACCCACCTTCTTAGGAACCTGGAGGACTTACTTAAATCTGCTAACAGGTTTCTTAGTACTCATCTCCATCGGCCTAAAGTTAACACATAACACTCATGTATCAGCAAATCATAAATGTAAAAAACATATCAGACATAGTCATAAAGGAAACCTATTCTTATTAAGTCGACCGGCTTTCTTTCGAAATTCCTTTTCCTGTTAACCATATCAGAGCCATCCGACCGTGCTCTCAGCAGCTCCTCAAACAGCAAGTGCCTTCTCCAACTCATTCTCCTGTTAAATTCAACAAGAAGCAAACCGTTATTAACTCGTTACACGATCAAAATACTAGCTGTGTTGGTTGCTAAAGGAAGTTTCCTTACTTCTTCAGATGCACTATACTCGAGCTCTTCGTCACTGTCGTCAAATCGGATTTTACTTGAAGTTGCAATTGCGTGCTGTTATTTCATCTCGGCTCCACACGTGTGGCCGAGTCTAGTATAGTACTTCTCACTACCTGATACTGAAAGAAAAGGAGCAAGGCACAAACAGATATATATGAGTTTAGCCGGCAAGCCTCAAATACAAGATAAATTGCAGCTAGCATTACAATGGAGAAAGAAGATAGCAAACTAACCCTACCGGAATGAGTGAATGGCGAGGTGTAAAACACTAGCGGCCTGCGATTTAGATTGGAAGCAGACTTCTGTTTGAAATCGATTGTTTATTTAGGGCAGGAGATGAATACAAATCAATAATATTAAGGGCTTTTTTTTTCTTTTTCTTTTTTAGAATAAAAAAGATTTTTGAGTTAGGCACGTTACGTTATCTTCGTCTGAAAACTCTTTAATTTCATTTCGATAATTTATTCAGATTCAGTAGTTATTTAGTTATTTTTACTCTACAAATAATTTCGATTGACGTGAAGTGAGTATTAGTATTTGTTTAGAAACTACCATAAACCACTTTCAGAATGATAAGACACTACAAAAACTACGCTTTAAATCATTAAAAAGACCTATCCATCACCAAGTCTTTAGCGACGGACTTGGCGACGGATAAAAAAGTCGTCGTCCCATGGGAAGGTGACGACGGATAGGTTGTTCGTCGCTAAATCGCGACGGATAAACCTTCGAATTTTTAGCGACGGATATTATCCGTCGCTAAGAAGCGAATTTTTCAGATTTAAAAAAAAAAGAAAATTCTGCTATCCGCCAAAATAGCAAAATTTTTTTTAAGCTTTTAATCGCTTAATTTAATTACCAATTTTTTCTACGAAATATCAATTTATATATATTCCCCTCGAATTATACGAACCAATTTTTTTATACAAATTATAAATTACCAAATACTCAACCAAATCCAATACATACTTACAAACATTTATAAACTAAATCAAAATAAATACCATAAATAACATACATACATACCATATATACTTACATACTTCATACTTACAAACATCAAACTAAACACCATACTTACAAACATTATACTAACTAATCAATTTCACAATAAATCAATCAATTCATTAACCCACTACTTAATATGAGTTATACTAGCTAGTATATGAGTTTAGAAACATACAATTGATCGAAATTAGCAAAACTCCCAAATTTACAAAAGTAGGGTTTAGACCATTACCTTCAAATTGCGAAAAAAATAGTCGAAGATCGATGAAATTGAACGAACACCCGAGTTCCTTGTTGAAATAGCTTTCAAAAGAGCCAAAGATTCGCCAGAATGGTGGACGTTTGGTCAGAGAACCGGGAAGACGAAAATTTCGAAGACGGGAGAAGAAGAAAGAAGCAGAGAAGAAATGGGGGAGAAGGAAGAAGCTGTTCCCGTTTATGTCTGGGAATCACCGATGGATAGCTATCCGTCGCTAGGTAGCGACGGATAGGTTATCCGTCGCTACCTTTTTTTTTTTTTTAAATTCTTTTTTAACGGATAGAATTTCTGTTTTTCTTTTTTTTTTTTTTAAAGTCAAACGACGGATAACTATCCGTCGTTACTTAACGACAGATAGAATTATCCGTCGCCATTTAGCGACGGATAAATATCCGTCGTAGAATTTCTGTTTTTCTTTTTTTTTTATTTAAAAAAAGTCAAACGACGGATAACTATCCGTCGTTAAGTAACGACGGATAATTCTATCCGTCGTTACTTAACGATGGATAGAATTATCCGTCGCCATTTATCGACGGATAAATATCCGTCGCTAAATGGCGACGGATAGGGCAAAACGCCCTATCCGTCGCCAAATAACACGACGGATAACTTTCTGTCGCCCCTTACCGTCGCCAAAACACAGAATTCTGGTAGTGGTACGTTTGGCAAATACCAAAACAGTAAAAAAATGCGTGAAACATTTTGGCGTTCGCCAAAACATCAGGGGTGCTTATACATGTATATTTTTTTCAAGTTGTTTGGTCATATCTTCTTTTCTTTTTCTTTCTTCCAACCCTAGAACTCTTTCAATGCAATTTCTTCCACTTCAATTGGAGAAATTGATGATTGATATTCCGAACAACAAAATAATCTAATAAGTTTTCGTTCCATAGGTTGAATCGATCATCAAATCACATTAGATGTTAGTATAGCAATTGAAGAATTGACAATTCATTCAATGTTATCATGTTGAATTATGTCACCGTATGAATTCTTGAACACAAACCTCATTAGCAATAATAAATTAATTTGGGTTTCACTTTCATGGTTTTCAACGCGTTTTATTAGCTCGCTCTTTTCAATCAAATTTCATCGAATCGAATCGAATCGAATCGAATCAAATCAAACTAATCGAATCGAATCAAGAAATTATTGTGTAATAATAATAACAATTATATGATGGTATATATAATCACAATTAAAAAAATATATTATTTTTGTCATTTTTCTCACATTCTTCCTACTCTTTTTTCTGTCATTTTACATTTTTATTTATTATTGTATAACAAACTTTAAAACCAACCGTGGAAGGTACTTTTATACGATGCCTCAAATGGAAGACACATATCAAATATACGTGATTGTTGCTACCTTCACTGCATAATTTTATGCATGTGTAAACTTGAAATACCAGTTTACAACATGATATCAATGTCCAAGTGGAGTGGATAATGATTTATCGAACCCGACAAGGAAAGAAACGATGAACAGAAAGTGCAAGGAGATGACATTGAGAATTGGCCTATTCTGCAATATAGAACCCGAGGAAGATAATATAGAGCCCGAGGAAGATAATATAGAGGAATAAATGCCATTTTTCAATATTTGTGATATATAATATTATTTTTATAAAGTTTGGTCCGATTTTTGGTTTGGTTTAACTTGTTTTGGAGTTTTTGAACATGTAGATTTTTTGTTAGTTCAAATTGTAACTATACTCTTTTTTTCATTGATCTACTAAAAGTCGTATTAAAAAGAAAGAAAGAAAAAATGTTGAAAATAACTCAATTGGATAAATTTTCTTATTTTCCTCGTACAAAAGATCGGGTGTGTAAATAAATGATAAAATAATAATAATAATAATAATATTATTATTATTATTATTATTATTATTATTATTATTATTATTAACAACAACAACAACAACAACAACAACAATAATAATAATAATAATAATATGAATTTAATGAATCGAATCAAGACGAGCCGAATCGAATCGAATCGAATCAATTGAATGGAATCGAATCGAATCGAATCGAATGAGTTTTCAGTTGAAAAGAACAGAGCCTTAGTCGTAAGGTTGCTTGCCGGAAGGGAGTGTAATTTCTCGTTGAGCGTGTCTCAGTGTTACTTAGAGGATCGTATCAACAAGCAATCATCGTGTGTGTCCTGCTAGCCAGTATTAAATGCAACCCCCACTCCATGCATAATTCTCTTTCATATTCATCTTAGTTGTTGCATTGTTCGGTTGTTGGTTGAATAGTTTAGTAAGATTTAAAAGATCTCAATTGTTGCCGAAGTAAAATCCCTTTTACCGCTTTCCTGTTGATAAATTAGATTCCGTAGAAAAAACACAACTTAGTTAAGTACTGCGAGAACGACACTCAGGGTTAGCTTTCCCTTCACTACAGGTTTTCATAGTGTTGAAAATTGACTCTTGGCTTCAAATAAATAGTAAAACTTGATTTGACACATCAGACCATACATTAAATTATTTGTCACTGCTTTGTTAAAGAGCATACGGTTGAGTTATGTTGGCAAATATAGATTGCACGTTTTTTGGAATTGGCGGTTGTGATGATAAAAAAGAAGCAAGTCTTTAAACAATTCAGATTAAAAGAGGGGAAAAGGTATTTGACAACAAAGTTGGAAGTTTCGGTATACTGAAGAATTAAGCAATTACGTATCACAGTCCCAATCACTATAACTAGACTTCCATACTTAACTAATGTTTCTTGGGCGGTTGCTTGCCGTTCATATAATGCATACAACTCTGGATGCTAGCAGATACAAGAGATACATGACTCATTACTCCAACAAAGGATAATGGTAATCCCATAATGAAGTACTAGTACGTTGTAGATTAATATCCAAGACTTGTATCATTCAATGATGCCACGTGAATCCCAATCTATTGTGACTCTAGGCAACTTATACAATGAGTTAACAAACTAGAGACTCATTCCTCGCTTTTTGACATGAGTGAAAAACTACTTAATAGGGTGTCTGAGCGCTTTATGTTCTATAATGATATTTATTCTCTTGAATTATTTATTAACTTGGCAATCTCTTAAACGTTTTGAGGTTAACATCCTAATAATGTGCATGTTCTACGTGAATGCATAACTTATTAATAGTTATTCACCATGTCAATCAAACACAACATTGTGCACATATAATTCATTACAAGACATAGTTCATATGGTATAATTCATACTAGCCAATGGCAACCAGAATAAACTTGGCAACCAGAATAAACTAACAATGTCGTACATGTCATATTTTAATAAGAAACTCATGGAGCCAGGTAACATATGAAGCATACAAGCATACATCTCATTACACTCGAATATGAAATTTACAAAAACATAGTGACACATAAACAGGTCGGATCACAATCCTATATACTGCTAGATTATGATCCAACTAACTTAGATCACAATCTAATATAAATATCGATCGCAACTTGACTAAAAAGACAGTCGGTAGCGATAACATGTATACATGATCGTGATCTAGGTTCTTTAACGGCTAGATTGCTTATAGATTTCTTGCTCTCTTTTCATTTAATTATTTCAATCGTCAATTTAAGTACATATTCTCAAAATTGATTATCTGACATAACACTGATTTGACACAGTAAGGCAAAAACGCCGTATGAATTACCATAGACAAAGTATAGAATATTTTCGAAAGATGGTTACATGTATATCAATCACAATAAACTGATGAAAAACATAGCAGAAGAGTTCTGATTCGAGTATTTCTATACAATAATAACTTGGTGCAACATACTAGCCAAATCCAGTTTGTGCAAAATTCGAGCATTTGATCGTATCCGATTGAATATATTTCTGAGCTAATACAAATCAATCTACATAAGAACTCGTCCTTTTCTTTATTTCTTTTTTTTTTTTAATATATATTTTGAATATACACACTTATTAAACACATTAGCTAAAATTTTGTTCTAGACTTGTATAGTTATGATAGATGTCACAATTAAGATCCTAGCCTCTGTATAACAGAAGAACCAGGAAGAAGAAATAAACAGAAGCTATATCCGTACATCATCTCCAAATCGCAATTTCTCCACCGAAACAACTCTTTGCGACGTCGTTTAAGCATCTGCCAAGCAGTTTTACGACAATTCCACATTTCTGTTTCGGCCCTATTGGCGTCTCCACCTTTCGCGCGTTCTTCATTCTTCCGTGAGTATCGAATTTTGTGTATTTTGAATTGATTCAATTTCGGATTCAAACCCTAATTATTAATTCGTTATTTACCTGAATTGATGCCCTAATTTGATTCCCCTAATTGATAAAACCCTAGAAACTAGTCCAATTTGGTATGCGTATATCTCAATTCGATCATGATCAGCTGTATGCCAGCTTATTTAACTCTATTCAGGTGTTGATGTTTGTGATCATGGCATTGGGAAAGGGTTTGGCTTGGCTTATTTCCATTGATATATCACGAATATAAATGCCACCAATTTCTTTTCTTTTTTTGTTTTTCCTTAATTTGCTGCATTTATGATGCCTAGTGAAGTGCAAAGTTTTTTAGGAATTTTTGGTATTTTATTCTTGATAGTTGGATTTTGTAACACTGGTGATTTAGATCCACATTTATATCATGTGGTTATTATATAGTTCAGCACTAACACTTACTAGTATGGGTGTTAAAACTTAAAAGACAAATTGTTGTCTTTAGCTTTATGAAGGTAGTTTAGAGTTTATCTACGGGAAAGAACTTCTTTTTGTTCGTGTTTTAGTTTTGATTTCACCGTCCGATATTTTTTTTCTTCCATATAGGCATTTTATTCTCCCGTTGATCAAGCTGTGATATTGCTGATGAATTTTAATTTGATAGAATTTTACTGTTTATTGCAAATTTGATTGCTATTGAATTGCTTAAGGAGGGGTTCGTGCATTAAACCCAAGCCATCACATATCTATCCATGTTTCGATGAAATATGAATTTAGTGTTATTTCCATGCGCTTGTTTGTGTTTATGTTGCATAGAATTTTTTTCATGCATCTAATTCAGAGAATTGGCTTCTTTCTCAAGGTTTTTTAGGCAATCTCGTGTAGTTTTTAGGACAGGAAACTTTTTATTCACTCAATTCTCAGTTAGTTAACATACTTCACCAAGGTTGCCATTCTAGTTGATCTACACAAAGCTAAGAACTTTCTCCCGCTCTACCACATATAATTTTTAATACAAACTTTTGCGAGAGACCGTCTCTCGGAGAGACCAAATCAACATCACATATTTAATTTAAAACATCAAATGTTTAACATCAAACATTGCGTGTGTTTGATAAACCTGCATTATAATTGCAATACTTGGATTTCTAAACATGTGATGTTTGTAATTAAAAATGTGATATTTGATCTGGTCTCTCCGAGATACCGTTTCTCGCAAAAGTTGCTCAATTTTAGACGGTGACGAATTGATTTAAAACCTTTTCTTCAGTAGATATATATATCAATCACATGCATTATATGATCAATATTCCATACGGTCCTCTTGGAATGTGTATTTCTCCATTGACAATTCATTTAGATCAATATTTTCTTGGAACTCGATTTTAAGAATGAGTTAATCAAATGTGCTTTGGGAAATAGGAAATCATGGAATCAGGCGTGTCGTGTTATTTTAAAGTTACCATGATTCAGGCACACTAATTAGGGTTTCCAAATAGGACAGGCATACTTTCAGAAAGAGCAAGAATTCAGGAATATCAGAGTACTCCAATAGAGAGTTGGATGTCTTATTGAACTATGCAAGTCTACTATGCTGAAATATATCTTGCGGTTTCTTCTGCAGGTCCTTACAATAATTACCAGCAGTGTTTCTATTCTCATGCATAGGAATTGACTGGAGATAGTTACATTAGCTCATCTGAGTTCTCATGGTCGTGATTTGCATGGTGTGGAAGTCCTGTTTAATGTTATGAAGTGCGATTTATCCGCTGAAGTTAGAGATGAATTTACAATCACACCACTCAGGACAGATTGGTCAGGTATCAAATCAAGCTGGTGCTTCCTTTTCTGGGCTTCAACAGCAAAATGGAAATCCTATGCTTGGGCAGATGCAAAATCCTAGTATGCACCGCGTCTCGAATGTGGATCCTGAATTAAGAAGATGCTGCTTTATGCAAGAAAGGATGTAAGAATCTTTTATTTAGTTAAACATTTCTATCTAATGTTTGGCATGCATTATGGTTATCTTATTTGTTTAAACAGGCAATATAATGATATTCAATTAATGAATGTAAACAATATCTGAATAAACTTTTGTGACAATGAAATGCTCTGAAAAGTCCGGAGGATGTATAAATATGTGAGCAGAAGACCCTTTTATAGTAACTAATGTTAACTTATCACATTATCTATGGAAACCATGCACATGAGTTACTTGCCATCAATTATAAAGGAACTTGCTTCTCCTCCTCCTCCTCCTCCTCCTCCTCCTCCTCCTCCTCCTGTTGTTTAATATTTCTTTTTTGCTTCTTTATTCATTAATACTGACTAATCTACTTGCAGATTTATAAGATTAATGCTTGATGCCAGTTCTAGTATGCTATCCGTTTAATTTTTGGTTATTTAGAAAGATTACTGCTGCTAAAGCTTTAGCCCGCTTCTTTTGCAGCTGGCAATTTCTCATGCAGCAAGGCCAACAATCTCCGGACGTGTCTAAACAGAAAATGTTGGAGCTAGTGAGAAAATTGGAAGAGGGTTTATTAAGGAGTGCTAAAACAACGGTGTGTTTTGTTTTTATTTGTTTTCTATGCGTTCTTTTCCTTAATATCTTACGTTTTTCTCGGGTAAGATTGTGGAAAGGTACCTTAATATGTCCAAGTTCTAGTTTTAGTACCTTAATGTGCCTAAGCTCGATTTGTATACCCTAAATTTTAATTACAGCCAATTGATATACACTGACCAATCTTTTCCAGTTGAGATCATGTGCCTGTCACGTGACACTAGAATCCAAAAAATGTCCACTGTTGTTACGTTTGGGCGCGTGTGTTCCACACAATGGGTGGGACTACGGTAATATTATAATAAAACAAAAAATAAATAATAAATAAGATTGAAATGATGTTTTTAATTGACCTTCATCCAGAAAAGGCAAACTAAATCTAACTGATAAAATAGGTAATTGTTCTTGGTATTCCAAAAATAAAATCTCAGTGTGCGAGTGTCGGCAGCCAAGCATCCCTGACAAGAAGGCTGATGTTCTAATGGTGTCCCAACAAAGGTGCCTCCTAGGGTCAGTTTATTTCCCCAATTCGAATTCACACTCACATTTGATTAGCCCGTCTAAGTTTGTGTTTTCTCATGGTTAGCTCCGAGAGGTACCAAAAATGGCAGATTTTTTTTGTTATTTTTGGATTCCGGGGTCACGTGACTGCCACATGACCTCATTGGCCGGAAATTGGTTGGAGTTATTAATTGGCTGTAATGGCAATTTAGGGTATACAAATCAATCTTAGGCACATTAAGGTACCAAATAGCACTTGCCTTATTAAGCTATACCTCTTTTAACTTTTACGCCGTTTTCTTTTCAAAGATGTGTACAGAAGTGTTTCATATTTGTTTGTAGAAACTGTTTTATGTTATATTGTTAGATGCGGGAAAATTGATCACTATATTGTGGCAAATAAATGCTCATAAAGTTACTTGTACCACAAGAAATCATTCATTGTGCCTGTTAAACGTCTATTTCTGATTCATTACTTTGTTTTGCAGGAGGAGTATTTGAACTTGGCAACTTTGGAAAGTCGTTGTTTGTTCTGATTAAATGCATGCCTTTCAGTAATCAAAATCAACAGTTTCAACATGCCAATCCTGCTCCTCTATGGGTACGATGATTCCAACTCCAGGTTTGCAAAATCCTGAAATTTAAGTATTGTTGGTACCTCGTCTGTGGATGGTTCTCTTGCCAGTAACAATATTTCATCCTCGACTCTATTCGGGAAACTTTGTGCCAACTGGAAATGGGTCGCCTGGGAATATGAATGCTGGCTCTTTAGTACATCTGAAGGTACCTTTTGCCTTTAGATCTCTGGAATGATATGACTTATTATTTTACTGTGGTCTCACGTGTATCTTTGCAGGACTTCTGGCTGGTCCATATCAACAATCTTCTGCATTCTCAGTAAATTCTGGGGGAAATAACATGGTTACTTCCATTGATCAACGGAGAGTGACTGGTCAAATGATCCCCACTCCTGGATTCAGCGTCTAATAATAATGATGTAAATACTAATAGTAACAATAATAATAGTAATAACAATGATAATAATTACAATAATAACAATCAATCATTCATGAATGTGGAGTCACACAATAATGTTGGTGTTTCAACAATTGAAGCAACTATAGCATCCCAACCCATGCAGCAAAAGCTGCATGTTGGCGGTCAAAATAGCCGGATTTTGCATAATCTTGGTGGCCCTATGGGTGGTGGCATCAGATCTACATTGCAGCAGAAGTCCTATGGATTATCGAATGGAAACTTGAATACACATGGAGCTTTGGGGATGATGGGAAATAGCATGCCTTTGATCAATGGAGCAGGAAGCACTGAGAGTTATTTAACAGGACCCATGTATGGAAACTCCATGAAACCCATGCATCAACGTTTTGAGCAACAGCAGCGACCTGTTATACAGGGTATGGGAAACTCCTCTACCAGGGTGTGTTTCTGTATGATAAATGAATAAGCTGAAAAATTAATATAATATGGTATTTTGGTTGTATTGAGTTTGATTGATAGCGTAACAATTCTCATGTACAGGAGACGGATGTGGACTTGCTCAGACTGATGGTTCAGTATCTGGAAACCTGTATGTCCCTGCAACTTCTGCTGGGTCAATGACGAATAGTCAGAGTTGGAATGCAGTTGCCCAATCTATGCCAAAAGCACATTCTTCTTTGATGACTAATCAGTCAACTGCACACACTACTCAACAGGTGACGGCTACGAAGTCTGAACCAATTGATCAATTGGATAACATGAATTTTCAGACGCAGTATATGGTGAGGGAGAATAATGTGCAGCCTCATCAACCTCTATTTCAACAGCCATCTCATCAGTTTCAGCGACAAGCTCAACAAAAACAGCAAAATCAGAACCAAACTTTGCTAAACAATGATAATTTTCGTCAGTGTCAACTATCTTCAAATCTAGTTTCTGAGACCAAGCTAGGGGCGGAAATGACCATCGTATTGAGGGCCTACACTCACAAGTTTCCAATCCCTTTGAATTTGCTGACATGCAGGGTCAGTTCCAACAGAATTCTATCGACAATCATTCTGGAGCTTCCCAGTTGCTCTCACACCCATCAGGTCTACAGGATATTAGTTCATCATTTACTCGGACTCCAGATCAGATGCAACACTCAATGCTTACACTGTCACAACAGTTCATATCTAACCCACAAAATGATTTTTGTGGTCTTTCTGGTGGCACCGAGCCAGATTCTACATCGCATGGTAAATGGTACTCCAAAAATCAAGATGTATCTCATTTATCTGGGAGAGACCCACATGATCAACAGTTGCAGAGTGAATTCCATCAAAGATTAACCGGGAAAGAGACAGCTAACCTGAATAATTTATCCTCAGAAGAATCCATGATTGGCCAGTCTGATGCTTCTAGGTCAGCAGACCCTCCAAACTTGTGCAATACTGTACGCCAATCTAATAACCTTAGTCGTGAACGGCAGTACAAGGACCAAGTGAGATGGCTTTTATTTTTGCGGCATGCACGTCGATGTCCTTTTCCAGAAGGACAATGCCATGAATCTCACTGCTTGACAGTTCAAGAACTGTGGAAACATATGGAACATTGCAAAGAATTGCAGTGTTCATATCTTCGCTGCCATCACTCTAAGGAATTAATCAATCATCACAAGCAGTGTCGGGATGCAGATTGCCCTGTTTGTATCCCCCATAACAAATATTTATTGAAGGCATCTACTCTATCTGATTTTGATTCAAGGATTCCTGGTTCAGCCAATAGATCTTGTAAATCTCATGACACTGCTGAGATAGCTGGAATGCCACACGAGAGAATGAGTCCTGCTGTAGCTGAAACTCCTGAGGATCTCCAACCTTCTACAAAACGAATGAAAGTTGAACAAGGTTCCCAGTTACTCACCTCTCAAAGTGAAAGATCAGTTGCACTGCTTTCTGGTAAAAGTGAAAATCCTTTCCAGGATACACAGCATGTTGATCAGCCACATGAATCTCACCCCCTAGTAAAATGTGAGGCAGCTGAAGTTAAAGTGGAGGGCCTGGACATGTTAACCAATTACTTCCCAACATTTCTAAAATGAAAAATGATAGCATGGACCAGATATACACCCAAAAGCCTGACAATGGATCTGCTCTGACTGACCTTACTTCTGGAGTGTGTCAAGAGGTTGCTGTGAATGAGAAGGAAACGCCCCAGAAAGTTGAGGAAAGTTCTGCATTACCTTCTGAAAGTGCATCCAAGTCTGGGAAGCCCAAAATAAATGGAGTATCAATGATTGAATTGTTCACTCCTGAACAAGTTCAGCAGCATATTACAGGTCTTAGGCAGTGGGTTGGCCAGGTTAGTCTTGATCTCTTGCTTATTTCTAATTTACTGAGGTATTAAGTCTATACTTATTCTGCTTAATAATGTAACATTGGATTTATGCATATTTATAATTTGACCTCAAATGAACTGTGACAGATTCCCTTGGTGTAAATGTTTGCATGTGGAATAACAAGAATGTTCATTCTGTCATATATGCAGCTAAGTATGGCTGAACCAACCTAATGAAAGAAAGCATATTTTCCATTGAAGCCTGTGTTTATGAATAGCTATATTGAACTCATTTGAATTGCACAAGATACTTGAGTCGATGAACTCATTTAAATTTTGGCCTGGAGTCTTTGGATGCTGAGTTAATAACGTTGATGAGAGAAAACATCCTTATTTCTTGACATAAACATATACTGCATGTTGCTTGTTTTTTAACATAGTAATTTCAAGTTTCGCCGTGTGGTTGTCCAGAAGTTACTTGGTTACTGTTGTTTCTCCCTTCTAAAAACAATTAGAGAAAATTGGTCAAGGACTACGATTTACTCGTGTTTCTGGTGATTCTCTTCTATGCTATGATCTAGTTGATATAAAACATACTTGAGATTACATTATTCCTCTGAAGTTCACTGCGTATGTAGTCAATGGTCTTGTATAGCAGTGTTCTATTTTTGTTTTGAGTCGGATTGCGCTGTTGTCATATACTGTCTAGGCTTTGTAAAGTTGAGAAGCATATCTCTGTTGGCTGAGTTTTAGTGTTTGTTTATTCCTTGTATCTTTCTGGCGGGGTTACAATTTCTTCCTTAATTGATACAATTTAACTTGGTCAGGTCTGGCGGGTTTGGTTCAGTAAACTGAAAATGTTTGTAGTAGGCTGTTAGACTACCTGACAAGTAACATCCCCTCCAAGACTTTGGAGTATCATGTAGATGATAATGTTATGTGCATGTTTCAGATGTGGTTTTATTTGTTTTTGTCACCATGAAAAGCTTACTGACCAGCATCTTCAACAAAGGTTCCCATTATTGGTCTTAATTGTGTTTAATTAAGTCCTACGTTTCGTCAAGGCAATATATTGTTCTTGGAGAGGATGGTGTTACAGTAATAGAATCTCATGAGGTTGATTTTGAAGATTTGTGTATTTCACCTTTCTTTCTGAAACTGCTGTTGTATTGCACACAGCTCTTTGTGAGTGCTTGGTATGCTTCCCTGTGATAGAATTTCTAACTTCTGCCTTGTTATGACAGAGTAAAGCAAAAGCTGAAAAAAATCAAGCAATGGAGCATTCAATGAGTGAAAATTCTTGTCAGTTGTGTGCAGTTGAGAGACTTACTTTTGAACCACCTCCCCTATATTGTACACCGTGTGGTGCTCGCTTAAAAAGAAATGCAATGTATTATACCATTGGAGCTGGTGAAACTCGTCATTACTTCTGTATACCTTGTTATAACGAAGCTCGTGGAGACACCATGGTAGTTGAAGGAATGACAGTTCCTAAGGCAAGGATGGAGAAGAAGAAAAATGACGAGGAAACTGAAGAATGGGTATTCAAATTTACTTATGAAAATGTTGTTATGCGTGTGACATATAGTCATTTAATATAACAAATATGCATCTTTTGCAGTGGGTTCAATGCGATAAGTGTGAAGCTTGGCAACATCAAATATGTGCATTATTCAATGGTAGAAGAAATGATGGTGGATCAGCTGAATACACTTGTCCTAATTGTTATGTAGAAGAAGTTGAAAGAGGAGAACGTGCCTTGCCACAAAGTGCTGTTCTTGGAGCAAAAGATTTGCCTAGAACTATTTTGAGTGATCACATAGAGCGTCGTTTATTTACGAAGCTGAGGCAAGAAAGGTTGGACAGAGCAAGGGTTCAAGGAAAAAGCTATGACGAGGTGATCTATTTTACTTGCTGTATCTGGACAATTGTTCCTTTATGATTGCTGGAGTGATGTTTTACTTCAGATATATTACTTCAAAGTTCAAATGTTTGTTCTCGTCATGTAATCAGTTTTATGTGATTGGGAGAAGCTAAGAGATACAGTAGCTTAATAGTTAATACTTTATTAAATTTGTGTGAAGGTTTTACTTTTTTGCGGACCCAAGATTGCAACTTCGTTATGTCTGTTGAGTTATAGGGACTACTAGAATTTTATTAAGAACTGTTTTGAGTTTACCATAAGCGTTTTCCTACGCCTATGTCTGTTTTTGACACTATTCACTCTCTATATAGATATACTATTTCCGGATGACATGTAAAATACAAATTTGTATATAATTCTAAGTTGGGGAACCAAATTCAATTAGGGTACTAAATAATATGAGATGAAAATGAGCAGTTCAGTTACTATGAAGTTCTGGGTTTGTTCGCTCATCTCATATATCAGCAATTTGATTGGTCATACTTAGCTTGTGTATTTCTGTTGATACAATAAGCAGCTAATGCTGCTGTTTTTAAAATACTAAATGATTGGAGTATCTGACATAATGAGGATGATATCATGTGTATATTTTATCTTCTCTTTCACACTTGTGATATTTTTTTTTCTTGCTTGAAGGCTAATAAAATACTTCAAGATCTCCTCTTTACCTCAATATGTTTCGTGACACTTCGATTGTATACTGAACGTGACCAATTGTTTTGACACATTGAGTAAAATTTCCATTATCTTTTGTAGGTTCCTGGAGCAGATTCGCTTGTTGTGCGAGTGGTGTCATCCGTGGACAAAAAGTTGGAGGTCAAGCCAAGGTTTCTTGAAATTTTTCAAGAGGATAATTATCCAATTGAATTTCCATATAAATCTAAGGTAGGTACTGAGAAATATGGCAGACAATCAGATAAATGTTTTGTACCATGTATAACGCGATTAATTGAAAGAGAATATCAGTGAGGCCATTTTATCAATGAGATGCAATCTTTCAATACAGGTTGCACATGAAAGATCGCATCTCATTGACAAAATGCGAATTCTGATTCTGTGAGAAAGTTGAACTAAACTCAAAGTATGTCATGTTCATCTGTATCTACCATCACTTGGACTCTTGCAGACCCTGCTGTGTTACTGGTCCAGATTAGTTTGTGTAATGTTGAGTGCGAGCTATAATACAAGGGATCTTGGTCCCCTGTACAGAATTAGGGTACTTCAGTACCTTTAAATGTTTATTATTACAGTATAATATAGAAGAATTAGGAGCTCTAATAGTTGTTTGCTGTGAAAAGTTGAACATTGTTCATAAAGAAAATATCATATTGAATATGTGAATTGAATCATAGAAAATAACTTATAACCTGACCCGGAAGGGTGGCTCAGCTGATTCAAAAAGAGGAATACCATCCTCTTGGTCACAGGTCGGTATCCCAGTGAGACCAAATTTGTAACCAATGTCTTCTGAGTATGAGCCTATCGCACTATTTTGCGTACGTGGCTTGCGCAGTTTGCAGGTTGTTGGATGAGTCCAGGGCTTTACCCAGTGCTCATCCAAAGGGTAGCAGCTGCGGGTTCCCAATGTCTTTGGGGGGGGGGGGGGTGAGGAAGGATTTTGATAGCTTTGTTGCATAAACCTTCTGTATGTGAAATTAATCTGAGAATATTAATTCTAATCTGGATTATGATAGCCGTGTCACCTGAACCTTCTGTTACTAGTATCTTGCAGTCCCTTTTCTCTATATCTCTCATTCACGAGCTAGTTTGATGCTTTGATTGATGTTGAGGTTGGGGGAAGATTTAAACTCATATAAGTGGTGCAAGTGTTATGAGAGTTTTATTGTAAACTCATTAATAGAGTTCAATTTATTGTTGGTGGATGATGATACTAGTTTCCAGTTATCCAGTATAATACATATCAATGCATAACTTTTAAATATTATGATTCAGGTCGTGCTGTTGTTTCAAAAAATTGAGGGAGTTGAGGTTTGCCTGTTTGGCATGTATGTTCAAGAATTTGGATCTGAATGTGATCAGCCAAACCATCGACGTGTCTACCTTTCTTACCTTGACTCTGTTAAGTATTTCCGGCCAGACGTCAGAGCAGTAACTGGAGAGGCACTGCGAACATTTGTGTACCATGAAATATTGGTGAGTTTCTTAGCCTATTGATTTTACGCAAGTACTCTTGTGGTTGAGTTCACATGTTCAAGATCTTTTTACCTTCTCTAACTAGTTGTTAATTCTCTTGGGTATTTTAGATAGGATACTTGGAATATTGCAAAATGCGAGGTTTCTCAAGCTGTTATATATGGGCTTGCCCCCCATTAAAGGGTGAAGACTACATTTTGTATTGCCATCCTGAAATTCAGAAGACACCAAAATCTGATAAACTTCGGGAGTGGTAAGAGTCGGCACTATCTGATCAATAGACTTTTATAGACATTGCAAGTTTATTCTGATACATTAATTGCTTTGTATTGTATACTCAGGTACTTAGCCATGTTACGCAAAGCTGCAAAGGAGAATGTTGTAGTTGAGTTAACTAATCTGTATGAACATTTCTTTGTTTCCAATGGCGAGTGTAGAGCAAAAGTAACTGCTGCCAGGTTGCCATACTTTGATGGAGATTATTGGCCTGGTGCTGCAGAAGATATGATCTTTCAACTTCAACAAGAGGATGATGGTAGAAAACATAATAAAAAGGGAATGCTGAAAAAGACTATTACAAAAAGAGCACTGAAGGCTTCAGGGCAAACTGATCTTTCTGGAAATGCATCAAAGGATCTGATGTTGATGCATAAAGTATTATTATATCTTTCAATTTACCTTTTAAGTCTTTCCTGCAAGTTCTATATTATCTTGAACACACACACACACACACACACTCTTTAGTGCGAGTTCTATAGTATCTTGATGTGGTGAAGACATACAAACATGCACACACACGCACGCACAAGTACACACTTCATGTCTCAACACTTCCAACTGTTAATGAAAACTACAACCTATCTACTTGAGTAATTATTGTGTCGTGTCTTGTATATTTTGTCCATTTACTTTACATATTAAAGTACAGATCTTGTGCTGCACCTACAGAGACAATGCATGGTTAAAGTTAAATGTTTTCTTTGTGACTGTAGCTTGGTGAAACAATTTCCCCTATGAAGGAAGATTTTATCATGGTTCACCTACAGCATTCATGCACGCACTGCTGCATTCTTATGGTGTCAGGAAATCGTTGGGTGTGCAGACAGTGCAAAAATTTTGAGCTCTGTGACAGGTACAAATTTTCTTTCAACTCCCCCTTATCATTATAAAGCCTCTTTTAGTTCTTTTTCATTCTTTCAGAGATTGTCTGGTCTGTGATCTTATATGTTACTAAGATTTATGATTAGCTAAGAGACTAGATAGAAGATAAGATGGTGTGTGAGTCTACAGTGAGACCTTACCATCCGTGGTAGCTTCTTTCTGCAGCATTTAAAGTCTCACACCATTTTAAAATGAATCAAGTTTTTAAATGGACCTAGGAAAACAAACCAGGTGAGAGATGTTAAAGGGAATCTCCTGATTGCTTCAAGATTGCTAATTAGTTGACGGGAATTTTCTGTCATAAAGATTGGCTGCAGAGTGACCTGTTATATATCTAGAATGATAGTGCCCAAATCTATGACAAATGTAATGAACATTCTATTTGTTAGTGTAAAGTTTTTCCCCTATTATTCCACAACATCTCCTCTTGCATGGCCAGAAACATCGGGGTTTTTATTAAGATAATCGATGTTTTACGAAATGCAAAAATGTGTTTTGTTAAAGAGTAATAAAAGTTTTGTGTTTAATCGTTGATTTTCACATCTGAAAAAGTTCAATTCAATGGCAATACATAAGCTGTTCACTGATGAAACATTTATTAACAGAATCATATTTTTACTTGGGAACATCAGCTGCCTTTTCTAAGTTAAAATAAATTCTCTCCCGCAAGTTCTTAAGATTTTACACCCATTATATCCTTTCAGGTGCTATGAAGCCGAGCGAAAGCGCGAGGACAGAGAGAGACATCCTATACACCATAAGGATAAGCATGCTCTTTATCCTGTAAGTCTTTGGATTAGGATATTCTGGCTGCTCGTCTGGAATTGTTTCTATTCCCCATACAGTTAAGTTTCAGAGTATAGTGCTAAGAAAGATTACAAACCTGCAGGTTGGAATAACTGAAATCCCTGATGATACTAAAGATAAAGATGACATTCTTGAGAGTGAATTTTTTGACACCAGACAGGCATTTCTTAGCCTTTGTCAAGGAAATCATTATCAGTATGATACTCTTCGTCGAAATAAGCATTCCTAATTGATTGTCCTCTATCATCTTCACAACCCAACTGCCCCAGCTTTTGTAACGACGTGCAATGTGTGCACCCTTGATATAGAGACTGGGCAAGGATGGCGCTGTGAGATATGCCCAGAATATGATGTTTGCAATGCTTGTTATGAGAAGGAAGGTGCAGTTGACCATCCCCATAAATTAACTAATCATCCATCCAATGACCGTGATGCACAGAATAAAGAAGCCCGCAACTACGTGTTATGCAGGTAACAAGGCTTCTCTTTGATTTTGGTCTTTTAAATTTTTAGACCTTTCATTTTCTTTTGAAGTTTGAAATATATTTACAGTTGTGCCATCAATGTTGCTTCTTAAATTAAGACAAATGTTATGGATAAAAGCAATTAATACTATATTTGCATCTGAAGGTGACTTCATGGAATATAATGTGACGGGTTAACTTTTGATTCTTTCTCAATGGTTCATATGCACATGTCGATTAACGTTCTTTTTAAGCTGTTGAACAATTGTCCATCATTGAATTGAATAAAACCAAGTGGAAATTCTTCATTGACCTTTATTTATCTACTTGTTCAAGTACAAGCTAGCCTAGAACGTGGAGTTGTTGACTTTTTCGAATGGGTTTCATCTTGCAGCTGAAGAAAATGCTTGAGCTTCTTGTGCATGCATCTCAGTGTCGTTCTGTTCAGTGCCAATACCCAAATTGTCGCAAAGTGAAGGGACTCTTTCGCCATGGTATGCTGTGCAAAGTACGTGCTTCTGGAGGTTGTCTTTTGTGCAAGAAAATGTGGTATCTTCTTCAGCTCCATGCTCGAGCATGCAAAGAATCTTCATGCAGTGTCCCTCGTTGCAGGTTTGTTTTTACGAATATAGTTTTCACTCTAATGAGTTTGGTCTCTCCACTTATTTCCTGTTTTCATATCGAAACATAAATCCCACTGCAGGAAGAACTTGTGCTGTGTACCCTTTAAGTTTATTTATTGACTGAGCTCTGCTATAAAGTTATATAGTTATGCCCTTGTTGCAAAATGCTTGCTTGTACCTATCTTGCAAATTTATGAACATTTGATGAAGAGTTGGTACTTTCTGGCAAGTGGCTTATATGCAATATAATTTATAAATATCTTAATCTTTATTTGCTGCAGAGACTTGAAGGAACATATGAGACGTCTTCAACAACAGTCTGATTCCCGTAGAAGGGCTGCTGTCAATGAAATGATGAGGCAGCGTGCTGCAGAGGTCGCCAGCAACTCCTGATGACAAAATTTGTATATACAGTAGTATCAGGATGTGTAGAACCCTACTCCGGACTAATTCAGATCAAGTATAGTGTGGATGAGAATCTATATAATTTAAACTCACGAAGTGTTGTTGTAGAAGGGAAGGCAGTTCTTTCCTAGTGATGCTTCTCAACTCCATGCCAAAAAAAAAAAGGTCGGAGTTTCATCTCTTGCCCTTCCCATTGCATAGTTTTGTCTATAAGTTTGAGGAAGTTTTTAATACCAACCAGGATTTCTTCCTTTTACTACAACTAGTTATTGTAGCGTAGGCATAGAAGGGTTCAAGTGTTTTGCCTGGATAATTTATTCATTTATTTTGTTGTTTTTGTTTAATCTGTTGCCATCATTTCATGGCTGGAGTGTAACATATACTACATCCTTCTCTTGAATTGTCAAGATGTTACTAATTTTTTTTTTTACAAGTGTAGCTTTTGATTGTCATGTGTTCATGTCATATGTATTTACGGGATAATGCCTAAGGTAATCACTCCTGTAAAATTTTAAGTTGAAGTTATACTCCTTCGGTTCCAAAACAGCTGTTACATTTTGTCACTTGGGACGCTTTGGTGAAGCTGTATTCAAATTGCTTTCATTTTTGGGAATGCGATTTAGCTTCAAAACATGTCCATATTTACAAGTTTACCATTTTCATTCTTTATTTTATAGTTTTCCGAGAAGAAACAGAACTCTTTATGTCATCGTCTGCTGTATTTGATTTGCCTAAAAATGTCAAGTTCACAAAGATTTCCAGTTGCCTTGTCAATCCTTTGTGCTGGATCATGTGATGAAAACAATGTCAATATTCGTTACTTTGTCTGGCAAACTACTATGTTTTATATATATGACTATGCATGTATATCAAAATCTGGACTTGATGACTTATCAAGAATAACACCATGAGCAACCTGAGAGCATTAGTTTTCCTGTTAATAATTCTTGCTCTTCAATCCGCAACATCCAGGTCATTAATCCAAGAATGCACGTCAAGAGGCAGGATCGTTGGTACAAATCCGCCTCCGGGGCAGTGCAATAAAGAAGACGATTCGGCCTGTTGTAAGCAAGGACAGATCTACCCAACTTACACATTCTCTCCTCAAGCATCTGGAAGTACTGGTGCAACTCTAACACTCAACAGTTTCGAGAAAGGGAAAGATGGCGGTGCAGCATCAAGTTGCGACAATCAGTACCATTCTGATGATCTGCCGATTGTTGCTCTCTCAACCGGATGGTACAGTGGAGGCAGTAGGTGCCAGAAGAGTATTATGGTAAATGGTAATGGCAATAGAGTGATTGCTGTTGTAGTTGACGAATGCGATTCAACAATGGGATGTGATGATGAACATGATTATCAGCCTCCTTGTGGCAATGACATTGTGGATGCATCAAGTGCTGTATGGAAGGCCTTAGGAGTGCAGGGTGGTTGGGGAAATATAACTATAACTTGGTCTGATATGTAGAAATTGTTCTATTTTTGTCATTTAATTTCACCGTTTTTCCATAAGCTGATTTTAAAGATTGGTACTGGTGTTGGCATAAATGCCCACGTTGCAAATCTTGTAATGTTGAAATGAACTATCTTCCACAATGAAGGTGCCAATTCATATTAAAACTTTGCTTCAAATGCCAATCTAGTCCGGTTTTGACAATATAATGGTTTATAAGTTAGAACATATTAGAAGTTATAACATACTAGAAGTTATAACACCATATCTTACTCTATAATAATAGTACTAGTATTTATCAATGTATAGCAACAAAATTGTGTGTGACAACGGCACAAATATTACTGCATCACGTACTTGGTGAGATTCATGGAGATTACGAAATTCATTTTCATGTAGGACTCACATCTATCAATTTTTTTATAGTGAAGAACAAGATTTAAGAGTTCTAAAACAAATTACACCATCATGCAATTATCGATTTCAACAAGTATACGAGTAAGGATAGAAGAACCGAGTATATAAATTAAAAAAAAAAGAAAAAGCTAGGGGCATGATTGTGTAATGTAGTGGTGATGTTTTTTTTAGGTAAAATTACACATACCACCCCTGCAATTTGCCATCTTGTCACTTTAGTCCCTTCTATTCAAACAATTACAGAAACACCCATTTTTTACACGCGAAAAAAATGTAATTACAGATAGGTCCAAAAGTCAACTTTTCACCCATTTAATCTTTTCTTTATAATTCAATAATTCATTAACTCTCCCTTATTGCAAAATAAACCCCAAAATGTTTTTAACATTCAGAAACAAAGCCCAACATTTTTATTCTTCAAAATTACTACCTACCACCTCCCACCACCTCCTCCTTCTTCCTTCCTCCTTCATCTTCTTCAACAACCTTCTTCTTCTTCTCCAAAAAAAGCTCTGATCGGATCTATTGCTTCTCCAAAAAAGCTCCAATCGGAGTTGTTTTGCAGCTCCAGTCAAATAGCTCCAAATCGGAGCTGTGGTCGGAGCTTTAAAACAGCTCCAGATCGTAGTTGTTTCAGCTCCTCACCGGAGTTGTAAACAGCTCAGATCTGGAGCTGTTTTGATCGGAGCGATTGGTCGGAGTTTTAACGAAGAAGAAGGAAAATAATTGAGTATATTTTGATTTTATTGGGGTTTAATTTATAATAATATTGTGTCAATGTTGTAAATTAAAAAATATTAGAGTCAAATGTGTAGTAAATTGAACATTATAAATTGCATCTAAGTCCAATTCATTTTCTTTTCCATTTATTTTATTTCTGGTCAACTAAAAAATCGTGCTTTTGCAGATTCAGTAAATGTTTGAATAGAAGGGACTAAACCGTAATTGGTCCAAATTTAAGGGGTAGGAAACGTAATTTCCCTTTTTTTTTAGTTTCCTTTTTCTAAAGTGTATTTTGTCATTCCACCCACAATCACACATTGACCAAAAGAATTAACAGTGCGGGGTCATAAGTTAAAAACTGAGCTCGAGTACATGTGTAATTTCAATAAGACAGTGACCCTCTAAATATTAGTAACAATTTCTAACATTTGACTTGAAAGTTGTTGAAAGTTGCAACTCCTAATAATTCCAAAAGACTAGTTCAGCACAAACATACTACTAGTCTCCTCAACACCATATGAATTTATCCAGTGTTCTAAGATTCAATGAGTACCTTCAGATCACTAGTTTGGCCTTTTTCTCCTCAGCAAAATTATATATAAATCAAATGCTTCTATCAGCAATTCAGCATCTAAACATTAATTGCCTAGAAGAAACACAGAAAACATGAGAAACTGCAACTTCAGCTTAGCATCATTCCTGTTTGTGTTACTTTTTCTTGCACCTATTTCCACAATATCAAGAACATTACTTCAACAATGCACTCCGAGTGGCACGATAGTAGGTCAGAATCCGCCTCCAGGACAGTGCAACCAAGAAAATGATTCCGACTGTTGTCAAGCAGGGGAGACTTACACTACCTACACATGCTCGCCCACGGTATCTGGAAGTACTGGGGCAACTCTCACCCTGAATAGCTTCCAGGAAGGCGGTGATGGTGGGGGGCCATCAGAATGCGATGGTAAATATCATCCTGATGACATGCCAGTCGTTGCTCTATCAACTGGATGGTATAGTGGAGGTAGCAGGTGCCTAAAGAATATCACCGTAAGTGCTAATGGTCGTAGTGTGAGTGCCATGGTTGTCGACGAATGTGACTCTACAATGGGATGTGACAACGAACATGATTATCAACCTCCTTGTCACAATAACATTGTTGATGCGTCAAAAGCTGTTTGGAAGGCTTTGGGAGTGCCGGAAAATGATTGGGGTGATATGGATATAACTTGGTCTGATGCATAGAAAGATTATCATATGCTTTCTTTTTTTGTATCTCTGGCCTAAAATGCTACCCCACTATCTGTTTACATACTCGAACTATGTTGTCTAATCTGTTCAATGATGCTATTTTATACAAGATGATCATATATACACTAGTTTTTCAAAAATCAAACAATTCAAAGGTAGTTGTGACACACATATACAATAGTATATTAAGGTGAACTGGGCATCTGTGATATAGTTGAAACTGTACAAACTCCACCCCGACTCTGTCAAAAACCCGAAATATAATGAAATTGGACTAGAATCTACCTATGGTATCTCGTAGGTTCATGCCAAAGAAACGCTCAACACAACCCAAGTCCAAATATTGTCTATTCATTATCAAATTGTCTCAGAATACATAAATGCTCAAACTAACCTTAACCTAATACTGGGCTTGCCCATACTAGACAAGCACCCTAAACCCCCAAACACAAACAATTTTTACTCAGGCCTACAAATCCATCATGTAGGGAAAAAACAGTGGATTGGACTGCTTCTACAAAGCCATTCTAAAACAGAACCAAACACACAGTTAGATTCTAGACAATTACATAATCAAGAACTCATAAAGCATTCTAATCATTCTAGGAAAATATACCGCATCCCGAACTCAACTTCTTGTTTTGGTCCATCCCAAACTGACTCCTACTTTATTAACATCTCATACATTTATTCAATATCTATCATACTTTATTCACATTTTTCCATACTTTATTCACTCTATTTTCTATCTTATTCAATATATCTCCCACTTTATACACCTTATCTTAAAACTTGTACCTACACCAACAGAAAGTTAAGTCCGAGACAGAGGGAGTACAAAACTGTCACATATAAGCATCATCTAATCATCTCAAACCAGAAAAAATACAAATTCTATTGGAATTGAGATTCAGTATTACTACTAGTCAAGCTCAATACTTGATAATCATTCCAATTCATCAAAAGACAGGATTCAATTCTACAGAATTACCAATCGCTCAAAAAACAGTAACCTAAACATCACAACCAAACAAGATCTACTAAAAAACCCGAAATCAACCACCGAAACCATAAAGAGTACGGCCCTGCCTCTTGAGAGCATACACAACATCCATAGCAGTAACAGTCTTCCTCCTAGCATGCTCCGTATAAGTGACAGCATCTCTGATAACATTCTCCAAGAATATCTTGAGAACTCCTCGAGTCTCCTCATAAATCAGCCCGCTGATCCTCTTCACTCCGCCTCGCCTCGCCAGACGACGAATGGCTGGCTTGGTTATGCCCTGGATGTTGTCGCGGAGAACCTTTCTGTGTCGCTTGGCTCCGCCTTTGCCGAGACCCTTACCGCCCTTTCCACGGCCAGACATTTTTGGTTTTGGTAGAGAAGATTGGCTGATTGATTGGTATTGGATTGTAGGTGTGAGAGATGGAATGGATGAGTGGAATTGGTTGTGTTAAATAGGGATCTGGTTTTGGATTTGAAAATTGTTTTGGAGGGAATGGGAAATTATTTTGGCGGGCGGAAATTTTTGAGTTTTTGGATTTAGATCCGAGTCAAATGATCTGGTGTCTTGTTGGCCGTTGGATGGATTTGAATCATTTGGTGGATTGTTGACACGGATTGATGACTCGGCATCGAGATGGAGCTGGACTAATAAAACTTATTCCACGATACTATACATTAAAAAAGAGTAATCATGCTGAATACAATATGTTAGAATTCTTGATAACTTGTCTAAAACATGTATGTTAGTTAATAAAAGTATTGTTAAAACATCTATATTCTCTCCATCCATTGTAAATTGTTTACTTTTATCATTTTGGACGTTATATTAGAATTGTCCACTTAATTTATTTTTATATCATAAAATATACTTCATCCATTCCAAATTCAACTTACCGTGAGCCTAAACACAAGTTTTAAGAGAAGATGAAATAATGTAGGATAGATAGTGATAGATATGAAAGAGAGTAAATATAGTACTCCAACTAGATTAAGATTGAGTTGTGAATAAGAGCGAATAAAACTACATTAATTCAACTATATTAAAAACAACCAAGTGCCCAACTTGAGTTTAAGTTGTTTGCCAAACAATCACTATGTTAGCAAGACTCGACATAGAGTAACTGACAAGGGGTGTGTATCTGGTGTCGGGTAAACTTATTAGAAATTCACAAAGTTTTATGTGTGATGGATTTTGGATAACTTATTTAGATACATCCTATGCTATTAATAAAAACATCCGATGTCAATCAAAATATGGTCTTTAAATAACTTATATATGATGTTTATATTGACGTTTTCTCATGCAAAAGAAAATGAATTTTATTAGCAAAAGAAATGGATGTCATCGTCCAAGAAGCCGTGGAACTTAACGAGAAGTTAAGTGAGATGGATCAGTTAGCCAAATGCTCCGTCTTTGCTGGTTCATCAGTGACTCCTAATAGGCTTGATAAGATGGTTGGATTTGACCAGCAGTTGCTTCATTTGATGGATCAGCTCACTCTGGAGCAAGTAAGTATTGGAGTATTAATATAAATGACTAAATTTCACACCTCTCTACATGTTTGAGCTTTTAGATGAGATGGATATCTATTTAGGTATCAGAGCCTTTGGTTCACGCCCAATATTGGAGTATTAATATAAATAACTAAATTCGAACTTTTAGATGAGATGGAATTCTATCAGTAAGGACTCGATATGTCATCCCGGTTGTGGCATGGGAGGAGGTACTGGTAAAACTACTCTTGCTAGAAATGTTTATAATCATCCATATGCTGTGTGCCTGTGTGTACAGAAAAGTGATGATTTTTTACACTGATGCTAAGATTCTTAGTGCCGTTTTACAATGTATTGGTGTTGATCAAATGGGACAGAAAATTGATGATTTTTTAGGTGAACAATTGTACAAAGGTCTGTTTGGTAGAAAATATCTAATCATACTGGATGATGTGTGGAGTAGCTTGGTTTGGGATAAGATGCAGAGATTCTTTCCTGACAACGATAACGGAAGTAGGATCCTGGTAACTACTAGGCTCTTGGATGTTGCACGTAGTGTTGGTTCGTGTAATCCTTATGATATTAAGCTTCTAGATAACAATACAAGTTGGGAGTTATTCTCTGAGATTGTCTTTGGGGAAGAAGTTTGCCCTCTTGAATTGGAATATTGTGGAAACAAAATTGTCAGGAGTTGCAACGGACTTCCTCCGGCAATAACGGTGATTGGAGGGCTCCTCAAAATGTCTCTCAAGACATTGGATATTGGGAGGATGTCGAGGGAAATGTTAGCTCCCTCATAAATACAGAGAATAATGAGCATTGCTTAGAGATTTTTTCATCAAGTTACAACCACTTACCCGTTCATTTAAGGCCATGATTCCTCTACATGGCAACTTTGGAAGAAGATTTTGAATTTTGCATCTCTGATCTCATCAAGCTATGGGTTGTTGATGGATTCTTAAAACCAGTTGAAGGCCGGGCTTTGGAGGATGTTGCACTAGAATATCTGAATGATCTTATTGGTAGGAATCTTATTATGGTTGGGAATCGAGGTTCAAGGGGAAAATAAAGAGTTGCACTGTCCATGATCTGTTAAGGGATTTTTGCATGAGAGAAGCTCAAAATGAAAGGTTTCTTTGTGTCATTAAAGCGGATGTACTCAACCTGCCAGAGAGATTAGAAAGTGAGCGTCGTTTGGTTTGTATTCCGTGCAGTGAGGAACTCAATCATGTCTTGCCATCAATGTCACTCGTTTGTTCTTTCATTTGCAATTCACGTCCACCAGAGTTCACCTCAGGCTGCAGATTACTAAGAGTGTTTTATGCTTATACTTCGGACATAGAGGTTAAGCATCTCGTTAATTTACGATTTCTTGGATGTAAAGGTGATTCGCATATGGTCTCCGAGTTGTATTCTTCAATACCCTTATTCTGGAATTTAGAGATCTTAATTGTTTTTGGGCACAATAGGAAGGAAGTTCTACCATCCGAAATTTGGGAGTTACCAAATCTTCAACATCTCTTGTTCGATATAGTCACTTTGCCGGATCCTACAGCTGCACAACAGACTTGCGTCCTGAAAAATCTGCAAACTCTTTGTGGCATTAGGAACTTCAATTGCACCTATGCAGTACTTACCATGATCCCAAATTTAAAAGAAATGAGAGTTTTTTATGATATGGACCATGTCTCAGAGGATGCAAAGCTGTCAAGTTGCTTCACCAATCTGGTTCAGCTTCATGAACTGGAAACATTAGTATGTTCCTTCACACGCCATGAATATCACAGGTGTGTTTTCAATGAGCCGAAGAATCTCAAATTTTCGCCTAACATTAGAAAATTGACTTTATATCGATCTTATATTCCATGGGAATATATGACAATTGTCGGTTCACTGCTCCATCTCGAAGTGCTCAAACTACAATTTAATGCGTTTTGTGGCAAAGAGTGGAACTCAATTGAAAGAGAGTTTCAGTGCCTAAAAGTAATGTCAATACGGGAATGTTATCTTGAAATCTGGAGAGCAGATAGTTACCATTTCCCAACACTTAAGCGCTTACATCTAGTGGATGTGAACTTGGAAGAAATTCCTTCTGGTATTGGAGAAGTAGCATCACTAGAATTAATTGAGTTGAGAGGATGTCCACAATCTGCTACTATTTCAGCTCAGGAAATGCTAGAAGAACAACGAAACCAGGGAAATGATGATCTGTTGATTCAAGGTAGCTACATTACTGAACTGGAATGTGGCAAGGTTGATCTTGACGAGCTGGAGAAATTTGAAGATGATTTCCACGTGAGTTTTGCTATTTAAACATTTTACTAGTACATGATAGAGCTTAATTTAAACTTTCCAGCGAATCCTTCTTTTCCTTTGCTGTTTATTTTCAAAATATTTGATTTTTGCCAAGTAGTAACATGGGTGAAAGACAAATAGAAGTCTAGTGACGAGGAACAAGTGAGTGATCACGAAAAGAAGAATACTTGTGTCTGTGACGTTAAACATCAGTTCAACTGTTTTTTTTCACGTGTGAAGGAAGAAACTGAAATAATGCCACCTAAGTCATATATGCTGTTAACAAAATCATCTTTACCTATGAAACCAGGCAATTTATGAATAGTAAAATAAACTTATCGAAACCTTGTTTGGACTACTGCAATGCTGGTTGGTGATGCACAGACATTGAAGATATAAACATCCCATATAATTCTGCTTGACATAAGCACGAGTGTTTTTATTCTTATAATGATCTTGGCTATAGCCTATATGTATGTGCCTTCATGTTTGATGAAATTTTCCTATTGTGATTTGTTATTCAGGGTGAAGCTAGAGCTGATAAAAATCAAACCATGGAGCATTCAGTGTGGGAAAAGTCTTGCCAGTTTTGTGCATATGATTAGCTGACTTTTGAACCTCGTCCTCTATATTGCACACCATGTCGGTTACGCATAGAAAGAAATGCAATGTATTATACCTTTACCGTTGATATAGTTGAACATTTCTTCTGCATCCCTTGTTATAACGATGCTCGTGGAGACACCATTGTAGCTGAAGGAAACAAAATTCCTAAAGCAGCAATATACAAGAAGAAAAATGATGAGGAAACTAAAGAATTGGTATGTGAATCAACTTTTCTGAACTTGTAAGTGAGTAACAATTAGTCAGTTCAGATACTAAATATACATGTTTTGCAGTGGGTTCAATGTGATAAGTGTGAAGCTTGGCAGCATCACATATGTGCATTTTTTAATCCCAGAAAAAATGGTGGAGAAACTGAATACACCTGTCCTAGTTGTTATAATGAAGTGGTTGAACTAGGAGAACATGTGTCACTGCTGCAGAGTTCTGTTCTCGTATCAGAAGATCTGCCTAGAACCATTTTAAGCAATCACATAGAACAGCGGTTATCTGCAAAATTGAGGCAAGAAAGGCTAGATAGGGCTGCATTACGAGGAAAAAGCTACGATGAGGTGATGCACTACTTGCTGTAACTGAACATGTGTTTCCTTTCCAATCATACATTGTAGAGACTACTTCTTAGGAATACATTTGAGTTATTTCTTCCAGTTACGTTAGTTCATATGGTTTCATGTAGCAAACAGAAATCTTACAGGCAAATTTGATTGATTTGTACCTTTTCTTCTTAATTCTTGTCACATTTTCACTTGAGAACTACTGACCTCTCTGAGTCTCCCCAGTTTGTTCCTTGACAATCCTACAATGAATTCAACTGATTCTTTTTTGTTTATTTCTTTATCATACGTGTAAATTATGACCACCGTATCCTTGGATAGCAGTAAGTAGCTATTTTCCTTTGTTCTTTACAGGTTCCTGGAGCAGAACCACTTGTCATGAGAGTGGTGTCATCAGTGGACAAAAGGTTGAGAGTTGAACCATGGTTTCTTGAAATTTTCCAACAGGATGATTACCCAGTGGAGTTTCCTTATACATCTAAGCTACACCTTATGTAAAAAGAAGGTAGTGCAGAGTGCAGACAATCAGATATATGGAATTGTTTTTACCTTTTATAAGTACTTAGTACTATAAAAATTGCAGAATAATTTGAAAGAGGCAACCTCAAGTTTATTTTATTGTTTTTATGCTTTAAAGAATTGATCGTAGAACTGTCTTTTTGAAAAGTTCAAGTTCTGAATCTGATAGAAGGTTAAAACTAAGTTGAGTTCTGATGTAGCCTTGATTGTTCAGTTGCACCGTCTGATATGAGTACTTTTGCAGTCGCTGCTGTTTTTATATCACAGGTTACCTTAATTACTGCCGAGTGAGACCAAATATTGGGCCGAAGTATGGAACTTTAGTATCTGTGTAAAATCCAGCAGAAATTTGAATGAATAGTACCACTGAAGCAAGTTCTAATAGTTGTGTGCTGTATATAGTTAAAGGTTGCATGTGAAAGACGCATCTCATAGGAAAAATGTGAACTTCAACACCGAGTGAAAATTAAGACCAAGGCGAATGTATGTATTGTTTCATTGTTGCAGTTCCTTTTACTCTATTATGTATCTTGGTTTCGGAGTAGTTTCTCTAATTGGGTGGAATAAATGTAAACAAGGAAAACGTGTTATACGACTTGAAATGCTTCCTCAGACGGGTATAAGAATTTATGCAAGGAAGAAATGAAAATGAAAAAAGACGGATTTTTTAAGCTGGCTAATATATCACACATTCACACTTCAGTTCATTGCTAACTGTCTATATTTGATAATGCAGATGGTACTATTGTTTCAGAAGATAGAAGGTGTTGGGGTTTGCTTGTTTGGCATGTGTGAGGCCCCTCGAGGAAAAAAAAAAAAAAAAAAAACTTACGAACTCAGTTAGAAAGGTATGATAAACGCTTGAATAAGAAAATTGATCGTCTTATGTTAATTTACAAAATTAGTTGTTTATGCATATTTAATGGAATGTCCGATGAAGAACACCACGAAGAGTCGAAGTACCTCGGGTCGAGGTAATAAAATTACACTCCTTCTCAACCATCTTATGTTTAACCGAGTGATTCTTAAACTAAGTGACGATTTCACGGTATCGAAATGACTAAATCGAAAATCCAAAAAATGTAAAGAAACAAAAGTCCATTTAAACCAAGCTTTCAAATCAACACTCGAATCGAACATTATAATTGTCCAATGTATAATGATATTAGACCACATGTGCACAAAAAAATAACTAACTAGTAAATAGTCATGTAACACATGACATGTTTACTATAGCCAATCTAAAATCCATTGTAATTAGGTAACTCTCTACCTACAAGTAGTATAGACATACTTGTATACATACAAGTATATTCCCACAATCTAATCCATTATACACAATAACTAAGTGGACACCATCTTCTTCCTCTTTCACTCTCTCCTTCTTCAACCTCCATTAACAACCTCCATAGCCAAACTCCTTCAAGCTTCACATCTCCATTTATCCTTCACCATTTTTTCACATGCAAATACATATTCCTTATCATCTCAACTTGAGAAAGATAATGACACATCTCAAATCATGATCAAGCTACAACAAAGAAGTAAAAAGGAACACAATTTGTCAAGTCAATTTCAAAGTGGAGAAGGAATTGATCCAAAACACTAAGAAGAAAAGTGTTAAGGTGGGTTAAAATGTTCTTCTAAAACTAGTTTTTAATCTTGATGCATGCACATGTTCTTGATGAAATTTTGATGATTCTTCCTTACAAACTAAAATAAGTGAGTAATATGGCCTCACAATCAATTGGGTAAGTTATCTAATGGATTGCATGTTGATTTTGAAGTAGACTAAGCTCAAATCTCGAAAATCCCCAAATCCCGTAAGCAATCTGCCCTGTTTTTGTAAAACACAAAATAAATAGTTTCATTCTTTTGTTATAGTTGCGAAATTAACTAGACATGTAAAACATTATTTTGCATCTCTGAGATTTGGAATTAGGTTAAAATGACGTTTAATGAATCAATAAAATTCGCGAAAGATTCAACATTTGAAATGTTGACAGAACAGGGTACTGTTAGTAAAACCCCAATTATTCATCTATAAAATGATCAAATCGGCCTTAGACTCTGTTAAATGAGAGAGACATGAGATTTATACATTTTCCAATAAGAATCATGATATTTGGAGTGGTATAGAATATTTTATGAATATTTTCCCATCATTGCGCACTGCATGAGCAATTTAGGTAGAAAATTCCTAATTGACAGTCTATAAATGTGTTTTAGACTCAAAAGTATGTTTTGAATAGAAAATTCAATCATCTATTGTAAAAAAAATGATAAACACCATATTAACTATCTTTGACCACCAAAATGTATTTTATAAGTAGAGACTAGTAAGCTGCCAGAATCGGAAGATTAAAAAACTGAACTTGAATTCGAAGTTTATCGCACGGATAACTTCAAGGACCTAATTTAAAAAAAAATTATAAATGACTTAAGATAAGTAATAAATCTTTTGGAATGGATTCGACCCTAGAGGTTAACCTTCCTTAAGGGAAAAAGGGAATTGTGCGTGGAGATGATTTCGATCGTCGCACCTCTAACAACACATTTCCAATAATTTTATATATCGATAACACATCTAAAACGTGATGGAGGAAAATAAGTTATGGTAACGAAAATAAGAATCATAATAATAAACGAGGGTGACAACCTCGCTAAAAAAGAGATTCAGACGAGGGTGACAACCTCGCGTAAAAAGAGATTCAGACGAGGGTGACAACCTCGCGTAAAAAGAGATTCAGACGAGGGTGGAAACCTCGCGTAAAAAGAGTCCTTAAATTGAATTAGGGCAGTCGCTAAATGTCATGCGGAGCGAAGTGCTACATCGCGTATTTGCGGTGGGAGCCACCACTCGAGTCCGTAGGGGCCACCTCTAGAGGACTAACCTATCATGTTTGTGATGATCCTTAAATTGAATTAGGGCAGTCGCTAAGTGCCATGCGGAGCGAAGTGCTACATCGTGTATTTGCGGTGGGAGCCACCTCTCGAGTCCGTAGGGGCCACCTCTAGAGGACTAACCTATCATGTTTGAGATGATCCTTAAATTGAATTAGGGCAGTCGCTAGGTGCCATGCGGAGCGAAGTGCTACATCGCGTATTTGCGGTGGGAGCCACCACTCGAGTCCGTAGGGGCCACCTCTAGAGGACTAACCTATCATGTTTGTGATGATCCTTAAATTGAATTAGGGCAGTCGCTAAGTGCCATGCGGAGCGAAGTGCTACATCGCGTATTTGCGGTGGGACCACCATTCGAGTCCGTAGGGGCCACCTCTAGAGGACTAACCTATCATGTTTGTGATGATCCTTAAATTGAATTAGGGCAGTCGCTGAGTGCCATGCGGAGCGAAGTGCTACATCGCGTATTTGCGGTGGGAGCCACCTCTCGAGTCCGTAGGGGCCACCTCTAGAGGACTAACCTATCATGCTTGTGATGATCCTTAAATTGAATTAGGGTAGTCGCTAAGTGCCATGCGGAGCGAAGTGCTACATCGTGTATTTGCGGTGGGAGCCACCTCTCAAGTCCGTAGGGGCCACCTCTAGAGAACTAACCTATCATGCTTGTGATGATCCTTAATTAATTGAATTAGGGCAGCCGCGAAGTGCCATGCGGAGCGAAGTACTACATCGTGTATTTGCAGTGGGAGCCACCTCTAGAGTCCGTAGGGGCCACTCTAGAGGACTGACCCTTAATGAATGCAATAACTAAATATATATTGTTGGAATAAAACTCCGGTCAAGATGTTAAATCAATAAGATGACAAGAAGTACTATGAAAGAATCGATATTTATAATTGAAACAACTAAAGTTTATAACAAGATATGAGTTTGATAACGCACAATGTGCATTTAGGATTTTGGTCCATCCTAACAAATTTTAACCAGTTGATATCTTCGAAACACGTTTAATACATATGCATCACTTATGATCAAACAAATCAAACTTTTTCTTAAAATAAAGACCCCACCCTGTTACCCAATGGGCTCGTTTAGCTCACCCCATTTTTCTAAAATATTTCAGACGAACCGGTTTGCGGTGGAATTGGTGGTGTGCCATCGAGTGAGGATCAGTGAACGGAAGAAGAAGCTTCCGCTGATAAATCGAGAAGTCTACCTTATCGTAATTACTGGTGCAATGGGTTTATCGTATCATACAACGAGATGTATTGTATGTTAACTTCTTCGAATTTTGTATTTGATACTCCATTTTATGTATATTATCAGTTGTAATGTTACTTATATGCATAGTATCATCTCTGGAAAATCCGGGGTGTTACAAGTGGTATCAGAGCTTGGTCAGTAATGACCGGGCTACACCAGGATATGATCCTCTGTCTGTGGGTACCGATGTATATATGATAACCATGAACCGATAGTATCAAATACAAATAAAAAGTTTTGGAAATAATAATAATAATAATAACAATAATAATAATAATAATAATAATAGAAATGGTGTACGGCAACAAACAACCATAATAACGATTGTAATCAATTAAAAAAAAGATATATTACTAAATAAAAATAACTTGTGATAAAAAACAATAAATATGTTAAACATACAAATACTTGTTAGGACCGAATGAGGATTAGAACTGGACCGTGAGGCTTGCACGATATCCATAAGAACTTCAGTAACGACCCACAAAAATAACCAAGCAAAACTAGAACCAACTCTTTTGTCATTTCCCAGTTATTTTCACGAACTGTAAACATTAGTACTGATATTAGAACCACGTCAATTTTGTCTCCCAACTCTAATTCTGCAACCTAACCATCAACCTTACTTGTTATCGTAAAGTAGGATAGTACCATATCTAACCTCATGGAACTACAGACGCACGGATACGACATAATCCTGGGAAGGGACTGGTTGGAATAAATTCCGCTCGGGTTGACTGCCATGAGAAGAGTGTCGTTTTAAAATCGGGGTAACAAGGATGTAAAGTTGGAAGTGAGATGACGAGAACTTTTCTAATATTAGGGAATGGATAAAAGGTACTTATAAATACATGGTTTATTAGACCAACACGTCAACGTATGAAGTACCCTCGGACAAGTATCGATCGTAGCTGAATTCGTGATGTATCTCCAAGGAGCCGACACATGCACCACCCCATCAAGGCCAAGGTGAAATGACCATCGAAAGCATTCTGGGAACTTCTCAGATTGCGAAGCCGAATTCCCTTGGGGATCACCCGTGTTGTTCGGGAAGGAAAATGATGTGATCTTTCGGCTGTGAGTAGACTACCTAAAATTGAACAAGGTGACTATCAAGAATAGGTAAGGTTTATCGCGAATAGACGAGTCTGTCGACCAGCCTCAAGGGGGCTAGAATGTTTTCCATACTTGACCTGTAACAAGGGCTTCATCCGCTACGAGAAAAAGAAACTGAAGTCTCCGAAGTCGCTTTCGGATCCCGCTATGATAGCTACAAACTCAAGGTTATGCTCTTTTGGTGATGAATGTGCCGCATGAATTTATGGACCAGACGTGCAACGTGTTTTAATTGTACCTCGACCACTAGGTAGATTTAATCATTAATGATACCCTGGTCTACTCAAAAGCACTAGCGAACAGCATGCACACCTGCGACAACAACTAGAAGTCCTACAAGGATTGTACGCGAAGTTCAATAAGTACGTATTTTGATTGAATCAAATGGCCTTCACCAGACAATATATATACGAGGAAGTGATAGCAGTGGACATCTCAAAAGTACATGATTTTCTAGAGGGGAAGATATCGGAGATAGTAATAGGATCTCAAGCTTCTTAGGTCTAACCGAGCAATATCGAAGCCCCATCCAACACTACTATGATATTTTGAGACTCTCTTTTGGATCCCACATAATGAAATAAGATTTAAACTGGATGGTATGAGTGAGACAAGTTAAGTAAATGTAACGACGGTTGGCCACGACACCGACGTTGATCTTTCCAGAATGGCTCGAGAACCTGTGGATATACAATGTTACATCCATATAAGGGATGAGAAAAATATTGATGCATATTAGTAGAGGTCTTATCGAAGCACCATTGTGGCAGGGGACGAGAACGTGGGAAATAGAAGACAAAAGGAGGAAGAATTGTCCAGAGTCGTTCAACGAGTGAATTTGGGGACCAAATTCTCTTAAGGGGGGAAGATTGTGAGACCCCTCGAGGAAAAAAAAAAATTATGAACTCAGTTAGAAAGGTATGATAAACGCTTGAATAAGAAAATTGATCGTCTTATGTTAATTTACAAAATTAGTTGTTTATGCATATTTAATGGAATGTCCGATGAAGAACACCACGAAGAGTCGAAGTACCTCGGGTCGAGGTAATAAAATTACACTCCTTCTCAACCATCTTATGTTTAACCGAGTGATTCTTAAACTAAGTGACGATTTCACGGTATCAAAATGACTAAATCGAAAATCCAAAAAATGTAAAGAAACAAAAGTCCATTTAAACCAAGCTTTCAAATCAACACTCGAATCGAACATTATAATTGTCCAATGTATAATGATATTAGACCACATGTGCACAACAAAATAACTAACTAGTAAATGGTCATGTAACACATGACATGTTTACTATAGCCAATCTAAAATCCATTGTAATTAGGTAACTACTCTCTACCTACAAGTAGTATAGACATACTTGTATACATACAAGTATATTCCCACAATCTAATCCATTATACACAATAACTAAGTGAACACCATCTTCTTCCTCTTTCACTCTCTCCTTCTTCAACCTCCATTAACAACCTCCATAGCCAAACTCCTTCAAGCTTCACATCTCCATTTATCCTTCACCATTTTTTCACATGCAAATACATATTCCTTATCCTCTCAACTTGAGAAAGATAATGACACATCTCAATTCATGATCAAGCTACAACAAAGAAGTAAAAAGGAACACAATTTGTCAAGTCAATTTCAAAGTGGAGAAGGAATTGATCCAAAACTCTAAGAAGAAAAGTGTTAAGGTGAGTTAAAATGTTCTTCTAAAACTAGTTTTTAATCTTGATGCATGCACATGTTCTTGATGAAATTTTGATGATTCTTCCTTACAAACTAAAATAAGTGAGTAATATGGCCTCACAATCAATTGGGTAAGTTATCTAATGGATTTCATGTTGATTTTGAAGTAGAATAAGCTCAAATCTTGAAAATCCCCAAATCCCGTAAGCAATCTGCCCTGTTTTTGTAAAATACAAAATAAATAGTTTCATTCTTTTGTTGTAGTTGCGAATTTAACTAGACATGTAAAACATTATCTTGCATCTCTGAGATTTGGAATTAGGTTAAAATGACATTTAATGAATCAATTAAAATTCGCGAAATATTCAACATTTGAAATGTTGACAGAACAGGGTACTGTTAGTAAAACCCCAATTATTCATCTATAACATGATCAAATCGGCCTTAGACTCTGTTAAATGAGAGAGACATGAGATTTATACATTTTCAAATAAGAATCATGAATTTGGAGTGGTATAGAATATTTTATGAATATTTTCCCATCATTGCGCACTGCATGAGCAATTTAGGTAGAAAATTCCTAATTGACAGTCTATAAATGTGTTTTAGACTCAAAAGTATGTTTTGAATAGAAAATTCAATCATCTATTGTAAAAAAAAACTGATAAACACCATATTAACTATGTTTGACCACCAAAATGTATTTTATAAGTAGAGACTAGTAAGCTGCCAGAATCGGAAGATTAAAAAACTGAACTTGAATTCGAAGTTTATCGCACGGATAACTTCAAGGACCTAATTAAAAAAAAAAATTATAAATGACTTAAGATAAGTAATAAATCTTTTGGAATGGATTCGACCCTAGAGGTTAACCTTCCTTAAGGGAAAAAGGGAATTGTGCGTGGAGATGATTTCGATCGTCGCACCTCTAACAACACATTTCCAATAATTTTATATATCGATAACACATCTAAAACATGATGGAGGAAAATAAGTTATGGTAACGAAAATAAGAATCATAATAATAAACGAGGGTGACAACCTCGCTAAAAAAGAGATTCAGACGAGGGTGACAACCTCGCGTAAAAAGAGATTCAGACGAGGGTGGCAACTTCGCGTAAAAAGAGTCCTTAAATTGAATTAGGGCAGTCGCTAAGTGCCATGCGGAGCGAAGTGCTACATCGCGTATTTGCGGTGGGAGCCACCACTCGAGTCCGTAGGGGCCACCTCTAGAGGACTAACCTATCATGTTTGAGATGATCCTTAAATTGAATTAGGGCAATCGCTAAGTGCCATGCGGAGCGAAGTGCTACATCGCGTATTTGCGGTGGGAGCCACCACTCGAGTCCGTAGGGGCCACCTCTAGAGGACTAATCTATCATGTTTGTGATGATCCTTAAATTGAATTAGGGCAGTCGCTAAGTGCCATGCGGAGCGAAGTGCTACATCGCGTATTTGCGGTGGGAGCCACCTCTCGAGTCCGTAGGGGCCACCTCTAGAGGACTAACCTATCATGCTTGTGATGATCCTTAAATTGAATTAGGGTAGTCGCTAAGTGCCATGCGGAGCGAAGTGCTACATCGCGTATTTGCGGTGGGAGCCACCTCTCGAGTCCGTAGGGGCCACCTCTAGAGAACTAACCTATCATGCTTGTGATGATCCTTAATTAATTGAATTAGGGCAGTCACGAAGTGCCATGCGGAGCGAAGTACTACATCGTGTATTTGCATCGAAGAATTTGGATCTGATAGTGAGCATCCAAACCATAAACGTGTCCGCATCTCTTCCCTTGAAATTGTTTCGTATTTTCAACCAGAGATCAGAGCAGTGACAGGAGAGGAACTTTGTACATTTGTGTACCATGAAATATTGGTGCGTTTCTTAGCCCCTAAATATATTGCAGATACTCGTGGTTGATAAGCAAGATTCTTTTTACATCCTTGATACTGGTCCTGTAGGTATTGCAGATAGGATACTTAGAATGTTGCAAAATGAGAGGTTTCGCAAGCTGCTATATGGGCTTGCCCTCCATTGAAAGGTGAAGAATACATTATGTATTGTGACCCCAAATTTCAAAAGATACCATTTGATAGACCTCAGGACTGGTGAGGCCGATAGCTAGGTGATCAGTTGATTCTTCTACCTACTCTAATTATGTGCTAATTGACACATTCTTTGTTCTGTATTGTATACATAACACAGGTTCTTGGCCATGTTGCGCAAAGCTGTGAAAGAAAATATTGTAGTTGAGCTAACTAATCTGTATGACCATTTCTATGTTTCTACCGGCGAATGTAGAGCAAAACTAACTGCTGCCAGGTTGCCATACTTTGGTGGAGATTACTGGCCTAGTTCTGCGGAAGATATAATCTTTCAACTGCAAGAAGAAGAATATGGGGCAAAACACAGTAAGAAGGGGCTGATGAAAAAGACTGCCATAACACGAGCGCTCAAGGCTTCAGGGAAAACTGATCTTTCTTGGAACGAATCAAAGGATTTGATGTTGATGCACATAGTAATTTTTTCCCCTAACATGCTCCACGATTTCTTACAGTCCCTGGCCGTAGTTTATTCATGTGATTGTAGCTTGGTGAAACAATATCTCAAGTGAAGGAAGATTTTATAGTGGTCCACTTGCAGCATGCCTGCACACACTGCTGCAAGTCAATGCTGTCTGGAAATCGTTGGGTATGCGGACTCTGCAAACAATTCGGGCTATGTGACATGTAAGGATTATGCCCATCTTCACCTTTAGTTAAATTAATCTTCTTTGGATCGATGTTCTTCTCAAGTAAGGATTATTGTGCCTTTTCTTATTTATTTCAGGTGCTATGAAGCTGAGCGAAAACTTGAGGACAGAGAGAGACATCCTATACACCAGAATGACAAGCATGAGCTTTATCCTGTAACTCCTTAAACTTGAGACATGCTGGCTAACATGTGCTCTTGGAATGTTTCTATTCACCATTCATTTAAGTTCTAAACATGAAGGTTACAATTACTGGTGTCCATGATGATACCACAGATAAAGATGACATTCCTGAGAGTGAGTTTTTTGAGACCAGACATGCATTTATTAGTCTTTGTCAAGGAAATCACTATCAGTATGATACTCTTCGTCGAGCAAAGTATTCCTCGATGATGATCCTCCACCATCTTCACAACCCAAGTGCCCCAGTTTTCGTGGTAACGTGCAAAGTGTGTGCCCTTGATATAGAGACTGGGAAAGGTAACGTGCAAAGTGTGTGCCCTTGATATAGAGACTGGGAAAGGTTGGCACTGTGAGATATGCCCCAAATTTGATATCTGCAATGCTTGTTATCAGCAAGGCTCAGTCTACCATCCCCACGAATTAACTAATCCATCCAATGACCGTTATGCACAAAATAAAGAAGCTCGAGAGTTACGTTTTATGCAGGTAACAAGCCCTTTTTGTAGAGGGAATCAGATTTGGAAAATGAATTTTTGCAGGGTTGCTTGGGCTTTAGAAATGCATAGAGCTTTCATTCTTGTTCATTAAAAGCTTGAATATTTTTACAATAGTGTTATAATTACATAAATTCAATAAGGATTTATTCGGTGTTGCAGCTGAAGAAAATGCTTGAGCTTCTTGTGCATGTATCTTGTTGTCGTTCTGCTCGGTGCCAATACCCAGATTGTCACAAAGTGAAGGGACTCTTTCGCCACGGTATGAAGTGCAAAGTACGTGTGTCTGGAGGATGTCTGATGTGCGGGAAAATGTGGTATTTCTTTCAGCTCCATGCTCGAGCATGCAAAGAATCTTCATGCAGTGTCCCCCGTTGCAGGTTTGTTTCGAAAACATCTTTACTTCAATGAGCTGTCCGGTCTCTCCATTTATGTCTGAGAAACCCCTTGAAAGGCGAGGTATAGGTAATGTCTGAGAATATTCCTTAAAGACGAAGAATGAGTAATGACATGTCGAGTGGCTTATGTACTAATGTACATATTAATCTTTCATCATGTTTGCTACAGAGACTTGAAGGAGCATATGAGACGTCTTGAACAGAAGTATGATTCCCGTAGAAGGGCTGCTGTAAATGAGATGATGAGACAGCGTGTTGCAGAGGTTCGCAGCATCAATTCATCGTGACACCGGACACATTTGTATGTAGAGTATTAGTATCAGGATGTTAAGAACACCAATTTATCAAGAAACAGAAGACAACCTGAGAACAGGGTGAATTGCTGATTGAGACGAGGATTGAAAGAAAAAGTAGCAATAGGTGTATTTCAGCATGCTGTATTCCTCGGTACCATGGGGGAAATAGGGGGTGCGGGTGGGGCGACTGTCCCAACCAAATTCCGCGTATAGTTTCTACAACTTTTACATAAATGATCAAGCCATTCCAATGGAAAGTTCATCCTTTTGATATTTCTGATTATTGAGAATGTAATTTGTAGAACCTTTCCGTTATTTGAACCCACGAGTACTGTTTTTCGTAGGAGGCCAGCCAGTGGTAGGAGCCCCACAAGCTACAGTGGGGGGGGGGGGGGGGGGTGCCACTAGGGTCGATCGAAAATTCTGCAGGCCAGTTTCTCTGCTCAAATTAAACAGTAAGGTCCCCAGTTCAACGTTCATCAGGATGTCAGAGTTACATGTATTGTGCAAATAAAGTAAGTTCTCTCTTTAAAACAAAACCGAAACTAGATAACGGTGGTATAAACCTTTGCATTTCTACAATAAGCAACATTCAAATGCCACAGTACAGTCAGGAAGATGCTGCAGATGAATGCCGACTATCATAAAATCGATTATTGGGATGATCATGGCAAAACAAAACTAGCATCCCATGTTATCTTATGGCATAGCAAAAGGCCACCAAAAGTAAATACCAGAATTCATTCCGGCCAGACAAAAAAATTGTGATTCTGAAGCGAATTAGGCAAATACGACTGAGGCGTGTCAGGATCATCTGGAGTATAGATATAACCCTTTCCATACCCAAGGTCCTTCATTAGCTTAGTCGGAGCATTCCTCAAATGTAAAGGTACTGCCTCATTCTGCCCACCTGATTCCCTCACCACATGCTGTGCAGCCCCAAGCGCCTTGTAAACCGCAACAGACTTGGGAGCTAAAGCCAAGTATGCAACACACTGTGCAAGGATCGTGTTGCATTCAGGCATCCCGATAAAATGACAAGCTTGGTAACATGCAACAGCCTGTACAAGAGCAGTTGGGTCAGCCAAACCAACATCTTCACTCGCACATCTTACAAGTCGACGAGCTATGTATAAAGGCTGTTCACCTCCTTCGAGCATCCTGGCAAGCCAATAAATCGAAGCATTGGCATCACTTCCTCGGATAGACTTGTGGAGCGCACTTATTAGGTTGTAGTGCTCCTCGCCTGCTCTATCATAAGCCAAATGCTTGCACTGCAATGCTTCCTTCACATCGCTCAAAGTAACCAAAGCACACGAATCAACATTTTTCGGATCCCTAATTCGCGCAAACGCTGTGGTTGCGGATATTTCAAGAGCATTTAACGCCACCCGAGCATCCCCATCACATTGCAAAGACAAAAACTCAATTGCATCGTCATTCACTTCAAACTTAACCGGCTCACCAACACCAGCAGCCAATCCTCTATCTCTATCAGACACAGCTCGATTCAGAAGCGTTGCCAACTGGCAAGGTTTCAACGGGTAGAGAGTTAACACTCTGCAACGAGACAACAACGGTGTGATCAGATGGAAAGACGGGTTCTCTGTCGTCGCACCAATAAAAACTATACTCCCATCCTCAATCACAGGGAGAAATGAATCCTGCTGTGCCTTGTTAAACCTGTGAACCTCATCAAGAAACAAAACAGTTCTTTTATTGCTTTTAGATCTCAATTTCTTAGCTTCCTCTACACATTCCCTAACATCTTTGACGCCACAAGTAACAGCTGATAATGAAACGAATTTATACGACGCACCACAAGTCGACACAATGGCTTTCGCTATGGATGTTTTACCTGCACATAGCCATCATATAACTTTATTCCACGTCACATGTTTCCGATTCTTACAGTAAAAAAAGCCATCATAAATTCATACTCAATAAATGAACAACTTCATTTACACTGTCCCCTCTATCCATCTAATAGCTGCCAACTTAAATTTAAACTTCTCAGACATTCCTATGGAAACAAATTTATCATAAATTCACGAAAATTCTAACAGCATAAAACCAAATCGTACAGTAAACAAAAGTCTAAACTTCAAAGCTAAAAAATAAAGAAAACATCTCAAATGTAGCAAAACAGGACGTCTAAAATCCGTTTGTATTCAAAGTTTGTAATTCAATTTAAATCTAACCATACATAGTGCTCTTTACCTGTACCAGGTGGGCCCCAGAAGACGATAGAAGGAAGGCGGCCGCATCGAATGGCAGAGCAGAGGAGGGAGGGTTCCGCCACGAGGTGCTCCTGGCCCACCACCTCTTCCAGCACGCGCGGCCGCATTCTCTCTGCCAGAGGCGGCGCGTGTGGTGCACGCGCCATCGTATCTTTGTGATCGGGCGATATTTTGAGGCGTTTTTGCGGATGAAGCGAAGATGAGGGGTGGTTTTGGTCGAATTGAAGTGGGGCTGGGTCTTTGTTGATATGGGATTGGAAGAATCGGTTGATTTTGGGCTGGACGACTGGAGATGGAGTTGAATTGGGAGATGGAGGGTTTTTATCGGGGTTGAGAAGCCAATCGGTTGCTTTATGGACGTCGCCACCGGTGGCGGCAAGGGCTTCGACGGCGGATTCTTGGGAGAAGCCCATGCTTACTAGCTTTTCAGTCTCGCCCGCCATTGAAATGGGTTAATGAATCGACTCTCTCTTGCTCTTACTATGGTAAATGGAGTATATAAATTTGGGAATGAATTGTCAAAATAGCCTTCTAGCAAAAATTATTTTCCAATCTAAGCCTCTTATAAATTATAATTGCCTTTATAACCTCTTATTTGACACATGGATGTCAAGTTGAATTTTGATTTATTTTTATTTTCTTCCTATAACGTATACTCCCTCTATTTCAGAAAAGTGTTACAACTTTTCGTTTTCGATGTTTCACTAAAAGTGTTACAATTTCCATTTATGGAAACTAATTAAATAATAAAACTCCCCACCTTTCACTTTTATTACAATATGCCACTCATTTAATCTCTAATAATCATGGGGCCCACTTGTACTTTCTACTTTTTCTTAAAATTGGTGCAAATCCAAATTGTAACACTTTCTCCGAAATGGAGGGAGTATAATATATTCGATTTGCCTAAGATCATAGCCTACAAATTTATTCCCACAAATGAGTTTTATTACTTCTTTATTACCTCCAAAGTTGCTCTTTTTCAAAATATATTTTTCCTCTTTATTTTCGACATTAAGTAAAGTACTAAGTATGGTACCGTAATGTGGTTCTTATTTTTTAACTTTTATCATGAATATGATGAAATTATAAGCTAGTAGTAATTAGGTGTGTTGATCATTTCGGTAACAGTATATAAAAAATCAAAAATTAAAATTTTAGATTTTATTGTTTTTCGAATTGAAACCGAACTAGCATAACAAATAAAATAAATAGAATTAACTCGTCAAAGTAAACTTCATTTTACTTTATTTATTTATTTATATTTTTATAACTTTAAATTTTTAGTTTTCAGTTTAGTAGTAAATGCGTACATAAAAGTCCCTACAATCTGCACAACATACAAAGCTAATATTTTCGCTAAACCCGTCCATCTTATAGGAGAGGCTGTGATTTTTTTTTAAAAATGGGTTGTGTTTTCTTCTTGCGCTAATTTTTAAAACTTAGGGAGGTTATGTGATTTTTTATTTACTATAATTCATGTTATTTTGCATACGTTTAATCTTATATAATTGACATTCAATCTTTGCTTGAAACTCCTTACGTTGGTTAATATGAATAGTTGTTTATGATTAGGATTTAGCACTATTAGTACTCGAATGAATTATTTTAAGATTAATAAAATATTTAACATTTTATATATGTTGATGTACAACTAATACGTTTTCTTGAAAATATTATGGCACTTAGTTGGCTTTTTTAGTGAAACTTTGAAATCTACATGGCATCTCATGTAAAAAAGAAGGTTATAAAAGAAAATAAATTTTGTGAAAGTGTAGTGTGGCAAATATTTTTTGATAGAAGGTTATTTTGGCAATTCATTCTAAATTTGGTCGATTTGTCTACTCTTTTTTCCGCATTTTCTCCAATTTATTTTGTTTTCCCCTCCTCATTCTTATTTTCACAAAGTGTAATGTTGCCTGTCTTTCAATCGCTTTACATGACCGTCTCTTAGTAGATTTTCATTTTTACCATTATAAAAACTCGTTGGTGGAATACCTTCTAAACTTAAATTAGAAGGAGACTAACTCTTTGTTATGAAAAAATATTAACATTTCGAATTAAAAAGTCTATTTGATAACTATATATATTTTTTATTCACAAAGTCTCAAGTGATGCTTAATTTATTAATACAAATATTAGTGTTGTTAATTAATACGTCTATGATGTTACAATTAATATTTTGATCAAGTTATATCATAGCAAAAATGATACACAGAGCTCAGCGTGGCATGTATCGGCTTTGTTTATTAATTTCTTCCCAAACTAAATTTTCCATCTTTCATTAACACTTTCAGGAGATATAATACTAAGACTTTGTATTTTCACACCATCTATGTAAAGCATCAGAAGATAAAGAAGGAATGTTTCCAGAATGGGAAACAAAAACAGAGCAGTTACCAGAAACGGAAAACCGTTCCAGAAAACTACTCCAACTGTCTCCAGCTCAGAGATAACAACGAGAGCTCAATTTATCATCTATATAAACGAAACCCCAGTTCAATTTACAGTTATCAAATCATTTCATGATTCAATTTATAGTTACTAGCTAAGAACCCTAGAACGGTAGTTATGCTACAGTGTTTCGTTCTTTGTTCATAGTTTTGTTGATTCATTGTGAATTTTGTAAAAGAAGAAGGTAAAATTACACCAAGTCCCTCAATAAACACCAAATTAACAAAAAAGTCCCTCGCATTTGAACAATAACACCACATGACAAGTTTCATAAATCAATTACGCTTTTAAATTAAAAGTAACGGCCTCCCTACGTGGCGGACAATTAGTGACATGGATTTTTCCGGAAATGATTTTCTTTATTTTACAAATTACAATTAACCCCTCTTAATTATTTAACATTCGATTCATAACCCTAAAGTTTAATATAAATTCAAACCAACCCATATTTATTTTATTCCATTCAATTTCAATCCAAAATAAATTGCAATAAGGTCTCTTTTAATCATTTTCTTTCACAAACCCCTCAATTTTTTTTCCTCCATTTTCGGAACTTTGAAGCTCCATTAATGGAGCTTTGAAGCTCCGAAAATGGAGCTGAAATCTCCATTTTTGGAGCTATTCAAGCTCCATTATTGGAGCTTCAAAGCTCCATTAATGAACAGCTCCATTTTCGGAGCTCATTAATGGAGCTTTGAAGCTCCGAAAATGGAGCATGAACAGCTCCATCATCAATGGAGCTTCAAGCTCCATTAATGGTGGGAAAGTTTTTTTTCTTCTTTAAATTAGGGATTTAGGGTTTAGTGTTAGTTGAATGCAAATTATGTGCTGATGATGATGAAGATACTTGTAATTTGAAAAGAAATTGAGTTTGATGACGAAGAATAAGATGAAGAATGGTGAAACATGGAGGTTTGATGAAGAAGAAGATGAAAATGAAAGTTTAAATTGTTTTGGGTCAATTGTGAAATTAGTTTAAACTTTACAGGGGTTGATGTGCAATTTGTAATTTAATTATCCACGTGGAAATTATTTAATGAACCGGTCAAGGCGGAAAATACATTTTGGGCCAAAATGTTATTGTTCAAATGTGAGGGACTAATCTGTTATTACGAACTTTATTAGGGGGACTTGAAGAAATTCACCCAAAGAAGAAATCAAGGGATGAAGAATTGCAATTTATCTGGATCAAATTGTGAAGAATTCAAAAGTTTATATACTGCAATGAAAAGCGGGAATGAAGTTGAGACTACAAATGGAATAAATGAAAAGAATACGGACGGAAAGGAGAAGCGAACAATAAAGATTGACCAATCACGTGAAGACACGACAGACGAACTAAAGACCGGAAAGGAGTCAACGCATTTAGCAAGCCTTGACGGACGAATCAGGAAGCTAGATCAGAGACAAGAGCGGGAGCCTGGATCGTCTTCTTCATCGTTTCATAAGAGAACAAAACGAAGTCGTACTGCAACAGAATAGTACCAAATTGGCACTATTAGGGTTCGACCGTTGAGATGAATTTGAACGGTGAGATGATGAAGCAAGTACAACACGCGTCTCCTAGCTCTGTTAAGATGCTCTGCAGCTCTGATTATGGCCTTAAATGTATTTTATCTTGTTCTAGTTAAGAGACAATTTTTCTGTTATTTTCTCCGGGTATATATAACCGGATTGGACTAGGGCTTATGCAACAATTCAATCCATATTCTCAATACAACTCCTTTCCGACTTGTTCATGTTATCAAACTCTGATTTTTAACATGGCACCAGAGCAAGGTTGTTAGTCTTTAACTTTTCTTACTCAACTTTTCTCTCAGTGCTCTCTTTTCTCAAACCTTCACAAGCCATCTCCCTTCACTGAAACTTCACTCCAATGGCAGAAGATAACCCACCTGTTGCTGGTTCCGGCTCTGGGACTATTCCTAATCCACCACCAGAGCATGGAAGCCCTTTTAGCCCACTGTATCTGCATCACTCTAAGAACTCTGTTTCAGGGGCTATAATTCCTCTACTGAACAAAAACAACTACCACACTTGGTCAAGAGCTTTCCTAATGTCTCTGAGCATTAGAAACAAAGTGGGACTAATTGATGGAAGTATTACTCTTCCTGATACTGACAATGTTAAGAAAGATGCTTGGTTGAGATGTAATACCATTGTTATGTCATGGATGATTCACTCAGTCTCACCAGACATTAAGAGTGCTTTGCTTTACTGCAAAACTGCAGCTGAATGCTGGCATAAGCTCAAGGTTAGGTATGCACAACCAAATGATGTGCGTATCTTTCACTTGCAGTAAGAAATGAGTAGTGTGGTGCAAGGTAATACCTCAGTTACTGACTTCTTCACCAAATTTTCAAACTTATGGGAAGAGTTGGAGGATTACAGACCACTACCTACATGCTCATGCAAATACACTACTGTCACTAGCTACCTTGAGAAGGTGCAAGACATTGACAAAATCTTCAAGTTCCTAATGGGGCTCAATGACACTTTTGACATGGTGAGAGGACACATTCTGTTGATGGATCCAAAGCCTTCTCTTGATAAGGCATATTCACTGGTCTTACAAGAGGAAAGACAGAAAATGTCAAGAGAGAGAGAGAGTTACATGTCACCAATATAAACTTCTGCTATGAATGTTGGTTACAAAAGGAAAGATAAGAGAGGACTCACTTGTCCTAATTGCCCTACTTTGAGCAATCATACTATTGAAAGCTGCTTTAAGGTGCATGGTTATCCCATGAATGGAGCTAAGAAACCATTTGACAATGGTGGAAGGGGTGGCTATAGAGGTAGAGGTGGAAGAGCTGGTCATGGTGGTAGAGGAAACCATTTTAATGCAAACTCCAGCTCATCTGCTCAAACTGGTTCTGTCAATCTCACTGGTGGACAGTTGAACTAGCTCATGAGTTATGCCCAGCACAAGCCCCCTGCACCAGCTACTAACTCTGCACAACAAAATGGGAATGTGGTGTCAGGCCCTAACTCTGCACCATCTGGATCTGAGCCAGTTGCTGAGCTAAACTATGCAGGTATAAACTTTTCAATGAATTTTATATCTAAGCAAGATTAATGATTGGATACTAGACTTAGGAGCCTCAGATCATATTATTTATGATAAAAGTTTGTTTACAAAAAATGTTATAGCACTAAATGCTCATGTTCAGTTGCCTGATTTAACAAGAATACCAATCACCTATATGGGAGATATTAAACTAACAGACAACTGTGTTTTAAAGAAAGTTTTATGTGTGCCATCATTCAAACTAAACTTCATGTCTGTGAATAAGGTTTGCAGAGACAATGAAATAGGCTTCTTATTCACTAATAATGATTGTCATATTCTGCAGACAAGCTGTTCATTGAGTTCCTCAATGACAAAGATTGGACATATTGAAGCACAAAAAGGTCTCTATCAGTTGAAGAATGTCATTACTTTACCTAAGGCACTAGCCATCTCCAATCAAAATGACCATGATCAAGCAGCTGATGTCAAAAATCATCGATGGCATTTTAGATTAGGACATCTTAGTTTAAGTAGATTATCTGTTATTCAGGCTTCTAATCCTGATATTTCCTGTAAAGAGTTCTCTTACTGTGATGTTTTTATGCAAGCAAAGCAGAAGAAACTCCCTTTTCCAATGAAAATGAAAAATTCTAGTTCTATTCTTGATTTGTTGCATTGTGACTTGTGGGGACCTTATTCAGTAGCAACTTTATAGATATTTCTTAACAATAGTGGATGACTATAGTAGGCTAACCTGGTTATACTTACTTAAACACAAATCAGAAACTAAAGAAGCATTGAATACTTTCATACAAATGATACAGAATCAGATGCAGAAGAAAATAAAGATTATCAAATCTGATAATGGTATGGAATTTCATTTACCAGAAATGATGAGTAAAAATGGGATTTTACACCAAAAATCATGTGCTTATACACCACAGAAAAATGGTGTGTGTTAGGAATATCTGTTTAGATTTTGATCAACAACCTAATGACTTATCTTAGCTCAGAAAGGTGGTTAGTACTATTGGTTCACTTGAACGCTGTAAAAGAGGAAACTCACTAAGTATGATAATCTAGCAAATCTTGTATAGGATGTTAGGTCTGTGAATGTAATTTTTATTCCTCAAAAGAAGACCAAGAAGAAGGCATCCAGCAGGAAAAGTTCAACGGATTTGAAGATTTGAAGACTGCACAAGATTGCTGAAGACAAGGGTTTTTCAGATACCTATGACCAGATATCTTGAAGACACAAGCGTTTTCAAATAAACAGTGTTGCAAAAGATATTTAAGAAATAAAAGGTTTCTGAAACAAGGAAAGTTCCCACAGATATCTACACTCAGATACCTTGGACATAAACTATGTTTCTGAAAAGAAATATATTATAACAAGTTGTTTCAACAAGTGGTATCTGGAGTTTTGATAATTTCTGGAAAAGGACGTGCAAAGCTTCAGAGAACTCTGATAGTAAAAGATCTATGATACAATGTATAGTTCCGTTGGCACTACAGGACAAAGTATAGTACAATGCATTAAATGCGCGGACAGAGATGTCTGAACAAAAACGGTAGCTTCTGAAGAAGAAGACAAACGTACTACAGTACTATACTTAGATATCAATAGTTTGAATTTGATTTAAGCCTAACGGATACTATTCAAACGACACTCAAATTCATCTATAAATATCAACACTTAGACTGCTTGAGAATACACACAGAACACACCTTAGAACACTGAACTTGCATTGAATACTCTCACACAAGCTCTCTCAAGCACACTACTTACCTTCAAGCTTTACATTGCGAAAGCTCTTGATTCTAAGTAGCACAAAAGTTCTAAGTGTCCTGATCCTTAACAAGCATTGCTATTTGTGAAAGAGTTGAATTAAGATTTGATATCTGAGATTCATTCTCTTGAACATTTATCATAGACTTGGGTCAGTAAAGAACAAGATACCATACATTGCAAAGTGTATTAAGTATACTTGATTCTCAGAGCTATCTGCATAACTGAACAAGTTATTAAAGAAGCTCACCTGACAAACTACCTTAACCATCACCTTAATTGGCGTGGAGTACAGGAAGTACATAGTTTGGGAAACTAAGGAACAACTCCAGGAAAGAGGTTTCTGAGTACATGAAGTACTTGGCTGTGAAAGCCGGGGAATAACTCAGGGGGTGTTGGTCCAGATAACGGCAAAGTAAAAGACTAGAGGGGGGGGGGGGGGTGAATAGTCTTTTAAAACTTTTGTCGATAAACACAATTTCTTAGAAACCTGGGGGTTTCCGATACTTAAATTCAGAGCGCGGAAGACTTTAAGATAGGTAAGTGCAGAAACAATAAGTATGTGTGTGTGCTTTGCTGAAATGTAAATACAGAAAGGTAAATGACATAGCAAGTATAGTGGTATCTAGAGGTGGCGTAATCCTCCAACTAATCCACTTCGGTCTTTCTGAGACCTAGAATTCACTAGAATAGATAATTGAGTTCACCTTACAATAATCCTATTCTAAGATTCTTAAACAAATGGTTCCCAACTAATTGTTCCCCCTGAGTTATTCCCCAGCTCCTAGAGCTAAGTACTTCCTCTACTCAGATAACCTTGGAGTTATTCCTTGATTTCCCAAATCAAGTACTTCCTCTACTCCACGCCTTGATGGTGTTGGTTATAAGGTTTGTCAGAGGCTTCGTATAACTTTTCAGTAATGTTTTCATAGAGCCTAATAGAACAAGAATACTTAATACACTTGTTCGGTGGATGGCGATCGCTCTTCTTGACCCAAGTAATTGATGTCCGTTCTGGAGAATGAGCTTCAGAAAGGGTATCTGATAGTTCAACTCTTTCACGAATAACAATCTCTTGTTAAGGTTCAGGACAACTTAGAACTACTAGTGATTCTTCGAGCAACAGAATGCTTTCAGAAAGGGTAGTAGAGTGCTTGAGAGAATACTTTGCTTGATGGTAAGTTTGCAAGATAGAGCGTTCTAAGGTATATTTCTCAGCATCTAAGTGTGTGATATATATAGATGAATTTGAGAGTTGTTGGAATGATATCCGTTAGACACAATTCAAATTCAGTCCATACTTATCTTGAAATGAGTACTCAGAAGTCCTTGTCTCATGTCTCAGAGAGGAATTTGTGTGACTTTTCTGCCGATGCAATTAATGCACTTGTACTATTTCTTGTCCTGTAGTCTTCAACGGATACATGAGCCTTTCTGATGGCTTGCATGCTCCATACTCATGATGTCATATGTCCAGAGTCATATTTCAAAAGTAAGTAAATACACTTAAGAAAGGTTTAAGGACATAGTCTTTCTGAGTTAGACTAAACCTTGATATCTTCATAAATCTTGTGCAATATTCAGTCTTCTAATCTTCAGAAAAGCTCCATTGCTAGGATTGATCTTCATGGTTTTATGGAAATAAAAATTACACTCAGAGACCTATAATCCTAATACAAGATTTACTAGACTAATCATACTCAGTGATTTCCTCTTTTACAATGTTCAAGTGAACCAAGAGTACTTAATCACCTTTCTGGCTAAGATAAGAACATTTGATGAGTGATCAAAATACTAACAGATATTCCTAACAAATTTCCCCCTTTTTGATCAGTCATCCATGACTATCTTTTAAGTCCTATTACAAATTTGTAATCCTGGAAGAGAAAACAATCCACCACTTAATCATTTCAAATGATATTCAATTTTAGTTGAATTAAGTGCAGAAAGTAAACATCAACCAAATCACAAGAAGTGATCTTTGCTGATAAGTTGTCATCTATTAGAATGTATCTGAGAGTATGATCTTCAGATAGGTACAGTTTACAGAATAAGATGCAACTTTTACAGATAGAGAAATTTAGAAACAACCAGCAAGATTACAAAAAGTAACAAAACATACTAAGTAAATTAGAACAAAGGAGAATCCGAGCTCCAAGAAAGTATTCTAATGTTACTAGTCTTAAAGTCTTCAGAAATGCAACTTGGGTTCAGATACCTCAAGTTCTTCAGCACCCTTTCTGGATCAGTTGACATGATCATCCACTTTTCCGCATTCTTGGACATAGTCATAAAGAATCCTTCTGACAGAGAGCTCTGTCTTTCTGGATAAGTCACATATTTCATGGTAACTCTTGCCAAGCTTGTGATTCTTTTGCAGAAAGTGTTTGACCCAGAAGTACTTTCCCCGGACCCAGGAGTGGTCTATATGCAGCTGAGATAGGTTGAAATACTTGTATATTTCTTCCAGATAGTGTATATCATCTAGGTATTCATCCAATGTCATATAGAATGACTCATAGGTTGAAACACCTAGTTTGTTCTTCCTGCTGTAGCTACCATCTAGTTTTCTTACCTTGTGTACATCATCAGGCTTTGGGTAAGGACAAACAAAAGAAAGATCCATCTTTCTGGCTTCATTCCTCTTTTCTACTTCAAAGTTTAGCCAGGCATGAAGGTGCTCAGGTTTTAGCAATTCTGGCTTGCCTTCTCTCCATTTCAGGATCTGGTTGAGGATGGGAGTTGGAAACTTATCATTGACAAGTAGATGTTGTAGTTCCAGAATCCAATACCCGCTCTTGTTCAAAATGCACCTATATGAAGACTCTTCATTACTAGTCTTCACATACTCAATGTGGGCATCAGTTGGCCTTTCTTGATGAGTTTCTCTACTCTTAAGCTGGAATCCTTCTTGCCCTTTCGTTAGGTGGCCTTCGTAGGAGATCCTCTAACCCTTTCTTCTGCCTTGGGGTGTCTTTGGTGGATGTTCCTTGTATTGACTTGGTATTTCCAGAAGGAGTTCTGGTTGCCAAAGGCCTTGCTGCCAGAGGAGGTTGTGAGGTGCTTGCTTGCCTTCTTCTCTTGTGGATTGGATGCTCATCTGTATCAGATTCATCCTCATCATCATTGTGGTTCTAGTTGTGAAACTTGCAGCTTTCTTGACCTCTTACCTCTCCTTCTTCTTGGTCTTCTCCTTCTTCAGGATTATTCTAGTTGTTCCCATCTGAGATCCTAAGGGACTTGGTTCCCCTAGTAACCATACTTTTCAGTCTTCTGGCTGGTTGATCTGGAACAACTTCTTCAATAGGGGCATCTCCAGTGTCCTTGATGACTAGTTGACTTGAGGAGGGAGGAATTGATTGTTTTCTTTTTCTTCCTCTGCCTTTCTGAGGCATCTCTTCTTCCCCCTTAGTCATGAATGACTGACTCATGATAGCATAAGCTTCAGAGAGTGATTCAAAGTTTTTCTGGAGGTTGTTGTGCGCCCTGACCAGTTCTTGAATTTCTTTCTTCAAGTCCTTGTTTTGCCTAACCAATTCTTGTTCTTTTCTGTTGAGCTTTGCAAGAGGCCTTAGAATAGCATCTGCTTGTTGAGTAGCATGGATGGCTTCCGTTAATGCTAGGTTGGCATTGTTGCAGTCACCTTCTCTGATCAAAGCTAGATCTTTCTGAGAGAGGGCTATGCTGGTTGCTCTGTTTAGCAATGCGGCAGCCAAATCGTTCATTTCTTCTGGGACTTACTGTAGGACTTGAGTGTCTTGAGCAACAAGTCTGTCTCTTAGTTCCAAGAAAACACTTGTTCTAGACCTGTGCTCATCACTTCTTGATGCACCTGGAGCAGAAAATAGTTGAGGAGCCAGAAGGGCTAACTTTTTCTTAGTGATAAGTCTCTCATCTTCTTCTGGGGTGATCAAGTTTCGGTTTTCTTCAGCATCATTGTCATAATCCTTTTCTTGGATTGTTTGTAGATTGGCAATCTTCTTCTGTTTTCCATCAAGTGTGCTGGCCTTTTGAGAAGATGTAGAAGGTCTTTCTGATGCAGCCTCAGCATCTTGTGCTTCTTCATCAACAGTACGCATGGCATCAATTTCAGCTGCGGTAATGCTGATCTGTCTTTCCAAACTTCTTTGCTCATCCAGAAGGGCCAATTATTTAGCATTAGCTTCTCTAAGCTTTTGAATCTTGGCTTCCTTCTCATCAACTTGTGCTTGGCACTCTAAGTTGATTCTCTTCTCTTCTTCCAACTTCTGTCTGAGTTGTTCAATCCTGAACTCAGCGGCTGAGATTTCTTCAATTATGTCTTGCTGATCGGCCTGTTGGGTATTCTGATGAGACTTTGGGGGTGATGATGATGGAGTATTTGAAGGAGTAGCCTTTTCTCCACTTCCTTTGCTAGCTTTCTGAATCCCGCCTTGTCCAAGTTGGGGATCATCATTCTGATCATCATCATCATCATCATCATCATCATCATCATCATCATCATCCTATTTCTTGTTTTCTTGACTTGGATGCTCAGAAGAGGGTTCTTGGTAATCGTTCTCGTCCATCTCCTCTTCATCTTCTGAAACCAGGTTGATCACATTTGGGAATGTAATCATCCTCCCATTAACTTCTTCTTGCTCAGTTGGGTAGGTTGTGAGCTTGCTGGGCAAGGCAGGATGGGTAACCATCTTCTCTTGGGTTTGAGCATCCGCATACTTGAAATCTGCTATAAGTCTTTGTGCTACTTCATGAATGAGGTCTTCATGCATCAGAGTGGCAAATGAGTAGGACTCTGTTGGGAACAATGCATGGATGTGATCCTCCAGATTGAAGGCGATTGCTCTCTTCTCTGGGACGTCGATTACCACAGCTACTTCGTAAAGGTCACCTTTACGAAGTTTCTCGCCATTATCCAAGCACTTGAGATGTTTCTTTAAAGTGTGCTTCTGGAAGGCCTTGAGTAAATCAACTGGCACTAGACTTTGAGCCTGAAAGAAAGTGTTCAAGTTAGTTTTGCTCAAACCACTTGAGTTAGTATCATGTAGTTTAAAATAGGCTTTACGATCATAGCTGTAAAAACACTAGGCTCATTATCACAGACTTACGCTTGGGCACAGAGGCCTCTGATACCTTGTTGTGAGGAGAAGTCTGATCCTCATCAACCTTTCTTTCTGCTAGAACTTCCAAGTGAGGGAGCTCAGTGGCATCTTTCTCAGAAACCTTGGGGGTTTCTGGAACCTTTTCTGCTGACTCTGCTTCTTCAGCATTGCCAGTTTCTTTTGGAGGAGATAAGACCACAGTCTCTCCTTCCAAGTGTTCTTCTGACTGAGCCTGTAAGAAGAAACATAAAAGATTTAGTAGTGGGTTTTCCAGAGCATTCTTGAAGGAGACTATTACTGATTACTCACCTTCTCAGCAGAAGGCTCAGTAAATACTTCCTCAGATAGCTTTTCAGCCTCTGGAATCTCTTAGTTTTGGGGTGTTGGTTCCACCACCACTACTTCCTCAGTTGGAGCCTAAGATGAGACATTAACATAAGATAAGATCATTTTTAGTTAGTTATTTCTTGTTCAGAGATAACTTTACTACCTGTGGGACAGGCTCTTCTTTATGTTCTGAGGTTGGAGGAACCTCTTCTTGATTCAAGGGGGTGGAGAAGTTTTCTTCCCCCTGAAAGATTGCCTCTAAATTGGCCTATAACAAATACAGCTTATGAGTAACAAGTTAACATGCAATTATGTTGACAAGTTAGATACAAACTATCTTTGTTACCTGAATAGAGTCAGGCTGGGCTTGGTTCTCTTGGACTTGTGGAGTCTCCACAGCCTCTCTCTGCTCATTGTTGTTGTCCTCTAGAGTATCATTCTGAGTCTCCATCTCAGTCTGATCCCTTTCTGAGAGTTGAGCTTTCTCAGAAGGTTGAGGAACCTGTTCAAGAACAGGGTTTTCTTCAGCAACCTTTTGTGCTGGCATAGTGAATGTGGAAGCAATGTCAGGATCTTCCAGCATTCTATCTTCCTCACCCAGGCCTTCTTCTTCCTGCTGGGCAGAGGGGCTCCTATCTCTCTGAGGGGCTGAGCTTGATGCTCCTCCATGGGTCTCATACTTGGACCTTTTGAGTACTTTTGCAAGTACTTCATCATCCTCAGATTCACTATCCAGTGTTGGTGCAGACCCATCTATGATATTTCTATCATCTCTGGAGAGTTACAGGCGATCGCCTGTAATTCTTGGGGCATTCTGGAGTTGCCTTTCTGGGCGTCCAACATCTTCTGAGTCCTTGTCTCCAGAAGGTTGTGCCTCTTGTATGCTTAGGGACTTGGAGGCTCTTTTGCTTTGAGTCCTCTTTCTCTTGGCAACTGGAGGTTGAGCTTGAGCTTGCCCAGAGACCTCCTCACCTTGCTAGGCAGCTTCAAGCTCTTCTGCCTCTCTCTGAGCTTTCTCAGCAGCAAGTCTCTCCTTTTCTTCAAAGGCGTGTCTGAAAAGAGAGTTGGTGACTGGGATTTCCTGCCTCTCTTTGAGAGTGATTCCCATTGTTTCTAGAATGTGACAAATTCTGAGGCCAAAGTGCATATTGGCCTTTGGCTCAGCAAAGCCATTGATGATCTTGGGCTCAAATTCTTCAATATGCCCAAGGAATTTGTTAAAGGCGTACTTCCCCCAGTTAAAGTGGGTTTCCTGCCCTTCATGCTTCTTGTTCAGAAGATGCATCATCATCCATCTCTCCATGCTTATCTGGTCCACTCCACCTTTGTTGCCATCAAATCAACGGACCGGAATGAGAGCTAAAGTACTCCAGTGTTTCTGGAGATGACTAGTTCTAATGGCTTTCAGAACAAAGTCTCCTGGGCAACCCTTTGCATTCTCTAATTGGATTGCTTCAAATAGCTCTTTAACACCTTGGATCATGGGAGCATCCCTGATGTTGATGTCCTCAATTGTTCCTCGATTTTTCAATCGGAATATCTTGCAGAAAGTCTTCCAGTCTAGGACGATCTCTTGTCCTTGAACTTCAGTCTGCATGTATTTCTCTTCTTCATCATTCACAACCTTTGTGAAGATTTTGGAGTTGTTATAGAACTCCAGCACATCCAATGTGGATAGTCCACTGGGTGCAGCAGACAAAAACTTGAAGATATGGGAACTTTTCAGCATCCCCAATATCAGTTTCCTATCTGGTCTTGAAGGTATATTCTTTGGTACATACTTCTTCACTAGAAAAGCTCCCCAATTCATTTTGTGGTTTGGGTTCCAGTCAGATGGTGTGAATTTTTCTAGAAGGCGTTTATTCAACACCTTGAGTTCCTTTCCTCCTTGCTTTTCAGCAGGAGCAGATGATGCGGCCTTAGGGTTCTTGGTGGTCATCTTCTTGGGTGCCATCTCTTATATAGAGTCTTGAGTGAGTGTTTTCAGAGGGATTTTGCAAGATTAATCGGGATTAGTCTATCTTTTCAGAAGACTAAACACAAGAAGTTGAGTTTGCAGAAGGGGTTTTGCAGAAATCTTGAGAGATTTTGCTGTTTTGATGCAAGTATGAAATTTTGGAATTGGTAAAAGTGTTTGTCTTTTGCCCAAGTCCTATATATATAGCAGACAAAATGTACATAGATACAACATACATACAACTGAATATGAATGCGTTTCTTTGTATCTGCATAGGCGTGGTATCACACACGTTCTCCATTAAATGCGTAGTGGGCCATGTCTGCATTTCTCAACAGACATTACTTGCTTTGTTTTAATCTCAACCGTTGAGATCAAACGTTTATTCATCAAGGGCTTATATTGAATATTTTGTAATGATATTAATCAACAAATGGTATTGTGCCGACTTGATGGATTTTTGACAAGTTACATCCATTATGTCACTTAGTAAAGAGTAAGAACACTCAATCATTTGAACTTATCATTCTGAGTGTCAAGTCCTTATCTTTATATTGTTTATCATAAAAATGGCAAAAATATGAGACATTGGACATGTTTGACTTCCAGAACTTATACTTTTCGGGCTTTGTGTGTCTTTTCTTTCTATGACTAAATAGCTTTTTGAGTTCAAGTGTCAGAAGCTTCAGTTGTTTGAATGTATTTGACCCACTCTCAGTAAGTAAGTTCTAGTCTTATTTACTTATTGAGTGTGTACCAACCTTTGCCTTTCTGGATACCCGTTCCAGATATGTTTTGACTTTCTGAGTGTTGCTACTCATAAACCTTTGCATCACTTCTTATCAACTTGGCTTTCTGAGAACCTGTTCTCAGAGGCCTACTTCTTTTCTACCTCACTTACTCAGACTTTAGAGATTCAGGACATTTTTCAGTCCTTAGGCATCTCCATTAACCCAAGACTATGTCTTAAAGTCAAGAACCGGCTTTCTTGTAGGGGCTTTGTGAAGATATCTGCAAGTTGGTCTTCTGTGCCAATCTTGAGTATCTCTATATTGCCTTTCTCAACATGGTCTCTGATGAAGTGGTGTCTAACATCAATGTGCTTTGTTCTGGCATGGAACTTGGGGTTCTGTGTGATTGCAATAGCACTTGTGTTATCACAGAAAATGGGAGTTTTCTCTTCATTGAGTCCATAGTCTATGAGTTGCTGTTGAATCCATAATATTTGTGTTGCACAACAACCAGCAGCAATATATTCAGCCTCTGTGGTAGAAGTTGCAATTGAGTTTTGCTTCTTGCTAAACCATGAGATAAGTCTAGTTCCTAGAAACTGACAAGTTCCTGAGGTACTTTTCCTATCAAGCATTGATCCAGCATAATCAGCATCTGAGTAACCAGCCAAACTCAATCTACTTTCTTTAGGATACCACAAACCTACATCTACTGTACCTTTCACATACCTTAATATTTTCATGGCAATGTTGTAGTGTGATTGCATTGGATTTGTTTGAAATCTAGCACACACTCCAACTGCATATTGAATATCGTGCCTTGCGATGAGTAAAGTAATGAACCTATCAATTTCCTATACTTATGTTCATCAACACTCTTATCTGATTCAGTATAGGTCATCTTGGTTCCTATGCTCATAGGTATCTTAGCATTCTTTTCAGAAGGCTTAAGATTGAACTTTGTGAGCATGTCTTTTGCATACTTTGTCTGACTAATGAATATTCCATCATTGAGTTGCTTGACTTGCAATCCTAGGAAATAGTTCAATTCTCCCATCATGCTCATCTCAAACTTACTTTTCATGAGATTTGCAAAGTCATTACAAAGTTGCTTGTCCTTAGATCCAAATATAATGTCATCAACATATACTTGAACTAAGAGTAGTTTCCCATCATGATTTAAAGTAAATAAAGTTTTATCAACTTCACCTTTCTTGAAACCACTTCCCAGAAGGTATTTGGCCAAAGTGTCATACCATGCTCTTGGAGCCTGTTTCAGTCCATATAGAGCTTTCTGTAACTTATAGACCATTCTACTTTCCGAGGAAACTTCAAAGCCAGGTGGTTGTTCAACATAGACTTCCTCAGCAAGTTCACCATTCAAGAATGCACTCTTGACATCCATCTGATAAACTTTAAAGTCTTTATGAGCTGCAAAGGCCAGAAAGAGTCTTATTGCATCCAATCTGGCAACTGGTGCATATGACTCATCAAAATCTAGACCTTCAGTCTGGGTGAATCCCTTGGCAACCAACCTTGCTTTATTTCTGGTTATTTCACCAGATTCATTCATCTTTTTTCTGAAAACCCACTTAGTTCCAATCACATATATTCCTTCTACAAATGGAACTAGTTTCCAGACTTTGTTTCTCTCAAACTGATCCAACTCTTCTTGCATTGCAGAGATCCAGTCTTGGTCTCTTAATGCTTCTTCTAAAGTTTTAGGTTCAATGTTTGAGATGAAACATCCAAAGAGAGAATTAGCATTATCAGCTATTGCTCTCCTAGTCCTAACACCTTGATTGATTGGTCCAATCACATCTTTTGCAGGATGATCCTTGATCCATCTCATCATGGGTTTAGGGCTAGTAGGGTCAATATCCAAGTGATCTGAATGTGAATCATTATGATTATGACTTGATACTTCTTCAGTATCTGAGAAATTTTGCACCTCAAAAGGGCGATGAATGTCTGAAACTTGCTCAGTGTGAGAGCTTTCTGGGAAATGCTTGTCAGAGAGGTCATTTCCAGAGTTAGCTCTCTGATGAACATCTTCAGTTTCCATTTCTGGAATTCTCATAGGAAATTCTTCATCATGTCTGAGAATCATCTGGTTGTTACTAGGAATTTCATGCTTTTCTTCGTCAGAGTCATCCTCTCTTTCCACAATGATGTTTTTCCTTTCTGAGGGTTCTTCTTCAGAATCCTTTATCATTAGTTCCTTGAACCTTTCTGAGAGTTCATCAGCAAGGGGTGTTTTCTTGCTTCCTTCATAGAATACAACATGAACTGATTCTTCAATCTTCTTTGTTCTTTTGTTGTAAATTCTGTATGCTTTGCTATTCATAGAATAACCAAGAAACACACCTTCATCTGCCTTTGGTTGAAATGTTCTTAGATACTCTTTTCCATTGTTAAGAACAAAACATCTACAACCAAATACTTTCAGATGTTTGATATTAGGGAGTCTACCAACCAAGAGTTCATAGGGGGTCTTGTCATGGTGTTTGTTTATCAAACATTTGTTCTGAGTGTAGCATGCTGTGTTTACAACTTCAACCCAATAAACTTCACTTATTTCAGTGTCAGCTAGCATTGTCCTTGCTGCTTCTTTAAGGGTTCTATTTTTCCTTTCTGCAACACCATTTTGTTGTGGTGTTCTCACAGAGGAAAGTTGGTGTTGTATACCTTTGCTGGTACAAAACTCCTTTATGTACTGGTTGACAAACTCAGTACCATGTACCATGGTCTGTTCTGATTGCAGATGCCTTGTCATTTTTCATGACTTCAAGCTTATTCAGCAAGTTTGGTATCTCCACCCTAGCATCAGATTTGTGCTTCAGAAAGACAACCCAAGTGAATCTTGAGAAGTCATCTACAACAACCAGACCATACTTCTTTCCTGCATAACTAGTTACAGATGATTCAAAAAGATCCATGTGTAATAGTTGCAGTGGTCTAACACTAGAGTGTCTGGTTTTGGACTTGAAAGAGATCTTGAATTGTTTCCCCACCTGACAGGCAGAATAGATACCATCCTTTCTGAAAGATGTTTTGGGAAGGCCAACCACTAACTCTTTCTTGGCAAGTTTTTTCAGAGTTTTGAAATTCAAGTGACTCATTCTTTTGTGCCATAACCAGTGCTCTTCTGTGTGACCTGATTGACTCACCATGAGACATTCTTCAGTTGTGGCAGATGCCCAATCGGCAACATAAAGACTACCTCTCCGCCGAGCAACCAAGACTGTCTGCTTCGACTCATTGTCAATAAGTTTGCAATACTTTGCTTTGAATTTCACAGTGAATCCCTTGTCTGCAAACTGGCTCATGCTAAATAGATTATATTTCAAACCTTTAACATGCATGTAATACGTCAGTGATTGTTAATGATCCCAATTTGACGTTGCCAGATCCCAGAGAGGGATTTAATTCTCCTCCAGCAAATCTGATGTCTGGTCCAGTGTTGCAAGCTTTGTAGTTGACCAGATTTTCTTTGTCTCCTGTCATGTGCTTTCCGCATCCACTATCAAATAGCCATTGAGTCTTAGTCCAAGAGGCGTTCTGCACAAAACAGGAAACAAGAGTTAGGTTCTTGCCTCAGAGATAGAACCACTTAGACTAAACATTCTTCCAGTAGGAATCCACATTTTAGTGAATTTCTTGGGAGTTTGTTTTTGTCTAACTTGATCAGAAGGAGATGCAATGGAATCAGTAATTTTGATCTCAATCTTCCTTCTTGGGGTGTTTCTAGGTGTTCCCTTTGGTGCTTTCTGGACCCTGGGTTTCTGGGGTTGCTTTTCAGCAAACTTAGCCTTTCTGGCCAGGTTACTTCTAGCTCTGGCATTCAGTTTTTCAGTGGCTTGAGATTTCTTCCATACATCTGTTACTCGTGCAATATCAGCCTTGCGCCATTGTTCTTGTCCTTCCTTATATTGTTGCAGAAGGACCTTTCCAATAGCACGATAGTCAATGCCATTTCGAACACCTTTGGCTTTCTGAATGCGCTCTTCAGAAGCCTTACTAGTTTCTGCACCATCTTTATTTTCATAGAATGGTACAGTAGAGAATTAGCCTATTCCAGCAATTCTTCCCTTCCTAGTAATGTAGCAATGTGGATGGTTGCATGTCTGAGGGTTGTGTTTCTTTTCAGAGACCTTATCCACATGTTTCTTGTGAACTTGTTGTTCTTTCAAAGGCTGGGTTGCAACTCCTTTTCCTTTGTCAACTACCCTAGCTTTCTGACCAATGCTATAGGTGGTTGAAGAATCATTCTGTTGACTTTTTACAAAGGTCAACCTTTCATCACTCTTCTTCAGAGGAGATGAATTACTTGATTGTTCATCAAGTCCAAGTCCACCTTTCTCAGAGGGGTCTCTCAGATAGGATTGATCCTCAGTGAGAGTGTCACTAGCCTTTGCATAAGATTGGAAGGATAGCTCTTTCTTTCTGAGTTCTTCATTCTCAGAAAGCAGCTTCATCATTTTCTCATTAAGTTCATCCAAGGCTAGTTTGTGAGAATTTTCATTCTTAGATATCTGAGCTTTCAGAAAGGCTATTTCAGCGTTCTTGTTCTCAGATACTCTGGTTAGCTCAGAAACCTCTTTTTCAAGAGTTTCTTTGCTTTCCTCTAGATTTCTGGTTTTGGATTGTGCTTCCAGAAATTCTTTCTCATAACGATCCAATTCACTCTTGACCAACTCCAGATCCTCAATTCCATCATCACTCTCATAGTACAGAAATTGTGAATTGTTAGTTACCTCATCAGCCATAAGACACATTTCAATGTTGGAGATGTCTGGACCAGCAATCTCAGCAACTCCACACATTTCATTCTTCTTAAGGCCGAAGTCGATTACATCGTGGGTGATTCCACACAATTCTGGTGATGGTAGGTTTGAGTCATCTGAATCTCCATCTTTAGAATCTGTCTCAATGTCTAGAGCATCAAGTTGAATTTGAATCTTCTTCCTTTCTTCAGCCAGTAAGGTCCTTTGATTTCTTTTGAAATTTCTCCTGTCCTTCTTGTCACCTGTCTTGAGCTTGTTTAAAACAGGACAATCTCTCTTGAAGTGACCAGGCTTTTGACAATAGAAGCAGATATCATTTCCTATTTCTGCAGCTTCAGTACTAACACCTTTCTGAATGGGGGTGTTCAGAGAGTTGTTCATTTGTATGTTCTTGTACTGATGATAGTTTGGGCCAAGATGCTTTTTCAGCTTTTCTTTAGCTTTTCTTCTCTCAATCTCTTGACTCACAAATTTATTCATGTGTCTTACTGCAAGAGCATTTTCTTCAGATGCATCTTTGGTATCCTTCTTTTCAGAAGTACCTTGAGAAACTAGAGCAACACTTTGCAACTTTTCAGCTGTTTGTTCTCTCTGAGTTGTCTCATAGTCTACAGTAGCAAGATGAGAGAAGAGCTCTACTGGAGTAATATTTGGCATCCCTTGGTTGAAATAAAAGAACTTAGTGTGCTCCCAGTTGTGATTGAGACTTCTGACAATAGTCTTAATCTTTTCTGGCTGTGAGTATCTGTTGCTTTCACCAAGTGCAGCCATATCACTCATAAGGGTAGTAAACCTGAAATCAAGTTCTTCCAGAGTTTCAGTGGGACCTTGTTTGAAGTTTTGGAACTTCAATTTAAGAACTTCGAACTTGTTTTCCTTGGTTTTCTCAATTCCGACACAGATTTCTTCAATCAATTGCCAGACAATTTTTGCCGTTTTAGCACCCCACAGTTTACACTGTATGTGCTCAGGTGTCGATCTGATGATGATATTACGAGCTTGACCATCCAATCTGTGTCTCTTGGCATCTTCAGATGTCCAGAGCTCTCTTGGCTTGTCTTCATACATAATGCTTCCACGAGCAACACGACCACTATCACTAGCAGCCGCATCCTCGCTTCCATCTTCCTTGTCTGAGGCTTTTCTTCCATCAGACACCTCAGTAACTTGTTTGAGTTGTCTGATTTTGATAGTCCCTTCATTGATGACATATATCATCTCGTCACTAATGGCCTCCAAATGGAGCATCATGTTGTTCTTCCATTTCTCGTAGTTTTCTGGCTTTAGAACGGGTGCATCACTCAGAGACATACCTGCACACTTACAACAAAAAATTATATAGTCCTCAGAAAGGGACAAAGTTCCTTCACCTATCTGGGGATCTAGGTTCAGTGCAGAAGGCTTGTGAACCTCCTACTCTGATACCACTTGTTGGTCCAGATAACGGCAAAGTAAAAGACTAGGGGGGAGGGGGGTGAATAGTCTTTTAAAACTTTTATCGATAAACACAATTTCTTAGAAACCTGGGGGTTTCTGATACTTAAATTCAGAGCGCGGAAGACTTTAAGATAGGTAAGTGCAGAAACAATAAGTATGTGTGTGTGCTTTGCTGAAATGTAAATACAGAAAGGTAAATGACAAATGGAGGTGGCGTAATCCTCCAACTAATCCACTTCGGTCTTTCTGAGACCTAGAATTCACTAGAATTCACCTTACAATAATCCTATTCTAAGATTCTTAAACAAATGGTTCCCAACCAATTGTTCCCCCTGAGTTATTCCCCAGCTCCTAGAGCTAAGTACTTCCTCTACTCAGATAACCTTAGAGTTATTCCTTGATTTCCCAAATCAAGTACTTCCTCTACTCCACGCCTTGATGGTGTTGGTTATAAGGTTTGTCAGAGAGGCTTCTCGTATAACTTTTCAGCTATGTTTTCAGAGAGCCTAATAGAACAAGACTACTTAATACACTTGTTCAGTGGATGGCAGTCTGCTCTTTACTGACCCAAGTAATTGATGTCCGTTCTAGAGAATGAGCTTCAGAAAGGGTATCTGATAGTTCAACTGTTTCACGAATAACAATCTCTTGTTAAGGTTCAGGACAACTTAGAACTACTAGTGATTCTTCGAGCAACAGAAAGCTTTCAGAAAGGGTAGTAGAGTGCTTGAGAGAATACTTTGCTTGATGGTAAGTTTGCAAGATAGAGCGTTCTAAGGTATATTTCTCAGCATTTAAGTGTGTGATATATATAGATGAATTTGAGAGTTGTTGGAATGATATCCGTTAGACACAATTCAAATTCAGTCCATACTTATCTTGAAATGAGTACTCAGAAGTCCTTGTCTCATGTCTCAGAGAGGATCGTTGCTTCACTTTCTGCCGATGCAATTAATGCACTTGTACTATTTCTTGTCCTGTAGTCTTCAACGGATACATGAGCCTTTCTGATGGCTTGCATGCTCCATACTCATGATGTCATATGTCCAGAGTCATATTTCAAAAGTAAGTAAATACACTTAAGAAAGGATTAAGGACATAGTCTTTCTGAGTTAGACTAAACCTTGATATCTTCATAAATCTTGTGCAATATTCAGTCTTCTAATCTTCAGAAAAGCTCCATTGCTAGGATTGATCTTCATGGTTTTCTGGAAATAAAAATTATACTCAGAGACCTATAATCCTAATACAATATTTACTAGACTAATCATACTCAGTGATTTCCTCTTTTACAATGTTCAAGTGAACCAAGAGTACTTAATCACCTTTCTGGCTAAGATAAGAACATGTGATGAGTGATCAAAATACTAACAGATATTCCTAATAGGGGGAACACTTGGTTGGAAACCTAGTGTAATTAGGAATCAAGGGAAGATATTTGTAAGGTTACATCAATTATCTGTCTTAGTGGATTCTAGGTCTGAGAAAGGCCGAAGTGGATTAGTTGAAGGATTACGCCACCTTCAGATACCACTATAAAAAGACTTGTGTTATTTACTTTCTGCATTTTATTACTTGCTTTATTTACCTTGCAAAGTATTTACACCTATCTTGCTGAGCACGTGCACTTATCACAGAAAAGTCTTCCGCTCTCTAAAATTAAGTATAAAAAATCTTCACAGATATCTGAGAAACCGTGTTTATCGACAAAAGTTTTAAAAGACTATTCACCTGCCCTAGTCTTTTACTGTGCCGTTATCTGGACCAACAAGTGGTATCAGAGCAGGAGGTTTCCAAGCCTTCTGCACTGAACCTAGATCCCAAATAAGTGCCCACTAACTGCTTATCACCTACACTGGATTTGTTTGTTTAGTGTGTTTGCTGCAGGATGTCTTTAAGTGACGCCCCAATTCTCAAGCCAAAGAATTATGAGAAATGGAAGAACAACATGATGCTCCACCTAGAAGCCATCAGTGACGAAATGATCAACGTGATAAAGAATGGCCCAATAGTCATTCAACAACCCAAGCAAGTCATAGAGGTTTCTAATGGTAGAGACAGAGAACAAAGCGATGGGTCTTCACAGACAGATGCGTCAACCAGTGGGAGACCTACCAGTCAAGTTATTTACGAACCAAAGCCCAGAGAGCTCTGGACACCGGAAGATGCCAAGAGAAATCGACTGGATGGTCAGGCTCGCAATATCATCATACGTTCTACTCCAGAGCACATACAGTGTAAACTGTGGGGTGCAAAAACAGCGAAAGTGGCCTGGCAACTGATTGAAGAAATCTGTGCCGGCACTGAGAAAATGAAGGAAAATAAGTTCGAAGTTTTGAAGCTCAAATTCCAAAACTTTAAACAAGGTCCCACAGAGACTCTTGAAAACTAGATTTCCGATTTACAACACTTATGAGTGACATGGCTGCACTTGGTGAAAGTAATAGATATACCCAATCAGAAAAGATTAAGACTATTGTGAGAAGTCTAAATCATAACTGGGAGCACACAAAGTTTTTCTACTTTTACCAAGGAATGCCAGATATCACTCCAGTGGAACTTTTCTCTCACCTTGCCACTGTTGACTATGAGACAACTCAAAGAGAACAAACAACTGAAAAGTTGCAGAATGTTGGTCTAGTTGCTCAAGGAACTTCTGAAAAGAAAGAAGGCAAGGAGATGACTGAGGAAGCTCTTGCTGCAAAGCAAATGAGAAAGTATGTCAGTCGAGAGATTGAGAGAAGAAAAGCCGAAGAGAAGCTGAAAAAGCATCTAGGCTCAAACTATCACCAGTACAAAAATATGCAAAGCTCGCTGAACAAGCCGGCTCAGAAAGCATCAAGTACTGAGGAAGCAAAAATTGGAAACGATATCTGTTTCTATTGTCAGAAACCTGGTCATTTCAAGAAGGATTGCCCTGCCTTCAACAAACTAAAGACAGGTGACAAGAAAGATAGAAGAAACTTTAAGAGAAGTCAGAGAGCTATGCTCACTGAAGAAAGGAAAAAGATTCAACTCCAACTGGATGCTCTAGACATTGAGTCTGATTCTGAGGATGAAGACTCAGATGATTCCACACTACCTTCTCCAGAAATGTGCGGTGTTTCTCATGAAGTGATCGACTTTGGTCAAAAGAAGAAAGAAGTGTGTGGAGTGGCTGAAGAAATCTTTCCAGATATCTCCAACATTGAACCTTGTCTAATGGCTGATGAGGCAACACATACTTCTTGTTATACATATGAAAGTGATGAGGAAGGAATCAAAGATCTGGAACATCTCAGAAGAGAGCTTGATCTCTACGTAAGAGAGTTTCTAATGGTCCGAGCTAGAGCAGAAATCTTTGAAGAAGAAAAGAATTCTCTTGAAAAGGAAAATTCAAAATTACTCAAGATATCTGAGGAAAAGGATGCCGAAATTGCATTTCTCAAAGCTCAGATATCTGAGACTGAAAAGTCACATGAAGAAGCATTGGCCAATCTTCAAAAGAAATATGAAGATCTTCTTTCTGAGAATGAAGAACTCAAAAAGAAAGAACTATCTTTTCAATCTTATGCCAGAGCTAGTGACACTCTTACTGAAGTACAATCTTATTTAAGAGATCCTTCAGAAAAGAGAGGACTTAGGCTGGACACACAGACAAATAGTTCTACCACTCTGAATAAGAGTGATGAAAGAAGAACATTTGTTAGTGCTCAGCAAGGTGGTTCCCAAACAACCTACAGTATCGGTCAGAAAGCTAAAGTTGTTGACAAAGGAAAGGCAGTTGCGACCAAACCTTTGTGGGAAAAACAAGTCCAAAAGAAATCTGTTGGGAATATTTCTGAAAAGAAACATAACACTGAAAAGTGTAATCACCCACAGTGCTATGTCTCTCAGAAAGGAAAAATTGCAGGAGCTGACAAATTCTTCTATGTCACATTTTCTGGAAAGAAAATAGATTACCTAGAGACTAGCAAAGCTGCTGAGAAAAGATCTCAGATAGCACCAGGTGCTCGAAATGGTATTGGCTATAAAGCCATCGGAAAACAACTTGCTCGTGAGTACAAACAAGAGCAAGAATGATGGTTAAAAGCTAGAATTGCTTACAGTAATGATCAGAAGTGGAAGATGAATCAAGCCACTGAAAATCTGAATGCCAGGGCTAGAAGAAATCTGGCTAGGAAAGCTAAGTTTGCTGAGAAGCAGACTCAGAAACCTGCCAAGTATCTGAAAGCACCAAATGGAGCACCAAGGAACACACCAAGGAAGAAAATAGTTCTTAATAACAATGATACTAATCATTTAACTAGAATTCCTCCTTATGTTCCTGTTAGACAAAAGAATGTTCCTAAGAAATTCATTCAAAAATGGATTCCTACTGGAAGATTCTTTAGTCCAAATGGTTCCATTGTTGGTATGAGAACCTAATCTCCTGTTTCCTGTTTTCTGCAGAACACTCTAAAGACTAATCCAAAGTGGCATTTTGATAGTGGATGTGGGAAGCACATGACAGGAGACAAAGAAAATCTGATTGACTACAGAAAGTGCAATGATGGACCAATTATCAGGTTTACTGGAGGAGATGAAAATCCAACCATAGGATTTGGCAATCTGAAGTTTGGAGCCCTTACAATCTCTGAAGTACTACATGTAAAGGGATTGAAATATAATCTCCTAAGCATGAGTCAACTAGACGACAAAGGGTACACTGTCAAGATCAAGTCAAAACTATGCAAAGTGATTGACAATGAGTCAAAGCAGACAGTCTTGGTTGCAAGGCGTAAAGGAAATCTTTATGTTGCTGATTGGGCATCCGCCCTAACTGAAGAATGTCTCATGGTGAGTCAATCTGGTCACACTGAAGAAAATTGGCTATGGCATAAAAGAATGAGTCACTTGAATTTCAAAACTCTGAACAAGCTAGCCAAGAAAGAGTTGGTGGTTGGTTTACCCAAAATGGCATATAGAAAAGATGGTTTATGCTCAGCTTGCCAAATGGGAAAACAATCCAAAACATCTTTCAAGTCTAAAACTAGACATTCCAGTGAAAGGCCACTGCAAATGTTACATATGGATCTTTTTGAATCCTCCGTAACTAGTTATGCAGGAAAGAAGTATGGTCTGGTTGTTGTTGATGATTACTCAAGATTCACTTGGGTTGTCTTTCTCAAACACAAATCTGACGCAAGGGTTGAGATACCCAACTTGCTGAATAAGCTCGAAGTCATGAAAAATGACAAGGTATCTGTAATCAGAACAGACCATGGTACTGAGTTTGTGAACCAGTACATAAAATAGTTTTGTACCTGCCAAGGTATACAACATCAACTATCTTCCGTAAGAACACCACAACAAAATGGTGTTGCTGAAAGGAAGAATAGGACCTTAAAAGAAGCGGCAAGAACAATGCTCGCTGCCACTGAAATAAGTGAAATCTATTGGGTTGAAGCTGTAAACACAGCCTGCTACACTCAAAATAGATGTTTGATTAACAAACACCATGACAAAACTCATTACGAGCTTTTCATTGGTAGACCCCCTAGTGTCAAACATCTAAGAGTATTTGGTTGCAGATGTTTTGTTCTTAACAATGGAAAAGAATACTTGAGAACATTTCAACCAAAGGCAGATGAAGGAGTATTTCTTGGTTATTCTCTGAATAGCAAAGCCTATAGAATCTACAACAAAAGAACGCAAAAGATTGAGGAATCTGTTCATGTAGTATTCTATGAAGGAAACAAGAAAGTACTCTTGAATGATGATCTCTCAGATAGGTTCAAAGAATTGATGATTAAAGATTCTGAAAAAGGATCCTCAAAAGGAAACAATTCTATCATTCAAATAGAGGATGAGTCTGACGATGAAAAGCAACAATTGCTTAGTAACAACCAGATGACTCTAAGACATGATGAAGAATTTCCTATGAAAATTCCAGAAATGGAACAGGTTACTGAGAACTTTCATCATGAAGAGGTATCTGAAAATGAGATTGCTGAAATGCAAGATCCAGATATCCTTAACACTGAAAAAGTGTCAGATATCCATGACATTTCTCATGTGTCAGATATCTCAGATACTGCACAAGTATCCCATCAAGATCATATTGATTCACATTCAAATCAAAATGACATTGATCCTACTAGTTCAAAACCCATTATGAAATGGATAAGAAATCATCCTGCAAAGGATGTGATTGGTCCCATAGACCAAGGAGTTAGAACTAGAAGAGCAATCGCTGAAAATGCAAATTTTGTCTATGGATGTTTCATATCAAATATTGAACAAAATACTATAGAAGAAGCATTAAAGGATCAAGATTGGATCTCTGCAATGCAAGAAGAGTTGGATCAATTTGAGAGAAACAAAGTCTGGAAACTGGTTCCATTTGTTGTGGAATATCATGTCGGAACCAAGTGGGTTTTCAGAAACAAAATGAATGAGTCTGGTGAAATAACCAGAAACAAAGCTAGGTTGGTTGCCAAGGGATTCACCCAGACTGAAGGACTAGATTTCGATGAATCTTATGCACCAGTTGCAAGATTGGATGCAATAAGACTCTTTCTAGCCTTTGCAACTCATAATGACTTTACAGTTTATCAAATGGATGTCAAGAGTGCATTCCTAAATGGTGAACTTGCTGAGGAAGTCTATGTTGAGCAACCACCAGGTTTTGAAGTTTCCTCAGAAAGTAGGATGGTCTATAAGCTTGTAAAGCTCTGTATGGACTGAAACAAGCTCCAAGAGCATGGTATGATACATTGGCCAGATACCTACTAGAAAATGGTTTCAAGAAAGGAGATGTTGATAAAACACTCTTCACATTGAACCATGATGGGAAACTACTTTTAGTTCAAGTATATGTTGATGACATTATATTTGGATCTAAAGACAAGCAACTTTGTGAAGACTTTGTTGAACTCATGAAATGTAAATTTGAAAAGAGCATGATGGGAGAATTGAATTACTTCCTAGGGCTGCAAGTCAAGCAACTCAATGATGGAATATTCATTAGTCAAACAAAGTATGCAAAGGACATGCTCAACAAGTTTAATCTAAAGCCTTCTGAAAAGAATGCTAAGATACCTATGATCATTGGAACCAAAATGACCTATACTGAATCTGAAAATTGTGTTGAAGAACACAAGTATAGGAAATTGATTGAGTCTCTACTATACCTCACTGCAGTTGGAGTGTGTGCTAGATTTCAAACAAATCCAATGCAATCACACTACAACATTGCTATGAAAATATTGAGGTATGTAAAAGATACTGTAGAAGTTGGATTGTGGTATCCAAAAGATAGTGGATTGAGTTTGGTTGGCTATTCAGATGCTGACTATGCTGGATCATTGCTTGATAGAAAAAGCACCTCAGGAACATGTCAATTTCTTGGTGCCAGATTGATATCATGGTTCAGCAAGAAACAAAACTCAATTGCTACATCTACCACAGAGGCTGAATATATTGCTGCTGGGTGTTGTGCTTCACAGATATTGTGGATACAACAACAACTCAGAGACTATGGACTCAATGAAGAGAAAACTCCCATTTTATGTGACAACACAAGTGCTATTGCCATAACTCAGAATCCTAAGTTTCATGCAAGAACAAAGCACATTGATGTTAGACACCACTTCATCAGAGACCATGTTGAAAAAGGCAATATAGAGATACTCAAGATTGGCACTGAAGACCAACTTGCAGATATCTTCACTATGCCACTACAAGAAAGTAGATTCTTAGCCTTAAGACATAGTCTTGGACTAATGGAGCTACCAAAGAACTGAAAAAGTTCAGATATCTGAAGAAGATATCAAAGGAGAGAGAAAAGCAATCTGGAACGAGTATCCAGAAAAGAGGAATCTAGAACGGGTATCCAGAGAAGAGGAATCTGGAACGGGTATCCAGAGAAGAGGAATCTGGAACGGGTATCCAGAGACCAGAGGCTAAAGGGTAAAATGGCTATTTGAAGATTTCTGAGACGGGTACTCAGATATCTAGATCACTCAGTGAGGGGGAACACAAAAGAGAATAGTACAACTGTCTACAGTCAACTACTATCTTGAAATTTGTATTATTTCTATCTTTGTGTAAAACTGTGAAAAGACAACAAGTATAAGATAGACTCAGATACAAACAGTATTCTCATTCACACAGAAACATGACTCAGATAGCTAATAGCCAAAATTCATTAAATGAGCACAATTACAATTGTTGATTGTGATCATTGCTGAAGAAGCAATGGTGACCCTTGATAAAATGGGCGATTGATCTTAACGGCGGAGATTAATTCTCTGTAAGAAGTGAACTGTTGAAATTCCGACATGGTCCACTTTGCATTTAATGCCGAACAAACTTTTACCCACGCCTTACTGCAATTCACAGATACGTACATACAAAACCAATTTGTGTGAATTGCGTTGCTATATATATAGGATTTTGGCAAAAGAAATTACTTTCGCCTAATCTAACATTCAGACTTGCACAAGAATAGCAAAAATCATTCTTCAACCTCTGCAAATCTCTGTTAGTTTTTCTGCAAAGAATCACTAATCTCTCACCCAAATCTCTTTCAGACTTTCAAACACTTGCACTATATAAAGAGATGACTCCTAAACGTTCGTCTACCCAGAAATCCCAATCTTCTACCACTGGTACTGCTGAAAAGCAAGCACCAGAGTTGGTTATAGTGAACAGTCGATTGGTAGGAGACTTTAATCCCGATCATTGGACTTCAAATCACAGGATGATTTGGGGTGGTGCCATGATTGAGGAGTACCTCACGGCTGCTGTTGAAAACCAAGCCGATAGGAAACTAATTCTTGACATGCTTGAAAAGGCACAAATCAAGGGTTTTCTATCTGCTCTTCCCAGTGGAGTTTCTTCACTGGATGTGTTAGAATTCTACAATAACTCCAGGATTATATCCTGTGTTTCTGAAGGCACTGCAATAGTGTCTGTAAAGACTTAGGTCCAAGGAAAGAAAATCCTTTTGGACTTAACAACTTTCTGTAAGTTGTTTGATCTTCAAAATCTTGGAAAGGATTTTGAAATAGACACCAAGGATGAAGATCTCCTTGAAGGTGTAAAAGAGCTTTACAATGGTGTGTGTGACACTGATAAACAAGATACACCCACTGATTTCGAACTTGCTGACATCAGAACAAGACATCTGTTAGTTCACTGGGATGTGTTGGCATGCATTCTTCATAGATGCTTTGATGGTCTACAAGGAGGTGCTGACCAGATAAGCGAAGAACGCTGGATGATGATGTTCTTGTTGCAACAACAAGACAAAAGGCTGGAAAACCCTTTCAATTGGGGAAAGTACGCCTTTATGAAGTTTGTGAAGAAGATTCAAGGCTTTGAGCCTAAAATCGCTAAGGGACTTGCTGAGCCAAAGGCCACAGTGAGCTATGGTCTAAAGATATGCTACTTGCTGGAGAAGCTTGGCATTAAGCTCAGAGAGAAGGCTGACATAGCCAACAGTAACCTACTCTACAAGTATGAGTATACGAACTTGATGAAAAAGGTTACTGGATCTCAGAAAGGTTCCAAGAAGCGAAAGACTGAAGAGGTATCTGAGGGAAAAGTTGCGACCAAGAAGCCCAGAACTTCACGAAAGAAGTCTGCTGGCAAATCAGAAGGCACACCCATTGTGGTTGTCGATTCCCAGATACATACCGCCGCTACAGATGAACTCATCAATGCTGCAAAAGAGGTATCAATTACTGAACAAGTAGACTCAGCAAGAGAAAGTGCTTTCAGAAACGTCAAGACTACTGCCGAAAGCCTTGCTGATGAACTTATCAATGCTGCTAAAGAAAGTAGTGATAGATACCAAGCCCTATCTGCAGAAACCGCAGGGATTATGGACCAATCAGTTCCTAATGCTGATGAGAGCTCTGACGATGAAGATGCTGAATTAGTCATCTCTCAAGTCCTAGAGAAATAAAAAAGGGCTAAGGTTACTGAAAAAGTAACTAGTGTAGAGGTATCTGAAGAAGAACCTACACCACAGGTTGCTGAACAAGCACCTGTTTCAAAGGTTGCTGAAGAAGCAACTGTGTCCAAAGTCACTGGACGAAACACACCATCAGAGCAAGTAACACTTAAGCATATTGAAGATGCTCTGATGAGTGGCAACTTAGTGTTGGAGGATACTGCCATTGCCTCAACACTCAAAAGTCTGTCTCAAGCACAACAACCACAACAGCCAGATGTGGATACTGCTGAAATGGTACTTGAGTTACAGATACCAGCATCTTTCATTGCTGAAGAAAATCCTGCAAAAGAGCAGGTTCCCCAACTCGATGAGAGGGATCAAACTGAGGCATCTACTCAGAATGATCAACCATGGGAGGCAACTAAGTTGCATACTCAGGAAAGGTCTGAAGTACCTCAAACTTCCAACAAAGAAGTGGTCCAAGAACAACAAGACCAATGCATGGAAACTTCACAAGTTCCAGAGACCAGTCAGCCTGACAAAGCTCAGGTAGCTGAATGGTTTAACTCTTTACTTGTGATAACTTATGCCTAAATCTTGTTACTTATTATAATTTCTTTGTTGCAGGCTGATTTAGAAACACAACAACAAGAGGAAGCTGCAAAGCTTACCTCAGAATCTGAGAAGGAGGCTTCCATAGCCTCACCACTTAAGGAACAAGAGCCTGTCTCACAGGTAGAAAATAGTTCCTTAAGATATAACTCAGATATGTGCTTTATACACTTGACTAATAAGTGTTTGTTTCTAATAGGCTCCAACTGAGAAGAAAAATGAAGAGACTGAAAAGTCTATCTCTTCAGAGAGGAATCCAGAGACTACCAAGGTCTCTGAAGAACGAGTATCTGAACCTTCTATAGAGAAGGTATTTCATTCAGATATCTATATTCTTCAAAGAACAAATCTCTGATCATTTTTCTCAAACTAACACATTCTACTTAACAGGTTCAAAAAGAAGTAGAAGTTGTTGAGGAGTTGCCCACTCAATCCTCACAACATATGGGAATTGATGAGGCATCAAGGCCTTCATCATAAGAAAAGATTTTAGAGACTGCACAAGTCTCTGAAAGACAAGTATCTGAGCCTCCAATGGAGGTAATTGACCTCTCAGATATCTGATTTGTCACTAAAATTTTTTCTTGATAAAATTTCCTAAGTGTTATGTTTCTAATCTCAGGTTCAAACAGAAAGAAAGACAACTGAGGATCAGACTTCCCAGTCCCCTCCTCATATCCAGATATCTGAGGCACCTGGAACCTCAGTAGTCAAGTCATCTGAGCCTGTCACACAGGTAACTCAGATACCTTTCTACTCTAAAGCCCAGATATCTACTAAAGTTTTGAAATTAATTCATAATGCTTTCTTTCAGGCTCAAACAAGTGCCACTAAGGTCCCTGTTGATGAGAAAGAGGACTTGCTTCCTTTCTTCAAGGAACACACTTTGCCAAAGCATCTGAAATGCTTCAAGAAATGGCAAAAGCTCCGATGCTCCGATCTATCTGAGATCTTAAAGGTGACTGATCACCACACAAGGAGAGCACGAGCCCTTGACATGGAAAACTACGTCCATGCAATGTTCCCCACTGAACAATACTCTTTCGGAACATTGATGGATAAGGATTTTGTCAAGTAAGTGGCCAGAAAGCTGATTCAAGCTTTCAACCAAGCGGATGGTCAGACCAGACTGCAGATGGCATTCAAGCCTACTTTGCCCCAGACTCTACAGTACATACCCTCTGAACAAGAGGAATTTAATGGCCAAACGGTCACTATTCCAGAAGTGATCAACTTGGTCTCTGAAGATGAAGAAGAGAAGGAGACTGATGAGAACGACTATGAAGATTCCCCTTCTGACCATCACAAGGATAAGGATGATAAGAAGGATGATGATGATGCCCCTGCACCAGGGACTGGAGGGATTACACAGAGGAAGAATGCCTCAGCTGCTGAAAAGCACACTGAGAGGACATCACAACAATCCCCTCCTCCATCTCCTCAGAAATCTACCCATCCATCTTCCCAACAACAAAAGGACACTAATGAACAAGTATTTGAGCACTCTGAGGAAACAACTAAGAAGATATTGAATACACAAACCAGAACTGCTCAACTCAAACAACTATTTGAAGAAGAACAACAGCTCCATCTTCAACTTGAAGAAGAGCTAGTTAAATCCAGAGATAAGCTTAATAAGCTTCAAGATCAATACTTGAAAGAAATGGTAGCTTACTCTGAGGTCAAAGAGCTCCAGGATGCTGTAAATGCCATTGCTAAGGAGCTAGATACTAAAGAAGTATCTGAAGAAAAGCATGATGCTAATGCTGCATCACCATCAAAAGATATACCATCCTCCTCTCAGAAAGGAAAGAAGCACATCTCTGAGATTGTTGCTGGATTAGAAAATCTTGAAAATGTCCAAGAGGATGAAGATCACTGGGCTGATGACTCAGATGATGAAGAAGAGAAGAAATTGGCAGAACACCGCAATGAACACTTAGCGGTTTCTCATTTGAAAAGGAAGCTAATTGCTCCTGAAATATTCAGCAAGCTGCCAAATGTCAACTCCAATGAATACTTGAACAGATATCAAGTACTAGCCAAATTGAAAAAGGAGTTATTTTCTCAAGATAAAGCCGCCACTGCATCAGAAAGACCTAGGCATGGTTAGGGATGATGACCAAAACTTGGCTGCAAAAGCTTTTGAAGAAGCTAGCTATGCTGCTGGAAAAGCAGATGCCATTCAAGGCCCATTGGAAGAGCTCACTGATAAGGAAAATGGACTTATCAAACAAAATCAGGAGCTCAAAGCTGAACTTCAGAAGTTGGTCACTGCCTATAACTGCTTACAAGGACATTTTGAGTCTCTCTCAGAATCCTTTATAAGACTTAGTCAGCCAACAATGACTAAGGGGGAAGGATTGTACAAATCTGGACCTCAAAGTTAGGGGGGATGGGAAGAAGGAGAAGGATATAAGAAGAAATCTGAGTCTTTGCCAGAGGAAGAAGAAACAAGAAAACTTCCCAGCCACCACTCAGAATCAATGAGCCCTCCTCAAGTCAAGCTGCTTTGCAAATAGTAGCTACTTCCCAGAAACCAACTGAAGGAACTTCAATGGTAACAAGGGCCATGGCAAAGAAACCTCCAAGGAGTACCAAGGCTCCAAGGAGAAGACAAGTAAGAGGGATTGATGAGTCTTCTGAAGAAGAAGAAGAAGAAGAAGAAGAAGAAGGCCAAATCAAATCCCAGGGCAATGAAGAAGGCTGCAAAACTCTCACAAGAATTAATCTTGATGATGATGATGAAGAGACTGATAAAGATGAAGCTTCTCTTCACAGAAAAAGAAAAATTGATAGCCTAACTGAGCCCATAGCTGCAAAGCCTTTGACAGCTAAAACACCCTCTGGAAATACTAAGTCAATCCAGGGTGGTTCTTCAATCAATCCAAGGGAAAACTCAAGGCAAAGGAGGAATAGATTGAGAGCTGAAAGAAGAAAAGGTCAACTTCCACTCGGGCCAGAAGAAGCCAGAATTGAGTATGTGAAGACTGACAACAACTCCTCCTCCTACAGGTGTATTCATCAGAGGAATGGATACTGGATACTGGAACTCAAGCACTTGATTGTAAATGAAAAAGGATTTCCAGTACCCATCCATCAACAACTTATGGCATGGAGAAAAGATAAGCCAATCTTGATCAACACCAATCATGTCAAAGCTTGGTTGGATTTTGAAGTTGTCAAGAGAGTTGAAGCCATAAGGAAGGACCTTAATGATGAATGTCCTTATGGAAAACCTGATGATGTGCATAAAGTCCCAAACCTCATTGGAACAGGCACAAGGCCAAGACTTGTTGTGGAACCCTTTGAGTCATTCTACATGACTGGAGATCAATACAAGGGTGACATCAGATATCTGAGGATCATATATGATTACTTCAAGCTATCAGATATCAGAATTGAGCATGCCTGGAAATGGAAAAAGTATTTATGGGTCAAACATTTTGCTAAGAAGAATCCCACCAAATCATACAAAGAAGTATGTGGTTATGCCAGAGACACTGAGATGTTGGTCAGAACCTTGCTCTATGACTACTCAGATGATATCAAAAGATTTGGAGATAGGGAGTACGAAAATTGATCCTTGGAGCTGCTGAAGATTTGAAGACTTGAAGACTAGTTTATTAGGATGTCTACTTGGAGCTTGGTTACTCCTGTTGTCCTAATTAACTATGTAATTTTTTTTTTATCTTGCTGACTGTACCTTATTGTTGTTTTATCTTGTAAAAGTTATCTGAACTTTCATTGTAACATATCTGATGAACCTACTCTCAGATATCAATCTATAAAAGATAACTTGTCAGCAAAGATCACACCTTGTGATTTGGTCGATGTTTACTTTCTGCACTTAATTATATTAATTGGAAGATCATAAGAAATGATTAAGTGATGGATTGTTTCCTCATCCAGATTTGTAATAGGTCAGATAGTCATCGTTGACTGATCAAAATGGGGGAAATTTGTTAGGAATATCTGTTTAGATTTTGATAAGCAACCTAATGACTTATCTTAGCTCAGAAAGGTGGTTAGTACTCTTGGTTCACTTGAACGCTGTAAAAGAGGAAACTCACTAAGTATGATAGTCTAGCAAATCTTGTATAGGATGTTAGGTCTCTGAATGTAATTTTTATTCCTCAAAAGAAGACCAAGAAGAAGGCATCCAGCAGGAAAAGTTCAACGGATTTGAAGATTTGAAGACTGCACAAGATTGCTGAAGACAAGGGTTTTTCAGATACCTATGACCAGATATCTTGAAGACACAAGCGTTTTCAAATAAACAGTGTTGCAAAAGATATCTGAGAAATAAAAGGTTGCTGAAACAAGGAAAGTGCCCACAGATATCTACACTCAGGTACCTTGGACATAAACTATGTTTCTGAAAAGAAATATATTATAACAAGTTGTTTCAACAAGTGGTATCTGGAGTTGTGATAAAATCTGGAAAAGGACGTGCAAAGCTTCAGAGAACCTTGATAGTAAAAGATCTCTGATACAATGCATAGTTCCGTTGGCACTACAGGACAAAGTATAGTACAATGCATTAAATGTGCGGACAGAGATGTCTGAACAAAAACGGTAGCTTCTGAAGAAGAAGACAAACGTACTACAGTACTATACTCAGATATCAATAGTTTGAATTTGATTTAAGCCTAACGGATACTATTCAAACGGCACTCAAATTCATCTATAAATATCAACACTTAGACTGCTTGAGAATACACACAGAACACACCTTAGAACACTGAACTTGCATTGAATACTCTCACACAAGCTCTCTCAAGCACACTACTTACCTTCAAGCTTTCTGTTGCGACCAAAGCTCTTGATTCTAAGTAGCACAAAAGTTCTAAGTGTACTGATCCTTAACAAGCATTGCTATTTGTGAAAGAGTTGAATTAAGATTTGATATCTGAGATTCATTCTCTTGAACATTTATCATAGACTTGGGTCAGTAAAGAACAAGATACCATACATTGCAAAGTGTATTAAGTATACTTGATTCTCAGAGCTATCTGTATAACTGAACAAGTTATTAAAGAAGCTCACCTGGCAAACTACCTTAACCAACACCTTAATTGCTGTGGAGTACAGGAAGTACTTAGTTTGGAAAACTAAGGAACAACTCCAGGAAAGAGGTTTCTGAGTACAGGAAGTACTTGGCTGTGAAAGCCGGGGAATAACTCAGGGGGAACACTTGGTTGGGAACCTAGTGTAATTAGGAATCAAGGGAAGATATTTGTAAGGTTACATCAATTATCTATCTTAGTGGATTCTAGGTCTGAGAAAAGCCGAAGTGGATTAGTTGAAGGATTACGCCACCTTCAGATACCACTATAAAAAGATTTGTGTTATTTACTTTCTGCATTTTATTACTTGCTTTATTTACCTTGCAAAGTATTTACTCCTATCTTGCTGAGCACGTGCACTTATCACAGAAAAGTCTTCCTCTCTCTGAAATTAAGTATCAGAAATCTTCACAGATATCTGAAAAACCGTGTAAATCGACAAAAGTTTTAAAAGACTATTCACCCCCCCCTCTAGTCTTTTACTTTGCCGTTATCTGGACCAACAGTGTGGTTGAAAGAAAACATTAGCACCTATTGAATGTTACGAGAGCATTGTTATGTCATTCAAATTTACCTAAAATGTTATGGGGAGAAGCAATTCTGACAGCTGCATATCTAATAAACAGGACACCTAGTCATGTTTTAGATAATAAAACACCATATGAGATGTTTTACAATGAAAAACCTGACTATGATAATGTTAAGACCTTTGGGTGTATATGTTTCACCTGTACAGAATCAATAGGAAGGATTAAATTGGATTCAAGATCACAAAAATGCATATTTGTTGGTTATCCATCAAATGTGAAAGGATATAAGATTTAAGATTTAAACAGGAAAATAGTTTTTTATATCAAGAAATGTGATATTTATTGAAACAGTGTTTCCTTATAAAGAAAAGATCACTAAAAGTGATGAAATACTTCTTCAAGCACCAGCATATGATGACTATGACTGGATTGAAGGAGAAAAACAAATAGAAGAAGAAGAAATTCTCTTAAATGACCAAAAAAACAATGAATTACCTGAAGAGAATGTTATTATAGAACATGAAAATGAATTACTGGATGAAGAGAATTATGATTATGATGAACAAAGATTGTCACCAAGAGTTCAGGAAGAAAATGTGAGAAGAACAACAATAACTAGAAAACTTCCATCAAAGTTAGACATATATCACCATAATGCAAAAGCATATACATCAGAAATTGTGAATAACATAGTGAAATATCCAATTTCTGAATTTTTGGGATATGATAAATTCTCAGAGAATTACAGAATTTATTCACTCAATCTAGCTCTCACTCATGAACCAGAACCCTATGAAGAAGCTATAATTCAATCACACTGGAGAAAAGCTATTCAAGAGGAATTGAAAGCACTCGAGGATAACAACACCTAGAGTATTGTGAAAAGAACTCATGGCATAAGACCAATTGGATGCAAATATGTATTCAAAACAAAGCTTAACTCAGAAGTTAAAATTGACAAATATAAAGCTAGACTAGTAGCTAAAGGCTACACACAAAAATATGGCTTTGATTATACAGAAACATTCAGTCCTGTGGCTAAACTCACTTCAGTAAAGATTTGCATCTAAACTAAACTGGTACTTATGTCAATTAGATGTGCATAATGCTTTTCTTAATGGGGACCTTGATGAAGATATTTACATGAAAATTCCTCAAGGCCTTTCAATTCAGGGAGAAGATATAAACAAATATCTGTGCAAATTACATAAGTCAATATATGGACTAAAACAAGCTTCCAGTTGAGGGGTGAAACCTCGAACACTAACTAACTAAACTATTACAAGCAACCTAGTCTAAGACCCGCCTCCTACTTGAAGTCCGAGGCAGTATCCGCCCGTGCAAGAGTACCCGAAAGGACTGGGGTTAGAAAGGGTTACTCGGATTGCCTATGTCAATCCAGTAAGAGACTTTTCTCAAGAGAGAGTTGGTAGCTCTCAATGTAATAGTTATGAGGAAGGTTATAATTACATGGGAATTCTTACTTACCTCAAGGTCTTGGGCCTTGAGCTATATTTATAGTTATCATATGCTTATGAGGTGACTCACAAGATGATGCCAAGTGTATGCCTCATACTTGGACACCAATGCTACTCTTGGCCCATGGCCCATTAGTTAATAGTAATCCAATACTAATTAATGGGCCTGGGAGGGTAGTTTGGACCTTTCCCTCTGAGAGTACTGTTTCGCACGTTGCGTCCGTGTAAGTCCCTCGGACAGATCTGTCTGCTTGGTCGATCTGGCCTTGGGTAACTCAAGGTGTCCGAACCTAGAGTTCCACAGAAGTATCTCAGTGGTTCTGTTATATACGCTTGGTCTTACTGCGATGGTGGCGTTCGAGATTCTCTCGTCCGGTCCGTTTAGCATCCTCGGACTGACAGTTTGTGGTACTTGGAAGGACCATGTGACCCTTTGTCAGGTTCGGAAGTCATCCACCTAGCTTGGTCGGACCTAGCTGTGAAGGTGTGTTGACTTGTGGGTACTAGTTGACCTGGAATGGTTTCCCCTAGGTCGGACCGTTCGAAGGTCGGGCTAGTACTGGATTGGCTATCTCAACCTTGATGCACTCTAGGACACGCTCTATGGGGCCCTTAACGGATTTGACACATGTCCGTATTAACATATGTGCCCCCTAGTTTCCAAGTATCTTAGTAGAAGATAGTTGGTAACTATGAAGAGAGCAAATGTGTTGTGGAGCGTGTCCGAATGGTTAACTTGTAGGAAAAAAGAAAACCTTTATGCGAGATCCGTTGTCCGTGTTCTTAGGAATTCAATATATCTCTCTCCCCTCCCCCCTTTCCTTCTACAGTCCGAGTTATGTAATAGCTCGGACTGTAGATGGAAAAGGTATTTGTACCCGAGATATATAGATCCGAGTACGGTTAGGATCTGAAGAAGTCCTATGTGGAAGAGTGTATAGGAAGTTATCCGTTGGACCAAATATGTGAAACGGTCCTCCTGGGCCGATGAACAGTAAATTAAAGAGGCCCAATGAGTTGCCTGTCCGGCCCACGGGGAAAGATCTCGGGTGAAGCGGTACGACCGTTGGATTGGAAAGTATCAACGGCCGGGATTTTAGGCCCAAGTGATGTGACACCTCTGATGAGCATTAAATGTAATGTACTGTTAGCTACCCACTTGTGAACCGGCACAACCGTTGGATTGAGAAGATCAACGGTTGGGGTTTGAATCCAAGTGATGTGACTGTTGGCTTTCCCAAATTGCCCCTATAAATTGTTAGCCCATCAGTCGCTTTCACACTTTAGCCACATCGAAACTCAGTGCGATTCTCAAGTAATCCGAGCAATCAAAGAGCAACCGAGCAACTGAAACTTGTAAGATCTTGGAATTTCCAGCTCAGATTTGTACCCTCGGAGAGCTAGCAAGGCTTCGTCGTCCGTCTAAGCTTATCAATTCAACTTTGTCAAGTAAGTACACCTCAATTCTTCCTGAAGTTTCTTGTTTTCGCGATATGCCTGCTGCATGCCAGTGTTTTTGCCTTGCTTGAGTATCCGATTGGTAATTTCGTGATCGCAAATGCTGCTAGTGGTAGGTTTCAACAGTATGCTTAGTTGGATTACTCCTCCATTGTGCTATAGCGTACTAATCTCCTTCATTGGTAGCTTGTTGATTCGTCTCGTATGTCATGTCCAATGTAACCAAAATTGATAATGCATGCTTATTTGGTGATGTGTTGGTGTCGATTGGCACAGTCGCTTGTGAGTTTTCCCTATTACCGTGTTGCGTAGGACAGATGATAGTGCCATCGGCGCATCTTGTGTGCCGAGTATAGTGCCCATAGCGTTGTGAGACTAAGTTATGTAGAAAATCTGATAGGGTAGGATTTCCTCGGACCTCTTGACCTAATAAGATATATAAATGAACTCTCGGACAATCACAGTCGTCATTTCTGACCCGTTTCCTTCTGCCCTAGGATGTCCGGGAGCGATAGTCAAAACGTTCACGATGCTCAAGGTTACAATGATGGAGCAAATTTGGAGACTCAGTCTGCAGACTTAACCACATCCGTAGGAGACTATCTGGTCGTGGATCTCGTGTCTTCCAGGGACTCTGACGCTGGACAGAGAGTCCGTGATGTAGCAGAACTTCAGCCGGACGTAGCAGTGGGCCAGGGAGATGTTGCTAGGACAAGATCGCTAGTCCAATCTTGGACCATAGGTGGTGTTGGGGAGTCCGTGGATCCGAATGAACTCCGAACTGAACGGGAAGGCGACAATGGTCGGGAGGCTGGCGACGTGGAAATGTTCGAGGCTGGGGAAGAGGACCGTGTTGTGGTGGAAACAGGTCTGTCCAACCCTAGCACATCTGGGAGACCCGAAGGTGGTGAAGAGGAGGAGGAAGATGGTGAAGAAGAAGAGGATGAGGACGAGGAGGAAGGGGAGGAAAGCTCTCCAGTCGCTCGCCCGCGGAGACGCACTGGTTGTCGCGTTGTGTTACGTCCTGCGGTGTCCGCTCAATCCAATCTTCCATTGATAGAGGGTCGCGGTGCAAAGGCAGCATGAATCAAATTCCCTCGTCTTGCGTCCGCCATGGTGATAGCGGATGAGTTCGGAGAGTTAAATGCGGATGGGCTTCTCCCTACTTGTCTGTCTAAGGTTAAACCTGAGGACATTCCCGAGTGGAGACGGAAGTGGGAGATTCCTGAGTCCGTCAAAATCATGGTTTCAGAGCCCGGGTATGCATTTTACAATCCGCCCGCTGGGTACATGTGCGTGCACGAAGTGGCCTTCGCTTGTGGATGGAAGGTCCCTATTGCGCCCGAGCTAAAGCATATCCTGAACCATATCGGGATCGGTCCGAGTCAGGTTATCCTAAAGTCTTTGGGTAACCTTATTTGTTTTGTCATTTTTTGTAAAAAGAAGGGGCAGCCGGTGAATTTTGAGAACTTCAGGCAGCTTTTCCATGTTAGCTTTAGTCCGGGGAATCCCCTGTTTTATACTTTTGTAGCTAGAAAACCCTACAACTTCATTTTCGACTCCATTTCTTCCTTGGGGTCGAAGTGGTGGGATAAGTACATTTTTGGGCGGATGGCCCTGAAACCTGGAATGTCCGAGAGGAGGCGAGAGCAGTGGGGGCTGCCAAAAAAGTTCTTAAGGGAGAGCATCCCGGACTGGCACCCCCTTCCGAAGAATGTGGCTCCGTGGGTGGCGGAGATCCATAAGAAGAATGATCCACCTACGTATCCGTTCCACGGACTGATCTGTCAGCCACTGCCCTACTTGTGCGGGCTGACTGACGCCGTGGAAGTTAGGGGAAAGACCGACTTCAGTAAGGATCCTTAACTTAGGATTTATGCTTTCCTGTGTCTTGAATGCCCTGCTGTGAATTTTTCATTTCCGAGATTCCTGCTGTTCTCCCGCTATGTGTCCGTGGCTGATACGTTTATTTTGTTATGTAGCCCACTGGTTCGATTATATTATGTCTACACTCCGTGAGAAGAAGAGACAGCAGAGGGAGCAGCAGGCCTTGGAAGTCACCGCTGGCCAAAGGACCAAAATCATCAATACTTCCGCGGGTCTCCCTATGGCGGACCCAAAAAATGCGGCATTGTTCGCTGCGGTGGAGGAGAGGCGGAACAAGGCTGGAGAAGATCCGCAGGCCTTGGTGGTGCCCGACAAGGGCAAAGGCCATGCGACTCGCAGCACCACTGCCTCCAAGCCACCAGCTTCCGCTGCATCCGCACCTCAGCGGGAGGTGTTGATGCGAGACGCCATAACCTCGGGGAGAAAGAGGGGAGAAACCTCGGATGCTTCTCTTGCAGCTAAAAGGCAGCAACTGTCCGCTGTCCTGCCCTCCGACCAAGCTGCTCTCGATACTGAATATGAGCGGGCTCGCGGACTCCCTGAGGTCGAGCGGGTTGGAGGGCTCAATGAGCTATACTAGCGGGTAAGTAACTTGTCCATGTTTTCCTTGTCGTGTTCTTAGTATGATAGAAATATAACTTATATTTGTGCGGATTCCTTGCAGCTCGGATGTTTCGTCAGGGCCATGCAGTGGAAGGCCAGTGATCAGGCCACCATTGAAGAGGATCTGCACAAGGCCATGGCCACTTCCGCGGACGAGGCGGAGAAGGTGAAGCGGGCGGAGGCCCAGCTAAAAGAAAAGGATATACTGATCAATAAGTTGAAGACTAGCTGGGAGGAGGTCAAGTCGGACTTGGATTGGCAGGAGAATTTTATCAGTAGGTCGATGAAGGCCTTCCTGGACTCAAAGGATATCCTCCTTGAGGACCTCCAATATGCCCGCCTTGAGGCTGGCCGAGACTTTATGAAGTCGGACTCTTTCAAGTTTTTCATGGCGGACAAGTCCAACGCTTCTCGCCTGGATGGGTTTTTATCCGCTATCGGCCAGTTGCAGTCCAAGAGATTACTTCCGCAAAACTTCGACTGGAAGGCGGAAGGATTGATTCCTTCCGCGGATGCTAATGGAGTGGAGGTCCCTGTGGACAATGTACCGGATGAACGGTTGGCCGTGTGTGAATTTGCGGAGCTGGTCATCGAGGAAGGTGAAATCGACGTCAATAACGGCGGACCCTTCCTCCCGAAGTGCGTCCCGGATGCCCTCCGAAAGGTATGTTTCATACCTTTTGATAACTACAGGGCCTTCCTAATGGACTAGTACTTTATGCCTGCTCGGGTTGTTGGCCATGATGCGGATTTCAACCTGTTCGGAATTTCTGAATCCCTTGCAGCACGTGCCACTGCCAACCCGTCTTCCACCGATCCGCCTCAAGCCGAAGCAGTTGGTCCGAGTCAACCTGCCCCCCAGTGAGAAGTCCGGGGTATGCCCCGTGAGTAATCTGTAATATTTTGAATCGTAATCTTTCGATGGCACGGAATGTTACCATATATAATATTTGCTTTCCTTCATTTGTAGTAGCTATCTTCGGAACAATGTTTCTCGTGCTTCGAATTATTGCTTTCTTCTGTATCTCCATCGTTCCGTCGTTCATATGCTATGTTATTATAAATACACATCTCTTACAATAACGGATCGCTTTGAACGTTGTCTGATACAAGATACTCAAACCATCGTCTTTATGTTCCTCGGACTACTCGTCTTTACTATATCAGATAACTTTGTGGGGACGCGTAATCTTCTAGAGGGTGGAGGTTGGAGTAGTGAAATTGTCATTATTACTGCGTCCCTTCATCTTCCGAGTCGTCGGATGATGGACATGTGGCGTGATCGTAAAGATTCGTTGCCACTATAAATAAGGGTGTGGTAATTCTTCCTTTTTCACTGCTTTTCCCCTTGTCAAACTTTCCCCTTCTAGAATTCTCATTCTTCGATAAAGCCAGGTTTCTCTAGGATGTCGAAATCTGCTCGAGAAAAATCAGTCTGAACTAGGCAACTTTACCTCAATGCCAATGCAGTGGTTCCCAACCTGGGAAACCCCATCGTGGGAAACCCGGACGATCCCAAGTACGATTGCTGCCAGCATTGGGTAAATTGTGCTTGCGGGAACATGCACCCTCCGACTTATCCCGGTAAAGGGATTGTGGACGACTCAATCATCCTTGATCCCGAAGGTGACCCCCCTCTATGTCCGGGAATAGCCAGGAAACGAGCCGAGGAAGAGAGAGAGCAGACACTGAAGATGATCCGTAGGAGGATCCGAATGCAACAGCAAGCTCGTCGGGTTCAAGGCGGTGGCCCAGAATCTCAGGGCTCAACCTCGGACGTCCACTGAAGGGACAAGGTGGGGTATGCCCCGTAGAAATAAATATGGTCCTCGAACCTTGGCAAATTGTAATGTCCTTGTTTATATACTCGGATGATTTCCTAATAAAATTCAAACTGCCCTTATTAGACGAGACCATCACCTTTTTCTTATCCTTACTTTGTCGATTATATTCCTATGAATGTCCTTGTAAGTTGACCAGCTAATACAAATTCGGACGTGGTTAATGGGCTCGTTGCCTGGATCAGGTAGGGTAAGGCTAATCAATCCAACACTGTTCTGCCCAAACGGGTAACCCAAGCCCATTGCTGACGTCAATCTGTTGGCGTGGCAGATGCTGATTGGTTGGAGTGCTCTATAAAAAGACACGACCCCAGTACCAAAACCGCATAAACTGATCCCAAATTCTTCTTTTTCTATCTCCGTTGTTTTGGCTTGTCTGCCTTTTAGGACTCCTGTCTCTTTTCTAGGAAAGGTGATCTTGGATGATAGGTTGCTCAAAGTAAATCATTAAAGCCGGACCTCTACTCCTTTCTTCCAATCCTACTTTAGTGGCTCGAATCTCTCTTGGATTGGTAACAGTCTCCTAATTTCAAGAGAGTTGGAGTCTCTAAAGACGGTTAGGCAGAGATCTAGTTTTTTCGACTTGTATATACCATTGTTTGTTGGTACTTAGTTCTCCCCAGGCACTGGATCTATATCACCATGGTACGGTGATATCATGAAAGATTCTGTCATGTCTAACCATTTTTCCATGTGCAGGTAGATCAAGTTCCTGGTTTCCACAGAAACCATACTTTCCGATCGATATGGAAAAAGCTCTTCCTGACGGAGGAATAGTCTCGACGGGAGATGACGTATCTCCAGAGTCTTTCTCTATGGATTATGTATCATATCTTGTAGGTCCGGATAAAGATCTGAGATTCGTAGACTGCAAAGACAGTGTCATGTATACTTTGTTCTCATGTATGAATAAAATTCATTGCTTGATTTTTCTTATCATTTGAACGTTAAATCTCGGATCCACGAGTTGAAAGATAGAAGTTGTATTGATTTGACAGAAATGCGATTACAACTTGTGGGCTGCATGGCCAATGGCAAAAGGGGTACCAAAAACAGAACTGACGGAGTTCCGTGTAATAGACAGTTTAATCCCAAAATATTCAAATGATCGACAGGGGTCCGCGTAACCACCCCTATGCGTAAAACTTTTGAAGGTTTCTGGCATTCCGAGTACGCTTGAGTGGGGTTCCGCGCTCGTCCTCCAATTCGTAACTCCCGTTCACTCTTGCACCGACAATCTTGTAAGGTCCTTCCCATTTAAGCTTGAGTTTTCCAACATTGCTCAAGATGTTCGCCCGGCGAAGCACTAGGTCTCCGACCTGCAAGTTTTTTGCTTGAACATTCCTATTATAGGCTCGGGCAGCCGTTGCTTGGTACCTGTGGATGTTAGCCAGTGCTTCAGTTCTCTTCTGTTCCAGCATGTCTAGATCGAACCTCCGAGCTTCATGATTGACGGAATCATTGAACTCTTGGACCCTCATAGTCTCAACTGCAATCTCCGCTGGTATAACTGCTTCCGAGCCATAAACCAAAGTGAATAGGGTCTCTCTAGTCGCGGTCCGCGCAGTGGTGCGATGGGCCCATAGTACACCATCTAGGTCATCTGCCCAACTTTCTTGAGAAGTCCTCAACCGCTTCTCTAGGATCTTAACAATTGTCTTGTTCGTGGACTCAGCTTGCCCATTAGCTTGTGGATATCCAACGGATGTGAAACGTTGTTCAATCTTGAAGGACGCCAACCATTCCTTGAGCCTGTTGTCTGAAAATTGAGCACCATTGTCCGAGACAAGAACTCTAGGTAGGCCAAAGCGACAAATGATGTTTTTCCAAATGAAGGTCCGCACTCGACTTTCCGTAATGGTTGCCACAACTTTAGCTTCTACCCACTTGGTGAAATATTCCACGGCCACAATTAGGAATTTTTTCTGTTGAGTGCCCCTCGGGAACGGTCCGACAATATCGATGCCCCACTGATCAAACGGACATGCTATGATTGACGAAATCATAGGATGTGTCGGACGATGTGGAATGTTCGCATAATATTGGCAATCAGGGCATCTCCGGGCGTGGTTGGCGGAATCCTTATCAATGGTAGGCCAGTAGTAGCCTTGTTGAATGATTTTTTGAGCAAGATTTCGTCCGCTGGAATGACTTCCGCAGCTTCCGCTGTGAATTTCGTCCAGCACAGTCTTTGCTTCTTGCGGGCCCAAACACCTCAAATGAGTCCCAGTGTAAGATCTCTTGTACAGATCTTCACCCAGTATAAAGTATCTGTTTGCTCGGCACTGCACACTCCTTGATTCTCTCGGATCAGCTGGCAGAGATCCGTCCTTGAGATAACTAAAAATGTCAGTCATCCAGTTTCTTCCTGTGTCAGTTATCATGACAGTTGAATTGGGACTCATGACGGATGAGTCAGTAATAGTGAGTAGGATTACTCTCCTCGTGTCTAGAGCAGCTGTTGCGGATGCGTATTTCGCCAGAGCGTCCGCTCTTTCATTCCAGGCTCTGTCAAACTTCTCCAGGGTAAACTCCTCAAAGAGGCTGACTTCTTGCTTGAGTAGTTCAAGGTACTTGATCATCGTAGGACCTTTTGTGGCAAAAGTTCCTGAAAATTGGGCTTCAACTAGCTGTGAGTCCGTGTAAGCTTTGAGCTTCCGGATTTGCAGGGATTTGGCCAGACATAGCCCGACTAACAGTGCTTCATACTCAGCCTCGTTATTGGTGACTCTGAATTCCAAGGATATCGCGTAGTCGAGTTCCGCGCCATCAGGGCTTTTAAGATAGATTCCAATCCCTCCCACTCTTCCAGTGGAGGATCGGAACCATCCACTTCTAATGTCCAAACATCAGAAGGATGTTTTTTGGTTTGGAGATCTTCTGTAAGCGCCCGAGATTCCAACTTTTGTTCCTCCTTCTCTTTGATATCCGGACCAGAGTTGTTAGTACCGGATCTCCTTGTGATATCGTCAAGAAGGAACATTTGGTTGACCCGAGTTTCCTCATACGATGCAGACAGGGACTGATTTATGAACTGAGCATCTTCGAGGTTTTCCGCGTTGATGGGTGGTGGAACTGGCTTTCGGACAATCTGCTTGGTGATTATGCATTCAAATGTCTGTTTGTCCGGGACTTTCTCTGAATCCACTTCAGGGTACTTCGCTAAGAAGTCGGCAACGACTTGAGCCTTCTTGGCTGACGGAGCCTGATAGAAAATGTCGTATTCGCTCAGCTCGATCACCCACTTAGAGAGTCGTCCGGATTGATCGGGATTTCCTAGGACCTGTTTCAAAGGTTCCGTAGTTAGTACCACTATTCTATGAGACTTGAAGTATGGCTTTAACCGTCTTGCAGTGTAAACCAAGGCATATGCAAATTTCTCAATCTTCACGTATCTTGTCTCTGCCCCAGCAAGGGCTTTACTAAGATAGTAGATTGGCAAGTGATCGTTAGCTTGAATCCGTACTAATACGGAACTCATTGCCTCTTCCGTGATTGTCAGGTAGAGGTAGAGTGGTTCTCCTTCGATGGGTTTGGAGATCAGTGGAGGGGAATGGAGGTACTTTTTCAAATTTTCGAAAGCCTCTAAACATTCCGCGGTCCACTCAAAGCTCTCTCCTTTCCGAAGGATTTTGAAGAACGGAAGGTTCTTCTCTGCGGATCGTGAAATAAAATGACTTAAGGACATGAGACGTCCGATGAGCTGTTGTACCTCATTGAGGTTCTTCGGATGCAACAGATCTAGGATTGCCTTGATCTTCTCGGGATTTGCGCTTATCCCTCTCTCTGTGACCATGTATCCGAGGAACTTTCCTCCTTTCACTCCGAAAGTGCATTTTTCTGGATTTAGTTTCATACCGTACTTCCTAAGGATAGAGAAGCACTTGTTCAAATGATCCACGTGTTGCTCTTCAGTTTTGCTCTTAACGAGCATGTCATCCACGTACACTTCCATGGTTTTTTCAATTTCTTCCTTGAACATCTGATTCACCAGTCGTTGGTAAGTGGCTCCCGCATTTTTCATCCGAAGGGCATCACCTTGAAGCAGTATACTCCCCCTGCAGCGAAGAAAGCTGTTTTCTTGATGTCCTCCTTGGCCATCCGAATTTGATAAAAACCTTGGTATGTGTCCATAAAACTCAGTAACGCACATCCAGATGTGGAGTCAACCAATTGATCTATTCGTGGTAAAGGGTACGGATATTTTGGGCAGAACTTGTTCAGCCTGGTGAAGTCATTGCACATCCGCCATTTGCCTGGTGATTTTTCTACCAGAACCACGTTGCACACCCAATTCGAATAACGGACCTCTTCGATATGCCCTGCTTTCAGGAGTCCATCAACTTCAGCGGATATGGCATCCTTAATCGGACCGAAATCCTTCCTCTTTTGACGGATGTACTTAATCGAGGGATCCATGTTCAGACGGTGAACATTAATCCTTGGATCTATTCCTTTCAGGTCGTCGGTACTCCAAGCAAACACATCACTGTTGTCACGGAGACAAGCAATAAGCTTCATTTCTACCTCCGTGTTCATCTCTGTTCCGATTCTGGTTTTCTTATCCGAGCTTCCAACAACAAGCTCAACTTCCTTGAGAGTTTCATGGGGCTCGATTCGTACAGTCTTAGGGAACTTCTCCTTCTGGCTCCCTACTCCAATATGCGGATTCTCCTTTTTAGCCGGAAGAACAACTGGTGGGTCAGAGGTCACAGTGACCGCCAGCACGGGGGAAGATGCTCTTCTTGTTGACATAATGTAACATTCCCAAGCTTCTCGGATGTTCCCTATCTCCTCTCCGACTCCGCACGGGGTCGGGAATTTCATCCTATTATGGAGAGTGGAAGGTATAGCTCGGAATTGATTGAGTCCTGGACGACCAAAGATAGCATTGTAGTCGAAAGTTCGGTCCACCACTACAAAACGGACTTCCTGTGTCACTCTTGCGGGATGCGTCCCAAGTGAAACGCGAAGTATGACACTCCCAAGAGGACGGACAGTACCTCCTCCGAACCCGAATATGGAGGTGTTGACTCTCTCATATCGGATTCTTCCCAGATTCATCTGATCTATTACCGCTTTGGAGATGATGTTTGAGGAACTCCCCGTGTCTACCAGGATCTTGTTTACCCGATAAGTTGCGATGGTTAAAGAGACCACCAGCGGAACATCCGGGTCGTCAATGTCTTCTCCTCCTGCCATAGGAGGAGGGATCTCACTATCATCAAAGGATATGGCATTTATCCCTCGGATTGCTGGAGCAGCATACGATCTGTCATTGTTTCGAAGATTCCGAGCTGTCCGTTCTCTCGCGTTCCTACTATCGCCCCCGGTTGGTCCGCCTGCGATGGTGTTGATCACTCCGCTGTATGGAGCGTTCTCCATTTCGACGTCCTCAACGTACCTGTATGGGTGTCGGTCCGAGCCAGACGGATAGTTAGCTGGTGGAGGTGGCAAGGATAGCGGATGGGGTGGTGGTTCTGTATCATTATCCTCCCTCCTTCGCTCCGTTCTATCATGTCTGGAGGGCTCATCCGCATAGATGTGCTCCTTCAGCTTGCCCTCTCTTATCAGATGTTCAACCTCTGTTTTCAATTGGATGCAATCGTCCATCTCGTGACCATGGCACCTGTGGAACTTGAAGTACCCCTTTGCATTCTTATTCTTCCGGTTGTTGTGAGAGGTCTTTGGCCATTGGACATCCAGCTTCTTCTCAATGATAGTTGCCAAGATGTCGGATCTTGGTCTGTTGAGACGGGTATAATCCGTGTATCTCCTTGGCGGACTCCTTTCTATGTGGAAGCCCTTATCTCTGTGATCCTTCCTCGGGCCAAGCTTCCCCTGGCGCTGTTCTTGTTTCAGCGGCTCCTTTCCTTTCTTGGAACCAGCTCGGACTGGAACATTCCTTCGATATTCCTCCCCATCCATCACTTCTTCGCAGATGTCATCCAAATGCTTTTCACTCCTCACTTCCTGGCTAGAGAGTTTTCTGCGGAGCTCTGAGTTGAAAGTATTAGCATACAGGTGACGGACCCGTTCCTTAATACTGTGTGACTCAACTCGAAGAACTTCCGCGTGAAAGCGATCTAGGAAGGTCCTTAGATCCTCATGCTCCCGCTGTATGACTTCTGCCAGTTGTTTGACGGTACACTTTCTTCTTTTCGACTTTCCAAACCGTCCCAGAAACTTGGAGGAGAGGTCCGCATATGACCTTATCGACTTGTTTGGTAAAGCAGTGTACCAATCCATGGCCGTTCCAAAGAGAGTAGATGAGAATGTGAGAGATTTCGTATTGTCACTCATCCCTTTGGAATCCATCTTACTGTTGTACCTTGTCAGGTGACCAACGGGACTAAGATATCCCCGTAATAGTATTCCAAGTTTGGAATTACTTGATCCGAGTTCCCGTTCCTTTCCTTTTCTCTCATGATTTCATCACACAAAGGGTTTGGTGCACTAGTAGCTATCTGCTCATGATCTTTTACCAGGTGTCCGAGGTTCAGAATCTGGGCCTCCAAAGCTTTTTGCTGAGCGTAGATTTCTTCAGCGGTCATGATCTCTCCTGTCCTCGGATGGACTGCTACATCTGCGGGGAGTTCATCTAACCAGACCACTGTAATGGTCTCTGCTACCTGATCTCTGTCTCTCGGAGGTGCTTGTCGCGGAACTCCTGGATGCCTATTATCCCCCTCTTGATACTCTCTCCTTCTGTTCGGGCTTCCCTCACCCCGAGCTTGAGAGGCAGATACCCGCCGGTCTAGGAGGTTTCGCAAATCCTCTTGAGGTAGCTGATTCCCCAACCTCTGTTGGCTCGGACGTTGCCTGTTTCTCGATAACGCAGGCTCTGCTTGAACCGGAGTAGCCACTGGCGGAGTGGTGTGCTGAGGATGGGCATTGTTAGACCCTAGGCATCCTTGGATTATCATGAGCAATCTATCAAACTGAGTTTCACTTAGTCCGAGGTCACTAGTGCGGACAATGCGACCATCGGGCATAGTAAACTGTTGACCTGCAGCGGGGTCTTGAGCTTCCGCCGGAGAAACTCGTATGACCCCCTCTCCATGGTCCGTAGGCACAACATTCCCGGGAACACTTTGGGCTCCCCTGTGCGGAGCGTCTCTTCCCTCATCTAAGGATGGACTGGCTGTGCGCCCATCGCTCGGATATCTCCTTCCAGCCACGGTAGCCCTTTGTCCCCGGGTGGGCGGGCGTCCACGTGGTCGTGGTGGTGGAGTCCCTATGCCTGCAGCACTAGTCCCTGCTGTCCGTCTTGTTCTTGCCATCAGCCTAACTCGAACGCGAAACCTTTTGTAAAGTTTTCCACAGACGGCGCTAAAATGTTGAGGGGTGAAACCTCGAACACTAACTAACTAAACTATTACAAGCAACCTAGTCTAAGACCCACCTCCTACTTGAAGTCCAAGGCAGTATCCGCCCGTGCAAGAGTACCTGAAAGGACTAAGTGGGGGGGGGGGGTTAGAAAGGATTACCCGGATTGCCTATGTCAATCCGGTAAGAGACTTTTCTCAAGAGAGAGTTGGTAGCTCTCAATGTAATAGTTATGAGGAAGGTTATAATTACTTGGGAATTCTTACTTACCTCAAGGTCTTGGGCCTTGGGCTATATTTATAGTTATCATATGCTTATGAGGTGACTCACAAGATGATGCTAAGTTTATGCCTCAGATTTGGACACCAATGCTACTCTTGGCCCATGGCCCATTAGTGAATAGTAATCCAATACTAATTAATGGGCATGGGAGGGTAGTTTAGACCTTTCCCTCTGAGTACTGTTCCGCACGTTGGGTCCATGTAAGTCCCTCGGACAGATCTGTCTGCTTGGTCGATCTGGCCTTGGGTAACTCAAGGTGTCCGAACCTAGAGTTCCACGGAAGTATCTCAGTGGTTCTGTTATATACGCTTGGTCTTACTGCGATGGTGGCGTCCGAGATTCTCTCATCCGGTCCGTTTAGCATCCTCGGACTGACAGTTTGTGGTACTTGGAAGGACCATGTGACCCTTTGTCAGGTTCGGAAGTCATCCACCTAGCTTGGTCGGACCTAGCTGTGAAGGTGTGTTGACTTGTGGGTACTAGTTGACCTGGAATAGTTTACCCTAGGTTGGACCGTTCGAAGGTTGGGCTAGTACTGGATTGTCTATCTCAGCCTTGATGCGCTCTAGGACATACTCTATGGCGCCCTTAACGGATTGGACACATGTCCGTATCAACACCAGTCAATGGAATTCAAAACTCACTAATTGTCTTAAGAGCATAGGCTTCACACAATCAAAAAGTGAATGTTAGGAAATTTGTTAGATATTTTGTTAAAAATATCTGTTTAGATTTTGATCAGCAACATGATGACTTATCTTAGTCTCAGAAAGGTGATTAGTACTCTTGGTTCACTTGAACATTGTAAAAGAGGAAACCCACTAAGTATGATAGTCTAGCTAATCTTGTATAGGATGTTAGGTCTCAAAATGTAAATTTTATTTTATGAAGAGAAGACCAAGAAGAAGACATCCAAGCAGAACAAGTTTAACGACATTGAAGACTTGAAGAAACTGCACAAGATTCTCGAAATGTTTTGAGATACCTTGGCCAGATATCTTGAAGACACGAATAGTTTTAAACAAACTGTGTCACAACAGATATCTAAGAAACAAAAGGTCCATCTGAAAACAAGGAAAGTGTCCACAGATATCTATTCTCAGATACCTTGAGCTTTAACCACATTTCTGAAAAAGAAATATATATATTGCAAACAAAGTTGTTTCAATAAAAGTGGTATCTGAAGATAAAGATAAGAACGTGCAAAGAAATCTGATCAAGGTTGTCTCTGATACAAAGCATAGTTCCGTTGGCACTACAGGACAAAAGTATAGTACATTGCATTAAATGCACGGACAGAGATCTCTGAACAAAAGCAACGGTAGCTTCTAAAGAAGAAGACAAACCTGCAACAGTACTATACACAGATATCAATAGTTTGAATTTGATTTAAGCCTAACGGATACTATTCAAACGACACTCAAATTCATCTATAAATATCAACACTTAGACTGCTTGAAAAGACACACTGAACTGAACATATATCTTAATCTCTCAAGCAAACTACTTACTCTCAAGCGTTCTGTTGCGACCAAAGCTTTTGATCTTGAGTAACACTAAAGTTCTAAGTGTCCTGATCCTAAACAAGCACAGCTATCTGTGAAAGAGTTGAATCAAAAGATCAAGTATCTGAGATTCATTCTCTTGAACACTTATCTAAGACTTGGGTCAGTAAAAAGAACAAGATACCATACATTGCAAAGTGTATTAAGTATACTTGATTCACAGAGCTATCTGATTAACTGAAAAGTTATTAAAGAAGCTCATCTGACAACTCAAACCAAAACCAACACCATCACTGGCGTGGAGTACAGGAAGTACTTAGTTTGAGAAACTAAGGAATAACTCCAAGGTTATTGAGTACAGGAAGTACTTAGCTTGGGAAGCTAGGGAATAACTCAAAAAGGTTTCTGAGTACAGGAAGTACTTGGCTGTGAAAGCCGGGGAACAACTCAGGGGGAACATTTGGTTGGGAACCATCTGTTTAAGGAATCTTAGAATAGGATTTTTGTAAGGTGTCCTCAATTATCTATTCTAGTGAATTCTAGGTCTTTGGAAGACCGAAGTGGATTAGTTGGAGGATTACGCCACCTCCAGATACCACTATACTTGCTGTGTTATTTACTTTTCTGTACTTACATTTCAGCAACACACACACACACACTTTAACTGTTTCTGCACTTATCTATCTTAAGTCTTCCGCGCTCTGAATCTAAGTATAAGATATCTACTCAGATATCTGAGAAATAGTTTTTATCGACAAAATTTTTAAAAGACTATTAACCCCCCCCCCCCTCTAGTCTTTTACTTTGCCGTTATCTGGACCAACAAGTGGTATCAGAGCAGGAGGTTCACAAGCCTTCTGCACTGAACCTAGATCCCCAGATAGGTGAAGGAACTTTGTCCATTTTCGAGGACTATTTAATTTGTGTGTTAAGTGTGCAGGAATGTCTCTGAGTGATGCACCCGTTCTCAAACCAGAGAACTACGAGAAATGGAAAAATAACATGATGCTCCACCTTGAAGCCATAAGTGACGAAATGATCGAAGTGATAAAGAATGGCCCAATAGTCATTCAACAACTCAAACAAGTCATGGAGGTTTCTAATGGTAGAGACAGAGATCAAAGTGAAGGATCTTCACAAACTGATGCGTCAACAAGTGGGAGATCTACTAGTCAAGTTATTTACGAACCAAAGCCCAGAGAACTCTGGACATCGGAAGATGCAAGAGGAATCGTCTGGATGGTCAAGCTCGTAATATCATCATCAGATCGACACCTGAGCACATACAGTGTAAACTGTGGGGGTGCTAAAACGGCGAAAGTTGCCTGGCAACTGATTGAAGAAATCTGCGGGCCGAGAAAACCAAAGAAAACAAGTTCGAAGTTCTCAAGTTGAAATTTCAAAATTTCAAACAAGGACCCATGAAACTCGGAAGAACTTGATTTCATTTACCACTCTCATGAGTGATATGGCAAGACTTGGGAAAGCAGATACTCCCAAATGGAAAAGATTAAGACTATTGTCAGAAGTCTTAACCACAACTGAGAGCATACCAAATTCTTTTATTTTAACCAAGGAATGCCAAATATCACTCCAGTGGAACTCTTCTCACATCTTGCTACGGTAGATTATGAGACAACACAAAGAGAACAAACAACTGAAAAGTTGCAGAATATTGCTCTAGTTGCTCAAGGAACTTGAAAAGAAGAAAAGCAAGGAAGAGGCGAGGATGCTCTTTTGCAAAGAAAATGAGCAAATATGTCGATCGAGAAATTGAGAGAAGAAAAGCGAAAGAGAAACGAAAAAGCATCTAGGCTCAAACTATCACCAAGACAAAAATATGCAAAGCTCATTGAACAAACCCATTTCGAAAGCATCATGTCTTGAGGAAGCGAAATGGAAAGCGATATCGCTTTCTATTGTCGAAACACCACTTCAAGAAGGATTGTCCCTTCAACAAACTAAGGACGGTGACAAGAAAGATAGAAGAATCTTGAAGAAGCCGAAAGCTTTGTTAATCGAAGAAAGAAAGAAAATCCAAACTCATTTGGATGCTCTAGGCGTTGAGATGATTCGAAGATGACAATTCAGATGACTCAACCTTACCATCACCGAATTATGTGGAGTTACTCATGATATAATCGACTTGACCTCAAGAAGAATGAAATGTGTGGAGTTCTTTGAAATTGACCCAGACATCTCTAACATAGAAATCTGTCTTATGGCTGATGAGGTAACACATACTTCTTGTTATACTTATGAAAGTGATGAAGAAGAAATAAAAGATCTAGAAAATCTCAGGAAAGAACTTGACATCTATGAAAGAGAATTTCTAATGATCCGAGCTAGAGCCGAAAATCTTGAAGAAGAAAAGAATTCTCTTGCAAAGGAAAATTCTCAATTAGTTAAGATATCTGAGAAAAAGGATGCTGAAAATGCATTTCTCAAAGCTCAGATATCTGAGACTGAAAAGTCACATAAAGAAGCAATGGCTGAATTACGAAAGAAATATGAAGATCTTCTTTCTGAGAACAAGGAACTCGAGAAGAAAGAATTATCTTTTCAATCTTATGCCAAAGCTAGTGACACTCTTACTGAAGTACAATCTTACTTAAGAGATCCTTCAGAAAAGAAAGGACTTGGGCTGAATACACAGACAGATTGTTCTATCACTCTGAATAAGAGTAAGGAAAGAAGAACATTTGTAAGTACTCAGCAAGATGGTTCCCATGCAATCTATAGTATCGGTGAAAAGACGAAGATTGTTGACAAAGGAAAGGCAGTTGCGACTAAACCTTTGTGGGAAAAACAAGTCAAAAACAAAACTGTTGGGCACGTCTCTGAAAAGAAACACAACACTGAAAAGTGTAAACACCCACAGTGCTATGTCTCTCAAAAGGGTAGAATTGCAGGAGCTGGCAAATTCTCCCATGTCACTTTTTCTGGAAAGAAATTGGACCAACCAGAGACTAGCAAAGCTGCTGAGAAAAGATCTTAGATAGCTTCAAGTGCTCGAAACGGTATTGGCTATAGAGGCATTGGGAAACGACTTGCTCATGAATACAAACAGGAGCAAGAACGATGGCTAAAGGCTATAATTGCTTAAAGCAATTATCAGAAGTGGAAGTTGAATCAAGCCACTGAAAATCTGAATGCCAGGACTAGAAGAAATCTGGCAAGGAAAGCTAAGTTTGCTGAAAAGCAAACTCAGAAACCTGACAGGTATCTGAAAGCACCAAATGGAGCACCTAGGAACACACCAAGGAAGAAAACAATTCTTAATAATGATAATCATTCAATTAGAATTCCTCCTTATGTTCCTATCAGACAAAAGAATGTTCCAAGGAAATTCATTCAAAAATGGATTCCTACTGGAAGATTGTTTAGTCCTGATGGTTCCAATTGTAAATTGAGAACCTAATCTCACATTTCTGTTGTGCAGAATGCTTCCTGGACTAAAGCACAATGGCTATTTGATAGTGGATGCGGAAAGCACATGACAGGAGACAAAGCAAATCTGGTCGATTACAAAGCTTGCAACACAGGACCAGATATCAGATTTGCTGGAGGAGAATTAAATCCCTCTCTGGGATTTGGCAACGTCAAATTGGGAACATTAACAATCATTGACGTATTACATGTTAAGTATTTGAAATATAATCTATTTAGCATGAGCCAGTTTGCAGACAAAGGTTTTACTATAAAATTCAAAGCAAAATACTGCAAACTAATTGACAATGAGTCAAAGCAGACAGTCTTGGTTGCTCGGCGGAAAGGCAGTCTTTATGTTGCCGATTGGGCATCTGCCACAACTGAAGAATGTCTCATGGTGAGTCAATCTGGTCACACAGAAGAGCACTGGTTATGGCACAAAAGAATGAGTCACTTGAACTTCAAAACTCTGAACAGACTTGCCAAGAATGAGTTAGTGGTTGGCCTTCCCAGAACATCTTTCAGAAAGGATGGTATCTGTTCTACCTGTCAGATGGGGAAACAATCTAAGATCTCTTTCAAGTCCAAAATCAGACACTCTAGTGTTAGACCACTGCAACTATTACACATGGATCTTTTTGAATCATCTGTAACTAGTTATGCAGGAAAGAAGTATGGTCTAGTTGTTGTAGATGACTTCTCAAGATTCACTTGGGTTGTCTTTCTGAAACACAAATCTGATGCCAGGGTGGAGATACCAAACTTGCTGAAAAAGCTTGAAGTCATGAAAAATGACAAGGTATCGCAATCGAGCAGACCATGGTACTGAGTTTGTCAACCAGTACATAAAGGAGTTTTGTACCTGCAAAGGTATACAACACCAACTTTCCTCTGTAAGAACACCTCAACAAAATGGTGTTGCATAAAGGAAAAACAGAACCCTTAAAGAAGCTGCAAGGACGATGCTAGCTGACACTAAAATAAGTGAAATTTATTGGGTTGAAGCTGTAAACACAGCCTGCTACACTCAGAACAGATGTTTGATAAACAAACACCATGACAAGACCCCTTATGAAATCTTGGTTGGTAGACCCCCTAATATCAAACATCTGAGAGTTTTTGGTTGTAGATGTTTTGTTCTAAACAATGGGAAAGATTATCTGAGAACATTTCAACCAAAGGCAGATGAAGGTGTATTTCTTGGTTATTCCACGAATAGAAAAGCCTACAGAATTTATAACAAAAGAACAAAGAAAATTGAAGAATCAGTTCATGTTGTATTCTATGAAGGAAGTAAGAAAACACCTCCTAATGATGAACTCTCAGAAAGGTTCAAAGAACTAATGCTGAGGGATTCTGAAGAAGAATCCTCAGAAAAGAAAAACATCATTATGGAAAGTGAGGATGACTCTGACGTAGAAAAGCTTGATATGCCTAGTAACAACAAGATGACTCACAAACATGATGAAGAATTTCCTATAAAACTTCCAGAAATGGAAACTGAAGATATTCATCATGAAGCTATCTCTGGAAACAATCTCTCTGAAAGACATGTTCCAGATAGCTCAAACACTGAACAAGTGTCAGACATTAATTGCCCTTCTGAGGAGCAAAATGTCTTAGATACTGAAATAGTATCAAATCAAAATCCTAGTGATTCACATTCAAATCATTTGGATATTGATCCTACTAGCACTAAACCTATGATGAGATGGATCAAGGATCATCCTACAAAAGATGTAATTGGACCAATTAATCAAGGTGTTAGGACTAGGAGAGCAATAGCTGAAAAGGCTAATTCTCTCTTTGGATGTTTCATCTCAAATATTGAACCTAAAAATATAGAAGAAGCATTAGGAGACCAAGACTGGATCTCTGCAATGCAAGAAGAGTTGGATCAATTTGAGAGAAACAAAGTCTGGAAACTAGTTCCATTTGTAGAAGGAATATCTGTGATTGGAACTAAATGGGTTTTCAGAAACAAGATGAATGAATCTGGTGAAATAACCAGAAAAAAAAGCAAGATTGGTTGCCAAGGGATTTACCCAGACTAAAGGCTTAGATTTTGATGAGTCATATGCACCAGTTGCCAGATTGGATGCAATAAGACTCTTTCTAGCCTTTGCAGCTCATAAAGATTTTAAAGTTTATCAGATGGATGTCAAAAGTGCATTTTTGAACGGTGAACTTGCAGAAGAAGTTTATGTTGAGCAACCACCTGGCTTTGAAGTTTTCTCAGAAAGCAGAATGGTCTATAAACTACAGAAAGCTCTGTATGGATTGAAACAGGCTCCAAGAGCATGGTATGACACTTTGGCCAAATACCTTCTGGAAAGTGGTTTCAAGAAAGGTGAAGTTGATAAAACTTTATTTACCTTAAATCATGACGGGAAACTACTCTTAGTTCAAGTATATGTTGATGACATCATATTTGGGTCTAAGGACAAGCAACTTTGTAATGACTTTGCAAATCTCATGAAAAGCAAGTTTGAGATGAGCATGATGGGAGAAATGAATTATTTTCTAGGATTGCAAGTCAAGAAACTCAATGATGGAATATTCATTAGACAAACAAAGTATGCAAAAGATATGCTCACAAAATTCAATCTTAAGCCTTCTGAAAAGAATGCTAAGATACCTATGAGCATTGGAACCAAAATGACCTATACTGAATCAGATAAGAGTGTGGAAGAACATAAGTATAGGAAATTGATAGGTTCACTACTTTATCTCACTGCAAGTAGACCTGATATTCAATACGCCGTTGGAGTGTGTGCTAGATTTCAGACAAATCCGATGCAAACACACTACAACGTTGCTATGAAAATATTAAGGTATGTAAAAGGTACAGTAGATGTAGGATTGTGGTATCCTAAAGAAAGCGGATTGAGTTTAGCTGGGTACTCGACGCCGATTATCCGATCATCGCTAGATAGGAAAAGCACCTCAGAACACATGGGTTTGGGTACTAGACTTATCTCGTGGTTTAGCAAGAAGCAAAACTCAATTGCAACTTCTACCACGAGGCTGAATATATTGCTTTGGTTGTTGTGCAACACAAATTCTGTGGATACAACAACAACTTAAAGACTATGGACTCGATGAGAAGAAAACTCCCATTTTCTGTGACAACACAAGTGCTATTGCGATTACACAGAATCCTAAATTTCATGCTAGAACAAAGCATATTGATGTTAGACATCACTTCATCAGAGACCATGTTGAAAAAGGCAATATAGAGATACTCAAGATTGGCACTGAAGACCAACTTCCAGATATCTTCACTAAGCCACTACAAGAAAGTAGATTCTTAGCCTTAAGACATAGTCTTGGACTTATGGAACTACCAATGAACTGAAAGAGTTCAGGAATCTGGAACGGGCATCCAGAGAAGAGGTATCTGGAACGGGCATCCAGAGAAGAGAAAAGAGAAAATTGGAACGGGTATCCAGAAGTCAAAAAGGCTAAAGAGCAAAAAGACAGCTTAAGATCTCTGAGACGGGAACTCAGATATCTAGTTCACTTAGTGAGGGGGAACACAAAAGAGAATAGTACAACTGTCTGCAGTCAACTACTCTCTTGAAATTTGTATTATTTCTATCTTTGTGTAAAACTTGGACAAATATTGCGTATGAGATAGACTCAGATACAAACAGTGTTCTTAGTCACACAGAATTGTGATTCAGATAGCAAATCGCCAAAATTCATTAATTGGGCACAATCACAATTGCTGATTGTGATCATTGCTGAAGAAGCAATGGTGACCCTTGATGAAATTAAGCGTTTGATCTTAACGGACGAAATTAATTCACAGTAAATAGTGGACTGTTGAAATTCAGACGTTGCCCACTATGCATTTAATGCCGAACAAACTTTTACCCACGCCTCACTGCAATTCACAGATACATACATACAAAACCAATTTGTGTGTATATGTTTGTTAGAATTACGTTGCTATATATATAGGATTTTTGCAAAAGAGATCACTTTCGCCTAATCCAACATTCAGACTTGCACAAAAATAGCAAAACCTTCTCTTGATTCTCTACAAACCTTCTACAATCTCTGCAAATCAAGATTAAGTTTTTCTGCAAAGAATTACTGAATCAAATCTCTTTCAAACACCAATCCAAATTCCCTACACTATATAAAGAGATGGCCCCAAAGAATTCTTCTACACTGAAATCTCAATCCTCCACTGGTACTGCTGAAAAGCAAGCACCGGAGTTGGTTATTGTGAACAACCGACTGGTAGGAGATTTTAATCCTGACCATTGGACTTCAAATCACAGAATGATTTGGGGTGGTGCCATGGTTGAGGAATACCTCACGGCTGCAATAGAGAACCAAGCCGTAAAGGCGATTCTTGACATGCTTGAAAAGGCACAAATCAAGGGTTTTCTATCTGCTCGCCCAAGTGGAATTTCATCACTCGATGTGTTGGAATTCTACAACAACTCCAGGATAATTTCCTGTGTTTCTGAAGGCACTAAAATAGTGTCTGTCAAAACCTCAGTCCAAGGAAAGGAAATCCTTTTGGACTTAACAACTTTCTGTAAGTTGTTTGAGTTTCAAAATCTTGGAAAGGATTTTGAAATAAACACCAAGGATGATGATCTTCTTGAAGGTGTTAACAAATTATGCGATGGCGTGTGATCTTGAAAATCGGATACACCCACGAGTTCAAGCTCTTGACATCCGAACCGGACATCGATGGTTCCTCGGGATGTATTGGCTTGCATTCTTCACAGATGCTTTGATGGTCTAAAAGGAGGTGACCGGATAAGCCAAGAACGATGGATCATGATGTTCTTCTTTGAATCAACAAGATAAAAGGTGGAAAACCCTTTTAAGCGGGAAAGTACGCCTCCATGAAGTTTGTGAAGAAGATTCAAGGCTTCGAGCCTAAGATTGCCAAAGGACTAGCTGGCAAAGGCCACGAGAGGCTATGGTCTGAAGATATGCTACTTGCTGGAGAAGCTTGGCATCAAGCTCAGAGAGACGGCTGAAATAGCCAACAGTAACCTACTCTACAAATATGAGTATACAAACTTGATGAAAAAGTTTACTGGGTCTCAGAAAGGCTCTAAGAAGCGAAAGTCTGAAAAGGTATCTGAAGAAAAGGTGGCGACCAAGAAGCCCAGAACTTCAAGAAAGAAGTCTGCTGGCAAATCAGAAGACACACCCAAAGAGGTTGTCGATTCTCAGATATCTACAGGCCTTGCCGATGAACTGATAAAGGCAGATCAACTCATCAATGCTGCAAAAGAATCATCAACTACTGAACAAGTAGACTCAGCAAGAGAAAGTGCGTTCAGAAATGTTGCGACTAATGCAGAATGCCTTGCTGATGAACTTGTTAATGCTGCCAAAAGTGGTGAAAAACACCAAGCCCTATATGTAGAAACCGCAGGAGTTATGGACCAATCAGTTCCTAATGCTGATGAGAGCTCTGACGATGAAGATGATGAACTAGTCATTTCTCAAGTCCTAGAAAGAGCAAAAAGGGCTAAGGTTACTGAAATAGTAACTGGTGAAAAGGTATCTGAAAAAGAACCTACACCACAGGTTGCTGAACAAGCACCTATAGCAAAGGTTGTTGGTACAAACTCTTCATCAGGGAATGTTTCTTATGCACAACTTCAAGAAGCCCTGATGAGTGGTAATTTAGTGCTAGCAGATGCTGATGAAAATGCCACATCTAAAAATCTGGAAGAACATTCTACTGACCAATCTTCTACTTCCAGACAACCACAACAACCACAACAGCCACAAGTGGTTGATGAAATGGTAAATGAACTCCATTTCGAATTACCAGCAAAGCAGTATGCTGAAGAAAATCCTGCAAAAGTGCAGGTTCCCCAACTCAATAAGAGGGATCAAACTGAGACATCTACTCAGAATGATCAACCAGGGGAGGCAACTGAGTTGCATACTCAGGAAAGGTGTGAAGTACCTGAAACTTCAAACAAAGAAGAAATACTGGAACAAGAAGACCAATGTATAGAAAGGTCACAAGTTTCAGAGACCAATCAGCCTGACACGGATCAGGTAGTTGAATGGTTTAACTCTTATCTTGTGCAAATTTTATGCTTGTACATCTTGTTATTAATAGAAATTCTTTGTTACAGGCTGAGTTAGAAACACAAGGACAAGAGGAAGCTGGAAAGCTTGCCTCAGAAACTGAGAAAGAGGTCTCATCAACCTCACCTCTTAAGAAATGAGCACATCCTCGGTGATAAAATGTTTCTTGAGTTGTCATTTTTCGGTTATCGATAATTTACTTAACCAATTAAGTGAATGTTTCTAATAGGCTCCAATGAGAAAGAGGAAGATAAAGCGAAATGCGAAGAAAACCCGAACCGACAAGGTTTACGAAACGAATCATTGAGCCTTCCAGTATGAAGGTATATGAAAATCAGTGATAAAAATTCTTCACCTTGGGTTATCTCAAACTTCTTCTAAATTACTCAATACTTTCTACTCACAGGCTCACTCAGAAGTAGAAGTGCAAGGGGACACAGTTGCGACATCCCCTGCACCTATGGAAATTGATGAGGCATCAAGGCCTTCATCACAAGAAAAGATTCCAGAGACTGCACAAGTCTCTGAGAGACAAATATCTGAGCCTCCCATGGAGGTAATTGACCTCTCAGATATCTGATTTGTCATCTAAAGTTTTCTTGATAAAATTTTCTAAGTATTGTGATAACTTTAATTCTTAAGTTCAAGAAAGAAAGGTTGATGAGAACCAGACTTCCAAGTCTCCACCTCACAACAAGATATCTGAGACACCAATTGTCTCAGTAGCACAAGTCTCTGAGCCTGAAGTACTTACTCAGGTAACTCAGAAACTAAATTACACTTCTACTCAGATATCTACAAAAGTTTTGAAGCTCACTCAAAACTCTTTCTTTCAGGCTCAAGCAGGTGCCAGCGGGCTCCCAATGATGAGACAAGGGACCTACTTCCCTTCTTCAAAGCTCACACCCTGCCAAAGCATATTCAATGCTTCAAGAAATGGCAAAGGTTAAGGTGCTCTGATCTCTCTGAAATATTGAGAATCACAGATCAACCAAACAGACGAGCACGAGCTCTTGACTTGGAGACATATATCCATGCAATGTTCCCTACGAGCAATTACACGATTCGACTCTATTGCATAAGGATTTCTCCGGAGAAGTGGCGCCTGATTTGATACAAGCCTTTGAACAGGCAGATGGTCAGACAAGATTACAATTGGCATTCAAGCCAGTTCTGCCCCAAACTCTGCAATTTATACCTTCTGAACAAGAAGAGGTTAATGGGCAGAAGATCACTATTCCTGAAGTGATCAATCTTGTATATGAAGATGATGAGGCGGAAGAGATAAACGAAAATGACTTCGATGAACCTCCCACTGACCATCACCAAACGGATGACACAAACAAAAAGGATGATGATGATGCCCCTGCACCAGGGACCGGAGGAATTTCACAAAGAAATCTTGCCTCAACTGCTGAAAAGCAAACTGAGAGGAAAGCACAGAAATCTCCGTCTCCATCTCCTCAAAAGTCAACTCATCCAACTTCCCAACAAAAGGCTAATACTGAACAAGTAGTTGAGGATTCTGAGGAAATCACTCAGAAATTGTTGAATACTCAATCCAAAACTGCTCAACTCAGACAATTGTTGGAAGAAGAACAACAGCTCCATCTTCAACTGGAAGACCAAATAGCTAAATCCAGAGATAAGCTTGACCAACTACAAGATCAATATCTGCAAGAAATGATTGCTTACTCTGAGGTTAAAGAGCTACAGGATGCTGTAAATTCCATCACCAAAGAACTCGATACTGAAGAAGTATCTGAAATTAAGCATGATGCTAAGGCTGCATCATCTTCAAAAGAAGTACCATCCTCCTCCCAAAAGGGGAAGAAACCAATCTCTGAGATGGTTGCTGGACTCGACACAATCGATGAGAATGTCCAAGAGGATGAAGATCAACTTTGATTACTCGGATGATGAAGAAGACAAGACTTTGGCGAGCACCGCAATAAACATTTAGCGGTTTCTCACTTGAAAAGGAAGTGATTGCTCACGCAATATTCAGCAAAGCGCCAAATGTCCACTCAATGAATACATGAGCAGATGCAATCTTGGCTCATCCGAAAAGGAGATGTCTTCACAAAACAAGGAAGTAATTGCCTCCGTCCTCTCGAAATGAAAAAGTTCCTTGAGCTCATCACTCGAGAACAACTAGCATAGTCATTGCTCGGAAAGATCTGGAATGATAAGGGACGATGATGCGTCTTTAGTGAAAAAGCTTTCCAAGAGGCAAGTTACACTTTGGAAGCAGATGCCATCCTAGGCCCATTGGCAGAGCTCACTGATAAGGACAATGGACTTATCAAGCAAAATCAGGAGCTCAAATCCGAACTTCAGAAGTTGGTCACTGCCTACAATTATTTACAAGGGCATTTTAACTCTCTCTCAGATTCTTTTATGAGGTAGAGATGCAACAATGACTAAGGGGGAAAGAGTGTACAAATCTGGACCTCAAAGTCAGGGGGAATGGGAAGAAGGAGAAGAAAAGAAGAAGAAATCTGGAGCTGGTGTGGCTCAGAGAGGAAGAAGAAACATGAAAACTTCCCAGCCACCACTCTGAATAAACGAACCCTCCTCTAGCCAAGCTGCTTTGCAAATAGTAGCTGCTTCCCAGAAACTTACTGAAGGAACTACAATGATAACAAGGGCCATGGCACAGAAACCTCCAAGGAGAAGACAAGTTAAAGGGATTGATGAATCTTCTGAAGAAGAAGAATGTCAAATCAAGCCCTTGGGCAATGAAGAAGGCTGTAAAACTCTCACAAGATTTAATCTTGATGATGATGAGGAAACTGATGAAGATGAAGCTCCTCTTCACAAGAAAAGGAAAATTGAAAGCCTAACTGAGCCCATAGCTGCAAAGCCCCTAGCAGCTAAAACACCCTCTGGAAATACCAAGTCTATCCAGGGTGGTTCTTCAAGCAACAACACCAAAGAGAATTCAAGACAGAGAAGGAACAGACTAAGAGCTGAGCAAAGACAAAGTCAACTTCCACTCAGGCCAGAAGAAGCCAAAATAGAGTATGTGAAGAATAACAATGATTCCTCTGTCTACAGGTGCATCAATCAGAAAAATGGCTATTGGATTCTGGAACTTAAGCATCTACTGGTAAATTCAAGATTTCCAGAACCAATCCATAAACAACTTATGGCATGGAGAAAAGATAAGCCAACCTTGATCAACACCAATCACATTAAAGCCTGGTTGGATTTTGAAGTTGTCAAGAGAACTGAAGCCATGAGAAAGGACCTCTCTGATGAATGTCCATATGGAAAGCCAGATGATGTGTACAGAATTCTGAATATCACAGGAACAGGCACAAGAGCAAGACTCGCTGTGGAACCCTATGAGTCGTTCTATCTAACTGAAGATCAATACAAGGGTGACATCAGATATCTGAGGATTATCTACGAATACTTCAAGCTTTCAGATATCAGAATAGAGCATGCCTGGAAGTGGGGAAAGTATCTGTGGGTCAAACATTTTGTCAAGAAAAATCCTACCAAAACCTACAAAGAAGTTTGTGGATTTGCCAGACACACTGAGATGCTCGTCAGAACACTTCTTTATGATTATTCTGATGTCATCAAAAGGTTTGGAGATAGAAAATTTGCAGACTGATCCATAGAAGTACTGTTGAAGACTTGAAGACTAGTCTATTAGGATGTTTACTTGGAGCTTGGTTACTCCTGTTGTCCTAATTTACTATGTAGTTTTCTTTGTATTTTCTTGTTGAGCTAAACTTGTTTATGTATTGAAGTTATCTGTAATCTTTCTTTGTAACTTATCTGAAGAACTTACTCTCAGATAGTATTCTATAAAAGATAACTTGTCAGCAAAGATCACACCTTGTGATTTGGTTGATGTCTACTTTCTGCACTTAATTGAATGATTTGAAAAATCTTAAGAAATGATTAAGTGTTGGATTGTTCACTCATCTAGATTTGTAATAGGTCAGATAGTCATCGTTGACTGATCAAAATGGGGGAAATTTGTTAGGAAATTTGTTAGATATTTTGTTAGAAATATCTGTTTAGATTTTGATCAGCAACATGATGACTTATCTTAGTCTCAGAAAGGTGATTAGTACTCTTGGTTCACTTGAACATTGTAAAAGAGGAAACCCACTAAGTATGATAGTCTAGCTAATCTTGTATAGGATGTTAGGTCTCAAAATGTAAATTTTATTTTATGAAGAGAAGACCAAGAAGAAGACATCCAAGCAGAACAAGTTCAACGACATTGAAGACTTGAAGAAACTGCACAAGATTACTGAAACAGTTTTTCAGATACCTTGGCCAGATATCTTGAAGACACGAATAGTTTTAAACAAACTGTGTCACAACAGATATCTGAGAAACAAAAGGTCCATCTGAAAACAAGGAAAGTGTCCACAGATATCTATTCTCAGATACCTTGAGCTTTAACCACATTTCTGAAAAAGAAATATATATATTGCAAACAAAGTTGTTTCAATAAAAGTGGTATCTGAGGATAAAGATAAGAACGTGCAAAGAAATCTGATCAAGGTTGTCTCTGATACAAAGCATAGTTCCGTTGGCACTACAGGACAAAAGTATAGTACATTGCATTAAATGCACGGACAGAGATGTCTGAACAAAAGCAACGGTAGCTTCTGAAGAAGAAGACAAACACTCTAAGATTACTATACGAGATATCAATAGTTTGAATTTGATTTAAGCCTAACGGATACTATTCAAATGGCACTCAAATTCATCTATAAATATCAACACTTAGACTGCTTGAAAAGACACGCTGAACTGAACATATATCTTAATCTCTCAAACAAACTACTTACTCTCAAGCTTTCTGTTGCGACCAAAGCTTTTGATCTTGAGTAACACTAAAGTTCTAAGTGTCCTGATCCTAAACAAGCACAACTATCTGTGAAAGAGTTGAATCAAAAGATCAAGTATCTGAGATTCATTCTCTGGAACACTTATCTAAGACTTGGGTCAGTAAAACGAACAAGATACCATACATTGCAAAGTATATTAAGTATACTTGATTCACAGAGCTATCTGATTAACTGAAAAGTTATTAAAGAAGCTCATCTGACAACTCAAACCAAAACCAACACCATCACTGGCGTGGAGTACAGGAAGTACTTAGTTTGAGAAACTAATGAATAACTCCAAGGTTATTGAGTACAGGAAGTACTTAGCTTGGGAAGCTAGGGAATAACTCAAAAAGGTTTCTGAGCACAGGAAGTACTTGGTTGTGAAAGCCGGGGAACAACTCAGGGGGAACATTTGGTTGGGAACCATCTGTTTAAGGAATCTTAGAATAGGATTTTTGTAAGGTGACCTCAATTATCTATTCTAGTGAATTCTAGGTCTTTGGAAGACCAAAGTGGATTAGTTGGAGGATTACGCCACCTCCAGATACCACTATACTTGCTGTGTTATTTACTTTTCTGTACTTACATTTCAGCAACACACACACACACACTTTAACTGTTTCTGCACTTATCTATCTTAAGTCTTCTGCGCTCTGAATCTAAGTATCAGATATCTACTCAGATATCTGAGAAATAGTTTTTATCGACAAAAGTTTTAAAAGACTATTCACCCCCCCCCCTAGTCTTTTACTTTGCCGTTATCTGGACCAACAGTGAATATTCCCTATTCACTAAGGGGACAGAAACAAACAATGATTTTATTGCTCTTTTAGTATATGTGGATGACATTTTAATAGGAAGCTCTGAACTAAACAAAATTAAGGATCAATTAAAACAGATTTTTAAGATCAGAGATCTAGGACAATTGAAGTATTTATTAGGATTGGAAGTGGCAAGAAATGACACAGGAATTCATATTCCACAAAAGAAATTTGCATCTGAAATCATTGAGATAGCAGGACTTCTTGGATGCAAGCCAGTAACAACTCCAATTGAGCAGAATGTAAAGTTCACACCAAACAACTCAACTCCCATTGCAGATCTAACATACTACATAAAGCTCATAGGCAAGTTAATATATTTAACCATAACCTGGCCTGATATAAGCTTTGCAGTTAGTATTTTCAGTCAGTTTATGGAAAATCCATGCAAAGACCATTTGAATGGGGGTACTGAGAATAATAAAATACACTAAGTGTGATATAGGACTGGGAATTTTCTTCTCAAAATATCAAAATTTACAAGTAACTACTTATTGTGACTCAGACTATGCTGGATGCCCTATAACAAGGAGATCAACTTCTGGTAATTGTATCATGATAGGGGACTCATTAGTGAGCTGGAGATCTGTTGGTCCAGATAACAGAAAAGTAAAAGACTAGAGGGGGGGGGGGGGGGTGAATAGTCTTTTAAAACTTTTGTTGATAAACACGGTTTCTCAGATATCTGTGAAGATATCTGATACTTAATTTCAGAGTGCGGAAGACTTTTCTGTGATAAGTGCACGTGCTCAGCAAGATAGGTGTAAATACTTTGCAAGGTAAATAAAGCAAATAATAAAATGCAGAAAGTAAATAACACAAGTCTTTTTTATAGTGGTATCTGAAGGTGGCGTAATCCTTCAACTAATCCACTTCGGCCTTTCTCAGACCTAGAATCCACTAAGACAGATAATTGATGTAACCTTACAAATATCTTCTATCGATTCCTAATTACACTAGGTTCCCAACCAAGTGTTCCCCCTGAGTTATTCCCCGGCTTTCTCAGCCAAGTACTTCCTATACTCAGAAACCTCTTTCCTGGAGTTGTTCCTTAGTTTTCCAAACTAAGTACTTCCTGTACTCCACGCCAATTAAGGTGTTGGTTAAGGTAGTTTGTCAGGTGAGATTCTTTAATAATTTGTTCAGTTATGCAGATAGCTCTATGAATCAAGTATACTTAATACACTTTTCAATGTATGGTATCTTGTTCTTTACTGACCCAAGTTTATGATAAGTGTTCAAGAGAATGAATCTCAGATATGAAATCTTAATTCAACTCCTTCACAAATAACAATGCTTGTTAAGGATCAGGACACTTAGAACGTTTATGCTACTTAGAATCAAGAGCTTTGGTTGAAACAGAAAGCTTGAAGGTAAGTAGTGTGCTTGAGAGAGCTTGTGTGAGAGTATTCAATGCAAGTTCAAGGTGTGTTCTCAAGCAGTCTAAGTGTTGATATTTATAGATGAATTTGAGTGCCGTTTGAATAGTAAATTCAAACTATTGATATCTGAGTATAGTACTGTAGTACGTTTGTCTTCTTCTTCAGAAGCTACCGTTTTTGTTCAGACATTTATGTCTGCGCATTCAATGCATTGTACTATACTTTGTCCTGTAGTGTCAACGGAACTATGCATTGTATCAGAGATCTTATACTATCAGATTTCTCTGAAGCTTTGCACGTCCTTTTCCAGAGATTATCACAACTCCAGATACCACTTGTTGAAACAACTTGTTATAATATATTTCTTTTCAGAAACATAGTTTATGTCCAAGGTATCTGAGTGTAGATATTTGTGGGCACTTTCCTCGTTTCAGAAACCTTTTACTTCTCAGATATCTTTTGCAACACTGTTTATTTAAAAACGCTTGTGTCTTCAAGATATCTGGTCATAGGTATCTGAAAACCCTTGTCTTCAGCAATCTTGTGCAGTCTTCAAATCTTCAAATCCGTTGAACTTTTCCTGTTGGATGCCTTCTTCTTGGTCTTCTTTAGAGGAATAAAACTTACATTCAGAGACCTAACATCCTATACAAGATTTGCTAGACTATCATACTTAGTGAGTTTCCTGTTTTACAGAGTTCAAGTGAACCAAGAGTACTAACCACCTTTCTGAGCTAAGATAAGTCATTAGGTTGTTGATCAAAATCTAAATAGATATTCCTAACAAATTTCCCCCATTTTGATCAGTCAACGATGACTATCTGACCTATTACAAATATGTATGAGGTAACAATCCACCACTTAATCATTTCTTATGATCTTTTAATTCATATAATTAAGTGGAGAAAGTAAACATCAACCAAATCACAAGGTGTGATCTTTGCTGACAAGTTATCTTTTATAGATTGATATCTGAGAGTAGGTTCATCAGATATGTTATAATGAAAGTTCAGATAGCTTTTACAAGATAAAACAACAATAAGGTACAGTCAGCAAGATACAAAAATTGCATAGTAAATTAGGACAACAGGAGTAACCAAGCTCCAAGTGAACATCCTAACAAACTAGTCTTCAAGTCTTCAAAATCTTCAAGTCTTCAAAATAGTTCCATGGATCAATCTGCAAATTTCCTATCAACAAACCTTCTTATATCATCAGAGTAGTCATAGAGAAGAGTTCTGACAATCATCTCTGTGTCTCTGGCAAATCCACAGACTTCTTTATGGTTTTGGTAGGACTTTTCTTGACAAAATGCTTGACCCACAGATACTTTCCCCATATCCAGGCATGCAAAATCTTGATATCTGATAGCTTGAAATAATCATATATGATCCTCAGATATTTGATGTCACCCTTGTATTGTTCTTCATCTATGTAGAAGGACTCATAGGGTTCCACAAAAAGTCTTGGCCTTGTGCCTGTTCCAATCAGATTAGGAATTTTGTGCACATCATCTGGCTTTCCATAAGGACATTCATCTGAGAGGTCCTTCTTCATGGATTTTATCCTGTTGATAACTTCAAAATCCAACCAGTTTTTGATGTGGCTGGTGTTAATCAAGAATGGTTTGTCTTTTCTCCATGCCATTAGTTGTTTATGGATTGGTTTTGTAAACCTTGAATTTAGCAGTAAATGCTTGAGTTCCAGAATCCAGTAGCCATTTTTCTGATTTATGCACCTGTAGACAGAGGAGTTGTTGTCAGTCTTCACATACTCAATTTTGGCTTCTTCTGGCCAGAGTGGAAGTTGACTTTTTCTTTTTTCAGCTCTTATCCTGTTCCTCCTTTGTCTAGAATTTTCCTTTGGGGGATTGCTTGAAGAATCATCCTGGATAGACTTGGTATTTTCAGAGGGTGTTTTATCTGCCAAAGGCTTTGCAGCTATGGGCTCAGATAGGCTATCAACCCTTTTTCTTTTTATGTAAAGAGGAGCTTCATCTTCATCAGTCTCTTCATCATCATCAAGATCAATTCTTGTGAGAATTTTGCAGCCTTCTTCATTGCCCTGGGATTTGATTTGGCCTTCTTCTTCTTCTTCTTTAGAAGACTCATCAATCCCTCTTACTTGTCTTCTCCTTGGAGCCTTGGTACTCCTTGGAGGTTTCTGTGCTCTGGCCCTTGTTGTCATTGAAGTTCCTTCAGTTGGTTTCTGGGAAGTAGCTATTATTTGCAAAGCAGCTTGACTTGAGGAGGGCTCATTGATTCTGAGTGGTGGCTGGGAAGTTTTCTTGTTTCCTCTTCCTCTCTAAGCAGCACTAGCTCCAGATTTCTTCTTGTATCCTTCTCCTTCTTCCCATTCCCCCTGACTTTGAGGTCCAGATTTGTACAATCCTTCCCCCTTAGTCATTGTTGGCTGACTAAGTCTCATAAAGGATTCTGAGAGAGACTCAAAATGTCCTTGTAAGTAGTTATAGGCAGTGACCAACTTCTGAAGTTCAGCTTTGAGCTCCTGATTTTGTTTGATAAGTCCATTCTCCTTATCAGTGAGCTCTGCCAATGGGCCTTGTGTGGCTTCTACTTTCTGAGTAGCATAGCATGCTACTTCAAGAGTTTTTTGAGCCAAAGATTGATCATCATCCCTTACCATGCCTAAGTCTCTCTGAGCAATGACCAGACTGGTTGTTCTCTGAGTGATGAGCTCAGTGAAGGTCTTCATCTCTGGAGGGACTGATGTAATGGCGGCTTCATTTTGAGAAGATAACTCCTTATGTAGTTTAGACAGTACTTGAAATCTGGTCAAGTATTCTCTGGAGTTGTGGATATCTGGCAGTTGGTTGAATATTTCAGGAGCAATTTGCTTCCTTTTCAAGTGAGAAATCACCAAATGCTCATTTCGGTGTTCTGCCAATTTCTTCTCTTCTTCATCATCTGAGTCATTAGCCCAGTGATCTTCATCCTCTTGGACATTTTCAAGATTTTCTAGTCCAACAACCATCTCAGAGATGGGCTTCTTTCCTTTCAGAGAGGAGGATGGTATATCTTTTGATGGTGATGAGCCTTAGCATCATGCTTTTCTTCAGATACTTCTTCAGTATCTAGCTCCTTAGAAATGGCATTTACAACATCCTGGAGCTCTTTGACCTCAGAGTAAGCTACCATTTCTTTCAAGTATTGATCTTGAAGCTTATTAAGCTTATCTCTAGATTTAACTAGCTCTTCTTCCAGTTGAAGATGGAGCTGTTGTTCTTCTTCCAACAGTTGTTTGAGTTGAGCAGCTCTGGTTTGTGTATTCAATATCTTCTGAGTTGTTTCCTCAGAGTGCTCAACTACTTGTTCAATAGTGTCCTTTTGTTGTTGGGAAGATGGATGGGTAGATTTCTGAGGAGTTGGAGGAGGGGATTGTTGTGATGTCCTCTCAGTGTGCTTTTCAGCAGCTGAGGTATTCTTCCTCTGTGTAATCCCTCCTGTCCCTGGTGCAGGGGCATCATCATCATCTTTCTTATCATCCTCATCCTTGTGATGGTCAGAAGGAGAATCTTCATAGTCATTCTCATCAGTCTCCTTCTCTTCTTCATCTTCAGAGACCAGATTGATCACTTCTGGAATAGTGATCATTTGCCCATTTACCTCCTCTTGTTCAGAGGGTATGCATTGTAAGGTCTGGGGCAAAGTAGGCTTGAATGCCATCTGGATTCTGGTCTGACCATCTGCCTTCTCAAAAGCTTCTATGAGCTTGTGTTCAGCAACCTGTGGTGTAGGTTCTTGTTCAGATACCTTTACACCCTTGGAACTTGTTGCTTTTTCAGCAACCTTACCCCTTTTGGATTTTCCTAGGACTTGAGAGATAACTAAATCATCATCTTTATCGTCAGAGCTCTCATCAGCATTAGGAACTGATTGGTCCATAATCCCTGCGGTTTCTGTAGATAGGGCTTGGTACCTACCACTACTTTCTTTAGCAGCATTGATAAGTTCATCAGCAAGGCTTTTGGCAGTAGTCTTGACGTTTCTCAAAGCACTTTCTCTTGCTGAGTCTACTTGTTCAGTAGTCGATACCTCTTTTGCAGCATTGATGAGTTCATCAGCAGTGGCGGAAGGTATCTGGGAATCGACACTCTCAATGGGTGTGTCTTCTGATTTGCCAGCAGACTTCTTTCGTGAAGTTCTGGGCTTCTTGGTTGCAACTTTTCCCTCAGATACCTCTTCAGTCTTTCGCTTCTTGGAACCTTTCTGAGATCCAGTAACCTTTTTCATCAAGTTCGTATACTCATATTTGTAGAGTAGGTTACTGTTGGCTATCTCAGCCTTTTCTCTGAGCTCAATGCCAAACTTCTCCAGTAAGTAGCATATCTTTAGACCATAGCTCACTGTGGCCTTTGGCTCAGCAAGTCCCTTAGCGATTTTAGGCTCAAAGCCTTGAATCTTCTTCACAAACTTCATAAAGGCGTACTTTCCCCAGTTGAAAGGGTTTTCCAGCCTTTTGTCTTGTTGTTGCAACAAGAACATCAACATCCAGCGTTCTTGGCTTATCTGGTCAGCACCTCCTTGTAGACCATCAAAGCATCTATGAAGAATGCATTCCAACACATCCCAGTGAACTAACAGATGTCTGGTTCTGATGTCAGCAAGCTTGAAATCAATGGGTGTATCTTGTTTATCAGTGTCACATACACCACTGTACAACTATTTTACACCTTCAAGGAGATCTTCATCCTTGGTGTCTATTTCAAAATCCTTTCCAAGATTTTGAAGATCAAACAACTTACAGAAAGTTGTTAAGTCCAAAAGGATTTCCTTTCCCTGGACCTTAGTTTTTATAGACACTATTGCAGTGCCTTCAGAAACACATGATATAATCCTGGAGTTATTGTAGAATTCTAACACATCCAGGGAAGAAACTCCACTGGGAAGAGCATATAGAAAACCCTTGATTTGCACTACAAGAAAGTTCGGTTTTAGGGACGGAAATTAGGGACGGATATTATCCGTCCCTAATTTAGGGACGAATCGGCACTTTTAGGGACGAATTAGGGACGGATAGGCCTATCCGTCCCTAAGCCGTCCCTAATCCGTCCTTAAGTAGGGACGGATTATATAATCCGTCCCTAATCCGTCTTTAATTAGGGACGGATTATATAATCCGTCCCTAATCGTCCCTGTTTTAGGGACGGATTTTTTATCCGTCCCTAAAATTGTTGACCCGAAAAAAAAAAAAAAAAAAACCATTTTTTAGGGACGGATAGATATCCGTCCCTAATGGTAGAAAACGGCTTAGGGGCGGATAAAAATCCGTCCCTAAAGCTCGATGTTCTAAATAGAACACGGAAGCGTAATCATTTCTATTTCCATTTCATTCCTTCTTCCTTCCTTTCTCCCGATTCGTACCAAGCATTTTCCGGCCAAATCTCGACGATTCCGGCCAATCTTGGTCTCGTTTCGAAGCTCGTCGGACAAGGAGCTTGGATTGTGCATCAATTTCAACTTTCATCCGCTATTTTTCCCGAAATTGAAGGTATTTTGGCTAAAACCCTTACTTTTAAAATTTTGGGAATTTTATGAATTTCGACTAGTTTGATCAATTGTATGTTTATAGGAAGTATGTAGTAGATAATTTAGCTTATATTACGTATTGGGTTAGCTTTGAGATGTGCAATTGATATATTTATTGTGAAATTGGATTGCTAGTATGATGTTACTATGATTGTAAGTGTGTAGGGTATTTACTTAGCTATTTTCGTATACGTACTAGGATTATGAAGATTTAATTGTGTGTTTGGAGACAATTTGGTGATTTTGGTGATTTTAATATAATTTTGGAGTATTAACATAAAAACAATCAATAATATTTTCATCTACAATTTGTAATGTTAATAGATATATGGAAGTTTAACTACTATAAAATTGAATTGTAATCGTAAAATGCATGTAATTCATTACCAATTGTTACCGTATCATAATTAAAATGTAATTGTAATTGTAATGAAACTAAATGCGTAATGGTATAAATGTTATAACTACCAGTGAGATTGAATTGTAATCGTAAAATGCATGTAATTCATTACCAATTGTTACCGTATCATAATTAAAAATGTAATTGTAATTGTAATGAAACTAAATACGTAATGTTATACATGTTATAAATCTAATAAATTGAGACGCAGGTTAATTGTTGAATTATGAATCCCGGTCGTTCATGGATGTACCGTCGCACTGTTAATGGCATAATTGAATCTAGTTTTGTGGAAGGGGTTGAATCCTTCATTGCTTTTGCACTTACACATACTAATTGTTTGAGTCGGGGATGATGAAGTGCATGAAGGAACCGTTCCGAGTGATATGAGCTTGCTGCTCTAGAAGTTGATCGATCGTTTGCTTGAGAGGATTCATCAGCTCATTCACCTGCTCTTGAGTGTAGAAATTTTCACGTGATGAGGATGCCTGCTGCGACACGGAGAATCTACCACCGGGTGTCAATGAAGAATATTTGGTCCTGCTCCCTTAGCGTCCCTTAGCGTCCATCGGATTAACTTGGAAGAATATTTGGTCCTGCTCTCGAATTGTGAGTTCATGACCATCGATCATCCTCTCCTCCATAATCCGTCTCGACTTTTTAGTCTTCTTGACGTGTTAAATGTATATGTTTTACATGCATGCCAATTCAACTTATCTTTCTTACTACAACTTGTTATATATGCTTTATTAAGTGTCTATTATATATGTTTTACATGTCAATTCATCTCGTCTTTCTTACTAACACTTGTTGTATGAATTTGCAGATGCCGAGGCAAAGGAGGTCCACATACTGTCCACCGGCCATTAGTGCTACTAGTGGTGGTCCTGATGCAGGTAGCCCTTCGGGGGGCTATGACATTGGAGGGAGTTCACAGTCACATGTTCCTGAGACTCCCACTAGCTCGAGCGTGGGGACGTCACCAATGTTTGCTGACTTATCCTCCGACGGGTGTCCCTACACCGTTCTGACACCCGGTGCTAGTTGGAATGGGAAGCCGGTTTTGTTCCCGAACGGGAAGAAGTAAGTATTATGCATTTGTAGAACATAACTTCAGATAATTACTAAATGTCGGGTGAATATACTAATAATGTTTGTTTCATGTCTATCTCATTTGTAACAGGCTTTGGCCACCGGGTGCCTCCGAAAATCTTGGTAAGATTATAAGACTTCGGAGGGAGAAGCCGGGTGAAGGAGGGGAGAAGTGGTCTACGCTCCCGGATAGGATGAAGCATCATTATTTTGATGAGATGCGGGTAAGCTTAAATGTTACAAAGCTTTATCCATGTTCTTTGACTTGTTGTGCTGATTGAGTGGTATATTAGCCACTGTACTTGGGTGATATGTTAGTCACCGTTGTGTTAGTAAATTTTAGGACAATTTGAGTCTGAACTTGTTGTGCTGATTTCGTGGTATGTTAGCCACTGTACTTGTGTTTACTTTAAATTCCAGCTTTCATTAATATATTTGGGCTTGCTACTTATGGAAATGTTGTAGAAACTCTACTTCATTCCCAATGCCCTCATTCCCCAACTGTGGCCTGTTTTCGAGACTGTTGGGTCAGAGTGTTATAAGAGGATGGTTTGCAACATGAAAGCATCTGGGGTAAAGCCGCAGTGGATGGGGGATGACGAGTGGGCACTTTGGCAGGTTTACTGGAGAGATCCACTTGTCATGGACATGGCGGCGAAGAACAGAGCGAACCGGTTGACTGAGGCGCGAGATGGTACAGGCACCTCCAGGCATCATTATGGGTCGCGGGCTGTTGTTACAGACCACCAGATGTCGGTTAGTATATATGTTATTTCTGACTTGCAATATGATTTGTACTTATGTTTTTTGCTTTCATTTCTAACAACTTTCTACTTGTTTGCATGTTCTTCAGCTCCATGCCGGGGAGCCCACTACTGCTCTTCACCACTTTAAGAAGGCAAAAATGAAGAATGGCATGTGGGTGATCCTAGGGCGAGCAAATTGGGGTATGTTTCTTTGTTAAGGTTCACATTTGTATTTGTGTATATTTTGGCTCGAGCGTATCTTCCTAAAACTGTATCTCATTTCGTATGCACTACACTATTGCAGACTGAGGTGGAGCGAATTATGGAGGAGAGGATGATCGATGGTCATGAACTCACAATTCGAGAGCAGGACCAAATATTCTTCCAAGTTAATCCGATGGACGCTAAGGGTCGAGTGTATGGGCTCGGCAGTTTGGGCCCTTCATTGACACCCGGTGGTAGCTTCTCCGTGTCGCGTGAGCATCCTCATCACGTGAAAATTTCTACACTCAAGAGCAGGTGAATGAGCTGATGAATCCTCTCAAGCAAACGATCGATCAACTTCTAGAGCAGCAAGCTCATATCACTCGTCGGATGGATGAGATGGCACAACAGATGTTCGCTGCGAACCAACAACCACCGCCTCCTCCCGGTTCTTAGATGCTCATGTACTTACGTTGTTCTAGATACATACTTTTCACATTATTCAACTTATTCGGATATTTAGTCTGTTGTTGGATATTTTATCGAATCTCTATTTTAATTAATGCAATTTTATCACTTTCGGTATATTATCTACGACTACATTGTAAAAAGGTGAAATGTAAAAACATAAAAAATAAAAAAAAATTAAAAAAAAACAGTTTAGAGACGGATTAGGGACGGATTTATCCGTCCCTAAGGTTAGGGACGGATAAATCCGTCCCTAATGGTCACAGCCATTAGAGACGGATATTATCCGTCTCTAATGGTGTTTGACCATTAGGGACGGATAAAATCAAATCCACAGTTAGGACGGATAATATATCCGTCCCTAAACGGTTAGAGACGCCCGTTTTAAGGACGGGCGTCCCTATCCGTCCCTAATCCGTCCCTAACGGATTAGGGACGAATCGGGAAGGGTTTAGGGACGGATAAATCCGTCCCTAAACCTGATTTTTTTTGTAGTGTTGTGCCTTTTCAAGCATGTCAAGAATCAGTTTCCTATCGGCTTGGTTTTCAACAGCAGCCGTGAGGTACTCCTCAATCATGGCACCACCCCAAATCATCCTGTGATTTGAAGTCCAATGATCGGGGTTAAAGTCTCCTACCAATCGATTGTTCACTATAACCAACTCTGGTGCTTGCTTTTCGTGATACCGGTGGTAGAAGATTGGGATTTACGGGTGAGCGAGCGTTTAGGAGCCATCTCTTTATATAGTGCAAGTGTTTGAAAGTCTGAAAGAAATTTAGGTGAGAGATTAGTGATTCTTTGCAGAAAAACTAACAGAGATTTGCAGAGGTTGAAGAATGATTTTTGCTATTCTTGTGTAAGGCAAAATGTCGGATTAGGCGAAAGTGATTTCTTTTGCCAAAATCGTATATATATAGCAACGTAATTCTAACAAACATATACATACAAATTGGTTTTGTATGTACGTATCTGTGAATTGCAGTAAGGCGTGGGTAAAAGTTTGTTCGGCATTAAATGCATAGAGTCCACTATTTACAGAGAATTAATCTCCGCCGTTAAGGTCAATCGCCCATTTCATCAATGGCCATTAGCAATGATCACAATCAACAATTGTAATTGTGCCATTTAATGACTTTTGGCCATTAGCTATCTGAATCACGTTTCTGTGTGAATGAGAACACTGTTTGTATCTGAGTCTATCTTATACTTGTTGTCTTTTCAAAGTTTTACACAAAGATAGAAATAATACAAATTTCAAGATAGTAGTTGACTGTAAACAGTTGTACTATTCTCTTTTGTGTTCCCCCTTACTGAGTGATCTAGATATCTGAGTACCCGTCTCAGAAATCTTCAAATAGCCATTTTACCCTTTATCCTTTGGTTTCTGGATACCCGTTCCAGATTCCTCTTCTCTGGATACCCATTCCAGATTCCTCTTCTCTTTGATATCTTCTTCAGATATCTGAACTTTTTCAGTTCTTTGGTAGCTCCATTAGTCCAAGACTATGTCTTAAGGCTAAGAATCTACTTTCTTGTAGTGGCTTAGTGAAGATATCTGCAAGTTGGTCTTCAGTGCCAATCTTGAGTATCTCTATATTGCCTTTTTCAACATGGTCTCTGATGAAGTGGTGTCTAACATCAATGTGCTTTGTTCTTGCATGAAACTTAGGATTCTGAGTTATGGCAATAGCACTTGTGTTGTCACAGAAAATGGGAGTTTTCTCTTCATTGAGTCCATAGTGTCTGAGTTGTTGTTGTATCCACAATATCTGTGAAGCACAACACCCAGCAGCAATATATTCAGCCTCTGTGGTAGATGTAGCAATTGAGTTTTGTTTCTTGATGAACCATGATATCAATCTGGCACCAAGAAATTGACAAGTTCCTGAGGTGCTTTTTCTATCAAGCAATGATCCAGCATAGTCCGCATCAGAATAGCCAACTAAACTCAATCCACTGTCTTTTGGATACCACAATCCAACTTCTACAGTACCTTTTACATACCTCAATATTTTCATAGCGAAGTTGTAGTGCGATTGCATTGGGTTTGTCTGAAATCTAGCACACACTCCAACTGCATATTGAATATCAGGTCTACTTGCAGTGAGGTACAGTAGAGACCCAATCAATTTCCTATACTTGTGTTCTTCAACACTCTTGTCAGATTCAGTATAGGTCATTTTGGTTCCAATGCTCATATGTATCTTAGCATTCTTTTCAGAAGGCTTTAGATTAAACTTGTTGAGCATGTCCTTTGCATACTTTGTTTGACTAATGAATATTCCATCATTGAGTTGCTTGACTTGTAGCCCTAGGAAGTAATTCAATTCTCCCATCATGCTCATCTCAAATTTACATTTCATGAGTTCAGCAAAGTCTTCACAAAGTTGCTTGTCTTTAGATCCAAATATAATGTCATCAACATATACTTGAACTAAAAGTAGTTTCTCATCATGGTTCAATGTGAAGAGTGTTTTATCAACATCACCTTTCTTGAAACCACTTTCTAGTAAGTATCTGGCCACTGTATCATACCATGCTCATGGATCTTGTTTCAGTCCATACAGAGCTTTCTGAAGCTTATAGACCATCCTACTTTCTGAGGAAACTTCAAAACCTGGTGGTTGCTCAACATAGACTTCCTCAGCAAGTTCACCATTTAGGAATGCACTCTTGACATCCATTTGATAAACTGTAAAGTCATTATGAGCTGCAAAGTCTAGAAAGAGTCTTATTGCATCCAATCTTGCAACTGGTGCATAAGATTCATCAAAATCTAATCCTTCAGTCTGGGTGAATTCCTTGGCAACCAACCTAGCTTTGTTTCTGGTTATTTCACCAGACTCATTCATTTTGTTTTTGAAAACCCACTTAGTTCCAATTACAGATATTCCGTCAACAAATGGAACCAGTTTCCAGACTTTGTTTCTCTCAAATTGATCCAACTCTTCTTGCATTGCAGAGATCCAATCTTGATCCTTTAATGCTTCTTCTATAGTTTTAGGTTCAATATTTGAGATGAAACATCCATAGAGACAATTTGCATTTTCAGCGATTGCTCTTCTAGTTCTAACTCCTTGGTCTATGGGACCAATCACATCCTTTACAGGATGATTTCTTATCCATTTCATGATGAGTTTTGAACTAGTAGGATCAATATCATTTTGATTTGAATGTGAATCAATATGATCTTGGTGGGATACTTGTGTAGTATCTGAGATATCTGACACATGGGAAATGCCATGGATATCTGACACTCTTTCAGTGTTAGAGATATCTAGAACTTGCATTTCAGCAATCTCATTTTCAGATACCTCTTCATGATGAAGGTTTTCAGTAACATGTTCCATTTCTGGAATTCTCATAGGAAATTCTTTATCATGTCTTAGCGTCATCTGGTTGTTACTAAGCATAGGTTGCTTTTCATCATCAGACTCATCCTCTAATTGAATGATAGAATTGTTTTCTTTTGAGGATCCTTTTTCAGAATCTTTAATCATCAGTTCTTTGAACCTATCTGAGAGTTCATTATTCAAGAGTGCTTTCCTGTTTCCTTCATAGAATACTACATGAACAGATTCCTCAATCTTTTGCGTTCTTTTGTTTTAGATTCTATAGGCTTTGCTATTCAGAGAATAACCAAGAAATACTCCTTGATCTGCCTTTGGTTGAAATGTTCTCAAGTATTCTTTTCCATTGTTAAGAACGAAACATCTGCAACCAAACACCCGTAGATGTTTGATACTAGGGGGTCTACCAATGAAAAGCTCATAAGGAGTTTTGTCATGGTGTTCGTTAATCAAACATCTATTTTGAGTGTAGCATGCTGTGTTTACAGCTTCAACCCAATAGATTTCACTTATTTCAGTGTCAGCAAGCATTGTTCTTGCCGCTTCCTTCAGGGTCCTATTCTTTCTCTCAACAACACCATTTTGTTGTGGTGACCTTACAGAAGATAGTTGATGTTGTATACCTTTGCAGGTACAAAACTTTTTTATGTACTGGATCACAAACTTCGATACCATGGTGCATTACGATTCTGAGATACCTTGTCATTTTTCATGACTTCGAGCTTATTCAGCAAGTTGGGTATCTCAACCCTTGCATTAGATTTTTGTTTGAGAAAGACAACCCAAGTGAATCTTGAGTAATCATCAACAACAACCAGACCATACTTCTTTCTTGCATAACTAGTTACAGAGGATTCAAAAAGATCCATATGTAACATTTGCAGTGGCCTTTCACTGGAATGTCTAGTTTTTTACTTGAAAGATGTTTTGGATTATTTTCTCATTTGGCAAGCTGAGCAAACACATACTGTTAGGAATATCAGTTTAGATTTTGATCAACAACCTAATGACTTATCTTAGCTCAGAAAGGTGATTAGTACTCTTAGTTCACTTGAACACTGTAAAAGAGGAAACTCACTAAGTATGATAGTCTAGCAAAATCTTGTATCGGATGTAAGGTCTCGAAATGTAATTTTTATTTTCTGAAGAAGACCAAGAAGAAGGCATCCGGCAGGAAAAGTTCAACAAATTTTGAAGACTTGAAGATTGCACAAGATTGCTGAAGACAAAGGTTTTTCAGATACCTATGACCAGATATCTTGAAGACACAAGCGTTTTTAAATAAACAGTGTTACAAGAGATATCTGAGAATTGAAAGGTTTCTGAAACGAGGAAAGTGCCCACAGATATCTACACTCAGATACCTTGGATTAAGATTATGTTTCCGGGAAACAATATATTCTTAACAAGTGATATCTGGAGATGTGATGATCTCTCGAAAAGGACGTGCAAAGCTTCAGAAAGCATGCATTGTTCCGTTGGCACTACAGGACAAAGTATAGTACAATGCATTAAATGCGCGGACAAAAATGTCTGAACAAAAGCGGTAGATTCTGAAGAAGAAGACAAACCTGCTACAGTACTATACTCAGATATCAATAGTTTGAATTTGATTTAAGCCTAACGGATACTATTCAAACGGCCCTCAAATTCATCTATAAATATAAACACTTAGACTGCTTGAGAAAACACCTTAGAACACACAGAACTTACACTCTCACACAAGCTCTCTCAAGCATACTACTTTCCTTCAAGCTTTCTGTTGCGACCAAAGCTCTTGATTCTAAGTAGCACAAAAGTTCTAAGTGTCCTGATCCTTAACAAGCATTGCTATCTGTGAAGGAGTTGAATCAAAAGATCAAGTATCTGAGATTCATTCTCTTGAACACTTACCATAGACTTGGGTCAGTAGAGAACAAGATACCACACATTGCAAAGTGTATTAAGTAAACTTGATTCATAGAGCTATCTGAATAACTGAATAAGTTATTAAAGAAGCTCACCTGACAAACAAACCTAAAACCAACACCATATTCGGCCTGGAGTACAGGAAGTGCTTAGTTTGGGAAACTAAGGAATAACTCCAAGGTTACTGAGCACAGAAAGTACTTAGCTTGGCAAGCTAAGGAACAACTCAAAAGGTTACTGAGCACAGGAAGTACTTAGTTTGGGAAACTAAGGAATAACTCCAAGGTTATCGAGCACAGGAAGTACTTAGCTTGGGAAGCTAAGGAACAGCTCAAAAGATTACTGAGCACAGGAAGTACTTAGTTTGGGAAACTAAGGAATAACTCCAAGGTTACTGAGCACATGAAGTACTTAGCTTGGGAAGCTAAGGAACAGCTCAAAAGGTTACTGAGCACAGGAAGTACTTAGCTTGGGAAGCTAAGGAACAGCTCAAAAGATTTCTGAGTATAGGAAGTACTTGGCTGTGAAAGCCGGGGAATAACTCAGGGGGAACACTTGGTTGGGAACCTAGTGTATTTAGGAATCAAGAGAAGATATCTGTAAGGTTACATCATTTATCTGTCTTAGTGGATTCTAGGTCTGAGAAAGGCCGAAGTGGATTAGTTGAAGGATTATGCCACCTTCAGATACCACTATAAAAAGACTTGTGTTATTTACTTTCTGCAGTTTATTACTTGCTTTACATATATTGCAAAGTACTTACACTCATCTTGCTGAGCACGTGCACTTATCACATAAAAGCCTTCCGCTCTCTGAAATTAAGTATCAGATATCTACACAGATATCTGAGAAACTGTGTTTATCGACAAAAGTTTTAAAAGACTATTCACCCCCCCCCCCCTCTCTAGTCTTTTACTTTGCCGTTATCTGAACCAACAAGTGGTATTAGAGCAGGAGGTTCCCAAGCCTTCTGCACTGAACCTAGATCCCAGATAAGTGCCCACTAACTGCTTTTCACCTACACTTGATTCGTTTGTTTAGTGTGTTTGCTGAAGGATATCTTTAAGTGACGCCCCAATTCTCAAGCCAGAGAATTATGAAAAATGGAAGAACAACATGATGCTCCACCTAGAAGCCATCAGTGATGAAATGATCGAAGTAATAAAGAATGGCCCAATAGGCATTCAACAACTCAAGCAAGTCATAGAGGTTTCTAATGGTAGAGACAGAGAACAAAGCGATGGGTCTTCACGCATGATCGTCAACGGTGGGAGACCTACTACCAAGTTTTTACGAACCAAAGCTCAGAGAGCTCTGGACATCGGAAGATGCCAAGAGAAATCATTGGATGGTCGCTCGTAATATCATCATCGTTCTACTCCAGAGCACATACAAGGTAAAAAACGGCGAAAATGGCCTGGCAACTGATTGAAGAAATATGTGCCGGCACTGAGAAAACAAACGAAAATAAGTTCTAAGTTTTGAAGCTCAAATTCCAAAACTTTAAACAAGGTCCCACAGAGACTCTTGAAGAACTAGATTTCCGGTTTACAACACTTATGAGTGACATGGCTGCACTTGGTGAGAGTAATAGATATACCAATGTAAAAGATTAAGACCATTGTGAGAAGTCTAAATCATAACTGGGAACACATAAAGTTTTTCTACTTTAACCAAGGAATGCCAGATATCACTCCTGTGGAACTTTTCTCTCACCTTGCCACTGTTGACTATGAGACAACTCAAAGAGAACAAACAACTGAGATGTTGCAGAATGTTGCTCTAGTTGCTCAAGAAACTTCTGAAAAGAAGAAAGGCAAGGAGGTGACTGAGGATGCTCTTGCTGTAAAGCAAATGGGAAAATATGTCAGTCGAGAAATTGAGAGAAGAAAAGCCAAAGAGAAGCTGAAAAAGCATCTAGGCTCAAACTATCACCAGTACAAACATATGCAAAGCTCACTGAACAAGCTGGCTCAGAAAGCATCAAGTACTGAGGAAGCAGAAATCGGAAATGATATCTGTTTCTATTGTCAGAAACCTGGTCATTTCAAGAAGGATTGCCCTGCCTTCAACAGGTGACAAGAAAGACAGAAGAATCTTCAAAAGAAGTCAGAGAGCTATGCTCACTGAAGAAAGGAAAAAGATTCAAATCCAACTAGATGCTCTAGATATTGAGTCTGATTTTGAGGATGAGGATTCAGATGATTCCACACTGCCTTCTCCAGAAATGTGCGGTGTTTCTCATGAAGTAATTTACTTTGGTCAAAAGAAGAAAGAAGTATGTGGAATGGCTGAAGAAATCTTTCCAGATATCTCCAACATTGAACCTTGTCTAATGGCTGATGAGGTAACTCATACTTCCTGTTATACTTATGAAAGTGATGAAGAAGGAATCAAAGAACTGGAAAATCTCAGAAAAGAACTTGATCTTTACAAAAGAGAATTTCTAATGTTCCGAGCTAGAGCCGAAAATTTTGAAGAAGAAAAGAATTCTCTTGAAAAGGAAAATTCTCAATTAATCAAGATATCTGAGAAAAAGGATGCTGAAAATGCATTTCTCAAGGCTGAGATATCTGAGACCGAAAAGTCACACAAAGAAGCAATGGCCAATCTTCAAAAGAAATGTGAAGATCTTCTTTCTGAAAATAAGGAACTCAAAAAGAAAGAACTATCTTTTCAATCTTATGCCAAAGCTAGTGACACTCTTACTGAAGTACAATCTTATTTAAGAGATCCTTCAGAAAAGAGAGGACTTGGACTGGACATACACACAGACAATTCCACCACTCTGAATAAGAGTAATGAAGTACGAACATTTGTCAGTGCTCAGCAAGGTGATTCCCAAACAATCTACAGTATCAGTCAGAAAGCTAAGATTGTCGACAAAGGAAAGGCAGTTACGACCAAGCCTTTGTGGGAAAAACTGAGAAGTGCAATCACCCACAGTGCTATGTCTCTCAAAAAGGAAAAATTGCAGGAGCTGACAAATTTTCCTATGTCACATTTTCTGGAAAGAAAATTGATCATCCAGAGACTAGCAAAGCTGCTGAGAAGAGATCTCAGACAGCATCAGGTGCTCGGAATGGTATTGGCTATAAAGTCATCGGGAAACAACTTGCTCGTGAATACAAACAAGAGCAAGAACGATGGTTAAAGGCTAGAATTGCTCACAACAATTATTAGAAGTGGAAGATGAATCAAGCCACTGAAAATCTGAATGCCAGAGTTAGAAGAAATCTGGCTAGGAAAGCTAAGTTTGCTGAGAAGCAGACTCAGAAACCTAACAGGTATCTGAAAGCACAAAATGGAGCACCAAGGAACACACCAAGGAAGAAAATAGTTCTTAATGACAATGATACTAATCATTTAACTAGAATTCCTCCTTATGTTCCAATTAGACAAAAGAATGTTCCTAAGAAATTCATTCAAAAATGGATTCCTACTGGAAGATTCTTTAATCCAGATGGTTCCATTGTTGGTATGAAAACTTAATCTCCTGTTTCCTGTTTTGTGCAGAACACTCTAAAGATTAATTCAAAGTGGCATTTTGATAGTGGATGTGGGAAGCACATGACAGGAGACAAAGCAAATCTGATTGATTACAAAAAGTGTAATGACGGTCCAATTATCAGGTTTGCTGGAGGAGATGAAAATCCAACCATAGGTTTTGGCAATTTGAAGTTTGGAACCCTTACAATCTCTGAAGTACTTCATGTAAAGGGATTGAAATATAATCTCCTAAGCATGAGTCAACTAGTAGACAAAGGGTACACTGTCAAGATCAAGTCAAAACTATGTAAAGTGATTGACAATGAGTCAAAGCAGACAGTCTTGGTTGCAAGGCGTAAAGGAAATCTTTATGTTGCTGATTGGGCATCCGCCACAACCGAAGAATGTCTGATGGTGAGTCAATCTGGCCACACTGAAGAAAATTGGCAATGGCATAAAAGAATGAGTCACTTGAATTTCAAAACTCTGAATAAGCTAGCCAAGAAAGAGTTAGTGGTTGGTTTACCCAAAATGGCATATAGAAAAGAAGGTGTATGCTCAGCTTGCCAAATGGGAAAACAATCCAAAACATCTTTCAAGTCTAAGACTAGACATTCCAGTGAAAGGCCACTGCAAATGTTACATATGGATTTGTTTGAATCCTCAGTAACTAGTTATGCAGGAAAGAAGTATGGTCTAGTTGTTGTTGATGATTACTCAAGATTCACTTGGGTTGTCTTTCTCAAACACAAATCTGATGCAAGAGTTGAGATACCTAACTTGCTGAATAAGCTCGAAGTCATGAAAAATGACAAGGTATCTGTAATCAGAACAGACCATGGTACTGAGTTTGTGATACATCAAAGAGTTTTGTACCTGCAAAGGTATACAACATAAACTATCTTCTGTAAGGACACCACAACAAAATGGTGTTGCTGAAAGAAAGAATAGGAACCTGAAAGAAGCAGCAAGAACAATGCTTGCTGACACTGAAATAAGTGAAATCTATTGGGTTGAAGCTGTAAACACAGCATGCTACACTCAAAACAGATGTCTGATTAACAAACACCATGACAAAACTCCTTACGAGCTTTTCATTGGTAGACCCCCAAGTATCAAACATCTAAGGGTGTTTGGTTGCAGATGTTTCGTTCTTAACAATGGAAAAGAATACTTGAGAACATTTCAACCAAAGGCAGATGAAGGAGTATTTCTTGAATATTCTCTGAATAGCAAAGCCTACAGAATCTACAACAAAAGAACGCAAAAGATCGAAGAATCTGTTCATGTAGTGTTCTATGAAGGAAACAAGAAAGTACTCTTGAATGATGATCTCTCGGATAGGTTCAAAGAACTAATGATTAAAGATTCTGAAAAAGGATCCTCAGAAGAAAACAATTCTATCATTCAAATAGAGGATGAGTCTGACGATGAAAAGCAACCTATGCTTAGTAACAACTAGATGACTCTACAACATGATGAAGAATTTCCTATGAGAATTCCATAAATGGAACAGGTTACTGAGAACCTTCATCATGGAGAGGTATCTGAAAATGAGATTGCTGAAATGCAAGTCCCAGATATCTCTAACACTGAAAAAGTGTCAGATATCCATGGCATTTCCCATATGTCAGATATCTCGAATCTTGACAAGTATCTCATCAAGATCATATTGATTCACATTCAAATCAAAATGATATTGGTCCTACTAGTTCAAAACCCATTATGAAATGGATAAGAAATCATCCTGCAAAGGATGTGATTGGTCCCATAGACCAAGAAGTTAGAACTAGAAGAGCAATGGCTGAAAATGCAAATTGTCTCTATGGATGTTTCATCTCAAACATTGAACCAAAGACCATAGAATAAGCATTAAAGGATCAAGATTGGATCTCTGCAATGCAAGAAGAGTTGGATCAATTTGAGAGAAACAAAGTCTGGAAACTGGTTACATTTGTTGACGGAATATCTGTAATCGGAACCAAGTGGGTTTTCAGAAACAAAATGAATGAGTCTGGTGAAATAACCAGAAACAAAGTTAGGTTGGTTGCCAAGGGATTCACCCAGACTGAAGGACTGGATTTTGATGAATCTTATGCACCAGTTGCAAGATTGGATGCAATAAGACTTTTTCTAGCCTTTGCAGCTCATAATGAATTTACAGTTTATCAGATGGATGTCAAGAGTGAATTTCTAAATGGTGAACTTGCTGAGGAAGTCTATGTTGAGCAACCACCAGGTTTTTAAGTTTCCTCAGAAAGTAGGATGATCTATAAGCTTCAGAAAGCTCAGATAATTTGAAACAAGCTCCAAGAGCATGGTATGATACATTGGCCAGATACCTACTCGAAAGTGGTTTCAAGAAAGGAGATGTTGATAAAACACTCTTCACATTGAACCATGATGGGAAACTACTTTTAGTTCAAGTATATGTTGATGACATTATATTTGGATCTAAAGACAAGCAACTTTGTGAAGACTTTGCTGAACTCATGAAATGTAAATTCGAGATGAGCATGATGGGAGAATTGAATTACTTCCTAGGGTTGCAAGTCAAGCAACTCAATGATGGAATATTCATTAGTCAAACAAAGTATGCAAAGGACATGCTCAACAAGTTTAATCTAAAGCCTTCTGAAAAGAATGCTAAGATACCAATGAGCATTGGAACCAAGATGACCTATACTGAATCTGATAAGAGTGTTGAAGAACACAAGTATAGGAAATTGATTGGGTATCTACTGTACCTCACTGCAAGTAGACCTGATATTCAATATGCATTTGGAGTGTGTGCTAGATTTCAGACAAATCCAATGCAATCACACTACAACATTGCTATGAAAATATTGAGGTATGTAAAAGGTACTGTAGAAGTTGGATTGTGGTATCCAAAAGATAGTGGATTGAGTTTGGTTGGCTATTCAGATGTCGACTATGCTGGATCATTGCTTGATAGAAAAAGCACCTCAGGAACTTGTCAATTTCTTGGTGCTAGATTGATATCTTGGTTCAGCAAGAAACAAAACTCAATTGCCACATCTACCGCAGAGGCTGAATATATTGCTGCTGGATGTTGTGCTTCACAAATATTGTGGATACAACAACAACTCAGAGACTATGGACTCAATGAAGAGAAAACTCCCATTTTCTGTGACAACACAAGTGCTATTGCCATAACTCAGAATCCTAAGTTTCATGCAAGAACAAAGCACATTGATGTTAGACACCACTTCATCAGAGACCATGTTGAAAAAGGCAATATAGAGATACTCAAGATTTGCACTGAAGACCAACTTGCAGATATCTTCACTAAGCCACTACAAGAAAGTAGATTCTTAGCCTTAAGACACAGTCTTGGACTAATGGAGCTACCAAAGAACTGAAAAAGTTCAGATATCTGAAGAAGATATCAAAGGAGAGAGAAAAAAATTTGGAACGGGAATCCATAGAAGAGGTATCTGGAACAGGTATCCAGAAAAGAGGAATCTGGAACGGGTATCCAGAAACCAAAGGCTAAAGGGTAAAATGGCTATTTGAAGATTTCTAAGACGGGTACTCAGATATCTAGATCACTCAGTGAGGGGGAACACAAAATAGAATAGTACAACTGTCTCCAGTCAACTACTCTCTTGAAATTTGTATTATTTCTATCTTTGTGTAAAACTGTGAAAAGACAACAAGTATAAGATAGACTCTGATACAAACAGTATTCTCATTCACCCAAAAACATGACTCAGATAGCTAATAGCCAACATTCATTAAATGGGCACAATTACAATTGTTGATTGTGATCATTGCTGAAGAAGCAATGGTGACCTTTGATGAAATGGGCGATTGATCTTTACGGCAGAGATTAATTCTCGGTAAATAGTGGTCTGTTGAAATTCCAGCATGGCCCACTATGCATTTAATGCCGAACAAGCTTTTACCCACGCATGTCTGCAATTCACAGATACATATATACAAAACCAATTTGTATGTATATGTTTGTCTGAATTACGTTGCTATATATATAGGATTTTGGCAAAAGAAATTACTTTCGCCTAATCCAACATACAGACTTGCACAAGAATAGCAAGATTACCTTCTTCTATTTCTCTGCAAATCTCTTCAACCTCTGGAAATTTCTGTGAGTTTTTCTGCAAAGAATCACTAATATCTCACCCAAATATCTTTCAAACCTCGAAAAACTTACGCTATATAAAGAGATGGCTCCTAAACGTTCGTCGACCCAAAAATCCTAATCTTCTACCACTGGTACTGCTGAAAAGCAAGCACCAGAGTTGGACTTCAAATCATAGAATGATTTGGGGTGGTGCCATGATTGAGGAATACCTCACAGCTGCTGTTGAAAATCAAGCCGATAGAAAGCTGATACTTGACATGCTTGAAAAGGCAAAAATCAAGGGTTTTCTATCAGCTCTACCTAGTGGAATTTCTTCACTAGATGTGTTAGAATTCTACAATAACTCCAGGATTATATCCTGTGTTTCTGAAGGCACTGAAATAGTGTCTATAAAAACAAAGGTCCAGGGAAAGGAAATCCTTTTGGACTTAACAACTTTCTGTAAGTTGTTTGATCTTCAAAATCTTGGAAAGGATTTTGAAATAGACACCAAGGATGATGATCTCCTTGAAGGTGTAAAACAGCTGTACAGTGTTGTGTGTGATCTTGCAAAATAAGAAACACCCACTGACTTCAAGCTTGCTGACATCAGAACCAGACATCTGCTGGTTCACTGGGATGTGTTGGCATGCATTCTTCACAGATGCTTTGATGGTCTACAAGGAGGTGCTGAATAGATAAGCCAAGAACGCTAGATGATGATGTTCTTATTGCAACAGCAAGACAAACGGCTGGAAAACCCTTTCAATTGGGGAAAGTACGCCTTTATGAAGTTTGTGAAGAAGATTCAAGGCTTTGAGCCTAAAATCGCTAAGGGAATTACTGAGCCAAAGAACACAGTAAGCTATGGTCTAAAGATATGCTACTTGCTGGAAAAGCTTGGCATTGAGCTCAGAGAAAAGGCTGACATAGCCAACAGTAACCTACTCTACAAATATGAGTATACGAACTTGATGAAAAAGGTTACTGGATCTCAGAAAGGTTCCAAGAAGCGAAAGACTGAAGAGGTATCTGAGGGAAAAGTTGCTACCAAGAAGCCCAGAACTTCACGGAAGAAATCTGCTGGCAAATCAGAAGGCACACCCATTAAGGTTGTCAATTCCCAGATACCTGCCGTGGCTGCCGATGAACTCATCAATGCTGCAAAAGAGGTATCGACTACTGAACAAGTAGACTCAGCAAGAGAAAGTGCTTTCAGAAATGTGAAGACTATTGCCGAAAGCCTTGCTGATGAACTCATAATTGCTGATAAAGAAAGTAGTGATAGATACCAAGCCCTATCTGCAGAAACCGCAGGAATTATGGACCAATCAGTTCCTAATGCTGATGAGAGCCCTAACGATGAAGATGATGAATTAGTCATCTCTCAAGTCCTGGAAAAATCAAAGAGGGCTAAAGTTACTGAAAAAGTAACTGGTGTAGAGGTATCTGAAGAAGAACCTAAACCACAGGTTGCTGAACAAGCACCTGTTTCAAAGGTTGCTGAAGAAGCAACAGAGTCCAAGGTCACAAGACAAATTACACCATCAGACCAAGAAAGACTAAAGCATATTGAAGATGCTCTGATGAGTGATAACTTAGTGTTGGAGGATACTGCCATTGCCTCAACACTCAACAGTCTGTCTCAGGCACAACAACCACAACAGCCAGATGTGGATACTGCTGAAATGGTACTTGAATTATAGATACCAGCATCTTACATTGCTGAAGAAAATCCTGCAAAAGAGCAGGTTCCCCAACTCAATGAGAGGGATCAAGCTGAGACATCTACTCAGAATGATCAACCAGGGGAGGCAACTGAGTTGCATACTCAGGAAAGGTCTGAAGTACCTGAAACTTTAAACAAAGAAGCTGAAATGGAACAACAAGACCAAAACATTGAAGGGTCACAAGTTCCAGAGACCAATCAGCCTGACACTGCTCAGGTAGCTGAATGGTTTAACTCTCTACTTGTGATAATTTGTGTTTATTAATCTTGTTAGTTAACAAAATTTCTTTGTTACAAGCTGAATTAGAAACACGAGACCAAGAGGAAGCTGAGAAGCTTGTCTCAGAAACTGAGAAGGAGGCTTCCACACCCTCACAACTTAAGGAATCTGAGCCTGTGCTACAGGTGATAGAGAGTTCCTTAAGAAAATAATCTTTCAGATATTCGTTGATACACTTTGTTGGTCCAGATAACGACAAAGTAAAAGACTAGAGGGGGGGTGAATAGTCTTTTTAAAACTTTTGTCGATAAACACAATTTCTCAGATATCTGTGAAGATATCTGATACTTAGATTCAGAGCACGGAAGACTTAAGATAGATAAGTGCAGAAACAGTTAAAGTGTGTGTGTGTGTGTGTTGCTGAAATGTAAGTACAGAAAAGTAAATAACACAGCAAGTATAGTGGTATCTGGAGGTGGCGTAATCCTCCAACTAATCCACTTCGGTCTTTCAGAGACCTAGAATTCACTAGAATAGATAATTGAGTTCTCCTTACAAAAATCCTATTCTAAAATTCCTTAAACAGATGGTTCCCAACCAAATGTTCCCCCTGAGTTGTTCCCCGGCTTTCTCAGCCAAGTACTTCCTGTACTCAGAAACCTTTTTGAGTTATTCCCTAGCTTCCCAAGCTAAGTACTTCCTATACTCAATAACCTTGGAGTTATTCCTTAGTTTCACAAATCAACTACTTCCTATACTCAATAACCTTGGAGTTATTCCCTGATTTTTCAAACTAAGTACTTCCTGTACTCCACGCCAGTGATGGTGTTGGTTTCGGTTTGAGTTGTCAGATGAGCTTCTTTAATAACTTTTCAGTTAATCAGATAGCTCTGTGAATCAAGTATACTTAATACACTTTGCAATGTATGGTATCATGTTCTTTTTACTGACCCAAGTCTTAGATAACTGTTCAAGAGAATGAATCTCAGATACTTGATCTTTTGTTTCAACTCTTTCACAGATAGCTGTGCTTGTTTAGGATCAGGACACTACTAAAGATCAAGAGCTTTGGTCGCAACAGAAAGCTTTGAGGATAAGTAAATTTCTTTGAGAGAGTAAGATGTTCAGTAAGTTCTGTGTTTCAGCGTCGTGTCTTCTCAAGCTGTCTAAGTGTTGATATTTATAGATGAATTTGAGTGCCATTTGAATAGTATCCGTTAGGCTCAAATTCAAACTATAGATATCTGTGTATAATCTTATGTGAGTTTTGTCTTCTTCTTCAGAAGCTGCCGTTGCTTTTGTTCAGACATCTTTGTCCGTGCATTAAATGCATTGTACTATACTTTTTGTCCTTTAGTGCCAACGGTACTATGCTTTGTATCAGAGACTAGTATTATCTGATTCTTTGCACGTCCTTATCTTCAATCTTCAGATACCACTTTTATTGAAACAACTTTGTTTGCAATATATATATTTCTGTTTCAGAAATGTGGTTAAAGCTCAAGGTATCTGAGAATAGATATCTGTGGACACTTTCCTTGTTTTCAGATAGACCTTTCATTTCTCAGATATCTCTTGTGACACAGTTTGTTTAAAACTATTCGTGTCTTCAAGATATCTGGCTAAGGTATCTGAAAAACTGTTTCAGTAATCTTGTGCAGTTTCTTCAAGTCTTCAATGTCGTTGAGCTTGTTCTGCTTGGATGTCTTCTTCTTGGTCTTCTCTTCATAAAATAAAAATTACATTTTGAGACCTAACATCCTATACAAGATTAGCTAGACTATCATACTTAGTGGGTTTCCTCTTTTACAATGTTCAAGTGAACCAAGAGTACTAATCACCTTTCTGAGACTAAGATAAGTCATGTTCTCGATCAAAATCTAAGCAGATATTTACGACAAAATATCTAACGAATTTCCTAACAAATTTCCCCTTTTGATCAGGCGATGACTATCTGACCTATTACAAATCTGGATGAGTGAACAATCCAACACTTAATCATTTCTTAAGATTTTTCAATTCATTCAATTAAGTGCAGAAAGTAAACATCAACCAAATCACAAGGTGTGATCTTTGCTGACAAGTTATCTTTTATAGAATACTATCTGAGAGTAAGTTCTTCAGATAAGTTACAAAGAGAGATTACAGAAAACTTCAATACATAAACCAAGTTTAGCTCGACAAGAAAATACAAAAATTACATAGTAAATTAGGACAACAGGAGTAGCCAAGCTCCAAGTAAACATCCTAATAGACTAGTCTTCAAGTCTTTCACAGTAGTTCTATGGATCAGTCTGCAAATTTCCTATCTCCAAACCTTTTGATGTCATCAGAATAATCATAGAGAAGTGTTCTGACGAGCATCTCAGTGTCTCTGGCAAATCCACAGACCTCTTTGTAGGTTTTGGTAGGATTTTTCTTGACAAAATGTTTGACCCACAGATACTTTCCCCACTTCCAGGCATGCTCTATTCTGATATCTGAAAGCTTGAAGTATTCGTAGATAATCCTCAGATATCTGATGTCACCCTTGTATTGATCTTCAGATAGAGCGACTTATAGGGTTCCACAAAGAGTCTTGCTCTTGTGCCTGTTCCTGTGATATTCAGAATTATGTGCACATCATCTGGCTTTCCATATGGACATTCATCAGAGAGGTCCTTTCTCATGGCTTCAGTTCTCTTGACAACTTCAAAATCCAACCAGGCTTTAATGTGATTGGTGTTGATCAAGGTTGGCTTATCTTTTCTCCATGCCATAAGTTGTTTATGGATTGGTTCTGGAAATCTTGAATTTACCAGTAGATGCTTAAGTTCCAGAATCCAATAGCCATTTTCTGATTGATGCACCTGTAGACGGAGGAATCATTGTCATTCTTCACATACTCTATTTTGGCTTCTTCTGGCCTGAGTGGAAGTTGACTTTGTCTTTGCTCAGCTCTCAGTCTGTTCCTTCTCTATCTTGAATTCTCTTTGGGGTTGTTGCTTGAAGAACCACCCTGGATAGACTTGGTATTTCCAGAGGGTGTTTTAGCTGCTAGGGGCTTTGCAGCTATGGCTCAGTTAGGCTTTCAATTTTCCTTTTCTTGTGAAGAGGAGCTTCATTTTCATCAGTTTCCTCATCATCATCAAGATTAAATCTTGTGAGAGTTTTACAGCCTTCTTCATTGCCCAGGGACTTGATTTGTCCTTCTTCTTCTTCTTCAGAAGATTCATCAATCCCTTTAACTTGTCTTCTCCTTGGAGCCTTGGTACTCCTTGGAGGTTTCGTACATGGCCCTTGTTATCATTGTAGTTCCTTCAGTAGGTTTCTGGGAAGCAGCTACTATTTGCAAAGTAGCTTGGCTTGAGGAGGGTTCATTGATTCTGAGTGGTGGCTGGGAAGTTTTCATGTTTCTTCTTCCTCTCTGAGCCGCACCAGCTCCAGATTTCTTCTTGTTTTCTTCTCCTTCTTCCCATTCCCCCTGACTTTGAGGTCCAGATTTGTACACTCTTTCCCCCTTAGTCATTGTTGGCTGACTCAGTCTCATAAAAGAATCTGAGAGAGAGTTAAAATGCCCTTGTAAATAATTATAGGCAGTGACCAACTTCTGAAGTTCGGCTTTGAGCTCCTGATTTTGCTTGATAAGTCCATTGTCCTTATCAGTGAGCAATGCCAATGGGCCTAGGATGGCATCTGCTTTTCCAGCAATGTAACTTGCCTCTTGGAAAGCTTTTTCAGCTAAAGACGCATCATCGTCCCTTATCATTCCCAGATATTTCTGAGCAATGACTATGCTAGTTGTTCTCTGAGTGATGAGCTTAGTGAACTTTTTCATTTCAGAGGGGACGAAGGCAATTACTTCCTTGTTTTGTGAAGACATCTCCTTTTTCAGATGAGCCAGTACTTGGTATCTGTTCATGTATTCATGGGAGTGGACATTTAGGAGTTTGCTGAATATTTCAGGAGCAATCAGCTTCCTTTTCAAGTGAGAGACCGCTAGATGTTCATTGCAGTGCTCTGCCAAAGTCTTGTCTTCTTCATCATCTGAGTAATCAGCCCAGTGATCTTCATCCTCTTGGACATTCTCATCGATTGTATCTAGTCCAGCAACCATCTCAGAGATTGGTTTCTTTCCTTTCTGGGAGGAGGATGGTACTTCTTTTGAAGATGATGCAGCCTTATCATCATGCTTGACTTCAGATACTTCTTCAGTATCGAGTTCTTTGGTGATAGCATTCACAGCATCCTGTAGCTCTTTAACCTCAGAGTAAGCAATTATTTCTTGTAAGTATTGATCTTGTAGTTGATCAAGCTTGTCTCTGGATCTAGCTATTTGATCTTCCAGTTGAAGATGGAGCTGTTGTTCTTCTTCCAACAGTTGTTTGAGTTGAGCAGTTCTGGTTTGAGTGTTTAATATTTTCTGATTGGTTTCTTCAGAAAGCTCAACTACTTGTTCAGTAGTAACTGGGTGTTGGGAAGATGGATGAGTAGATTTCTGTGGAGATGGAGACAGAGATTTCTGTGAAGTCTTCTCAGTGTTCTTTTCAGCAGCTGAGGCATTATTCCTTAGCAAAATTCCTCCGGTCCCTGGTGCAGGGGCATCATCATCATCCTTTTTGTCTGTGTCATCCTTTTGGTGATGGTCAGTGGGAGGTTCATCGAAGTCATTTTCGTTTATCTCTTCCTCCTCATCATCTTCAGATACAAGATTGATCACTTCAGGAATAGTGATCTTCTGCCCATTAACCTCTTCTTGTTCAGAAGGTATAAATTGCAGAGTTTGGGGCAGAACTGGCTTGAATGCCATCTGTAATCTTGTCTGACCATCTGCCTGTTCAAAGGCTTGTATCAAACTGTGCGCCACTTCTCTGGAGAAATCCTTATGCAATAAAGTCGCAACTGTGTACTGTTCGGTAGGGAACATTGCATGGATATATGTCTCCAAGTCAAGAGCTCGTGCTCGTCTGTTTGGTTGATCTGTGATTCTCAATATTTCAGAGAGATCAGAGCACCTTAACCTTTGCCATTTCTTGAAGCATTGAATATGCTTTGGCAGGGTGTGAGCTTTGAAGAAGGGAAGTAGGTCCCTTTTCTCATCATTGGGAGCCTGCTTTGCACTTGTTTGAGATTGAAAGAAAGAGTTTTGAATGAGCTTCAAAACTTTTATAGATATCTGAGTAGAAGTGTTGTTTAGTTTCTGAGTTACCTGAGTAAGTACTTCAGGCTCAGAGACTTGTGCTACTGAGACAATTGGTGTCTCAGATATCTTGTTGTGAGGCGGAGACTTGGAAGTCTGGTCCTCATCAACCTTTCTTTCTTGAACCTGAGAATTAAAATTATCACAATACTAAGGAAATTTTATCAAGAAAACTTTAGATGACAAATCAGATATCTGAGAGGTCAATTACCTCCATGGGAGGCTCAGATATTTGTCTCTCGGAGACTTGTGCAGTCTCTGGAATCTTTTCTTGTGATGAAGGCCTTGATGCCTCATCAGTTTCCATAGGTGCAGGGGATGTCGCAACTCTGTCCCCTTGCACTTCTACTTCTGAGTGAGCCTGTGAGTAGAAAGTATTGAGTAATTTAGAGAAGAAGTTTTAGTTAACCCAAGGTGAAGAATATTTACCATTGATTTTCATATACCTTCATACTGGAAGGCTCAATGATCTGTTCTTCAGAAACCTTGTTGGTTTCTGGGTTTTCTTCTGGCATTTCTGCCTTATCTTCCTCTTTCTCAGTTGGAGCCTGTTAGAAACATTCACTTAATTGGTTAAGTAAATTATTGTATAACTGAAAAATGACAACTTAAGAAACATTTTATCACCTGTAGGACAGGCTCAGATTTCTTAAGAGGTGAGGTTGATGAGACCTCTTTCTCAGTTTCTGAGGCAAGCTTTCCAGCTTCCTCTTGTCCTTGTGTTTCTAACTCAGCCTGTAACAAAGAATTTCGATAAATAACAAGATGTACAAGCATAAAATTTGCACAAGATAAGAGTTAAACCATTCAACTACCTGATCCATGTCAGGCTGATTGGTCTCTGAAACTTGTGACCTTTCTATACATTGGTCTTCTTGTTCCAGTATTTCTTCTTTGTTTGAAGTTTCAGGTACTTCACACCTTTCCTGAGTATGCAACTCAGTTGCCTCCCCTGGTTGATCATTCTGAGTAGATGTCTCAGTTTGATCCCTCTCATTGAGTTGGGGAACCTGCTCTTTTGCAGGATTTTCTTCAGCATACTGCATTGCTGGTAATTCAAAATGGAGTTCATTTACCATTTCATCAACCACTTGTGGCTGTTGTGGTTGTTGTGTTTGTGGTTGTTGTGGTTATGCGGAAGGCAGGAAGTTGGTCGAGAATGTTCTTCCAGATTTTTAGATGTGGCATTTTCATCAGCATCTGCCAGTACTAAATTACCACTCATCAGGGCTTCTTGAAGTTGTGCATAAGAACGTTCCCTGATGAAGTATTTGTACCAACAACCTTTGCCATAGGTGCTTGTTCAGCAACCTGTGGTGTAGGTTCTTTTTCAGATACCTTTTCACCAGTTACTATTTCAGTAACCTTAGCCCTCTTTGCTATTTCTAGGACTTGAGAGATGACTAGTTCATCATCTTCATCATTAGAGCTCTCATCAGCATTAGGAACTGATTGGTCCATAACTCCTGCGGTTTCTGCAGATAGGGCTTGGTGTTTTTTACCACTTTTGGCAGCATTTATGAGTTCATCAGCAAGGCATTCTGCATTAGTCGCAACATTTCTGAACGCACTTTCTCTTGCTGAGTCTACTTGTGCAGTAGTTGATGATTCTTTTGCAGCATTGATGAGTTGATCTGCCTTTATCAGTTCATCGGCAAGGCCTGTAGATATCTAAGAATCGACAACCTCTTTGGGTTTGTCTTCTGATTTGCCAGCAGACTTCTTTCTTGAAGTTCTGGGCTTCTTGGTCGCAACCTTTTCTTCAGATACCTTTTCAGACTTTCGCTTCTTAGAACCTTTCTGAGACCCAGTAACCTTTTTCATCAAGTTTGTATACTCATATTTGTAGAGTAGGTTACTGTTGGCTATTTCAGCCGTCTCTCTGAGCTTAATGCCAAGCTTCTCCAGCAAGTAGCATATCTTCAGACCATAGCCTACTGTGGCCTTTGGCTCAGCTAGTCCTTTGGCAATCTTAGGCTCGAAGCCTTGAATCTTCTTCACAAACTTCATGAAGGCGTACTTTCCCCAGTTAAAAGGGTTTTCCAGCCTTTTGTCTTGTTGATTCAGCAAGAACATCATGATCCATCGTTCTTGGCTTATCTGGTCAGCACCTCCTTGTAGACCATCAAAGCATCTGTGAAGAATGCAAGCCAATACATCCCAGTGAACCATCAGATGTCTGGTTCGGATGTCAGCAAGCTTGAACTCAGTGGGTGTATCTGATTTTTCAAGATCACACACATCACTGTACAATTTGTTAACACCTTCAAGGAGATCATCATCCTTGGTGTTTATTTCAAAATCCTTTCCAAGATTTTGAAACTCAAACAACTTACAGAAAGTTGTTAAGTCCAAAAGGATTTCCTTTCCTTGAACTGAGGTTTTGACAGACACTATTTCAGTGCCTTCAGAAACACAGGAAATTATCCTGGAGTTGTTGTAGAATTCCAACACATCGAGTGATGAAATTCCACTAGGGCGAGCAGATAGAAAACCCTTGATTTGTGCCTTTTCAAGCATGTCAAGAATTAGCTTTCTGTCAGCTTGGTTTTCTATTGCAGCCGTGAGGTATTCCTCAACCATGGCACCACCCCAAATCATTCTGTGATTTGAAGTCCAATGGTCAGGATTAAAATCTCCTACTAGTCGGTTGTTCACAATAACCAACTCTGGTGCTTGCTTTTCAGCAGTACCAGTGGAGGATTGAGATTTCAGTGTGGTTGAACTTTTAATTAGGGGCCATCTCTTTATATAGTGTAGGGATTTGAAAATGGTGTTTGAAAGAGATTTGATTCAGTAATTCTTTGCAAAAAAACTTAATCTTGATTTGCAGAGATTGTAGAAGGTTTGCAGAGAATCAAGAGAAGGTTTTGCTATTTTTGTGCAAGTCTGAATGTTGGATTAGGCGAAAGTGATCTCTTTTGCCAAAATCCTATATATATAGCAACGTAATTCTAACAAACATATACACACAAATTGGTTTTGTATGTATGTATCTGTGAATTGCAGTGAGGCATGGGTAAAAGTTTGTTCGGCATTGAATGCATAGTGGGCCACGTCTGAATTTCAAGAGTCCACTATTTACAGAGAATTAAATTCGTCCGTTAAAATCAAACGCTTAATTTCATCAAGGGTCACCATTGCTTCTTCAGCAATGATCACAATCAACAAGTGTAATTGTGCCCATTTAATGAATTTTGGCTATTTGCTATCTGAATCACAATTCTGTGTGACTAAGAACACTATTTGTATCTGAGTCTATCTCATAATCAATATTTGTCCAAGTTTTACACAAAGATAGAAATAATACAAATTTCAAGAGAGTAGTTGACTGCAGACAGTTGTACTATTCTCTTTTGTGTTCCCCCTCACTGAGTGAACTAGATATCTGAGTTCCCGTCTCAGAGATCTTAAGCTGTCTTTTTGCTCTTTAGCCTTTTTGACTTCTGGATACCCGTTCCAGATTTCTCTTTTCTCTTCTCTGGATGCCCGTTCCAGATACCTCTTCTCTGGATGCCCGTTCCAGATACCTCTTCTCTGGATGCCCGTTCCAGATTCCTGAACTCTTTCAGTTCATTGGTAGTTCCATTAGTCTAAGACTATGTCTTAAGGCTAAGAATCTACTTTCTTGTAGTGGCTTAGTGAAGATATCTGCAAGTTGGTCTTCAGTGCCAATCTTGAGTATCTCTATATTGCCTTTTTCAACATGGTCTCTGATGAAGTGATGTCTAACATCAATATGCTTTGTTCTGGCATGAAATTTAGGATTCTGTGTAATCGCAATAGCACTTGTGTTGTCACAGAAAATGGGAGTTTTCTTCTCATCGAGTCCATAGTCTTTAAGTTGTTGTTGTATCCACAGAATTTGTGTTGCACAACAACCAGCAGCAATATATTCAGCCTTTGTGGTAGAAGTTGCAATTGAGTTTTGCTTCTTGCTAAACCACGAGATAAGTCTAGTACCCAGAAACTGACAAGTTCCTGAGGTGCTTTTCCTATCAAGCAGAGATCCAGCATAATCAGGGTCTGAGTACCCAGCTAAACTCAATCCGCTTTCTTTAGGATACCACAATCCTACATCTACTATACCTTTTACATACCTTAATATTTTCATAGCAACGTTGTAGTGTGTTTGCATCGGATTTGTCTGAAATCTAGCACACACTCCAACGGCGTATTGAATATTAGGTCTACTTGCAGTGAGGTAAAGTAGTGAACCTATGAATTTCCTATACTTATGTTCTTCCACACTCTTATCTGATTCAGTATAGGTCATTTTGGTTCCAATGCTCATAGGTATTTTAGCATTCTTTTCAGAAGGCTTAAGATTGAATTTTGTGAGCATATCTTTTGCATACTTTGTTTGACTAATGAATATTCCATCATTGAGTTGCTTGACATGCAATCCTAGAAAATAATTCATTTCTCCCATCATGCTCATCTCAAACTTGCTTTTCATGAGATTTGCAAAGTCATTACAAAGTTGCTTGTCCTTAGATCCAAATATGATGTCATCAACATATACTTGAACTAAGAGTAGTTTCCCGTCATGATTTAAGGTAAATAAAGTTTTATCAACTTTACCTTTCTTGAAACCACTTTCCAGAAGGTATTTGGCCAAAGTGTCATACCATGCTCTTGGAGCCTGTTTGATCCATCTGAGCTTTACGTAATTTATAGACCATTCTACTTTCTGAGGAAACTTCAAAGCCCGGTGGTTGCTCAACATAAACTTCTTCTGCAAGTTCACCGTTCAAGAATGCACTTTTGACATCCATCTGATAAACTTTAAAATCTTTATGAGCTGCAAAGGCTAGAAAGAGTCTTATTGCATCCAATCTGGCAACTGGTGCATATGACTCATCAAAATCTAAGCCTTCAGTCTGGGTAAATCCCTTGACAACCAATCTTGCTTTGTTTCTGGTTATTTCACGATTCATTCATCTTGTTTACGAAAACCCATTTAGTTCCAATCACGATATTCCTTCTACAAATGGAACTAGTTTCGGACTTTGTTTCTCTCAAATTGATCCAACTCTTCTTGCATTGCAGAGATCGGTCTTGGTCTCCTAATGCTTCTTCTATATTTTTAGGTTCAATATTTGAGATGAAACATCCAAAGAGAGAATTAGCATTTTCAGCTATTGCTCTCCTAGTCCTAACACCTTGATTAATTGGTCCAATCACATCTTTTGCAGGATGATCCTTGATCCATCTCATCATAGGTTTAGTGCTAGTAGGATCAATATCCAAATGATTTGAATGTGAATCACTAGGATTTTGATTTGATACTATTTCAGTATCTAAGACATTTTGCTCCTCAGAAGGGCAATTAATGTCTGACACTTGCTCAGTGTTTGAGCTATCTGGAACATGTCTTTCAGAGAGATTGTTTCCAGAGATAGCTTCATGATGAACATCTTCAGTTTTCATTTCTGGAAGTTTCATAGGAAATTCTTCATCATGTTTGTGAGTCATCTTGTTGTTACTAGGCACTTCATGCTTTTCTACGTCAGAGTCATCCTCACTCTCCATAATGATGTTTCTCCTTTCTGAGGATTCTTCTTCAGAATCCCTCAGCAATAGTTCTTTGAACCTTTCTGAGAGTTCATCATTAGGAGGTGTTTTCTTACTTCCTTCATAGAATACAACATGAACTGATTCTTCAATTTTCTTTGTTCTTTTGTTGTAAATTCTGTAGGCTTTGCTATTCGTGGAATAACCAAGAAATACACCTTCATCTGCCTTTGGTTGAAATGTTCTCAGATAATCTTTCCCATTGTTTAGAACAAACATTTACAACCAAATACTCTCAGATGTTTGATATTAGGGGGTCTGCCAACCAAGATTTCATAAGGGGTCTTGTCATGGTGTTTGTTTATCAAGCATCTGTTCTGAGTGTAGCAAGCTGTGTTTACAGATTCAACCCAATAAATTTCACTTATTTCAAAGGTCATTAGCATCGTCCTTGCAGCTTCTTTAAGGGTTCTGTTTTTCCTTTCTGCAACACCATTTTGTTGAGGTGTTCTTACAGAGGAAAGTTGGTGTTGTATACCTTTGCAGGTACAAAACTCTTTTATGTACTGGTTGACAAACTCAATACCATGGTGCATTACGATTGCGATACCTTGTCATTTTCATGATTTCAAGCTTTTTCACAAGTTTGGTATCTCCACCGGCATCGATTTGTTTGAAAGACAACCCAAGTGAATCTTGAGAAGTCATCTACAACAACGGACCATACTTCTTTCTGCATAACTAGTTACGATGATTCAAAAAGATCCATGTGTAATAGTTGCGTGGTCTAACACTAGAGTGTCGATTTTGGACTTGAAAGAGATCTTAGATTGTTTCCCCATCCGACAAAGTGCAGATACCATCCTTTACGAAAGATGTTACGGGAAGGCCAACCACTAACTCTTTCTTGGCAAGTCTGCTCGAGTTTTGAAGTTCAAGTGACTCATTCTTTTGTGCCATAACCATTGCTCTTACGTGTGACCAGATTGACTCACCATGAGACATTCTTGATTGTGGCGGATGCCCAATCGGCAACATAAAGGCGCTTTCCGCCGAGCAACCAAGGTATGCGCTTTGACTCATTGTCAATTAGTTTGCGATTTTGCTTTGAATTTTATAGTAAAACCCTTATGCATAAGCGCTCATGCTAAATAGATTATATTTCAAATCCTTAACATGTAATCGTCGGTGATTGTTAATGTTCCCAATTTGGCGTTGCAAATCCCAGAGAGGGATTTAATTCTCCTCCAGCAAATCTGATATCTGGTCCTGTGTTGCAAGCTTTGTAATCGACCAGATTTGCTTTGTCTCTTGTCATGTGCTTTCCGCATCCACTATCAAATAGCCATTGTGCTTTAGTCCAGGAAGCATTCTGCACACAACAGGAAACAGGAGATTAAGTTCTCAATTTACAATTGGAACCATCAGGACTAAACAATCTTCCAATAGGAATCCATTTTTGGATGAATTTCCTTGGAACATTCTTTTGTCTGATAGGAACATAAGGAGGAATTCTAATTGAATGATTATCATTATTGAGAATTATTTTCTTCCTTAATGTGTTCCTAGGTGCTCCATTTGGTGCTTTCAGATACCTGTCAGGTTTCTGAGTTTGCTTTTCAGCAAACTTAGCTTTCCTTGCCAGATTTCTTCTAGCCCTGGCATTCAGATTTTCAGTGGCTTGATTTAATTTCCACTTCTGATAATTGCTTTGAGCAATTCTAGCCTTTAGCCATCGTTCTTGCTCCTGTTTGTATTCATGAGCAAGTCGTTTCCCGATGCCTTTATAGCCAATACCGTTTCGAGCACTTGAAGCTATCTAAGATCTTTTCTCAGCAGCTTTGCTAGTCTCTGGTTGGTCCAATTTCTTTCCAGAAAAAGTGACATGGGATAATTTGCCAGCTCCTGCAATTCTACTCTTTTGAGAGACATAGCACTGTGGGTGTTTACACTTTTCAATGTTGTGCTTCTTTTCAGAGACGTGCCCAACAGTTTTGTTTTTGACTTGTTTTTCCCACAAAGGTTTAGTCACAACTGCCTTTCCTTTGTCAACAATCTTCGTCTTCTCACCGATACTATAGATTGCATGGGAACCATCTTGCTGAGTACTTACAAATGTTCTTCTTTCCTTACTCTTATTCAGAGTGATAGAACAATACACATGTATGTATTCAGTCCTTTCTTTTCGAAGGATCTCTTAGGTAAGATTGTACTTGAAGAGTGTCACTAGCTTTGGCATAAGATTGAAAAGATAATTCTTTCTTCTTGAGTTCCTTGTTCTCGAAGAAGATCTTCATATTTCTTTAAGTAATTAAGCCATTGCTTCTTTGATTTAGGTGTGACTCGGATATATCTCGAGCTTTGAGAAATGCATTTTCAGCATCCTTTTCTCGGATACCTTAACTAATTGAGAATTTTCCTTTGTAAGAGAATTCTTTTCTTCTTCAGATTTTCGGCTCTGGATCATTAGAAATTCTCTTTCATAGATGTCAAGTTACGTCACGAGATTTTCTAGATCTTTTATTTCTTCTTCATCACTTTCATAAGTATAACAAGAAGTATGTGTTACCTCATCAGCCATAAGACAGATTTCTATGTTAGAGATGTCTGGACCGTCAATCTCAGCAACTCCACACATTTCATTCTTCTTGAGGCCGAAGTCGATTACATCTTGAGTAACTCCACATAATTCTGGTGATGGTAAAGTTGAGTCATCTGAATCATCTTCAGAGTCTGTCTCAATATCTAGAGCATCCAGTTGAGTTTGGATTTTCTTTCTTTCTTCAGTTAATAAAGCTTTCTGGCTTCTTCTGAAGATTCTTCTATCTTTCTTGTCACATGTCCTTAGTTTGTTGAAGGCCGGACAATCCTTCTTGAAGTGACCAGGTTTCTGACATTAGAAACAGATATCGTTTCCAAATTCTGCTTCCTCAGTACATGATGCTTTCTGAGCTGGCTTGTTCAGCGAGCTTTGCATATTTTTGTACTGGTGATAGTTTGAGCCTAGATGCTTTTTCAGCTTCTCTTTGGCTTTTCTTTTCTCAATTTCTCGACTGACATATTTGCTCATTTACTTTGCAGCAAGAGCATCCTCAGTCTCTTCCTTGCTTTTCTTCTTTTCAGAAGTTCCTTGAGCAACTAGAGCAACATTCTGCAACTTTTCAGTTGTTTGTTCTCTTTGTGTTGTCTCATAATCTACCGTAGCAAGATGTGAGAAGAGTTCTACTGGAGTGATATTTGGCATTCCTTGGTTAAAATAAAAGAATTTGGTATGCTCCCAGTTGTGATTAAGACTTCTGACAATAGTCTTAATCTTTTACATTGGGAGTATCTATTCTTTCCCAAGTCTGCCATATCACTCATGAGAGTGGTAAATCTGAAATCAAGTTCTTCCAGAGTTTCAGTGGGTCCTTGTTTGAAATTTTGAAATTTCAACTTGAGAACTTCGAACTTGTTTTCTTTGGTTTTCTCAGTTCCGGCACAGATTTCTTCAATCAGTTGCCAGGCAACTTTCGCCGTTTTAGCACCCCACAGTTTACACTGTATGTGCATCTGATGATGATATTACGAGCTTGACCATCCAGACGATTTCTCTTGGCATCTTCCGATGTCCAGAGTTCTCTAGGCTTTGGTTCGTAAATAACTTGACCAGTAGATCTCCCACTTGTTGACGCATCGGTTTGTGAAGATCCTTCGCTTTGATCTCTGTCTCTACCATTAGAAACCTCCATGACTTGTTTGAGTTGTTGAATGACTATTGGGCCATTCTTTATCACTTCGATCATTTCGTCACTTATGGCTTCAAGGTGGAGCATCATGTTATTTTTCCATTCCTCATAATTCTCTGGTTTGAGAACGGGTGCATCACTCAGAGACATTCCTGCACACTTAACACACAAATTAAATAGTCCTCGAAAATGGACAAAGTTCCTTCACCTATCTGGGGATCTAGGTTCAGTGCAGAAGGCTTGTGAACCTCCTGCTCTGATACCACTTGTTGGTCCAGATAACGGCAAAGTAAAAGACTAGAGGGGGGGGGGGGGTGAATAGTCATTTTAAAACTTTTGTCGATAAACACAATTTCTCAGATATCTGTGAAGATATCTGATACTTAGATTCAGAACGCGGAAGACTTAAGATAGATAAGTGCAGAAACAGTTAAAGTGTGTGTGTTGCTGAAATGTAAGTACAGAAAAGTAAATAACACAGCAAGTATAGTGGTATCTGGAGGTGGCATAATCCTCCAACTAATACACTTCGGTCTTTCAGAGACCTAAAATTCACTAGAATAGATAATTGAGTTCTCCTTACAAAAATCCTATTCTAAAATTCCTTAAATAGATGGTTCCCAACCAAATGTTCCCCCTGAGTTGTTCCCCGGCTTTCTCAGCCAAGTACTTCCTGTACTCAGAAACCTTTTTGAGTTATTCCCTAGCTTCCCAAGCTAAGTACTTCCTATACTCAATAACCTTGGAGTTATTCCTTAGTTTCCCAAATCAAGTACTTCCTATACTCAATAACCTTGGAGTTATTCCCTGATTTTTCAAACTAAGTACTTCTTGTACTCCACGCCAGTGATGGTGTTGGTTTCGGTTTGAGTTGTCAGATGAGCTTCTTTAATAACTTTCAGTTAATCAGATAGCTCTGTGAATCAAGTATACTTAATACACTTTGCAATGTATGGTATCTTGTTCTTTTTACTGACCCAAGTCTTAGATAACTGTTCAAGAGAATGAATCTCAGATACTTGATCTTTTGTTTCAACTCTTTCACAGATAGCTGTGCTTGTTTAGGATCAGGACACTTAGAACTTTAGTGCTACTTAAGATCAAGAGCTTTGGTCGCAACAGAAAGCTTTGAGGATAAGTAAATTGCTTTGAGAGAGTAAGATGTTCAGTAAGTTCTGTGTTTCAGCGTCGTGTCTTCTCAAGCTGTCTAAGTGTTGATATTCATAGATGAATTTGAGTGCCGTTTGAATAGTATCCGTTAGGCTCAAATTCAAACTATAGATATCTGTGTATAATCTTTATGTGAGTTTTGTCTTCTTCTTGAGCTTGCGTTGCTTTTTGTTCAGACATCTTTGTCCGTGCATTAAATGCATTGTACTATACTTTTTGTCCTTTAGTGCCAACGGTACTATGCTTTGTATCAGAGACTAGTATTATCTGATTCTTTGCCGTCCTTATCTTCAATCTTGGATACCACTTTTATTGAAACAACTTTGTTTGCAATATATATATTTCTGAAATGTGGTTAAAGCTCAAGGTATCTGAGAATAGATATCTGTGGACACTTTCCTTGTTTTCAGATAGACCTTTCATTTCTCAGATATCTCTTGTGACACAGTTTGTTTAAAACTATTCGTGTCTTCAAGATATCTGGCTAAGGTATCTGAAAAACTGTTTCGGTAATCTTGTGCAGTTTCTTCAAGTCTTCAATGTCGTTGAGCTTGTTCTGCTTGGATGTCTTCTTCTTGGTCTTCTCTTCATAAAATAAAAATTACATTTTGAGACCTAACATCCTATACAAGATTAGCTAGACTATCATACTTAGTGGGTTTCCTCTTTTACAATGTTCAAGTGAACCAAGAGTACTAATCACCTTTCTGAGACTAAGATAAGTCATCATGTTGCTGATCAAAATCTAAACAGATATTTCTGACAAAATATCTAACAAATTTCCTAACACACTTAACTAATAAGTGTTTGTTTCTAATAGGCTCCAACTGAGAAGAAAAATGAAGAGACTGAAAAGTCTATCTCTTCAGAGAAGAATCCAGAGACTTCCAAGGTCTCTGAGGAATAAGTATCTGAACCTTCTGCAGAGAAGGTATCTCATTCAGATATCTATATTCTTCAAAGAACAAATCTCTGATCATTTTTCTCAAACTAACACATTCTACTTAACAGGCTCAAAAAGAAGTAGAAGTTGTTGAGGAGTTGCCCACTCAATCCTCACAACATATGGAAATTGATGAGGCATCAAGGCCTTCATCACAAGAAAAGATTCCAGAGACTGCACAAGTCTACGAGACAAGTATTTGAGCCTCCAGCGGAGGTAATTGACCTCTCGGATATCGAATTGTCAATAAAATTTTCTTGATAAAATTTCCTAAGTGTTATGTTTCTAATCTCGAGTTCAAGCGAAAGAAAGACAACTGAGGATCAGACTTTCCAGTGTCCTCCTCATATCCAGATATCTGAGGCACCTGGAACCTCAGTAGTCAAGTCATCTGAGCCTGTCACACAGGTAACTCAGATACCTTTCTACTCTAAGGCCCAGATATCCACTAAAGTTTTGAAATTAATTCAGAATGCTTTCTTTCAGGCTCAAACAAGTGCCACGAAGGTCCCTGATAATGAGAAACATGACCTGCTTCCCTTCTTCAAAGCTCATACCCTGCCAAAGCACATTCAATGCTTCAAGAAATGGCATAGGTTAAGGTGCTCTGATCTCTCTGAAATATTGAGAATCATAGATCAACCAACAAGACGAGCACGAGCTCTTGACTTGGAGAACTACATCCATGCAATGTTCCCCACGGAACAGTATCAAGTTGCGACTTTACTGCATAAGGATTTCTCCAGAGAAGTGGCACACAAGTTGATTCAAGCCTTCAATTAGGCTGATGGTCAGACAAGATTGCAAATGGCATTCAGGCCAGTTCTGCCCCTGACTCTACAATTCATTCCTTCTGAGCAAGAGGAGGTTAATAGGCAGAAAATCACTATTCCTGAAGTGATTAATCTTGTATCTGAAGCCGATGAGGAGGAAGAAATAGATGAGAATAACTTTGATGAACCTCCCTCTGACCATCACAAAAAGGATGATGATGATGCCCCTGCACCAGGGACGGGAGGGATTCCACAAGGTAACATTACCTCAGCTGCTGAAAAGCACACTGAAAGGACATCCCAGCAATCCTCTCCTCCATCTCCTCATAAATCTATTCATCCAACTTCCCAACATAAAGATACTACTAAACAAGTAGTTGAGCACTCTGAAGGAACAACTCAGAAAATATCAGATACTCAAACCAGAGCTGCTCAACTCAAACAATTGTTGGAAGACGAGCAACAGCTCCATCTTCAACTTGAAGAAGAGATAGTTAAATCCAGAGATAAGCTCAATCAGCTTCAAGATCAATACTTGAAAGAATTGGTAGCTTACTCTGAGGTCAAAGAGCTCCAGGATGCTGTAAATGCTATTGCTAAGGAGTTAGATACTGAAGAAGTATCTAAAGAAAAGCATGATGCTAAGGCTGCATCACCATCAAAAGATATACCATCCTCCTCTCAGAATGGAAAGAAGCCCATCTCTGAGATGGTTGCTGGACTAGAAAATCTTGAAAATGTCCAAGAGGATGAAGATCACTGGGTTGATGACTCAGATGATGAAGAAGACAAGACTCTGGCAGCACACCGCAATGAACACTTGGCGGTTTCTCATCTAAAAAGGAAGCTAATTGCTCCTGAAGTTTTCAACAAACTGCCAAATGTCCACTCCCATGAATACATGAATAGATACCAGGTTTTGGCACATCTTAAAAAGGAGTTGTCTTCACAAAACAAAGATGTAATTGCCTCCGTCCCCTCAGATATGAAGAAACAACCAGTATGGTTATTGCTCAGAAGGATCTGGGAATGATAAGGGACGATGATGTCTCATTAGCTGAAAAAGCTTTTCAAGAGGCAAGTTACACTGCTGGAAAAGCAGATGCCATACTAGGCCCATTGGCAGAGCTCACTGATAAGGAAAATGGACTTATCAAACAAAATTAGGAGCTCAAGGCTGAGCTTCAGAGGTTGGTTACTGCCTACAATTACTTGCAAAGGAATTTTGAGTCTCTCTCAGATTCGTTTTTGGTACTTAGTCAGTCAACAATGACTAAGGGGGAAGAATTTGGACCTCAAGGTCAGGGGGAAGGAAAGAAGAAATCTAGAGTTGGTACTGCTCAGAAAGGAAGAGGAAACAAGAAAACTTCCCAACCACCACTCAGAATAAATGAGCCCTCATCAAATCAAGTTGCTTTGCAAATAGTAGCTACTTCCCAGCAGTCAACTGAAGAAACAACAATGGCTCCAAACAGCTAGAAGATGTTATTGCTCCTGGGGAATCTCCCATTTCTCCTCAACGCATCCTTACCACAGTGATGGAACCTCAGGTTTTATCTCCCATTTTGGAGGCTGCTTCTCCTTCTCTTCTAGTTGAAGAACAGATTCCTTCAACTCCGATCATTCCTTTTGCCGAGAATAATCCGGAGTTTGAGCCTGTTTTGAGAATCCGAAGTAGATCAGCCAATGATTTACTTCAAGTTTCTCTGACATCTGATCATGGTGTTAGTTCGGACACACAAGATTTTATGGGGATGGACTTTGATGAGTCTGATTTGGAAAAGGATTTTTTAGCATCCTACATACCTACTCCTGTTATTGGAAGATTGACGAGAAACTCTGCAAAAGCTGGAAAGGAAGGGAATTTTTATACTTCTCTCAGATCAAGTAAGAAGAAGAAGTCTGGAAAAAAGAATGGTAAACGAGCTTCACCCTCTAATCTTTTATGATGATTGATTTGATTTGGTACATTCGAGGTGTTAGAGGGAATTTATACGCAGTAATGTGCAAGGACTAGGCGTGGAGCGAAATGGAGTAACTATTTTGTGTGTCCTCTCGGTTCTCTTTTGGATTGGTTTGTGGTATCCTGGAGGTAGTATACTGCCTAACTTTGTTGATAGTAGGGAAGCGATATATGGTATAGCTTTATTGTCTAGCTACAGCTGTGTAGTTATTTCGATTAGAATGATAGGACTTTTGGTGATTCTGGATAATTGTGTGATCTTTAGTTTTACTAGAATTTGGAAAGAACTTGTAATTTTGAGTTTGATGGCCATGGGTTCTTTTAAACCCCCATGATTGTATTTTCCAGTATTAATATAGGAGCTTGACTCCACTTTCCAACTAAAAAAAAAAAAAAACAATGGTAACAAGGGCCATGGCAAAAAGACCTCCAAGGAGTACCAATGCTCCAAAGAGAAGACAAGTAAGAGGGATTGATGAATCTTCTTCTGAAGAAGAAGAAGGCCAAATCAAATCCCTGGGCAATGAAGAAGGCTGCAAAAGTCTCACAAGAATTGACATTGATGATGATGAAGAGACTGATGAAGATGAAGCTCCTCTTCATAGAAAAAGGAAAATTGATAGCCTAAATGAGCCCATAGCTGCAAAGCCTTTGGCAGCTAAAACACCCTCTGGAAAGACCAAGTCTATCCAGGGTGGTTCTTCACACAATACCCCAAAGGAGAATTCAAGACAAAGGAGAAACAGACTGAGAGCTGAACAAAGACAACTTCAACTACCACTCAGGCCTGAAGAAGCCAAGATTGAGTATGTGAAGACCAACAGTGACTCCTCTGTCTACAGGTGCATTAATCAGAAGAATGGCTACTGGATTCTGGAACTTAAGCATCTACTGGTAAACTCAAAATTTCTAGAACCAATCCATAAACAGCTCATGGCATGGAGAAAAGACAAGCCAATCTTGATTAACACCAACCACATCAAAGCATGGTTGGATTTTGAAGTAATCAAGAGAATAGAAGCCATGAAGAAGGACCTCTCTGATGTATGTCCTTATGGAAAGCCAGATGATGTGCACAGAATTCCCAACATTACTGGAACAGGCACAAGAGCAAGACTTATTGTGGAACCCTATGAGTCCTTCTACTTAACTGAAGATCAATACAAGGGTGACATCAGATATCTGAAGATCATTTATGAATACTTCAAGCTATCAGATATCAGAATCGAGCATGCCTAGAAGTGGGGAAAGTATCTGTGGGTCAAGCACTTTGTCAAGAAAAATACTACCAAAACCTACAAGGAAGTCTGTGAATTTTCCAGAGACACAGAGATGATTGTCAGAACTCTTCTCTATGACTACTCTGATGATATCAAAAGGTTTGGTGATAGGAAATTTGCAGATTGATCCATGGAGCTGTTTTTGAAGACTTGAAGTGTTGAAGACTTGAAGACTAGTTCATTAGGATGTCTACTTGGAGCTTGGTTACTCCTGTTGTCCTAATTTACTATGTATGTTTGTATCTTGCTGACTGAGCTAAATTGTATTATGTACTAAAGTTATCTGTAAACTTTCTTTGTAACATATCTGATGAACCTACTCTCAGATATCATCTTCTATAAAAGATAACTTGTCAGCAAAGATCACACCTTGTGATTTGGTTGATGTTTACTTTCTGCACTTAATTATATGAATTAAAAAAAAATCATAAGAAATTATTAAGTAATGGATTGTTTCCTCATCCAGATTTGTAATAGGTCAGATAGTCATCGTTGACTGATCAAAATGGGGGAAATTTGTTAGAAATATCTGTTTAGATTTTGATCAGCAACCTAATGACTTATCTTAGCTCAGAAAGGTGATTAGTACTCTTAGTTCACTTGAACATTGTAAAAGAGGAAACTCACTAAGTATGATAGTCTAGCAAAATCTTGTATAGGATGTTAGGTCTCGAAATGTAATTTTTATTTTCTGAAGAAGACCAAGAAGAAGGCATCCGGCAGGAAAAGTTCAACAAATTTTGAAGACTTGAAGATTGCACAAGATTGCTGAAGACAAAGGTTTTTCAGATACCTATGACCAGATATCTTGAAGACACAAGCGTTTTTAAATAAACAGTGTTACAAGAGATATCTGAGAATTGAAAGGTTTCTGAAACGAGGAAAGTGCCCACAGATATCTACACTCAGATACCTTGGATAAAGATTATGTTTCCAGGAAACAATATATTCTTAACAAGTGATATCTGGAGCTGTGATGATCTATGGAAAAGGACGTGCAAAGCTTCAGAAAGCATGCATTGTTCCATTGGCACTACAGGACAAAGTATAGTACAATGCATTAAATGCGCAGACATGAATGTCTGAACAAAAGCGGTAGCTTCTAAAGAAGAAGACAGACCTGCTACAGTACTATACTCAGATATCAATAGTTTGAATTTGATTTAAGCCTAACGGATACTATTCAAACGGCACTCAACTTCATCTATAAATATCAACACTTAGACTGCTTGAGAAAACACCCTAGAACACACAGAACTTACATTCTCACACAAGCTCTCTCAAGCATACTACTTTCCTTCAAGCTTTCTGTTGCGACCAAAGCTCTTGATTCTAAGTAGCACAAAAGTTCTAAGTGTCCTGATCCTTAACAAGCATTGCTATCTGTGAAGGAGTTAAATCAAAAGATCAAGTATCTCAGATTCATTCTCTTGAACACTTACCATAAACTTGGGTCAGTAGAGAACAAGATACCATACATTGCAAAGTGTATTAAGTATACTTGATTCATAGAGCTATCTGAATAACTGAATAAGTTATTAAAGAAGCTTACCTGACAAACAAACCTAAAACCAACACCATATTCGGCATGTAGTACAGGAAGTACTTAGTTTGGGAAACTAAGAAATAACTCCAAGGTCACTGAGCACAGGAAGTACTTAGCTTGGGAAGCTAAGGAACAGCTCAAAAGGTTACTGAGCACAGGAAGTACTTAGTTTGAGAAACTAAGGAATAACTCCAAGGTTACTGAGCATAGGAAGTACTTAGCTTGGGAAGCTAAGGAACAGCTCAAAAGGTTACTGAGCACAGGAAGTACTTAGTTTGGGAAACTAAGGAATAACTCCAAGGTTACTGATCACAGGAAGTACTTAGCTTGGGAAGCTAAGGAACAACTCAAAAGGTTACTGAGCGCAGGAAGTACTTAGCTTGGGAAGCTAAGGAACAGCTCAAAAGGTTTCTGAGTAAAGGAAGTACTTGGCTGTGAAAGCTGGGGAATAACTCAGGGGGAACACTTGGTTGGGAACCTAGTGTATTTAGGAATCAAGAGAAGATATCTGTAAGGTTACATCAATTATCTGTCTTAGTGGATTCTAGGTCTGAGAAAGGCCGAAGTGGATTAGTTGAAGGATTACGCCACCTTCAGATACCACTATAAAAAGACTTGTGTTATTTACTTTCTGCAGTTTATTACTTGCTTTACTTATCTTGCAAAGTACTTACACTCATCTTGCTGAGCACGTGCACTTATCACATAAAAGTCTTCCGCTCTCTGAAATTAAGTATCAGATATCTGAGAAACTGTGTTTATCGACAAAAGTTTTAAAAGACTATTCACCCCCCCCCCCCCTCTAGTCTTTTACTTTGTCGTTATCTGGACCAACACATACTTTTCTATATGCCATTTTGGGTAAACCAACCACCAACTCTTTCTTGGCTAGCTTGTTCAGAGTTTTGAAATTCAAGTGACTCATTCTTTTATACTATAGCCAATTTTCTTCAGTGTGGCCAGATTGACTCACCATGAGACATTCTTCAGTTGTGGCGGATGCCCAATCAGCAACGTAAAGATTTCCTTTACGCCTTGCAACCAAGACTGTCTGCTTTGACTCATTGTCAATCACTATATATAGTTTTGACTTGATCTTGACAGTGTACCCTTTGTCTACTAATTGACTCATGCTTAGGAGATTATATTTCAATCCCTTTACATGTAGTACTTTAGAGATTGTAAGGGCTCCAAACTTCAGATTGCCAAATCCTATGGTTGGATTTTCATCTCCTCCAGCAAACCTGATAATTGGTCCATCATTGCACTTTCTGTAGTCAATCAGATTTGCTTTGTCTCCTGTCATGTGCTTCCCACATCCACTATCAAAATACCACTTTGGATTAGTCTTTAGAGTGTTCTGCACAACACAAGAAATAGGAGATTAGGTTCTCATACCAACAATGGAACCATCTGGACTAAAGAATCTTCCAGTAGGAATCCATTTTTGAATGAATTTCTTAGGAACATTCTTTTGTCTAACAGGAACATAAGGAGGAATTCTAGTTAAATGATTAGTATCATTGTTATCAAGAACTATTTTCTTCCTTGGTGTGTTCCTAGGTGCTCCATTTGGTGCTTTCAGATACCTGTCAAGTTTCTGAGTCTGCTTCTCAGCAAACTTAGCTTTTCCTTGCCAGATTTCTTCTAGCCCTGGCAATCAGATTTTCAGCGGCTTGACTCATCTTCCACTTCTGATAATTGATGTGGGCAATTCTAGCCTTTAACCATCGTTCTTGCTCTTGTTTGTACTCACGAGCAAGTTGTTTCCCGATGGCTTTATAGCCAATACCATTCCGAGCACCTGGTTCTATCTGAGATCTTTCCTCAGCAGCTTTGCTAGTCTCTGGGAAATCTATTTTCTTTCCAGAAAACGTGACATAGGAGAATTTGTCAGCTCCTGCAATTCTTCCTTTCTTAGAGACATAACACTGTGGGTGATTACACTTTTCAGTGTTATATTTCTTTTCAGAAACATTCCCAACATATTTCTTTTGGACTTGTTTTTCCCACAATGATTTGGTCGCAACTACCTTTCCTTTGTCAACAACCTTAGCTTTCTGACCGATACTGTAGGTTGTTTGGGAACCACCTTGCTGAGCACTGACAAATGTTCTTCTTTCATCACTCTTATTCAGAGTGATAGAACTATCTGTTTGTGTGTCCAGCCCAAGTCCTCTCTTTTCTGAAGGATCTCTTAAATAAGATTGTACTTCAGTAAGAGTGTCACTAGCTTTGGCATAAGATTGAAAAGATAGTTCTTTCTTTTTGAGTTCTTCATTCTCAGAAAGAAGATCTTCACATTTCTTTTGAAGATTGGCCAATGCTTCTTCAAGTGACTTTTCAGTCTCAGATATTTGAGTTTTGAGAGATGCAATTTCGGCATCCTTTTCCTCAGATATCTTGAGTAATTTTGAATTTTCCTTTTCAAGAGAATTCTTTTCTTCTTCAAAGATTTCGGCTCTAGCTCGGACCATTAGAAATTCTCTTTCGTAGAGATCAAGTTCTCTTCTGAGATGTTCCAGATCTTTGATTCCTTCCTCATCACTTTCATAAGTATAACAAGAGGTTTGTGTTACCTCATCTGCCATTAGACAAGGTTCAATGTTGGAGATATCTGGGAAGATTTCTTCAGCCATTCCACATACTTCTTTCTTCTTTTGACCAAAGTCAATCACTTCATGAGAAACACCACACATTTCTGGAGAAGGCAATGTGGAATCATCTAAGTCCTCATCCTCAGAATCAGACTCAATGTCTAGATCATCCAGTTGGAGTTGTATCTTTTCCGTTCTTCAGTTAGCAGAGCTCTATGGCTTCTCTTGAAGTTTCTCCTATCTTTCTTGTCACCTATCTTTAGCTTGTTGAAGGCAGGGCAATCCTTCTTGAAATGACTAGGTTTCTGACAATAGAAACAGATATCGTTTCCGATTTCCGCTTCCTCAGTACTTGATGCTTTCTGAGCCGGCTTGTCCAGCGAGCTTTGCATATTTTTGTACTGGTGATAGTTTGAGCCTAGTTGCTTTTTCAGCTTCTCTTTGGCTTTTCTTCTCTCTATTTCCCGACTGACATATTTTCTCATTTGCTTTACAGCAAGTGCATCCGCAGTCACCTCCTTGTCTTCCTTCTTTTCAGAAGTTCCTTGAGCAACTAGAGCAACATTCTACAACTTTTCAGTTGTTTGTTCTCTTTGAGTTGTCTCATAGTCAACAGTGGCAAGGTGAGAGAAAAGTTCCACTGGAGTGATATCTGGCATTCCTTGGTTAAAGTAGAAAAACTTTGTGTGCTCCAAGTTATGATTTAGACTTCTCACAATAGTCTTAATCTTTTATGACTGGGTATATCTATTACTTTCACCAAGTGCAGCCATGTCACTCATAAGTGTTTTAAACCGGAAATCTAGTTCTTCAAGAGTCTCTGTGGGACCTTGTTTAAAGTTTTGGAATTTGAGCTTCAAAACTTCGAACTTATTTTCCTTCGTTTTCTCAGTGCCGGCACAAATTTCTTCTATCAGTTCCCAGGCCACTTTCGCCATTTTTGCACCCCACAGTTTACACTGTATGTGCTCTAGAGTAGAACGTATGATGATATTACGAGCCTGACCATCCAGTCGATTTCTCTTGGCATCTTCCGATGTCTAGAGCTCTCTAGGCTTTGGTTCGTAAATAACTTGTAGCGTGTCTCCCTTGGTTGATGCATCATGCTGAAGACCCATCGCTTTGTTCTCTGTCTCTACCATTAGAAACCTCCATGACCTGCTTGAGTTGTTGAATGACTATTAGGCCATTCTTTATCACGTCGATCATTTCGTCACTGATGACTTCTAGGTGGAGCATCATGTTGTTCTTCCATTTCTCATAATTCTCTGGCTTGAGAATTGGGGCGTCACTTAAAGACATACTGCAGCAAATACACTAAACAAACAGATCAAGTGTAGGTGAAGAGCAGTTAGTGGGCACTTATCTGGGATCTAGGTTCAGTGCCGAAGGCTTGGGAACCTCCTGCTCTGATACCACTTGTTGGTCCAGATAACGACAAAGTAAAAGACTAGAGGGGGGGGGGGGGTGAATAGTCTTTTAAAACTTTTGTCGATAAACATGGTTTCTCAGATATCTGTGAAGATATCTGATACTTAATTTCAGAGTGCGGAAGACTTTTCTGTGATAAGTGCACGTGCTCAGCAAGATAGGTGTAAATAATTTGCAAGTTAAATAAAGCAAATAATAAAATGCAGAAAGTAAATAACACAAGTCTTTTTATAGTGGTATCTGAAGGTGGCGTAATCCTTCAACTAATCCACTTCGGCCTTTCTCAGACCTAGAATCCACTAAGACAGATAATTGATGTAACCTTACAAATATCTTCTCTCGATTCCTAATTACACTAGGTTCCCAACCAAGTGTTCCCCCTGAGTTATTCCTCGGCTTTCTCAGCCAAGTACTTCCTGTACTCAGAAACCTCTTTCCTGGAGTTGTTCCTTAGTTTCCCAAACTAAAGTACTTCCTGTACTCCACGCCAATTAAGGTGTTGCTTGAGGTAGTTTGTCAGGTGAGCTTCTTTAATAACATGTTCAGTTATGCAGATAGCTCTATGAATCAAGTATACTTAATACACTTTTCAATGTATGGTATCTTGTTCTTTACTGACCCAAGTCTATGATAAGTGTTCAAGAGAATGAATCTCAGATATGAAATCTTAATTCAACTCCTTCACAAATAACAATGCTTGTTAAGGATCAGGACACTTAGAACTTTTATGCTACTTAGAATCAAGAGCTTTGGTCGCAAAAGAAAGCTTGAAGGTAAGTAGTGTGCTTGAGAGAGCTTGTGTGAGAGTATTCAATGCAAGTTCAAGGTGTGTTCAGTGTTCTAAGGTGTGTTCTCAAGCAGTCTAAGTGTTGATATTTATAGATGAATTTGAGTGTCGTTTGAATAGTATCTGTTAGGCTTAAATCAAATTCAAACTATTGATATCTGAGTATAGTATTGTAGTACATTTGTCTTCTTCTTCAGAAGCTACCATTTTTTTTTCAGACATTTCTGTTTGCGCATTCAATGCATTGTACTATATTTTGTCCTGTAGTGTCAACGGAACTATGCATTGTATCAGAAATCTTATACTATCAGAGTTCTCTGAAGCTTTGCACGTCCTTTTCCAGAGATTATCACAACTCCAGATACCACTTGTTGAAATAACTTGTTATAATATATTTCTTTTCAGAAACATAGTTTATGTCCAAGGTATCTGAGTGTAGATATCTGTGGGCACTTTCCTCATTTCAGAAACCTTTTATTTCTCAGATATCTTTTGCAACACTGTTTATTTAAAAACGCTTGTGTCTTCAAGATATCTGGTCATAGGTATCTGAAAACCCTTGTCTTCAGCAATCTTGTGCAGTCTTCAAATCTTCAAATCCGTTGAACTTTTCCTGCTGGATGCCTTCTTCTTGGTCTTCTTTAGGGGAATAAAAATTACATTCAGAGACCTAACATCCTATACAAGATTTGCTAGACTATCATACTTAGTGAGTTTTCTCTTTTACAGTGTTCAAGTGAACCAAGAGTACTAACCACCTTTCTGAGCTAAGATAAGTCATTAGGTTGCTGATCAAAATCTAAACAGATATTCCTAACAAGATCCAAGAAGCAAGCCACAGTAAGCAGATCCTCTGTTGAAGCTGAATATTGATCCATGGCTTTCACTTGTTGTGAAATAATATGGATGGTTTCTTTACTGAGAGATTTGCAAATCAAATCCACAGATCCTGTCAAACTTATGTGTGACAATCAATCTGCTATACATTCCACCTGGAATCCAGTCTTCCATGAGAGAACAAAACATATTGAAGTCGATTGTCACTTCATTCGAGACAAAATCATAGAGAAGAAGATTGAAGTTGAGTTTATCAACTCACAAGCACAGTTAGCAGATATCTTCACTAAAGGAGTGTGTTCTGCAAATCTTTTAAAATCTCTTAGCAAGATGAACATAAGGCATCCATATGTTCCTCTTAAGGGGGAATATTGGAAATTTCTGAGTAAAAGAAGAAATCAAGAGATGAAGAATTGCAATTTATTTGGATCAAATTGTGAAGAATTCAAAAGTTCATATACTACAATGAAAAGAGAATGAAGTTGAGACTACAAATGGAATAAATGAAAAGAATAAGGACGGAAAGGAGAAGTGAACAATAAAGATTGACCAATCACGTGAAGACACGACAGACGAACTAAAGACCGGAAAGGAGTCAACGCATTTAGCAAGCCTTGACGGACGAATCAGGAAACTGGATCAGAGACAAGAGCGGGAGCCTGGATCGTCTTCTTCATCGTTTCATAAGAGAACAAAACAAAGTCGTACTGCAACAGAATAGTCCCAAATTGGCACTATTAGGGTTCGACCGTTGAGATGAATTTGAACTGTGAGATGATGAAGCAAGAACAACACGCGTCTCCTAGCTCTGCAGCTCTGATTATGTCCTTAAATGTATTTTATCTTGTTCTAGTTAAGAGACATTTTTCTGTTATTTTCTCCGAGTATATATATAATCAGATTAGACTAGGGTTTATGCAACAATTCAATCCATATTCTCAATACAACTCCTTTCCGGCTTGTTCATGTTATCAAACTCCGATTTTTAACAGATTTCATTCACTAAATCATGTTATTTTACAACCTATACTATCTTTTCCCACCTTTGGCAGAATAGCAATTGCATTCGTCTTCAAATGCCTCAAATCATTCATCTTCCATATATCTGCTTTAATTTCTAATGTAAGTTTTGTGGTTTCAACTATAAGAGTTTGTTAGGAATATCTGTTTAGATTTTGATCAGCAACCTAATGACTTATCTTAGCTCAGAAAGGTGGTTAGTACTCTTGGTTCAATTGAACGCTATAAAAGAGGAAACTCACTAATTTGATAGTCTAGCAAATCTTGTATAGGATGTTAGGTCTCTGAATGTAATTTTTTATTCCTCTAAAGAAGACCAAGAAGAAGGCATCCAGCAGGAAAAGTTCAACGGATTTGAAGATTTGAAGACTGCACAAGATTGCTGAAGACAAGGGTTTTCAGATACCTATGACCAGATATCTTGAAGACACAAGAGTTTTTAAATAAACAGTGTTGCAAAAGATATCTGAGAAATAAAAGGTTTCTGAAATGAGGAAAGTGCCCACATATATCTACACTCAGATACCTTGGACATAAACTATGTTTCTGAAAAGAAATATATTATAAAAAGTTGTTTCAACAAGTGGTATCTGGAGTTGTGATAATCTCTGGAAAAGGACGTGCAAAACTTCAGAGAACTCTGATAGTATAAGATCTCTGATACAATGCATAGTTCCGTTGACACTACAGGACAAAGTATAGTACAATGCATTGAATGCACGGACAGAGATGTCTGAACAAAAACGCTAGCTTCTGAAGAAGAAGACAAACGTACTACAGTACTATACTCAGATATCAATAGTTTGAATTTGATTTAAACTATGGATACTATTCAAACGGCACTCAAATTCATCTATAAATATCAACACTTAGACTGCTTGAGAACACACCTTAGAAGACAGAACTTACACTGAACACTATCTTTAAAACTCTCAAGCATACTACTTACCTTCAAGCTTTCTGTTGCGACCAAAGCTCTTGATTCTAAGTAGCACAAAAGTTCTAAGTGTCCTGATCCTTAACAAGCATTGCTATTTGTGAAAGAGTTGAATTAAGATTTGATATCTGAGATTCATTCTCTTGAACATTTATCATTGACTTGGGTCAGTAAAGAACAAGATACCATACATTGCAAAGTGTATTAAGTATACTTGATTCTCAGAGCTATCTGCATAACTGAACAAATTATTAAAGAAGCTCACCTGACAAACTACCTTAACCAACACCTTAATTGGCGTGGAGTACAGGAAGTACTTAGTTTGGGAAACTAAGGAACAACTCCAGGAAAGAGGTTTCTGAGTACAGGAAGTACTTGGCAGAGAAAGCCGGGGAATAACTCAGGGGGAACACTTGGTTGGGAACCTAGTGTAATTAGGAATCGAGAGAAGATATTTGTAAGGTTACATCAATTATCTGTCTTAGTGGATTCTAGGTCTGAGAAAGGCCGAAGTGGATTAGTTGAAGGATTACGCCACCTTCAGATACCACTATAAATAGACTTGTGTTATTTACTTTCTGCATTTATTAATTGCTTTATTTACCTTGCAAAGTATTTACACCTATCTTTCTAAGCATGTGCACTTATCACAGAAAAGTCTTCCGCTCTCTGAAATTAAGTATCAGATATCCTCACAGATATCTGAGAAACTGTGTTTATCGACAAAAGTTTTAAAAGACTATTCATCCCCCCCCCCCCTTCAGTCTTTTACTTTGTCGTTATCTGGACCAACAAGTGGTATCAGAGCTGGAGGTTCCCAAGCCTTCTGCATTGAACCTAGATCCCAGATAAGTGCCCACTAACTGCTTTTCACCTACACTTGATTTGTTTGGTTAGTGTGTTTGCTGCAGGATGTCTTTAAGTGACGCCCCAATTCTCAAGCCAGAGAATTATGAGAAATGGAAGAACAACATGATGCTCCACCTAGAAGCCATCAGTGACGAAATGATCAACGTGATAAAGAATGGCCCAATAGTTATTCAACAACTCAAGCAGGTCATGGAGGTTTCTAATGGTAGAGACAGAGAACAAAGCGATGGGTCTTCACAGACAAATGCGTCAACCAGTGGGAGACACGCCATAAGTTATTCTGAACCAATGCTCAGAGCTCTGGACATCGGAAGATGCCAAGAGAAATCATTGGATGGTTAGGCTCGTAATATCATCATCGTTCTACTCGAGCACACATACGGTAAACTGGGTGCAAAAATGAAAGTGGCACGCAACCGATTGAAGAAATCATGCGGCTCGAGAAAACGAAGGAAAATAAGTTCAAGTTTTGAAGCTCAAATTCCAAAACTTTAAACAAGGTCCCACAGACTCTTGAAGAACTTAGATTTCGGTTTACAACACTTATGAGTGACATGGCACTTGGTGAAAGTAATAGATATACCCAAATGTAAAAGATTAAAACTATTGTGAGAAGTCTAAATCATAACGGGAGCACACAAAGTTTTTCTACTTTAACCAAGGAATGCGGATATCACTCGGTGGAACTTTTCTCTCACTCACATCGCTGACTATGAGACAACTCAAAGAGAACAAACAACTGAAAAATAGCAGAATGTTGCTCTAGTTGCTCAAGGAACTTCTGAAAAGAAGGAAGGCAAGGAGGTGACTGAGGATGCTCTTGCTGTAAAGCAAATGAGAAAATATGTCAGTCGGGAAATAGAGAGAAGAAAAGCCAAAGAGAAGCTGAAAAAGCATCTAGGCTCAAACTATCACCAGTTCAAAAATATGCAAAGCTCGCTGAAGAAGCCGACTCAAAAAGCATCTAGTACTGAGGAAGCAGAAATTGGAAACGATATATGTTTCTATTGTCAGAAACCTGGTCATTTCAAGAAGTATTGCCATTCCTTCAACAAACTAAATACAGGTGACAAGAAAGATAGAAGAAACTTCAAGAGAAGTCAGAGAGCTATGCTCACTGAAGAAAGCAAAAAGATTCAACTCCAACTGGATGCTCTAGACATTGAGTCTGATTCTGAGGATGAAGACTCAGATGATTCTACACTGCCTTCTCCAAAAATGTGCGGTGTTTCTCATGAAGTGATCGACTTTGGTCAAAAGAAGAAAGAAGTGTGTGGAGTGGCTAAAGAAATCTTTCCAGATATCTCTAACATTGAACCTTGTCTAATGGCTGATGAGGTAACACATACTTCTTGTTATACATATCAAAGTGATGAGGAAGGAATCAAAGATCTGGAACATCTCAGAAGAGAGCTTGATCTCTACGAAAGAGAGTTTCTAATGGTCCGAGCTAGAGCCGAAATCTTTAAAGAAGAAAAGAATTCTCTTGAAAAGGAAAATTCAAAATTACTCAAGACATCTGAGGAAAAGGATGCCGAAATTGCATTTCTCAAAGCTCAGATATCTGAGACTGAAAAGTCACATGAAGAAGCATTGGCCAATTTTCAAAAGAAATGTGAAGATCTTCTTTCTGAAAATGAAGAACTCAAAAAGAAAGAACTATCTTTTCAATCCTATGCCAAAGCTAGTGACACTCTTACTGAAGTACAATCTTATTTAAGAGATCCTTCATAAAAGAGAGGACTTCAATGGACACAGACAGATAGTTCTACCACTCGAATAAGAGTGATGAAAGAAGAACATTTGTCGTTTCAAGGTGGTTCCCAAACAACCTACAGTATCGGTCAGAAAGCTAAGGTTGTTGACAAAGGAAAGGCAGTTGCGACCAAACCTTTGTGGGAAAAATAAGTCCAAAACAAATCTGTTGGGAATATTTCTGAAAAGATACATAACACTGAAAAGTGTAATCACCCACAGTGCTATGTCTCTCAGAAAGGAAAAATTGTAGGAGCTGACAAATTCTCCTATGTCACGTTTTCTGGAAATAAAATAGATTACCCAGAGACTAGCAAAGCTGCTGAGAAAAGATCTCAGATAGCACCAGGTGCTCGGAATGGTATTGGCTATAAAGCCATCGGGAAACAACTTGCTCGTGAGTACAAACAAGAGCAAGAACGATGGTTAAAAGCTAGAATTGCTCACAGCAATTAGCAGAAGTGGAAGATGAATCAAGCCACTGAAAATTTGAATGCCAGGGCTAGAAGAAATCTGGCTAGGAAAGCTAAGTTTGCTGAGAATTAGACTCAGAAACCTGACAGGTATCTGAAAGCACCAAATGGAGCACCAAGGAACACACCAAGGAAGAAAATAGTTCTTAATAACAATGATACTAATCATTTAACTAGAATTCCTCCTTATGTTCCTGTTAGACAAAAGAATGTTCCTAAGAAATTCATTCAAAAATGGATTCCTACTGGAAGATTCTTTAGTCCAGATGGTTCCATTGTTGGTATGAGAACCTAATCTCCTGTTTCCTGTTTTGTGCAGAACACTCTAAAGACTAATCCAAAGTGGCATTTTGATAGTGGATGTGGGAAGCACATGACAGGAGACAAAGCAAATCTGATTGACTACAGAAAGTGCAATGATGGACCAATTATCAGGTTTGCTGGAGGAGATGAAAATCCAACCATAGGATTTGGCAGTCTGAAGTTTGGAGCCCTTACAATCTCTGAAGTACTACATGTAAATGGATTAAAATATAATCTCCTAAGCATGAGTCAACTAGTAGACAAAGGGTACACTATCAAGATCAAGTCAAAACTATGCAAAGTGATTGACAATGAGTCAAAGCAGACAGTCTTGGTTGCAAGGCGTAAAGGAAATCTTTATGTTGCTGATTGGGCATCCGCCACAACTGAAGAATGTCTCATGGTGAGTCAATCGCCACTTCAAGAAAATTGGCTATGGCATAAAAGAATGAGTCACTTGAATTTCAAAACTCTGAACAAGCTAGCCAAGAAAGAGTTGGTGGTTGGTTTACCCAAAATGGCATATAGAAAAGATGGTATATGCTCAGCTTGCCAAATGGAAAAACAATCCAAAACATCTTTCAAGTCTAAAACTAGACATTCCAGTGAAAGGCCACTGCAAATGTTACATATGGATCTTTTTGAATCCTTTGTAACTACTTATGCAGGAAAGAAGTTTGGTCTGGTTGTTGTTGATGATTACTCAAGATTCACTTGGGTTGTCTTTCTCAAAAAAAAATCTGATGCAAGGGTTGAGATACACAACTTGCTGAATAAGCTCGAAGTCATGAAAAATGACAAGGTATCTGTAATCAGAACAGACCATGGTACTGAGTTTGTGAACCAGTACATAAAAGAGTTTTGTACCTGCAAAGGTATACACCATCAACTATCTTCCGTAAGAACACCAAAACAAAATGGTGTTGCTGAAAGGAAGAATAGGACCCTAAAAGAAGCGGCAAGAACAATGCTCGCTGACACTGAAATAAGTGAAATCTATTGGGTTGAAGCTGTAAACACAGCATGCTACACTCAAAATAGATGTCTGATTAACAACACCTTGACAAAACTCCTTACGAGCTTTTCATTGGTAGACCCCCTAGTATCAAACATCTAAGGGTGTTTGGTTGCAGATGTTTCGTTCTTAACAATGGAAAAGAATACTTGAGAACATTTCAACCAAAGGCAGATGAAGGAGTATTTCTTGGTTATTCTCTGAATAGCAAAGCCTATAGAATCTACAGCTAAAGAACGCAAAAGATTAAGGAATCTGTTCATGTAGTATTCTATGAAGGAAACAAGAAAATACCCTTGAATGATGATCTCTCAGATAGGTTCAAAGATCTGATGATCAAAGATTCTGAAAAAGGATCCTCAAAAGGAAACAATTCTATCATTCAAATAGAGGATGAGTTTGACGATGAAAAGCAACCATTGCTTAGTAACAACCAGATGACTCTAAGACATGATGAAGAATTTCCTATGAGAATTCCAGATATGGAACAAAGTTCTGAGAACCTTCATCATGAAAAGGTATCTGAAAATGAGATTGCTGAAATGCAAGTTCCAGATATCTCTAACACTGAAAAAGTGTCAAATATCCATGGCATTTCCCATGTGTCAGATATCTCAGATACTGTACAAGTATCCCATCAAGATCATATTGGTTCACACTCAAATCAAAATGATATTAATCCTACTAGTTCAAAACCCATTATGAAATGGATAAGAAATCATCCTGCAAAGGATGTGATTGGTCCCATAGACCAAGGAGTTAGAACTAGAAGAGCAATCACTGAAAATGCAAATTGTCTCTATGGATGTTTCATCCCAAATATTGAACCTAAAACTAAAGAAGAAGCATTAAAGGATCAAGATTGGATCTCTGCAATGCAAGAAGAGTTGGATCAATTTGAGAGAAACAAAGTTTGGAAACTGGTTCCATTTGTTGACGGAATATCTGTAATCGGAACCAAGTGGGTTTTCAGAAACAAAATGAATGAGTCTGGTGAAATAACCAGAAACAAAGCTAGGTTGGTTGCCAAGGGATTCACCCAGAGTGAAGGACTAGATTTTGATGAATCTTATACACCAGTTGCAAGATTCGATGCAATAAGACTCTTTCTAGCCTTTGCAGCTCATAATGACTTTACAGTTTATCAAATGGATGTCAAGAGTGCATTCCTAAATGGTGAACTTGCTGAGGAAGTCTATGTTGAGTAACCACCAGGTTTTGAAGTTTCCTCAGAAAGTAGGATGGTCTATAAGCTTGTAAAGCTCGTAGAATTTGAAACAAGCTCCAAGAGCATGGTATGATACATTGGCGGATACTACTAGAAAGTTTTTTCAAGAAAGGAGATGTTGATAAAACACTCTTCACATTAAACCATGATGGGAAACTACTTTTAGTTCAAGTATATGTTGATGACATTATATTTGGATCTAAAGACAAGCAACTTTGTGAAGACTTTGCTGAACTCATGAAATGTAAATTTGAGATGAGCATGATGGGAGAATTAAATTACTTCCTAGGGCTGCAAGTCAAGCAACTCAATGATGGAATATTCATTAGTCAAACAAAGTATGCAAAGGACATGCTCAACAAGTTTAATTTAAAGCCTTCTGAAAATAATGCTAAGATACCTATGAGCATTGGAACCAAAATGACCTATACTGAATCTGACAAGAGTGTTGAAGAACATAAGTATAGGAAATTGATTGGGTCTCTACTGTACCTCCCTGCAAGTAGACCTGATATTCAATATGCAGTTGGAGTGTGTGCTAGATTTCAGACAAACCCAATGCAATCGCTTTCTAACCGCTATGAAAATATTGAGGTATGTAAAAGTCTTGTAGAAGTTGGATTGTGGTATCCAAAAGACAGTGGATTGAGTTTAGTTGGCTATTCAGATGCCGACTATGCTGGATCATTACTTGATAGAAAAAGCACCTCAGGAACTTGTCAATTTCTTGGTGCTAGATTGATATCTTGGTTTAGCAAGAAACAAAATTCAATTGCTACATCTAACACAGAGGCTGAATATATTGCTGCTGGGTGTTGTGCTTCACAGAAATTGTGGATACAGCAACAACTCAGAGACTATGGACTCAATGAAGAGAAAACTCCCATTTTCTGTGACAACACAACTGCTATTGCCATAACTCAGAATCCTAAGTTTCATGCAAAAACAAAGCACATTGATGTTAGACACCACTTCATCAGAGACCATGTTGAAAAAGGCAATATAGAGATACTCAAGATTGGCACTGAGGACCAACTTGTAGATATCTTCACTAAGCCACTACAAGAAAGTAGATTCTCAGTCTTAAGACATAGTCTTGGACTAATGGAGCTACCAAAGAACTGAAAAAGTTCAGATATCTGAAGAAGATATCAAAGGAGAGAGAAAAGGAATGCAGGCGGGTATCCAGAGAAGAGGAATGCAGGCGGTATCCGAAACCAAAGGCTAAAGGGTAAAATGGCTATTTAAAGATTTACGAGGCGTACTCGATATCTAGATCACTCGATGAGGGGAACACAAAGAGAATAGTACTGTTGTCTACGATAACTACTATCTTGAAATTTGTATTATTTCTATCTTTGTGTAAAACTGTGAAAAGACAACAAGTATAAGATAGACTCAGATACAAACAATATTCTCATTCACACAGAAACATGACTCAGATAGCTAATAGCCAAAATTCATTAAATGGGCACAATTACAATTGTTGATTGTGATCATTGCTGAAGAAGCAATGGTGACCTTTGATAAAATGGGCGATTGATCTTATCGGCGGAGATTAATTCTCTGGAAGAAGTGAACTGTTGAAATTTCGACATGGTCCACTATGCACTTAATGCCGAACAAACTTTTACCCACGCCTTACTGCAATTCACAGATACGTACATACAAAACTAATTTGTATGTATATGTTTGTTAGAATTACGTTGCTATATATATAGGATTTTGGCAAAAGAAATTACTTTCGCCTAATCCCACATTTTGTCTTACACAAGAATAGCAAAAACCATTCTTCAACCTCTGCAAATTTTTGTTAGTTTTTCTGCAAAGAATCACTAATCTCTCACCCAAATCTCTTTCAGACTTTCAAACACTTGTACCATATAAAGAGATGGCTCCTAAGCGTTCGTCTACCCAGAAATCCCAATCTTCTACCACTGGTACTGCTGAAAAGCAAGCACCAGAGTTGGTTATAGTGAACAATCGATTGGTAGGAGACTTTAATCCCGATCATTGGACTTCAAATCACAGGATGATTTGGGGTGGTGCCATGATTGAGGAGTACCTCATGGCTGCTGTTGAAAACCAAGCCGATAGGAAACTAATTCTTGACATGCTTGAAAAGGCACAAATCAAGGGTTTTCTATCTTCTCTTCCCAGTAGAGTTTCTTCACTGGATGTATTAGAATTCTATAACAACTCCAGGATTATATCCTGTGTTTACGAAAACCTTTGCAATAGTGTCTGTAAAGACTAAGGTCCAAGGAAAGGAAATCCTTTTGGACTTAACAACTTTTTGTAAGTTATTTGATCTTCAAAATCTTGGAAAGGATTTTCAAATAGACACCAAGGATGAAGATCTCCTTGAAGGTGTAAAAGAGCTTTACAGTGGTGTGTGTGACACTGATAAACAAGATACACCCACTGATTTCAAGCTTCCTGACATCAGAACCAGACATCTGTTAGTTCACTAGGATGTGTTGGCATGCATTCTTCACAGATGCTTTGATGGTCTACAAGGAGGTGCTGACCAGATAAGCCAAGAACGCTGGATGATGATGTTCTTGATGCAACAACAAGACAAAAGGCTGGAAAACACTTTCAATTGGGGAAAGTACGCCTTTATGAAGTTTGTAAAGAAGATTCAAGGCTTTGAGCCTAAAATCGCTAAGGGACTTGCTGAGCCAAAGGCCACAGTGAGCTATGGTCTAAAGATATGCTACTTGCTGGAGAAGCTTGGAATTGAGCTCAGAGAGAAGGCTGACATAGCCAACAGTAACCTACTCTACAAATATGAGTATACGAACTTGATGAAAAAGGTTACTGGATCTCAGAAAGGTTCCAAGAAGCGAAAGACTGAAGAGGTATCTGAGGTAAAGATTGCGACCAAAAAGCCCAGAACTTCACGAAAGAAGTCTGCTGGCAAATCAGAAAACACACCCATTGTGGTTGTCGATTCCCAGATACCTACCGCCGCTACAGATGAACTCATCAATGCTGCAAAAGAGGTATCGACTACTGAACAAGTAGACTCAGCAATAGAAAGTGCTTTCAGAAATGTTAAAACTACTGCCGAAAGCCTTGCTGATGAACTTATCAATGCTGCTAAAGAAAGTAGTGATAGATACCAAGCCCTATCTGCAGAAACCGCAGGGATTATGGACCAATCAGTTCCTAATGCTGATGAGAGCTCTGACGATGAAGATGATTATTTAGTCATCTCTCAAGTCCCAAAGAAATCAAAAAGGGCTAAGGTTACTGAAAAAGTAACTAGTGTAGAGGTATCTGAAGAAGAACCTACACCACAAGTTGCTGAACAAGCACCTGTTTCAAAGGTTGCTGAAGAAGCAACTGTGTCCAAGGTCACTGGACAAATTACACCATCAGAACAGGAAAGACTGAAGCATATTGAAGATGCTCTGATGAGTGATACACTAGTGTTGGAGGATACTGCCATTGCCTCAACACTCAAAAGTCTGTCTCAAGCACAACAACCACAACAGCCAGATGTGGATACTACTGAAATGGTACTTGAGTTACAGACACCAGCATCTTTCCTTGCTGAAGAAAAACCTGCAAAAGTGCAGGTTCCCCAACTCAATGAGAGGGATCAAACTGAGGCATCTACTCAGAATGATCAACCAGGGGAGGCAACTAAGTTGCATACTCAGGAAAGGTCTGAAGTACCTGAAACTTCCAACAAAGAAGTGCTCCAAGAACAACAAGACCAATGCATGGAAACTTCACAAGTTCCAGAGACCAGTCAGCCTGACAAAGCTCAGGTAGCTGAATGGTTTAACTCTTTACTTGTGATAACTTATGCCTAAATCTTGTTACTTATTATAATTTCTTTGCTGCAGGCTGATTTAGAAACACAACAACAAGAGGAAGCTGCAAAGCATACCTCATAATCTGAGAAGGAGGCTTCCATAGCCTCACCACTTAAGGAACAGGAGCCTGTCTCACAGGTAGAAAATAGTTCCTTAAAATATAACTCAGATATGTGCTTTATACACTTGACTAATAAGTGTTTGTTTCTAATAGGCTCCAACTGAGAAGAAAAATGAAGAGACTGAAAAGTTTATCTCTTCATAGAGGAATCCAGAGACTTCCAAGGTCTCTGAAGAACGAGTATCTGAATCTTCTATAGAGAAGGTATTTCATTCAGATATCTATATTCTTCAAAGAACAAATCTCTGATCATTTTTCTCAAACTAACACATTCTACTTAACAGGTTCAAAAAGAAGTAGAAGTTGTTGAGGAGTTGCCCACTCAATCCTCACAACATATGGAAATTGATGAGGCATCAAGGTCTTCATCACAAGAAAAGATTCCAGAGACTGCACAAGTCTCTGAGAGACAAGTATCTGAGCCTCCAACGGAGGTAATTGACCTCTCAGATATCTGATTTGTCACTAAAAAATTTCTTGATAAAATTCCTGAGTGTTATGTTTCTAATCTCAGGTTCAAGCAGAAAGAAAGGTTGATGAGAACCAGACTTCCAAGTTCCCACCTCACAACAAGATATCTGAGGAGCTCCCTACCTCAGTAGTACAAGTCTCTGAGCCTGATGTATTCATTCAGGTAACTCAGAAACCTAACTACACAAATACTCAGATATCTACACAAGTTTTGAATCTAACTCAAAACTCTTTCTTTCAGGCTCAAACAAGTGTGCAAAAGGCTACTGCATTCTCAACAGAAGACCTGCTTACATTCTTCAAGAACCACACACTAAAGAAACATCTCAAGTGTTTCAGAAAGTGGCAAAAGCTCAGAAGCTCAGATCTGACTGAATTAACAAAGGTGACTGATCACCAATTGAGAAGAGTCAGAGCTTTTGACTTGGAGAATTATGCCCATGCTATGTTCCCAACAGAGCAGTACTCTTTTGCTACTCTGATGCATAAGGACTTTATCAAAGAAGCTGCACACAAGCTCATAGAAGCTTTTAAGAAGGCAGATGGTCAGACCAGAATGCAGATGGCATTCAAGCCTACTTTGCCCCAGACCTTACAATGCATACCCTCTGAACAAGAGGAGGTAAATGTGCAAATGATCACTATTCCAGAAGTGATCAATCTGGTCTCTGAAGATGAAGAAGAGAAGGAGACTGATGAGAACAATTATGAAGATCCTCCTTCTGACCATCACAAGGATGAGGATAAGAAAGATGATGATGATGCCCCTGCACCAGGGACAGGAGGGATTCCACAAGGAAACAATGCCTCAGCTGCTGAAAAGCACACTGAGAGGACATCACAGCAATCCCCTCCTCCATCTCCTCAGAAATCTACCCATCCATCTCCCCAACACAAGGACTCTACCGAACAAGTAGTTGAGCACTCTGAGAACAACACTCAGAAAATATCAGATGCACAAGCCAGAGTTGCTCAACTCAAACAACTGTTGGAGGAAGAACAACATCTACATCTTCAACTGGAAGAAAAGATTTGAATCGAGTCAAGCTAGACAAACTTGAAGAACAAACACGCAAGGAAACGCAAGCTTACTCTGAGATTAAAGAGCTCCGGGATGATGTTGACTATATTACTAAGGAGCTAGATGCTGAACAAGCATCTGAAGCAAAGCATGATGCTAAAGCTGCATCTTCACCAAAGAAACCATCCTCCAAAGGCAAGAAACCCATATCTGAGATGGTTGCCGCCTTCAGAAACCTTGATGAAGAAGTACAAGAGGATGAAGATCACTGGGCTGATGACTCAGATGATGAAGAAGACAGAACCTTGGCAGAACATGCAAAAGTTCACTTGGGAGTTTCTCACTTAAAGAGAAAACTGATAGCTCCTCAAAGCTTGATGAAACCAAATCTCAACTCCATGATTACATGGCGGATACGAGTTACATGACTCTAAGAAAGGAGTTGTCTCAACAAAATGAAGAAGTAATTGCATGGGTCCACATTGAAATGAAAAAGTTCCTTGAGTTAATCACTCAAAGAACAACAAGCTTGGTCATTGCTCGGAGAGACCTAGGCATGGTAAGGGATGATGACAATAATCTTCTTTGAAAAAGCCCTCAATGAGGCTAGCTATCTTCTTTGGAAGCGAGATGCTACTCAAGGCCCATGGCGAGCTCGCGATAAGGAAACAGGTCTTATCAAACAAAATCAGGAGCTCAAGGCCAATCTGGAACAGTTGGTTGCTGCTTACAACTATCTGCAAGGCAACTTTGACTCCCTTTCAGAATCCTTTGTGATTCTTAGTCAGTCAACAATGACTACGGGGGAAGGATTTCAAGATGCTCAGAGAGGAAGAGGAAGAGGAAACAAAAGAAAATCTGAACAACCACCTCTCAGAATTAATAAGCCCTCCTCCAGTCAGACTGCCCTACAGATAGTGGCCACCACTCAGCAACTTCCTGAAAAAGGAATGACAACAAGGGCCAGAGCACAGAAACCTCCAAGGAGTACCAAGGCTCCAAGGAGAAGACAAGTAAGAGGGATTGATGAGTCTTCTGAAGAAGAAGAAGAAGAAGAAGAAGAAGAAGAAGAAGAAGAAGAAGAAGAAGAAGAAGAAGAAGAAGAAGGCCAAATCAAATCCCTGGGCAATGAAGAAGGCTGCAAAACTTTCACAAGAATTAATCTTGATGATGATGATGAAGAGACTGATGAAGATGAAGCTCCTCTTCACAGAAAAAGAAAAATTGATAACTAGCGAGCCCATAGTCGCAAAGCCTTTGGCGAAAAACACTCTGGAAATACCAAGTCTATCCAGTGGTTCTTCAAGCAATCAAGGAAAACTCAAGGCAAAGGAGGAATAGATTGAGAGCTGAAAGAAGAAAAGGTCAACTTCCACTCGGGCGGAAGAAGCGGAATTGAGTATGTGAAGATGACAACTCCTCCTCCTACGTGTATTCATCGGAGGAATGGATCTGGATCTGGAACTCAAGCACTTGCTTGTAAATGAAAAGGTATTTCGGTACCATCCATCAACAACTTATGGCATGGAGAAAAGATAAGCGATCTTGATCAACACCAATCATGTCAAAGCTTGGTTGGATTTTGAAGTTGTCAAGAGAGTTGAAGCCATGAGGAAGGACCTTAATGATGAATGTCCTTATGGAAAACGATGATGTGCATAAAGTCCCAAACCTCCTTTGGAGCAGACAAGGCCAAGACTTGCTGTGGAACCCTTTGAGTCATTCTACATGACTGAAGATCAATACAAGGGTGACATCAGATATCTGAGGATCATATATGATTACTTCAAGCTATCAGATATCAGAATTGAGCATGCCTGGAAATGGGGAAAGTATTTATGGGTCAAACACTTTGCCAAGAAGAATCCCACCAAATCATACAAAGAAGTATGTGGTTATGCCAGAGACATTGAGATGTTGGTCAGAACCTTGCTCTATGACTACTCAGATGATATCAAAAGATTTGGAGATAGGGAGTATGCAAATTGATCCTTGGAAGCTGCTGAAGATTTGAAGACTTGAAGACTAGTTTATTAGGATGTCTACTTGGAGCTTGGTTACTCATGTTGTCCTAATTCACTATGTAATTTTTTTGTATCTTGCTGACTATACCTTATTGTTGTTTTATCTTGTAAAAGTTATCTGAATTTTCATTGTAACATATCTGATGAACCTACTCTCAGATATCAATCTATAAAAGATAACTTGTCAGCAAAGATCACACCTTGTGATTTGGTTGATGTTTACTTTCTGCACTTAATTATATAAATTGGAAGATCACAAGAAATGATTAAGTGGTGGATTGTTTCCTCATCCAGATTTGTAATAGGTCAGATAGTCATCGTTGACTGATCAAAATGGGGGAAATTTGTTAGAAATATCTGTTTAGATTTTGATCAAACCCTAATGACTTATCTTAGCTCGAAAGGTGGTTAGTACTCTTGGTTCACTTGAGCAGCGTAAGAGGAAACTCACTAAGTATGATAGTCTAGCAAATCTTGTATAGGATGTTAGGTCTCTGAATGTAATTTTTTATTCCTCTAAAGAAGAACAAGAAGAAGGCATCCAGCAGGAAAATTTCAACGGATTTGAAGATTTGAAGACTGCACAAGATTGCTGAAGACAAGGGTTTTCAGATACTATGACGAGATATCTTGAAGACCTGGCGTTTTTAAATAAGCAGTGTTGCAAAGATATCGAGAAATAAAAGGTTTAAAGCGAGGAAAGTGCCCACACATATTTACACTCAGATACCTTGGACATAAACTATGTTTCTGAAAAGAAATATATTATAACAAGTTGTTTCAACAAGTGGTATCTGGAGTTGTGATAATCTCTGAAAAGGACGTGCAAAGCTTCAAAGAACTCTGATAGTATAAGATCTCTGATTCAATGCATAGTTCCGTTGGCACTACAGGACAAAGTATAATACAATGCATTGAATGCATGGACAGAGATGTCTGTACAAAAACGGTAGCTTCTGAAGAAGAAGACAAACGTACTACTGATTATACTCAGATATCAATAGTTTGAATTTGATTTAAGCCTAATGGATACTATTCAAACGGCACTCAAATTCATCTATAAATATCAACACTTAGACTGCTTGAGAACACACCTTAGAACACAGAACTTACACTGAACACTATCTTTAAAACTCTCAAGCATACTACTTACCTTCAAGCTTTCTGTTGCGATCAAAGCTTTTGATTCTAAGTAGCACAAAAGTTCTAAGTGTCCTGATCCTTAACAAGCATTGCTATTTGTGAAAGAGTTGAATTAAGATTTGATATCTGAGATTCCTTCTCTTGAACATTTATCATAGACTTGGGTCAGTAAAGAACAAGATACCATACATTGCAAAGTGTATTAAGTATACTTGATTCTCAAAGCTATCTTCATAACTGAACAAGTTATTAAAGAAGCTCACCTGACAAACTACCTTAACCAACACCTTAATTGGCGTCGAGTACAGGAAGTACTTAGTTTGGGAAACTAAGGAACAACTCCAGGAAAAAGGTTTCTGAGTACAGGAAGTACTTGGCTGTGAAAGCCGGGGAATAACTCAGGGGGAACACTTGGTTGGGAACCTAGTGTATTTAGAAATCGAGAGAAGATACTTGTAAGGTTACCTCAATTATCTGTCTTAGTGGATTCTAGGTCTGAGAAAGGCCGAAGTGGATTAGTTGAAGGATTACGCCACCTTCAGATACCACTATAAAAAGACTTGTGTTATTTACTTTCTGCATTTATTAATTGCTTTATTTACCTTGCAAAGTATTTACACCTATCTTGCTGAGCACGTGCACTTATCACAGAAAAGTATTCCGCTCTCTGATAAGTATCAGATATCCTCACAGATATCTGAGAAACTGTGTTTATCAACAAAAGTTTTAAAAGACTATTCACCCCCTATAGTCTTTTACTTTGCCGTTATCTAGACCAACAGAGTTTGTAAATTCCACAGCTTTGATAATCCTTCAGGAAGAATTGAAAAAGTGCCTAAGCATAATGTATCTCAGATGAACAAGCTTGTACATATCAATCAGGAATTTCGTGAATCTAATGCACTAGAGTTCAAAGAGTTTCAGCAGTTTGAATGTTGATGGGATGCAATCCATGTATCCTTTCATCCTGTCGTTACTATCCGAGAAAGACACAACAGATCGAATCAGAGGACCATGAAGATCTGTAGAGGGCAAGTTAATGGCATTGGGGCGAATAGAGGACATGTATGTATATGTATATATACACATATATATATATATATAAGTGTCAAAAGTTCCCCTTACCTCGAACGATCTAACTTGAAAGCTCAGGGACTGCCAATAAAAAGGTACATTTGGTCAACTTGTACCTAAATAAACAATTACTAAGTTACTAGACGCGTACGAAGGCTAAAAGTCAGAGAAAACAAAATAAATAAAAATAAAATAAATAATGAAGTAAACTAGGATTTGAACCCTAAACCTCTTTCACAACTGTACACAGTTCCAACCACTTGACCACAAGCTTTGTTTCTATCAAAACTATTTAATAAATTTATTTAAATGTTGGTTACGCTGTTTATCCAAAACAATTACAAACAGGCCCCTTCCCTTGCTCAAATTCTCCAAACAAGGTCCTTCTATTCTCTGCAAATATTCACTTAGGTCCTTGCAATTTCTGAAACTTTTCAAAGTTGGTTTTAACACCTCCATGTTCAAGCTAAGGTTCGAAACCCATCCTACACATCATCCTCTCACCAATTAACACAAGAACAACTACAAACAGCCCAAGATTCACAAACCTAGATCGGAATTTACAAAAAAAACTCCGCCCCTCTGTTTCCCTTTTTCTAAATCATTGGTTTTCTCCCAACCAACTCGATTCTTCGTCCAAAATAATCAACAGTCCGTTTAATTCCATCCGGATATGACAAAGGCATCAATTACAAATCAAACTCCAGATTTCTTATTTTAATGGTACGGCACAAAGCAAGAGATTCGAAGAAGAAGGTAGAACAACCGAGTAACTGGGAGAAGAAGAAAAACTTACCAATTAGAAGTTGAAAAATCAAGGTTTGAGGACGCAGGCTATAGATAAACGTAAAAGAGGAAGAGGACAACTATTTTGTTTAATATAAGTGTCAGTTTGGTTTGAGGGTTTATTTTGGGATTTTTGTCCGAATGCCCTCAATAATCCAGTTTGGTTGCCTTTTTGTCGGCCCGAAAAAATGAATTATTTGGAATAATCCAATTTCTCCAGCCCGCCTCAAGCCCTCAAATTTGTACATGAATAATCCGATTTCAAATACCTTCTATGAGGAGGTATTTACTTTTGGATTATCTTCTTTCTCGTGAAATGTCTAATTTTATACAAACTTTCCATCAATTACTATAAATATGCCATCCCAATCCAAGAATACCAATCTATTCACATCAATGCACTTTTTTTTTTTACTTCCTAATTTTCACCTTCCATTTCTTCTTTTATATTTTCCTAGTTTTGCACTCTTTCTTTTTCATTTTTTCCGTTTCCTGGTTTCCACCTTCCTTTTCTTTTTCCCAATGGTTTTCTAGTTTTGCACCCTTTCTTTTCATTTTGTACCCCTGTAATATTTATTTCTCTTTTCTACTCATTTACTCATTAGACCTTTTATACTTTTATTTTTTGGAGTATCTTATGTATTTGCATCAAAATTGTTTTTATTTGTTTAATAGTATAACCAACTTTTTTATAAGAATGATTAAACAAAACAATACTAATAATTAAAAAAAATTGGTTAGCGTTGCTTACGAGAATAACGATGATAATTTAGAGTTGTCGGTTCAAAAACGTTTTTTCTTCATCATTTTTTGAAAAAATATTCTAACATATTAAATATGTGCAAATTTTGACAGAATATAGGCGGAGTATATACGTGTTTTGAATACAAAATATGCATCGTTAATTACATATATGTGAATTTTTTTGTTACTTTATATATTATAAAAACAATATTTATATAATTAAAAGTTTGAGTTTTTATTTGTGCCCTACCTGACCTAAAATCCTGGCTCCGTCACTGACTTTGGCGTTTTACATGATTTACACTTTTATGTTTAAAATGTAGGAAAATTTATGTTTAGATGGGATGATAAACATATGCGATGTCGATTTCAATCGCCAAAAATAATTATTCTACGCATGAGATGAAAAATATGGGATTATAAATTTCACTCATATGAAATATCGATCTTATAAGGAAACATGTATTTCGTTAAGATAATTATTACATAGATTATAAACAATATCTATAAACTAAATTTTAATGGTCAAGTCATATAAACTCAAAATCGATGCCACAGTTATCAACAATGGCAATGTAACTATGGATGCAATAATTTCAAAGATTTTCGGATAATTTTGTATACGAAATTCATATGATCAAAATTTCAGAATTTTCCGATTAAATACGAGAAGGTGGTAAAAATTTGCTCCCCTAAAATTATGTTCACATGTAATTTTCACTAAATCAAATTGAAAATCAAACTCGATTTTATACAATAAGTGGGAAAGCATAGAGGTATATCAGTAATTCCACTTTGATTTATCCTACTGAATAATCCAAAATCAATTCAGAACCAAACTGGATTTTACTGAAAATAGTTCAATTCGTAGAGTCCAACCAAACAAGATTTTTAGGCAAAAACCCCTAAACATAATCCAATTCCTTAAATGGGCCGAATAATCCAGTTTGGCTGATGGTTTGGTAGTTGGGCTTCAACTTGGACCTTAAATAAGTCCAATTTTAAAAGTCTGACCATAAAACTTCTTATAACAATACGTAGAAAGTCGAAAAATTTCACGGGATTTTACAATATCTGTGTAGTATCTGCTTTCATACAATGTTTTGCCTCCTCTTCTAACCCCCACAATATTGTGCTGTCTAACAGTAGGAACCTGAAATATCGAATTTGTTTTCAGTTTACATACCGACCCCTTAGAATTTAATCTGAACATCAACTCTTTCTTAAAGAACAATGCATTTTCAACAAGACGTACAAATTATTCTGATGTTTAAAATTTCAAAAACATTAGTTATTCTGTCCTTGAAAGAAAAATGGGACATGCAGTTCCATAATGGTAAATCCCATTTGTTAATGACACACAAAGATTACTTTACAGGGAGGGGCATTGATCAGCAAAAGTTTAAGTGCACCAGAGCATGTGCAAACAAATAAATCAAACTTTTTGAAAACGTGAAAGCGTAAAATCACCAACTATTTTATTCAATCTTTTCACAAGAGAGAAAGGTTCGGCCAAGAGTGCTCGTTTGCAGTTCTAAATCTAATCATAGCCATTGCTCAAGTCTAGAGCATGTTACAGACTTGTACTCTTTAGCCACTTTCCCTTTCTCTTTATCAACCTCCACGATGTTATGAATAACACGTGCATTGTCATCAATTTCGTCAGGTACGATTTCAGCAACTTCAAGACCCTTTTTCACTTTACGGGTAAGCCCATTTAATTTAGGAACCTTCCTAACCAACAACACCATCACCTTTTTTCTTCGCATGTTCATCATTATCTAATGAGAAAAAAAAATACAACAAAAAACATTAAAAACACGGGGGTTACACACATATAAAACACTAGAAGTGGTACACCACGCCAAGTGCGGTGCCATTTTCACGATAATGAAGTTCTGCGTTCAACTGTACTGTTTTTAGGATGAAGCTCCTTAAACCATAGTGGACACTTAACTCTTTATTAACCTTTTCAAGTAGATACTTTGCAGCCCCCATTAACCCATAGTACGAAGATGAAGAGGACACCTCACCGCCAATCTTTGATGTGCTTAACACAAAACTCTTATGTTGATGACTATGCTCACATCATCATGTGTCTTTCAGATTATCTAATTCATATAGGAGAATGCAATCACCACTGTCTTTTGTCACAACGCAGTGGTATACCATGATGCAAAATGATCATAACATTTAGGTGGTGATGGTTTAACAATTAATATATATTTTTTAATCACTAAAATACGGTCTATGAAAGAGCCTAAACAGGTTTTCCACCACATATATATAGCTCGTAAATTCCACACGCCGATTGTAACATCGAAGAGAGATAAGTGACATCTATAGGACAATTAAAGCATGTCAAGCAGCTTTGTGATTGTGAGTATACTCCGTAGCTCACATCCAGTAATCAATCCCAACAATATTTTGGACCAAACTGATATCATTCCACATCAAACACATATCCATCTTAAGAAACCCCAATTTCCTTTATCTTTCAACAAATCCATTGACATGTATTCCCAGGGGAACAAAAAACAACCAATTTTTACTGTTAAAATACTAATAAATGACTCCAAAAAAATGCTCATACCCAAGTACCACAAAATCATGATAGTCCACCTGAATTTCCGAAGATTCAGGAAGAAGAGATGATAGAATAACTGTTTCAACTGCTGTGCATTGTATAAGCTGTTTCAGTTCAAGTAAGCAATTGTGTATACGGAAACACATGTACCTGGACAACTGCTTTAGTAACCATAGCACAAACATCATACATGAAGACTTGTGTTTGGACATCTAACAAGGGGTGGAATGTTGTACATAAGTACTGAAACATAGAAATTATATCTAGAAAGCAAACAATATATTAACAATAGCAAGTTAGAATGGGAGCAGCCCCTAAGTCTCAGGAAGATGATGCTCAAGTGCATTACTCATAAGCACACCTACATTTCTGAAGAGTCTCATTGGCATTTAGTACATAGAATAGTTTCCCTTGATGTTCCAGTTCCAGGCAGATTATCTGCAAGTATGAAGGTCGAAATGTACTTATCGGCCAAAGAGTTACGTTGTATATACTGGCGCCTTGCATAAGAGCGAGCGCCTTCTGTTGAGGAGATATGATAGACTTCGCTTGTCTCCGCTTGAATTTTTTTCCTGTCATGATCTTCTTCTGGACGAGCAAAATCACAGTTACAGCTAAAACAATGCGCTAATATAAAATCAAACGTTAAGGGGTAAGGCTTTACAGCAGGTAGGCCAAGGATTCATAGTGACATGTTGTGTTTGGGTACCAGTTAACAAGCGTGAGCTTATTATTATTAGAATATACCAATTAAAAATATTGAAGAAGATAACAGAAACAAGAGATGCCCTTTCAGAAATAAACAAGTAACTGAAAACAAGGAACATTATGAACAGAAACAATGGCCGATACATTAGACATATAACAATTCAAACCAGATATAAGAGACAAATGCAATTTGTACCCATTCGGCAGATAGATAATTCCAGTCCCTTTTTGTTTTTAACATCCAACGTGTAAATGTATAATCACCGTACCACTGTAAATTTTCACAACAATCTTAATATACCACAATGATAATGTTTGTAACTTCAATATGCTTTGACAAACTGATATTCGCAGGTGATGTTAATTTTTTTTTTTTTTTTTTTGAAACGGGCAAGTGATGTTAATAAGTATGTCCTAAGACAAACAAGACTGACAAGTCCGAGAAAATAACAACATCTTTACAAGAATCCTGGATTCATAAAATCCCCAGCTCGATGACCAGTGTAATCCTCACTAATCAATGGAAACATTTTCTCATCCACTGATAGCAAAATATCAAATCCCCTAGGCATTTGCAAAATCAAACTTATCAATGAATTAACAATGAAGCTTAAATCAAACCTATCAGTTTCAAACTACTACTACAAACCTATCCAACATGAACCACTATAAAAGTAAAATCCTTACAGGACAACAGTTATAATTAATTACATACCACTAAAACCGAGCAACCAAAAAAGAAAACTAAATTAACTGTGAATTAAGTGAACCTTTTTCCAGTTTCCACGTTTCAGTTATGATCTACAGATACATCAAACCATGAATGACATTTGAAGAAGGGAAGCAATAGTATTGAAGCCAGTGTGGTCCCAAGAACATGGTGCTCATTTCTACCCATCACTAAAAATATCTTATTCTGAGTAGTTACTTACGAAAATATGTGAATAAGATAAGTGGAAAACAAAGGAATCTAATCCATCATGCTATTACTCCAATCCTATAATGTTACGTCAATGAACTAAAGCTCAAACCAAGCCTATCACAGAGTCCGCATACCATCAATTTGGTTAAATAGTTAATGCACAAGTTCAATTCATCTCCTCAACTCACCTAACATGTCATCGAGAGACATTCTAATAATGATAAACTCACGCATGGTAACTGTTACCCAATCACAACATAACACCATGACTCCTTGGCCAAACCACTGTAAAACTTTACCGTTTCATATTTTTCGTATCATGAGCTTAAGCTATACAAGCAGTATCATAGTTAGACCGGCAAAAAGGACTTAGAAAGTAAGTGGGGCTAATAAAAATAATATGAAACAGCAATTTTTTGGGGGCTAAACTGGCAAGATAAGCAACGCCTTCATACTGAGGTTACTCTTTCATTCTCTCAAAAGAAACAACGCGCACTAAGAGCAGTGGGTGTGCCAAACTAAAGCTAATCAAACATGAGAAGAGAAAACCATAACCTCATCTATATGTGTAGCAATAAACTCAGACCAAAGTGAAACAAACATGACAATAGATACACACTCTCTTTTTTTTTTTTGTGAAAAGTAACAAACTACTTTAACGAGGCATTTTCCAACACTCTAGTGTCATTCTAATAAAGAGAAATGATATGCATTTGTACATGCATGACTGACCAACAATTATAGAAGTACGGGGCTCCTGCTCAAGCAGTTGAAGCAGCGAACCTAGAGTTTTTGATAATCCGCTGACAGACAACCGGGCCAGTGAACCAAACATGCCGAAATATATTTTGAAGTGCATAGATAATCCAAAGGCCAAAGAAAAGAACAATTAAAAGGAAGAAGGAGGCACCTTTAGTAATTTAGCCCTTCGCACTATCTGCAAGGATAGATAAATCTGCACCATAGGAGTTATAATTAAAAAAAAAAACAAACTAATTATAAAAATAATAATGCATTCTGATTTCAAATATGTATCGAGAAAAGTCTTCAGACAAATCATAACGTTTCACATACCTTACACTAACAAACTATTACCTTCATTTTAACATATTTTCCTAAATTTCAATTCAGCAGTCACCACCATGAAGATGAGATTTTTTTCAACAAGAATGTATCACACTAATAAAATCCAAATCAAATATATGAAATCAAAACAGAGCCACTGACAAATAAATGTCAGGAAGTGCAGCAATTGTAAATTGAGGATTACCCTGGTTATGCCGTGCAGGCATGGTTATAATGGCGCAAGGCTAACAGCAGTACAGTAGTCGCTAATATTGAAGATGACAATTGAGAGGGAGAGATGATAGATGTGTAAGAAACTGCCAGAAGGGACGCTTTTTATTTTGTTCTTGTGTGGAGGCAGTTTAATTCAACGGGTGCAACTCTTTGGGGGGTAATTTTCTCCGTATCAGTTGGGTCGCAACTGTTCACTCCACTGGCGGTGTTAGCGTGACAAAATTAGGCAGCCACCTGTGGGGCAACTGGTCCATTAAGGGGCGGCGTAGTTGGAGAACTCTCTCCCGGGCATTCTATCAAACAGTTGGAGCTCAAGTGGAGACTGAGCCTAATCTTTGGCGGTGGTGCATTACGCTGAAACACTGAGTTCGAGTGGAGGCTGAAGGTGAATTCACGGCAACACATAGCGTGGAGGATCAAACCAGATTCTTAAATGGGCACCGGCCCCCGGAATCACACACGCCACTTATGGCTTACGGTGGAGAACAGGTACCTCTCCAGGCGGAAGAAATTGCGAAGCAGAAAACGACGGTGGCTTGTGGCGCACCCCAATCCACTGCAGAAATTGGATCCGACATGACATTCAAACGCAATCACGGCGGCTCAGGTGAAGAGATGCGTTGAGTAGAGAAGCATTTAGCACCGTGGCGTGGAAAAAGCGTGGGTATAATTAGAAAAGAAAAGAACGCTTTAAATGCCCAACATTGGGGCTTATTATATTGTTTTAAAAACCTGAAAACATAACTATTTACACGAAAAACTAAACAATTCAAGCTAAAAACATAGATAGTTTACACACCTATAAACAACATGAAAACGCAGACTATATACATGAAAAACTAAACAAATCATGCCAAACACAGAGACAGTTTTACACAACTACAAAACACTAACTCACAAATAAAACACTACAATCCAGAAAATTCAAAAAAAAAAAAAAAAAAAAAAAAACCGCCAAAGACCTAACTCACAATTTAAACAAATATAGACTATTTACTTGAAAAACTGAACATTTTATAACAAAAAACAGAGACAGTTTACACAACTACATAAAAACTAAAACAAACACAACACAAAACACTATTTACACAAAAAAACTAAACACATACCCTCAACAAACACTACATACCAAAAAAACAACCAAAATTAACTCACAACAGTACATATGAGATTTGCATGAAAAACTAAACAAATCACACTGTAACACACAGATCTAGCCAGAACATGAATGAAAACATGAAAACAAACAACTACACCAAAATTCAAAAGTGCAAACCGCCAAAAAAAACCCTAGACAGCCAGAAGACAACAAAAACACTAAAAACAAACGAAAATCTAACACAAACAACCAGAAAATAACAATTAACATCAACATTCGAGATCGATTTAACACAAAATACAGTAAAACATCACAATGAGCACAGAAAAAGTGATGAAAACAAACTAACAACACTTACCCGCGCGGGAAGCACAGGAACCTCAGTAGACACTTGCCCAGTCGGTTCACCACCAGAAACTTCGTCAACATCAACATTCAACTCCGATTCAGCCATGTAAATACCTAACAAAGCAAAAATGAAACGCAAAATGTTAAAAAAATGATAAAAACAACTTGAAAAGCTAAAAACAAACACAAAAACCTGATGATTGTCGATGATGAACTCCGAAAACTAGGGTTCTAAGGAAATCGCCGGTGAGAGAGAAATTGCAGAAGAAAATCGCTAAACACACGAAGAGAATGAAAAATAGAAAAGGAAAAAAAACAGAAATTTCGCTATTTATACTAAATAAATTCGGGTTAAAAACCGCCATGACCCGGAATTATAAGTAATGGTAAACATAGACAATTTGTATGAAAACATAGGGGTCCCTCTGTACTCTCCAAATATAATAGTACTTTTATGAGACTTGATATTCTCTGTAAAAACATTTCATTCAATATAGAAGATTGTATACTTCTACAGATATGCCTGTACAGTCTTAAAACCATTAGCTCTACTAAAAACTAAAAGGAAGAAAATGTTAACTTTGATAATTTCAAATTCAAAGATACCTAGGCATATGGTGGAAATATGGAGAGCTTAAATCCACCAGATTTGGTAATGTCCCCGCCTTGCATACAGCTCTAATGCCAAAGCTGCTACTAAATTATTAGTATCATACAGCTCTAATGCCTGGAAACTAGGTATGTCAGCCAGCTCAAGTGGAATCTGCCGGAGCTGTTTACAGAAGATCAACTCCAGGCTTCTAAGTTGAGGGAAGTGATGCTTAGAAGCCTTCCATATGACTAAATCAGTTAGCCCAATGTATAAAACTTCAAGTTTACGGAAACCTCCATCAACCGCCTCCCAAATTCTTCCCATAAATGCTTTATCTTTCAGTTTGAGCACCTCAAGGTTCTCCAATAGTCCAAGGATTGACATATGAGCCCAATCGAGAAATGTGTTAGCCAGTGACAGGCTCTTCAGTTTTGGTGGGAATTCGTATGGCAGTGGAAAATCGTGAATAGCATAGCTAGGAAATCCGTCGTTCACCAACTTCAGTTTTTCAAGATTAACCAATTTCCCCAAACTACCAAATGATCCATTCGTAGCATCCTTAAGCACGGCCAGTGGCCCGCAAATACCCAACTTCCTCACATTTTGGATCTTACCCAGAACTCCTTCATTACAACTTTGTGTAGATATCATACCAAGGGTTTGTATTTTCATACTCCCTATACTATCTTTTCCCGCCTTTGGCAGAATAGCAGATGCATTCGTCTTCAAATGCCTCAAATGATTCATCTTCCATATATCTGCTTTAATTTCTAATGTACTATACGTGTTGGTTTCAACTACAAGAGTTTGTAAATTCCACAGCTTTGAGAATCCTTGAGGAAGAATTGGAAATTGGCATGATAGAACAATGTATCTCAGATGAACAAGCTGATACATATCAGTCGGGAATTTAGTGAATCTAATGGACTGGAGTTCTATAAGTTTCAGTAATTTGAATGTTGCTGGGATGCAAGCCATGTTTCCTTTCATCCTGTCGCTATCCGAGAAAGACACAACAGATCGAATCAGAGGACCATGAAGATCTGTAGAGAGCAAGTTAATGGCATTGGGGCGAATAGAGAGACGCCGGAACTTCTGTATGTCAGCAACTGGAGGATCAAAAGTGCCTTGTGTAGACATCTTTATTTCTTGAAATAAATTCTCTCTTTTATCCCCAGCTTCATCTATGCAAAAATCACGAAACATATTAGGAAGGCCGCACGTCTTTACTTTACCATCTCGCCTTCTCTTGTCAACTCTTAGCAAGTTCCTGTTCACGAGATCATCCAAATAGCCTTCTGAAGTGTCTTCTAAGCTAATACCATCCTTCTGTTGTATAAATCCTTCGGCAATCCACATGCGAGTCAACTTCCATGCGGAGATCTCAAAGTTTTCGGGAAACATCCCCAAATATAAAAAGCATGCTTTCAAGTGATATGGAAGTATATCATAACTCTGAGGTATGATGATATCTGTGTAATTTATGCTTTCAGACAATGTTTTTGCCTCCTCTTCGAAACCCACAATATTGTGCTGTCTAACAGTTGGAATCTGAAATATCAAATTTGTTTTCAGTTTCTATACTGACTCCCTTAGAATTTTATCTGAACATCAACTCTTCCTTAAAGAACAATGCATTTTCAACAAACAGACGTACAAATTATACTGATGTTTGAAATTTCAAAAACATTAGTTATTCTGTCCTTGAAAGATAATTGGGACATGCAGTTCCATAATAGTAAATCCCATTTGTTAACGACACACAAAGATTACTTTACAGGGAGGGGCATTGATCAGCAAAAAATTTAGTGGACTAGAGAAAGTACAAACAAATAAATCGAACTTTTTTGAGAACGTGAAGCCTAAAATCAAAAACTATTTTATTCATACTTTTCACAAGAGAGAAATGTTTGGCCAAGAATGCTTGTTTACACTTCTAATCCTGGCCATTGCTGAAGCATACAGCCTGTTATTGACACCTTACACTAATTTAACATTAATATGCCTTCCTTCATGGATATCTTAAAAAATAAAAATATTTATATTGTTCAATATTTTATCTGATAACAAGATAGTTCATTTGCATTTACCGTGTAGTTTTTTTTCAGTTTGACAGTTATTTATTCAATACTTCTTATTTTTTCATAAAAGATAAGAAAAATAGAAACAATAAATGTAAAATGAAAAGCAGAAATGAACATTAACCAAGATTGAAATACCTCATTTGCTTCATCAGCAACTCCATCTGCAGCAACAATGAGTTTGTCAACGTTGTTGCTGTACATTTCTTTAACACTAGTGCAGATGATCTCCACTTCTTTAGCAATGCCATACAATTTGAGAAAGTATTTCGCTGACTTGGTCTCAGCTGGCTGCAAAACTGCGACTGTGTAAATGATGTCCTCAGCTTCATGCATAAGGTCATGCATTTGTCTGGCCAATATGCTCAGCTTCTTGTCCTTTCTCCGTTCCATGCTTGTGTCCTGGAGAAAGGCTTTGAAGAGGCTGAAGTCCTTTTCCAGCTTCTCTTCTAGCTGGTCTCTCGCTCCGCACGTCAGATGATGTTGCCTGCATTGCAAAAATACAACATAGAGGGAAAGTTAAGTTCTAGGAAAGAGAACTTCATTCAAATAGATCAGATGAATTCACAAGAATTTGTAAATAATATGAAAAGTTATAGACATACACTTGAATGTCACTATTTCCCATGTTTTCTTGGTCCTCTTTTATCTGCTCGGCTGAGTTGACGAGAGAACTGCTACAAAACTCCAATGAGATTAATTGAAGAGTTGCAATATCTCCAATGCCAGGTGGGATTTCCTTCATTTTCCAGAGATCTACTAAAACCAAGCACTCAAGTCTCCGGAAGTGGATGTTCTCAGCCTCCAGGCGCTCCAAAGACATCTTTCTGAGATGCAGTGATTTCAGTTGAGTAAATTCATTTTCGTTCAGAGCCCACACTTCACCATAGAAGGCATCATTCTGCAAATCAAGAGATTCAAGACGAGGTAAAGACCCAACCGTTGTCATGTCCTTCCAAGGAATCTTGCCGCCATCCAGTGTCAACTTTTTTAGGGACCATGGCAATGATATGCGCCTCGTAGAAATTTTTCTGTGCACCGAGAAACTCAATGATTCAAGTTTGTGCAGCAGGTCGAAAGACCATTGCATTCCTATTCTTCCTCTCGTGTAAGTTACTTTCAATTTCTTTATATTTGGGATTCTTCTGAGCACCCCCTCACTAAAACTAAAATTTTGTACATCCAAAAGTGTCTGCATGTTCACAAGAACGCAACTTGCTTTCCCGTACAAAAAGGCTTGGACTTTTGAAGGATATGGTAGAACGAGTTGAGGGGCCTCTAAATTCCTAAGCAATAGCATCTCCCATATTTCACGTGGTAAAACTATTGGCTCACTCCCTGGCATCTCGCTGATAAATAGAGTTTGCAAGTTCCACAACATAGACAGTGAAGCAAGGGACACTGGAGTTGAAATGTTATTGGCTGACAAAGTGAGACACCGGGAGCTAAGAAGCAGAAGATTTTTTTCAGGGGAGTTTCCATCAACAATATTCAATTCATTCAGCAATTTTAAGCTAGTGAATCTAAGGTTTGTTGACCGCAAGGGGTACAGGTAGGAACCATCTTTCTCATCTACAATTGCAGAACGAAATATATTTTGCCGTGGTTTGGCTTCTAAACCAGCAGGCATGTGGAGGCTATGAAACCTTCGGAAAAAGAGAAATTTATGTTCTTGAGCTTTCCGAATGCATAGATCTCGTAAGAGATCATGGATTCGACATGTTTTCATCTTCCCACTAAACCCTCGCTTACTGACAAAAATCAGATTTCTTTCAACAAGATCCCTCAGATACTCCACTGCACTATCTTCCAGACATTTATTTTCAATTGGTTTTAGAAACCCCTCGGCAACCCATAATTTGACAAGTTTGGAGACATGAAGCTCTGAATCTTCGGGGAAAACTCCCATATACATGAAACACGGCTGAAGATGAAGAGGTAAGTTATCATAACTCAAAGATAAGATCTTGAGACAATAGTCATCATTTTCCGAATTCACTACTGAGTTTATAGATCTTTCAACATACTCCCAAGATTCTCTTCCCATGTCAGACTTCGCAAGTAGTCCCCCAATCACAACAATGGCCAAAGGTAGCCCTTTGCACCTTGTGGCAATCTTCCTTCCAATATCCTCTATTGCAGAAGGAAATCCATCTTCAGCAAACACAATTTGTCGAAGTAGGTTCCAACTTTCCGCTACACTTAAAAACTCGAGTTGATATGGTTGGGAAGAACCAATAATAGAAGCTAGATTTAACAACCTGGTAGTTAAAATAATTCGACTTCCATTGCTGTTGTCTGGAAAGAATCTTCTCACTGCATCCCAAACCCCGCACTCCACACATCATCTAGAACAATAAGATACATCCTACCTGATAAAGTCTTATACAATTTATCGCCTAACTCATTGACAGTGCTTGTTTTCCCAATAGAAGAAATACCCAAATCACCTAGAAAACTTACAAAGATATCTCTGACACTGTATGATTGAGATATTGTACCCCAAAGGCGAACCTGAAAATGATCTTTAATAAGTTGCTTATCGAAAACATTTCGAGCTAGAGTAGTCTTACCAAGACCGCCCATTCCAACAATGGCGTGTATCTGGAGACGATATGCATCACTTGTGATTCGTTTCATGACCTCGATCAAGTGCTCATCAAATCCAACCATGTTAATCTCTAGAACAGGAGAAGATCTAGCTATCCCACCAAGTTTGAAACTTCTAAAGATTTGACTTTGATCCACTGCAATATCAAGCATCTGAGTGGCCTTCCCCTTGATAGAATCAAAAGCTTCAAGTAGTTTGTGCAGCTCTTGAGATAAGAGTGCTGAGCTTTTTTTCACTTCATTCTTAGATTTTTTAAGAATTCGATCCGACATGTGAGATTCGATGAAATCCTCTGCAGCATAACATACTTGAGTGATTTGGGTTTTCAAATCTTGATCAATTTCTTGGCTGGTTTGGGAATACTTTTCGAGGAATTCTTGCAAAAATGTAACCTTTTCTTGGATGGGTTCGAGATGGGGTTTCTCTCAAAGACGTAATTGCTGAATCTGATCGATCATGAAGTTGAGAGAAACAAGAGCTGCATAAGCCGCCATGTTCAATCGAGCTGGATGATGCTTCAGTAAGCAAAGTGATAAGAAATTCTTGCAAAAATGTGTATTTTTCAGTGAAGCTAGACTAGAGACAGTAAAGGAGTAGGAAGATAAGAAACGGCTTTTTTACTTCCCAGTACGAAGTTTGGCCTCATAATATCCTTAGGTACGAAGCTTTTTACCCCCGTGTGATCCAATACGAACTTACTGTGTTTGGGGTACGAATTTTTTGAGGCCCACTGGTTTCATATTGCAATTCGACCCCTACACCATATCTCGATGAATTTGTAAATTGCTTTAGGTGCAGCTATTTTCGTAGCATGTGCAACTAATTATCTTGGGAGAAAGGAAAAATTCAAAATTTCGAACCCAGAAATACTTTAAGCAGTTGGAAGATGTACAATTATCTTTTATCCCTTACACAAATTAGAAAATTTAGCTTCCAATTTTATTCCCAACAATATCCTCCATTTTTACCCAAAACCTAATTTCACACTGGACCAACAGAAAATGAATGACTTTCTCATGGTGGATCTGCTCCGATCATCTTCTCCGTTCAATCGACAAAGCTCATCGTCTCCGGTTAAGTGTTCTCCATCTACATAGATTCAGATTTCCGTTCATCCGACACCTGCGATTCCTCACCTCGCCTGTCTTAGTTCTGCAATCAGAATGGGAGAGTCAACCTGTCTTGTTCGTGGCTTCTCTTATGCTTCTGCCATACCCAATGAATCCATTGTGACAACCAGAACCCACCTTTTTGTTTTTTCTCAATTGGGTTCTTGTTTAGAGTAGTCTCTGGGTGTGTGAGAGTGATTAGAGCTGTGGTTAGTGAAGAAAGATTGTAACTTTGCTTGATTGCTTATGTTTCTTAGCTGAATTTGAAATGGCAGTGTTGTTTTGTTGTTCTTTTTGAAAGATTTCTTGGATGTTATACTGTTTAGAACTTTAATGAGGTGTGCTTAGTGTAGAAAGATTGGAACTTGCACTGATTCATACATTTTTAGTTGAATCTGAAATGGACATTGAAAAAACTGTTGTTTTGTAATTATTTTAGAGTGATTTCGGGAGATTATATTGTGTATTGTTATAATGAGTGTGATTAGTGAAGAAAGATTGGAACTTTGTGTGATTGCTTATGTTTCTTAAATTTGAATTTAGGTAATCTGAATAATCTTGTCTTGTGGTTCTTTTAGAATGATTTACAGGTAATTATCTTGTTTAGAGATTTAATGAGTACTTAGTGTAGAATGATTGGAACTTTGCTTGGTACCTTTTCTGTTTTTAGCTGAATTTGAAATGGACATTGAATAAGACTGTTGGTTTGTGGTTCTTTTAGAATGATTACTGGGGTCTTATACTGTTTAGAGCTTTGTTGAGGTGTGATAGTTAAAGAAAGATTGGAACTTTGCTCGAATCCTTCTATTTTTAGCTGAATTGGGACTGGTGAATGAATAAAACTGTTGTTTTGTGATTCTTTTATAATGATTTTTGGGAGGTTATACTTTTTTAGAGCTTTATTGAGCTTTAGTGAAGAAATGTTGGAACTTCGCTTGAATCCTTCTATCTTTTATTTGAATTTGAACTACTGATTTAATAAAGCTGTTGTTTTGTGGTTCTTCTAGGAAGATTTCTGGGATGTTATACTGCTTAGAGTTGGGCTATTTTTTTACAAGAAGCTTGATGTTATGAATTTGTTGGAAATAATAAGTGACAAAAGCAACAAGACAGAACAATGTGCTGAATCGTGGATGAAGCCATGAAGGCAATGAAGAAGGCACTGGTGATAATTGCCTTGCTATTAATCCTTTTTGTTATTTTGTTGGTGTTATTTGGAAGTTAAATTAGAGCAGGAGCTAGTAGTCTAACTGTAACATGGTTAGTGTGTATCTTTTGCTGTATAATTAAGTTAATTATGAAGAATGTGGAAATCAGGCAACAACCCAAAATTGCAGCGTTAATCTTTTAGTTGGCTACTTATATATTTTATAAATTATATTAGTTGGCTACTTTTATTTTATAATATTAGTTGGCTACTTAGTTGGCTGGAAATTAAAGATTTGAATTACTAGGCTGTGTAATATTGAAATCCTGTTTGGTAGGCTGAAACTTGTCCTCAAATCTATTTTTAAAAAAAAAAATAGCCAATCAAAAAATTTAAACTTGTATTTGATGTTTTACAAAAAAAGCAGTCAATTAAATTCCAAAAAACAACCAATTAAGCATTAAATTTAAAAAAAAAAACCAACGTTAAATTATTTACATTAAGAATTACAATTTCAAAATCAGCCAATCAACATTAAATCACACAAAAACAACAACATATAATTTCAAAAAACATCCAATTAAACATTAAATTTTAAAAAATAGCCAACTAAACATTAAATTTCTAAAAAACAGCCAACTAAACATTAAATTTCAAAAAACACCCATTGTTGAACTGGAACAGGTTTGTTATAATAACTTGTGAATGCAAAACACATTTTCTAAAATATTCACTTTATAGTTTTACAAAAAAACAGCCAATTAAATATTCAGCTTATGACTTGTATTTGATGTTTTACAAAAAAATAGCCAATTAAATTTCAAAAAACAACCAATTAAACATTAAATGAAAAAAAAAACAGCCAACATTAAATTATTTACATTAAGAATTACAATTTCAAAAAAAGCCAATCAGAAGCCAATTACAATTATTTACACTAATATTTCACTTTCAATAGTCGGATGGAATATGTAAGAAGCATGTCCATTTTTCTTCAATGAAGTCCTTTTTATGGTAATAGGAGTAATAATTAATTTACTCATAAAGCTGATTAAATTCCAAAAAAAACAGCCAATTAAATTCCAACAACAACCAACATTTAAATTAATTACATGAACAGCCAATTAAATTCCAAAAATTAGCCAATTATTTACATTAAGAATTACAATTTCAACCATGGGAAAACAGACCACTAACAGATTGAAAAAAATGTATCAACAATTTATCCACCATTGTTCCCATTTAAATCACGATTTTAGAAATTTGATGAAATGTGCTAAATTATTTTTCAATATGTTTACTATTGATTTATTCATTATTATATTTCTGATAGAAACGGACCACCATTTAAAAAAATACATAAAATTAATCTAACATATATTTATTTCAAAAAAATAGAACATATCTAAAATAGAATTACTAAAATTTTGATTAAAAATAGACCATCAAAATTCTGATTAAAAATAGCCCACGAAAAATTTTTAAAAAAAAACAGAATAGTCGATTGAAAAAAAAAACCTGATTAGTAACAAATTTCAGAAAAATCATCTCATAGGGATTCTTATCAAGATCCCATCTCCGCCCATTCTTACACTGGACGCCATTACTGAGACTCTGTGAGTAGCTTCCAGCTAGGGAAAAACAACTAAGAGAAATAAATCCGGTTAAAAACCTCCTACATGTGGCCGATCTGATCAAAATCGGCGGACCCGTGACGATCAGTGATGCCCTTAACCTTCTTCCTCAACCCTGGACGCCACTACTGTGAGAAAAAGGAAGCTATTTTGTATGCTTTGCCTCTCCATCTAACATCCATTTTCCTTTGATTTGGAAATATGAAAGTGAATATGAGAAGGGAAAAGAAAATCATTTTGAGCTTTAAGAAACCAAATCTACAGTATGAATTGACAAGGCAAAGACTTTCTTCTTGCAAAGAATTTATCCCAACCGCGAGATCAATGAAACATTGAGATTGGAAACATCAGCACATGACTACTCTGTGTACACAACAGCTACTTTGGAGCTATTATGTAATATTGGAAACTAGGTCTGGACCTGAATGTCCATTTTGCGAGTTATTGTAGTGGGATCAAAAGTGTTGTTTTCTTTTTGTACCTAAGGAAAAAAAGAAAGACCGGTTCGTACTGGAAAACAACGTCCCCGATAAGAAACGGTATGGACTCTTTTTTTTTTTTTTGGTGAAGAGTCAATGAGTAAAGATACACTGCTTAGATTCACAAACAAAAATAAATAAAAATACACTGCTTGGTGAAGAGTCAACGACTATTTGTCGATTTGTCTACTCTTTTTCTCGCATTTGTTTCTCATTGAAAGCTGAAATAAGCAATCATTGATTCAACCATCCATGTAGGATTCATTCTTATCATTAGGGGCGTACGGGCGGTTTTTTACCAAAAGTCTAACTGACCCGTCATATGCGGGTGGCATTAATACTAAACCATGACGGATATGTATTTTGTCAAACCGTGACGGATTGGGTGACACTTAAGGTGGGTGGGTGGTGGGTGGTTTGACGGTTCAAACACGTAAACGCACAAGGAGAAAGAAAATTGCAAGAAGAGGTGAAATCAACAATATAATCATTCTCAATGGTTCATGTATATAGAAGACAATAAGCCATTTATACATTTCAAGTAAGATGCAAGACAAAAACTATGAAAAGTCATGTTTGTTGTATTAAACTAACATCTAGACATGAAGAAACTTTAGTTATTCTACTGGGCACACTGAGATATGAGGATGTGATAGTAAGAACTAGTAACTATATGTAATATAAACCTAATGTTATTACTTATTTGCATTATATTAGTAGTAATACCAATAATATATATATATTATTAGCGGGCAGGGCGAGTAGCGGGTGTACATCCCTAAAACCGCCACCTACCCGCTAGTGACGGGTTAACATCTTTTCAAACCATGGCAGGAGTTTGATAAAAAAAATTAAGCGGCGGTTGGGGTTATATGGCGATCGGTGCGGGTGATTTTTTTTTAATGTACACCCCTATATCATTTCATCAAATGTTTTGGCTACCCAAGCAGATGTAACATGTGATACTCTGTCTAACTTAGATCAAGTATGTACATTCACCAATCTCTTCAAGATATATGTAGCATCAGCTTCAGTTCTTGATATATACACATTAAATGGACATTCATCATCTACGCATACTACTCCAACCTTCATCATGTTGCTAACAGTGTACTTGAAATCCCGACAATGGGTGATAGAATGTTGAACAAGTGCTTTTCTAACCTCATCAAATGAACTTTTTTCATGTCTACTGGTGGATTGAACACATTAAGGCCTCGATACTTGGGTACTGCACATTTTCTATCACCATCCAATTCATAGTGGCGAATAGTTAGCTCCAGTGAGTTGTCTTGTCCACCTTACCCTTATTCCTACCCTTGCCCTTTGACCTTATTTCTCTTTCACGTACACCTGCCCATTCCTCTTCAGGATCCACATACCTATCATACATTTCATCATCCAAATCACAATTCCCATCACTATCTGCATAGTACTCTTCATGTCAGAATCTGAACCCACGGAAACTCCACAATCACTGTCACTGTTGGTAACCTCATATATACCTCTTCAGGATCCCCATTACAATCAACAAACCTCCCTATACATGATTTATTCCCATTGAAGAATATGCGCATAATTTCTTTAAAATCCTCAACATCATCAACACAAATCAATGATGAACAGTCATCCACATCCCCAACACGGAAATATAACCCATGTTCGCCGGATTCTTCCATGCCTATTTCGTCAACCATGTAGCCCAGATCCGAAAGGGAAATTTCTTCAAGACCAACATAGTCCACAAAACAACTCTTGCCTCCAACATAACTTACCGAGGTAGGACCGCTGCTAATTTCCATATGCTTTCCTAAATAATGAAATTTAATGGAGAATAATTCACACCCTGGGATCAATAAACAATGATACACCGATAATATTTGTATGTTCAAAATTTTCAGACACACTAATAGTTCTGAGGAACACCGACATATGCTAATCCCAGTAACAGTGCACTTTTATACAATCATTAACAAATAAAAATAAGGCAGTGTTATTGTCAATATATGTTCCTTCATTATCATGATTGAGATAATGAGCTAGCTGTTTTTTTACTGAGCCTTGGGAGTATACATGAAATTAAAAAAAAAAAAAAAAAACTAAGATGCTTGAAATCCATCCAAAATTGCAACATGAGCCCGTAGATTCAAATAAAGAACAACTGAAAAAGAAAATTGCATAACATTAAACAAACATATTCCATTTCACCTTTCAATACCGGGGGACCATTTTGTTTTTGAAAGTGCAGCTGTTTAAGTCATTTCATTAGAAGTTAATATTTATTCTGACCGTTGATTCAAGAAAATCTGACTTTGAAGAACTTAATTAATAATCGCTTTTTCACTAACGATAACCTAGTTCGTTTGTGATTGTTTGGTTTAGGATAAGGTCGACTTATATTCAAGAAAGCCATAGTCTTAGAAGACGAATCTGAGGACTCTTGGAAGTCGATATCTTATAATTTCTTAGAAGATTGAATGATTTGGACTCTTGAAGATAAGGATAAAGATGAAGACTTGATTCTGATTCACATCGATTAAAGCATTATAAATACGGATCAAGTGATGAAGAAGGGCACGAATTGAGTTCTGATTCACAATCATAGTTGGTATCTTCTCATGTTTTACTAGTCTTGGAAGTGTCTAGCTTAGGTACTTCGGAATAACTCATTCCGACTAGTTTAGCGTTTGATCTTTTCTTATTGAAAAGGTTAAACCTAGTTTGTATAAATCCTCTTCATATAGTGGATATTTTGCCTATGGCCCGGTAGGTATATTTATATACCTGCTAGAAACTTTGTGTTTGTTGTGTTCGTTTATTTAATTCCGCTGTGTTCTGAGTGTGATTGTCACTGTGACACTCACTGTGATAGCAACATTGCTATTCATAGTTGTGTAACAGTATAGTAACAAAGTCCTTCAGGTCCTTTATTTCTTTCAGTTTTAATATGTGAAATTGTTCCTCAATAATTGACGTGGCAATGAAATGCGATATTGCATGCTTTTATACCCTCGTTTTATGCCTTAGATTCAATATTTGTATTGTTTTATGGTCAAATACCAACTTCGTGTGTATTTTGTAGGTCATGATCGCATTTTTGAGAATTGCACGATTTCAGGCATTAAAACGACATAATTGTGCAAAATCGAGAAAGTTAAGCGAATATGCCGGATTGGCCGTTGCACGGAGTTCGAGGAGTCAAAAAATGTCATGCGACCAACCAATGCGAAGATAATTGAAGATGCAACAACATTGTAGAAGACCACTTTTCGAGGAAACAAAGTTACGAAGACCGAAATCGAAGAATAAAGAAGAACAGACAGAATATGCAGGAATCGCACTCTGCGGCCCGCATAAGCCTCTCTGCGGCCCAGTGCGGACCGTAGTGGAGTGGCGGTTTGCTCCCGGGCCTTTTTCCTGGCCTGTCAGGCTATAGCCCGCCTTCCTAAACCTTCCTTAATGAAGAATGGCGGCCAAAGCACGAAATTTCAACTAGAGATCGATCACGAGTTAGGCTTTAGTCTACAACTACAGCTTATTCTCTAATTGCTTTTTAGAGTATAATTTGAGCTTATCACTCTCCAATCCCTCACAAGGAAATCCTACACATCTCTCTTTCACACTCTGGAAGTGTCCAGTAGGTTAATCACTCAAGAAACAATAAGAGAAAAGGAAGGTGACTTTCGTCACAAAGGTGCTTCAAATACCTCATGCAATGTACTCAATCAGTTAAGTCAGAAGAGGCTTTTCCTTGCACACAACAACTTGTCGGAGCATACAACCAAACTTCCATATCACCACATATTTGCATACAATAAATTAGATGCTAATCAATTTGGCCACTATGGGCTCTTTCAGTCTCATTTTTTTGGTAGTGTCTGTTTTACCGAAGTCTGCACTTTTCTGCATGTCAGTTTGGTGTACGTGCCATCAACCCTCACGGACATATGGCTTTTTAAGACCACGCCGATATATAGGTGGTATTTGAAACACGCCTAACACGACTACGGTAGAGACAAGCACCACAGATACACTCCGAGACGAATCAACTAATCAGGGGAAGTAATACATATTACAAAAATTGAATAATAAACATGTGAACACAGCAGATTTCTTCTCCCCAAACCGGTTCCTCGCAATGTACTGGCTTTTGATAAAATGAAACATGAAGAGCATGCCGTTCGTCTTACTTAACTTAACTGAGTACACATGAGAATGAAAAGGCGCAAACAAAAGGGTTTGCACTTCCCGAAAGGATCACACAAGCGCCGGTACAATATTTTTTTCATCGGCTTAAAGTTTCTCACTGGCTTTTTGGACTAAAGAGTTAAACAAACTTGCTATTTACAGGAAAAACAAACTTACAAGATCTTAAATCTACTACACCACCTTACTTAAATATCATGCAAAACGTAAGCATCAAGCAGATTTAACAATCACAATAGAAGTTTTCGTAACTTGGAAGAATGACTCACGAAAGACTCTAGAGAAGAAAAATAAAAATGACCAAAACAAACAGAAAGTAAAGGACGAAAGACTCTAGAGACTCAGAAAATAGAGAAAATGCATACAAGACACTAGAGAGCACATTGATGAGACAATATTCTAACGTCTCATTTGGTCCTTTTTAGCGGTCTTTGTGAGTCTTTGCCTTTACTTTTGTAGTCTTTTTAGTTCGTTTTTATGCTTTGTGGTATTTTGATGTTGTTTTGCAGGAATCGATGATTTTGAGCCAAAATAAGGGCAAGCTGATTAACATGGCTCATTGCAATGAGGTATCCTTCCCTTGGCCGAGATTTCTGCCGGATATCTATTGCGATAAAGAAAACTACATGCAGCCAAATTTCGTAATTCATTTTTCCTTATTAGATTAGAATTTTGATTCCTTTCTTTCATACTTCTTTTAACCTAGTTTTGAAAAAAGCTCCTAGATTCAGACATTGACATTGAGACATCTTTGGAGCTTGGTTATTCATTGATTTTACTCATCATGATTATTGGTATTGATTTCTCCATTGCTTTATTCTTTACAATTCGTTCTTTATCCTATCGATTGAATTGTATGTTATTGCATTCGAGTTTATCATCTATGTTTCGTATGATTATTACCATGAATCTTTGTATGCAATTATCTATTATGAGTAGCTAAACCACTCCGAACACGGTAGTGATGTGACAGTGATTGCGAATTCGCTTCTAGGGTTAGGATTAGTTCATATAGGTTAGGCTCGTTCAAATATCTTCGTAAAAACCTTTCAATCCAATAAGCTAGTTCAAAGATTCTCTAAAACGTTTTGGTTAAGGATCGTGGATTGACGAACCACGATTAATCTAATTCAAAGACTTTCAAATAGCGTTTGGTTGAATTGGATTGATTGTTTTAAGTACACCGACCGTATGACAAGTATGAGCGATTTCCCTAGAGCGGATTAGTATTACTCGATCATAACTGCTGTGTTCTCTTCTCTCATTGTTAAAAACCGTTTCTCTGCTTTTCTGTTTTCTAGTTATTAGAGGTAATCAAAACCAAACAAATCAAACCGTTTCCACAAGTGACTATTTGTTTTCAACTGCTTGGTAGCTTAATTGGTTCCTTAGCGAACGATTCTGTGGTTAGCATTGTTTGTCTACAACAACTGCTTTCTACTTGTTTTCTAAGTAGTAATTTGAGCACATCAAATTTGGCACTGCTGTCGGGGAATCAATTCCTACTGTAGCGCTTGATTGCAAATCTTTACTTGTTTTCCAACTTACCTGAGGTTTAGTGCACTAACAGAAACTAAGGATATTTTGAGGTTTTCGTGTTGTGTAGATCTAACAACAGGTTGATCAGAAAGGACATTTCAATGGCTCAGTTAACCTATGGAGCCTACATGCAGCCCGACGAGGTTAAGGTAGGAAGAATCGTATCTTGTCTAATGAGGCGAGAATTTGGAACTCAAGCTCACCACTTCCATAATCTCCCCAAGTTCTCTGGAATGGCCAACGAGGATGTGATAAGGTCTTCAAGAGGTTTGAAATCTTGATTGCAGGATTCCGCGATGAAATGAGGAGTTGAGATGGAGAGATAAGGAAGAAGGTTTTTCCAATGTGCCTACATGATAAAGCTAGGAACTGGCTGTTGAACCAGCCTGGGGGTTCTCTACCTACTTGGGATTCTCTCTATATAAAGCCTTCGTGAATAAATTTTACCCTCCCGAGAGAACACAACAACTTCGTGCCCAGATAATGCAGTTTCAACAGATGCATGAGACTCTATGGAGAGCTTCGAGACGTTTTTTGCGAGGCGCAGAAAATTCAGGAAAAAAATAACCAGAGGTTCGACAGTATCGAGCAATCGCAAAGAAGGCTGGAACAGATATTGAGTAACTTGGTTGGGAAATTGTAGCTTATGGAGAAAGGTAGACCCCCAGTAGACCCAGAAAACATTAGAGTCCTGGCGGTTGAGATAAATTTTGACGAACCAAGGAAGGTTAAGTCTGTTGTTGCCACCTGTACCAACGAGGTTGAGAACTCTGCACCAGACGAGGGAACTCCAGCGACGATTCAAGTGACCCATGTACTGACAGCGGAGCAGACTAAAGACGTAGCCACTGTTGTATCAACGGGGGATGAAGTCGAGGAACCGAGTTCCGTGATTCCAGAAGAGGAGGCGAATACGGAGCAAGAAACTGCTAAAACCGAACCCCCCACCATAGTCATTCCTAAGGCGGAAAAGCGCATAAGCGACTCCGATAGCTTTGATTTATTGGTAGGCATTGGGTGTTCAACTCAGGTTACCGGAATAGTCGACACTTGTGCTAGTTGCAACTTGATGACTTTTGACACCTATAAAGACTTAGGCTTAAAGGGATGTTGGAGCCGCGCAGATGCTTTATGACTCTTGCTGGTGGAACCAGAAGTAGATGCATGGGGATTGTGGAAGATGTTTCGGTTAAGCTGGATGGTATAACAGTGATGACAGATTTTGTGGTAGTGGAATCGCCGAGGGTGAAGGGGAAAGAAATGGAAAAAGATATGCTACTTCTAGGGAGACCCTTCATCCGCTCAACTCTCATGGTGGTGAATTTACATGCCCGAACCTACAAAATTGAGGTGCAAGGCAAGCCACGCGAACTGAAGGCCTATTTTGCTCCATTATATTCTGTTTTGCAGGTTGATAGCAGAAAATTCATAGGAGCACACACTGGACCCTTATACATACATACTTATCAACAAGGAAGAACAAGAGCTGCACCAACCGAAAGAGCTAAGAACTTCCAGAGTACCCGTTAGCCAATGCGGAAGAGTCTTGTACATGACTTTAAAGGTACACCTGCAGGCAAGTCACTGTTGACCCCATTTTTTTTTTCTTCTTTACTCTACGCTTGAGGACATGCTTGAGTTTAGGTTTGGGGAAGGGAATGTGCTCTCTAGTGTCTTGTCTACATTTTCTCTATTTTCTGAATCTCTAGAGTCTTTCGTCCTTTACTTTCTGTTTGTTTAGGTTTGGGGAGGGGAATGTGCTCTCTAGTGTCTTGTCTGCATTTTCTCTATTTTCTCTATTTTCTGAGTCTATTTTCTTTATGTCCCCCGTGCATGACCTGGAGGAGGCTGATTAGGAACCTCATCAGCGTCGCGATGAGTCACCAGCATCGCATCATATGTCGTCGCCTCCCTCATGCTGGTTTCTTCCAAGGCCAACATCGATCGAACTTCATAAAAAGGTGGTAGTACCTTTTTGTGGCGAATAACAGAAGCAACTCCCTTGTAAGCCCGTGTGAGACCACCTACCATGCGAAGAACAAGACGGTTATTGGAAACCGGAGCACCTACATTCTTGAGTTGGTCGGAAAGTGTTTTGAGGTGTTGGCAATAGGCAGAAACCGAGGAGAAATCCTTCAAGTAGGTGTTGTTGAACTCGTGTTCCAAGGAAACAACACGAGAGTTCTCATTATCCTGAAACAAATCACGAAGACGATCCCATAGAGTCATGGCAGAAACATCGGCTTCAATAACGGTGTTTAAGAGGTCTGTCGAAATTGTGGAATAAATCCACTAGACTTCAACAGCATCCAATGTATCCCATAACTCATGTTCTTCATCACTAAGCTTGGCCGTCTCCGTGGCCGTCCCTTTCTTAGATTTCGGCGGGATGATATGATGCAGAACTTTGTGCGATCGACAATGGACCTTGAATAACTCCGCCCAATTTGCATATTGGACGTTCTCCATCTCAAGGGTGATGGGAACATGTGTCTTGATGTTAGAAACATCAAGAGCAGGGTGAAAAGATGAGGAAGAAGATTTTGTAGCCATGTCGACGGAAGGACAGATGCGAGAAAGAAGAAAAGAATAGGGTTGCGGAAGCTAGAATAGATCATCCCTAGCTGATACCATGAAAGAATATAATTATGTGACCTTTCTCATTACCACCGGGGTTTAATATATACAAAGTACATTCCTAATAATTAGGCTATAAATTAGGCTAAGAGATATACTAAAGATATACAACAGTAAATACAAAATATCTAGAGAATATTTCGTAATCTATCACATACAAGATGGTATATGACAGTGTATAACGTCTCCTTATGAAATTCTAGTGATATTCTACATGTGGTTACAATAGTTCCAACATCACAACATGGCCAAAAATAATTGGAAAATGAACCAACCAATCACAACCTTGTGTTACTCCCTAGTCCTATACCACCTGTGGCCTTATCTTAATCTCCTTTAAATTCCAGTTTTAGCTATCCGAAGTCTAACACTCTTGCGCCTCACCAATAAAAATGAAGCAATTCGAACTAGTTTTCATACCCTCACCGGGGCTGAGCCACCTTGTCTCCACCGTCGAGGCCGCCAAGCTCCTCTTAGAGCGCGACGAACGCATCTCCATAACCATACTCACTATGAAACTCCCAAACGATACCAAAGTTGACGATTATACCCAAAAGTTCTCCTCAAATATCGACAGTGTCACAATGTCACGTTTTAGATTCATAGCCCTTCCGGGCTTAAAAGACACATCAGGGTTCAAGAACTTTCTTTTTGATTACATCGACAATCAAATCACTCACGTTAGGCAAATCGTCTCTGATCTCATCGAACAACCGGGTTCCCAGCTTGCAGGACTTGTTCTTGACATGTTCTGCACGAAATTCATTGAAGTGGCGGTTGAATTTGGGATCCCTTCCTATGTTTTCTTCACTTCAGGGGCTTGTTCACTCGGGTTGTTTTATCATATCCTTATGGTGAAATTTGAACAAAATAAGGACCTTACCGAGTTCAAGAACTCAGATGCTGAGTTATCCATTTCCTGTTTCAACAAACCGGTTCCTGTCAAAGTATTGCCTGCTGTGTTTGTGGATGAGGGTCCAATGTCTAATCTTTTCTTGGGTTACTTCAAGAGAATCCATGAGGCCAAAGGCGTTATGGTTAACACTTTCTATGAGCTCGAGCAGTACGCAATCGATTCACTCTCTGATGGAAACGGCCCAAAAGTTTACCCTGTCGGGCCGATTATGCACTTGAGCAATGATGATGAGAAAAAATCAGTTTCCGAGGATGAAATAATCAAATGGCTCGACTCTCAGCCCGAAAACTCAGTAGTTTTCTTGTGCTTTGGGAGTATGGGGAGTTTTGACGAATTGCAGGTGAAGGAAATTGCTTCCGCCTTGGAAAACTGTGGACGCAGGTTTTTATGGTCGTTGAGAAAGCCAGGGGGAAGCGGCATGATGCACATGCCGACTGAATACGAGAACTTTCAAGAAGTATTGCCTGAGGGGTTCTTGGATAGAACCGAAGAGATAGGTAAAGTGATTGGATGGGCACCGCAGGCTGCGGTGTTGTCTCATCCTGCGGTTGGAGGTTTCGTGTCCCATTGTGGGTGGAACTCAACTTTGGAGAGCATATGGTGCGGAGTGCCCATGGCTACATTTCCACTCTACGCGGAACAACAGCTGAACGCATTTTATCTAGTTAAGGAGCTGGGGATGGCAGAAGCGATTAGGATTGACTATAAGAGGGACTTAAGGGGGGAGAAACCGTCCGAAATTGTGGGGTCTGGGGAGATAAAGGAAGCGATACGGAGGCTGATGGTGGATGAGGGTGGGAGTGAGGTGAGGCAGAAGGTGAAGGAAATGAAGAACAAGAGCAGGGCAGCTTTGTTGGAAGGTGGATCTTCCTACAATGCACAAAGTCTATTCATCGAGGATGTTATAAAAAATGTTTCTTAGTACCTGATCATGAATATATTTTCATTGAATGTTTGATGAAGAATAAAAGGTGAAGCAAATGTATTTGAATTGTATTAGTTCTAGACTTCTAGTATGTGTTCTTTTTTACGCATTGGGATATCTAAATACCCTTTCGTTCCGAAATTAATTTATTCTTCATTTTTAATGTAATTTTTAAAACAATTAAAGTTAGATAAAAGTAAATTTTTGATAACTACACTGTGGTCAATCGACTCAATGATATAGTACAAAACAAACCAACGAGATAAACTATAATATGAAATTTAACTAGTGTAGCTGTCAATGGACACAATGTCGACAATAAGTCTATCCATAATTAAAGGGGCGGGTCGCAACCCTGTACAAAACATGGGCCATATCTTGCATCTGAAACGAGTTTTTCAAACTCGTTATTAGGTACACAACCTTGGAAAAAAAAATATAAAATGAGCGATTACAAAATGTAATGTAGAAAATCAGATTTCAATTTAGACGCTTTTAAAGTGAATCGATCACAAAATGAGTTAATGGCGTTAGCTTTTTGACTAGAACCTTATCCAAATTTATCACTTATCTAAAGTTCTGTTTCATTTTGTTTAATGTCTATTTTAATTTAACTCTAGTTATTTTCAAGGGTTAATTACACTTTCACCCCTGTAAGATTCTCATTTTTCAAATCCCCCCTGAAATCCAGGGATTCCGAAAGATCGTTACAATTTCCCCCCTGAACTTTGCTCAGGGTTTCATGCCGTTAACTTTCGCCGCCAGTCAACGCGGTCAAACCGTTAAAAAAGTCAACCATCAACTGGGGTATGAAAGTAAGATTTGTCAAAAAAATATTTTTTCTGAAAAAAAAATTACATAAGCAAATTTTTTTATGACGTCATAAAGATTGATGGTTTCCACCTCTGTCCTCGAGGTCGAGGGGTCCCAAAGTAAGATTAGTCAAATTGAAAAAAAACATGATTTTCGAAAAAGTAATGTTTAATTTGAATGTAATTTACGGAATAGAAGTAGAAGAAAGTAAGAAAATTGATTGAAAATGAAGAATTTGAAACATATCAATTAATTAATCAGTGCAAATAAAAAAGTCAACTTTTTAATTTTTCAGAATTTTTTTTAATTTTTCAGAATTTTTCATTTTCATTTTCGTCATTTTCCAGAATTTTCCGTCATTTTCATTTTCCATAAAAAAAGTTTCCGTCATTTTCATTTTCCAGAATTTCTTTTTAATTTTCGAAAATTAATTTTTTTAAAAAAAATCGAAAAAGTCAACTTTTTTTGTTGACTCCGTTAGTCAACTAACGGCAGGGGGTGTGCAAAAATGTTTGGGGGAAATTGTAATTTCGGACTCTTATAGGGGGTGTTTCTGTAATTAACCTTATTTTCAAAGAAAAACCCTCAGCTAAATATTTGTTTTCGCGCGTAAAACTTGCTGCACAGCACAGTCAACTTGTAAAATCTTTTTCCGGTTCGTTAACTGTCCGATCGAGCTGAATTTTGGAGAGCAGTTTGATAACAGACCATTCTATTTTGTCACCATACGGATCTCCATTTGGAGTAGTGCGTCATCCAGAATCTGATGTCGCGCAGAGGCTGTTTTCCAATCCGTTTTCAAAACTTGTCCCTCTAGCTCGTTTTTCTCAAGGCAAGTTCCCCTAAGGCTCTATGTTATTTCCAATCCACGATTAATTGGTTGGGTATTATCTATGTTATGATATGATATGCTTGCAAGTTTCTTTTGAATTTGTGTACGGTTAAGTTATGGTTCATATTTTATGATAATTGATTGATTGTTATATGTATTTGTAAGTTCCTCTAAGTAATCCCTTTGCTAGATATTTCAATTGAACCAAGTTCACGTTTTGTTATGTATGATGGCGTGGTAGTACAAATACATGTCAACTGTTCTTGGCAATGAGGTGTCTTAGGAGAGACCACCCTTAGATAAAGACTTAAGAAACTAAGTTTCATTAATTATAAAACAACCCCAAATAAAAAATAAGCTACTAAAAACACCCCAACCCAACCAAGGGTCAGAAAGTGGGTATTCGTAATCGGGTATACGGGTATGTATATATAGTAAACCCAGTCCATATCACACCATTAATTCACACAAACCTACCAAATTGAAAAATCTTCTCTCTACAATTTCTCTTCCTCACCAGAATCGCTCTTTTCGGGAAAACATTTCAAACACTCCATGTCGACGTGGTTTCTATGTAATCGAGCTAGAAGATATCAATTTCGACGTGGTTTCTATGTAATCGAGCTCAAAAACATCAATCGGAGAAGCTCATCGAAGATCGACATCACAAAGGGTACGAAGCAACTAAATCTCGACATAATTTATGTGAAATCGGTGTTTATTTCGCAATTGTAGTTGAAATTTCGAATCAGATCTGAAAATTGCGTAATTTTTGTTTCAAGTGTTCTAGCTAATCTGTGTTATGTTTTGACTTATTTCTGTAATGTTCTTGCTTATATGTCGGATGTGCAACTAAACAGAGTACATAAAACTATACTCGAAAATTGGTGTTTCTACTACGGTTTGGTTGTTTATCCTCCAATCTACTCAAATTATGTTCGTATGTAAGTTTCAACAATGTTTTCATTCAAATATTAATTGATGAATGAATTTTTTCACAATAGAAGTTGAAATTTAAAAACAGATCTGAAAAAAATCACATAGAAAACTGTTCAAATGTTCTAGCTAATTTGTAGAATGTTGTGGCCTATGTATGTAATGTTATCTGTGATATGGAGCATGTAATGTGTAATGTTGCTAATAATATGTGTTATGTGCTATCTACAATGTTCTACGTTATGAGTGTAATGTTCTTCCCATATCTCTGTGATGTTCTTGACTGATCTCTGTAATGTTCTATATGTATCTTTGTAATGTTTTCGTAAATGTGCATTGTACGCTGTTACATCAATGTTTTCGTAAATATGCAGTTACTGTGTTACGTCAATGTTTTATATGATGTCTACAATGTTCTACGTTATGAGTGTAATGTTCTTCCCCTATCTCTGTGATGTTCTTGACTGATCTCTGTAATGTTTTCAAAAATATACGTAAATGTTTTACTTGCAATATCTCAGGTGTTATGTCTTATTTTTGTAATGTTATTATTTATATTACAAATGTTTTAAACTATATGACTAATGTCCTATTCAATGTTTCAGGTGATAAATGATTCGTCAATCCCGACAAATGCCGACTGCAAGTAAAACAACAAAAACATCAAACTCATTGTGATGAACATGTTGTACTTGAAATTGAATGTTATTCAATGTTATTTGGATATTGAATATGTAATGATGTAATTGAATGTGACATAAATGTTCTGTCTTATATAGTTAATGTTCTTGCTTATATATTTAATGTTCATTAAATGACACGAACATGGCTCATATAAAGAAGAACATTGATTATATAAATGGGAACATTGACAAAAATGTTCTTACTTATATACATAATGTTTCTACTTATATCATCAATGTTAGACATTTCACATATAAACAAAAAGGACATTACATGACGTTCATGAACATAAAAAAGGTTCTTAAATATATGAATAATGTTCTCACCTATTTGGGTACTGTTTTCACCTATTGATTATATAAATGAGAACATTGACAAAAATGTTCTTACTTATATATACATAATGTTCCTACTTAATCCTAAATGTTAGACATTTCACATATAAACAAAAAGGAACATTACATAATGTTCATGAACATAAAAAGGTTCTTAAATATATTAATAATGTTCTCACCTATTTGGGTACTGTTCTCACCTATTTGACTAATGTTCTTAAAATTGACCCGCGAAATGAATTGACCTGACCCAATGACCCGCGAAATGAATCAAACCGACCAAATGACCCGCAAAATGAATCAAACCGACCCAATGACCCGCGAAAATACAAATAAGTGTGATAAAATGCAAACAAGTCCGTCTTTTTCGTCTCTATGAAGTCTTGGTCTCTCCTAAGACTTTGTGCTTGGCAATATGTATGAAATTTAGGAACATGTATGTGACTGTTTTTGCAAAGGACACTGTATAGATTTATGTATGATCCATACATGATTCCCTACAAGAAACTGTCGGAATCATGACGGAATTAGTGATGGAAAAAGGCTCGGTCGACGGAATTTGTGACGGAAATGTGGTCGTTGCGTATGACCCCGTCACAAAAATTTCGTGACGGAATTTATATGGCGTCACAAATTGGTGACGGAAATCGTTCTATTTTAATGGTGACGGAATGAGTTTGCGTCACTAAATAGTGACGGAAATAGCGATGGAATGCTTTATACTTTAATGGTGACGGAATTACTTTCAGTCACTACTTAGTGACGGATTTAGTGTCGGAAACATAGTGGTGACACACTACGTTTCCGTCACTAATATTCTATAATTTTGTTTTCAATTTTCTTATGTAATGTTAAATATTCACCCAATGAATAAAAATGCCAAAATTCGAAAATACCACAGAAATCCAATATTTATGCCAAATATCATCAATCCATCAAAATACAACATCAAGATCCTTGAGTATCATAAAACTCATCATTCATCAATACTAAATTGTTCTATAAAAAAGTATCTAAAACACAACATGAATGCAATGCGATGGGGGATGGCGATAAAGGCAGCCATATGATCTTGTAGTTGCTTCTGCATTGATGCCATCAATTGCAGCTTTAACTACAGGTTGAGCAGCTACTTCATACACTTCTGGAGTAATTGTATCAGGCCCAAATACTCTATCTTCCAGATACGAAACCAGGTAAGGGGTAAGCTTAGTTCTCATTTAAAAAAGTCTGAGTCTGAAAGCCGACTAAATGAGCACTTGGTGGTGTTACTAACTAGACGATAATCCACACTTAAAAACTTCATTACTTGAGCATGGTCTTCCATAATAAGAAACATCCTTGCAAAGCATTAAGCCATCAATTCAAATCTACTGCATGACTGCATTGGTAAACTGCTAGCTAAATCTCGTGAACTAACTAATGCAACTACAACACCTGGCATGTTAACAAAAACCCAAATAGCAACTCACACCACTATTTGGTTGTTCCAGTACTAGACAATATTCCACACTTAGAAACTTTATGTACTTGAGCATTAATCTCCCATGATAAAAACTTCATTACCAAAGTGCTAGTTATTTAAGTGTATCGGATCTAGATGATTTCAGTATATCCATTACTGCATTGGTAAACTGCTGATTGACTTGTGGAATAAACAAAGCAGCTATAACAAACTTTTATGGATCAAAAGCAATCAATAGAGTCACAGATAGAGTACAAACTATAAAGTAAAACAGTTCTTTGGCACTAACAAGATAGATAACTGAACAACATGCAAACACTTACTGTTTCCTCGATAGGCACAGTTGTGTCGACTCTGTGTATGTATACATAAAAAGCCATTGTTACAGCCTACTTGCTAGAATATAAAAATATGGCATCTTAACAGATCATAAATATAGGATGCTCACCTTTCCCACCAAGTACTCATTGTGATAGTCTATCCCATAATATTTGAAGTATCAAAGTGAGTAATGCCTTTACGAAACGACTCTGTCAGTATGGCAATTCCATCCTCATCAGAAATGGGATCATTGTATACTCCAGTCAGCCCCCATGCAACCATAGCCCATCTTTGACACCTATAAAGAGTTAAAAAAAGAAGAAAGGGATCATTATTAAATCAAGATCAAATATCTAGGGTACTTTCAACATTTAATGAGGATACTGAAATCTCCTTGCTAATTATTTTTCAACTAAGTTCCTGAGGTACAGGAAACACATGGGAGTCCATTAAACATGGTCCCGAAATATATGTCCAATTTCAAGCTGAAATAGTGATCACTGAGTTCATTTCAAGACTTCAATGAAATAATCGGACCTTCTAGCCTAAGTAGATAGATTGGATAATTAGCCAAGTCACCATCTCATCAGAACTACATTTCACTAGCATAGAGCCATAGACACAATAGTCACTACAACTAGCAAATCAATATCACTCGATCCTTTCGTTTTCGGTTATCCAATTTCCTTTGGCCCTAACATTACCAAATGCATAGGAAGTCATCGGATTGTACTCGCACGATTTTGTCACCATCCAGATACCACGCGATCTCTGATACTCCCTTTCACTGATACAACAACAATGACATCAGTCTTAAAACCCTGGCCACAAGCAATATATTTCCGTCACAAAGTCCGTTGCCAAAGAATCCGCATTTTCTTGGTGGCATAATTAGTGACGCCTATAGTGACGGAATTAGATTTGTATAAAATTCCATCACAAATCCGTCATTAATTCCGTTGACCGAGCAAATTCCGTCACTATTTCGACAGTTTCTTGAAGTGATTGTTTGTAAAGTTTTGTTGTTTGATTAATTATGTTCAGTTTGATTATGATTTGTTTGATATGATGTTTATGCACACACATATAACTATGCATTCATCAGTTAGAGTTTAGAGAGCATGCATTCACTTTAAGAAGATGTTAAGAGTTTAAAGTAAAGTAATTAAGTTTTAAAGTTAAAGAAAATTAAGGGCTCGTAAGGATACTGCATGCCCCAAGCATTTGTGGCAATTTCAAGATTACCGGCTAGAGTGTGATTAGTGCCTCTAGTCGTGTTTTAAGAGTTTTAAGACGCCACCAGGGCTGGGGTAGGACCTTGCGATGCCAAGTGAGCTCGCGATCATGTTAAGATTTTAAGACGTTTCAATAGAAAGTTTCAAGACAAGTTTCAAGTTCAAATTAAAGAGTTTTCAAGAAAAGAAGAACAAATTCAAGTGTTAAGGGTCAGGTTAAGTCAGGTTATATGGTTCCATTGCATTAAAGAAGACTAAAAGATTTAAAAGACATGCAGATAAAACCATAGGTCATTGCACGTGCATGGAATTTGCTCAGCCCTTTCTAAACTATCAATTTTAGGTTTGGAGCCGAGCTATTGGAGATGAGCGTTGCTGGAGCAGTGATCATTACTAAGAGCATCTTTACAATTTTTCAGTTTCATGTATTTAGAACTTTGTATATAAGCTTTTACGATTTTTAAGTTTCGCTACATTATTTTACTAGTTCACGAATTAGAATCAAGAATTTTCATGTCAAGTTTAAGGACGTTCAAAGCGTCGAACTATGTTTTAAATTTTCAAAAGTCAAGTTCGTCGAATGTATAAGCTCACGAACTAACGCGTTATATTTTCCTTAGTTCGTATTTTTAAAAATCAGGGCGCTACACAAAATGTAAAATTTTATATTTCTTTCCATAAATATTTTATTATTTTTTTCCTATTTTATTAACACTTTATTTGTTCACTCTCTTTTTTTCGTTAATTTAAAAACTTTATTAATATAATATCATCGATAGAACGATGTTTTGAATTCACATTTTACACAACGGACAATTAGAAAATACAAAAGGGGCAATCTTGAATTCATATTTTACGAGAATAATGATTCATTGACATGGCTTATGCAGTGCAGCCGTGGCTAGGCGGGGGAAATTAACCGTTAATCTTACTATTGAATTCCGAAAAAAATCATATTCACATAAAATTGATACACGAGCGAACTCGGTTTCATCCGAGCTGTCTGTCTGGTTCGGCGTGGATGATCAGAGAAAGAGGTCTGAGATAGGAAGTTTCTCTATTTGGACCGATAGAAATCGGAGAAGTCAAGATCTGTACAAGGTTCTGTGTTGAAGAAGCAACAAGGCAAGATAAAAAGAAATGGATTGACGCTTGACACTTCGGAGTTTTCCTGATGGACTTGCATTTTCACTTTGAAGTTCTATTTTATCCTTTTAACTTCGAATAATCTATTGAGAGGCGGTCTCTAAATAATTTATTTAGAAACGGATTTATATTGTCAAAAAAATCATCGATGTTATTTATCAAAACACTTATATATGTTCTCAACATTGGAGTTTTTTCATATTACAATCAGACTTATTTCGTTAAAAACATAGACGTTTTAATTAATTACATGAATGATTTTATTGATAATATAAACAGTCTCTAGATAAGTTATCTAAAGGAGAAAATTACATAGGGTACCCCTTAAATTGACCCCTTAATATATTGGTCCCTTCTATTCGAACAATAACAAATACATCCTACAGTTGACCAAAATCAAAATGTATTATTTCTTAAACTTAAACAATAAAGTAAATCAAAAATAAAATAAAATACAATAAATTATTCATTTTCTTTTCTATTTTCTTTTCCTTTATTGATTCATGTTCATCTTCTTCTTCCCTTTCCCAGATTACGTTTTCTTTCTTATTCTCTTCTCTTCTCTTTTCTTTTCTTTTCTTTTCTTCTTCATTACATAAAACTCCACCTTGTTGGCATCATCTTCTTCATTGGACAGAATGAAAAACAACTACCTATCGGATTTAAGGGGCTAAAAGGACGGATTTACTCCAAATTGGAGTTCCAAATCGAGTCGGCAGCCCAATCTGAGTCAGTAATCGTCTGAGTTCGATTTCGAGTTGTTCACGCTCCATCTCGGAGTTGTTCACAACGTAGGAGCTTTAGTAGCTCCGATTTGGAGAGCTTTAAATCGGAGTTTTAAGATGGCTGGATTCGTTTCATAGTTTCAGGGACTCAATTTAAAGTTTTGAAAACGAAACCCTTACAATTGAGAATTTAACAAACCCAATTGTAAAATTAGAAAAGTTATAGGGATTGAATTGAACTTTTAATTTTTTTGGATAATAACTAGTTGGGCCAAAGAGTTTATAGTCATTCAATTGACCCCAACTCACCAACCAATTATATCAACATCCCAGATTTCTTTCCCTTAATTACATAGAGGTCCAATGTCTGTTGGCAATTAAATAAGAGAAGTAAAAAAAAAGCAAAAATAAAATAAAATTGAGAAACAGAAATAAAGAAACTCAAAAATCAAATTATTCAATGGCATTTTTGTTATTATCATGAACTTTAGCCGACACATCAGCAAAAAGCAAATCCATGTCATCATCAAGTTTGACTTTTGGACCTATCTGTAATATCGTAAATTGCTTAGTTCAATATTTGAATGTAACTGTTATTGTTCGAATAGAAGGGGTGAATCTATTATTGGACCCAATTTAAGGGGTACCCTCCGAAATTTGTCCTATCTAAAGATCATTTCTTATAAGAATTTGTGTTCAACTTCTTATATCAGAGGAAAAGTGAATTTGATATGTATTTAGATGAGAATCAAATACAGACCAATTTTGAAACATATTAATTTATCCAAAATATAAAACAAAGTTGATTAATTAAATTGATACGTATCCATCCCAAATTCAATTACGTACCCGTATGTCCTGTCACAAGTTTTAAGAAAAATGTAATTAAAATAGCAGATGATAAAATAAAATATGAGATATAGTAAATAAAATATGAGACAGATTTTCCATTAAGAAAAGTTTAAATTGCGACGTCCTAAGTTAGATTGGGGGAAGTTTAATTCGGGACAGAAGGAGTATTACTACGAATGTGCTATAACAATTAACGTCTTTTTATATTTTTTTCAATGAATGAATTTTAAATTTAACTACAAATTAATTTAAATAATAATTTTTGCGTAATCTTTTTATTTTCCAATAAATAGTTTTTATGGTATCTAAATAACTTATTTAGAAACAAGCCTATGTTGTTAATAGAAATATGAAAAAGCAGTGAGTGATCGACGCGACTTTAGCCTCAGGAGAGCACTTAGGAAAGTACGTTATAATCCCGATGATAAAACTGGAACCAAAGGACACCCTCAGATATCCGATACATTTCAAGAGGAGACAATTCCCAATCAGGTTATGCTTCGCAATTATGATAAACAAGGCACATGGACAGGCGCTTGATAGGGTTGGGATATATTTGCCACAACCAATCTTCTCGCACGGGCAGCTATACGTTGTGTTGTCAAGGGCGCAGAGGTCGTCCCCAGTCAAGGTGTTGATAAAGCCCCCGACAGTTGATTGCGACGAGTTCACCAAGACAAAGAATGTTGTGCACAGAAGAGATCCTAGAAAATCAAAACCAACAGTAGATAATATTTTAATCATATTCACTCGCATCTTTTGTATTTCACATTCAATCGCATCATCTTCTTAATTTTAATTCTATATTCAGAGAACAAATTATACGTAAAAAATATGACGCCGTAACACACGTAGAGTGTTACCCAAATTCTAGTAATACAATACAACGAGATAGTGCCACTTTTGACACGATAGAATGACCTTGTCAAATTTAAGTAAAATACAATAACCACCCTTGAAATTTATATACTTCCTCCGTCCCATAGAAGTTATCCACTTTTGTCATTTTGGGCTCCCGGTAGAGTTGTCCACTTTCATTTCTTTGCCATTTTAGAAACAATTATATAATTTTATATCCTCCACTACTCTTAAAAAAATTAAAAAGTATCTTAAACAATCAAACCAACTACCAATTAAGTCATAAAGTAAACCCCACATGTACTATATAGTGTTATAATATTACTTTTCTTAAAACTTGTGCATGAACAATAACGTGAACAGCTTTTCCGGGATGGATGAAGTATTTACTCATATCAATTTACCGCCAAATTGATGCTTGAATTTTCCCACCAAAATTCACCAATTAAAACCAACCTTCCTATGAGTACTGGGTGGATGTTTAATTTGTGCGCTTAAGAAAAGAAAAGCCAAATAATTAGAAATGTACTACTCAATACCTTGATGTGATTAATTTACACAATTCATTACAAATTTAATGAGGTTGAAAAATAATAAAACGCGTGGATTCTTGTGTTACCGGAATCATTATTATTACAATTTTGACAAATTTGTAAATGTCGTGAAATTATACTCCCTCTGGTCCATTTAAACCTTCCTAACATGATGATTTCTCTTCATTTAAGAAAAATTAATTTTAAAATTGAAAGCCCACAAAATAGTGAATAATAGTGAATGAAATGATTTGTGGCCCCAAGATTAACTCCATGGAGGGAAAAATTAGCATATTCATTTATGCTAATAATTCCCACCAAAATCTCCAGATCACTGTACAACTTGGAATTTAAATACAAAGCTGAATACACTGGATATACTGTACTTTTGGCTCCAAAAGTTAGAAAGTTTCCCACCAAAATACACCTATAAATAGACAATTTACAACAACATTTACTGCCTACCAACCAATGTACAAAAATTACATCCAGATTGTAAACAAACTACAAAATGCCCAGAAATTTAACTACCCAAGAGAGGAACCAAATTGCCCATTTTCTATTCAAGCATTCTACAGACTTGAATGTCATTCCTGGGAAGATGCAGGAGGCCGCTTGCAAGTTTGGGAGGAGTAGGCGAGCAATCAAGACCATATGGCACCAAGCAAAGAAACAGTTAATGAAAGGAGAGCCAATATGGCTTTGCAATGAAAAATCAAAGTTGAGGAGCAAGAGAGTGAAGCTAGACAGAAACAAGTTGGTCAGTTTATCAGTAGCACAAAGAAGTACACTTAGGAGGCTGTCTACTGGACTCAAGGTAAGTAAATCTACATGTTGGAGATGGATTAAACAAGGGCTGATCAGACCTCATACAAATGCAATTAAACCTGCTTTAACATTTGAAGGAAAACTACATAGGCTAGGGTTTAGTCTCAAACACTTGCATGTAGACCCTAGTTCACACAATGTCAAGTTTAAGAGCATGCAACACATAGTTCACATAGATGAGAAGTGGTTCAACCTCACAAAAGAGTCACTTAGGTACTACATCCTCGAAGGAGAAGAAGAAGTTCATAGGACATGTAAAAGCAAAAGATTTATCACAAAAGTCATGTTCATGTGTGCGGTAGCAAGGCCTATGTATGCTGAAAATGGTGAGATTTTATTTGATGGAAAGATAGGCATGTTTCCATTTATAAAGAAGGTAGCAGCACAAAGAAAGAGCAAAAACATACCAGCAGGAACATTGGAAACAAAGCCAATTGAATCTGTCACGCAAGAAGTCATAAAAAACTGCATTGTAAATCAGGTCATCTTTCTTTTTATATTTCTGCAATTAATCCCCCTGCCTATTCATATTTGCGCAACTAGTGACTTTATATAAACTGTGTTTTCAGATCTTACCAGCTATAAAGGCTAAATGGCCTGCTTGGATGAGCAAAGATATACTAATACAACAAGACAATTGTCGGGCGCACATAAATGATGATGATCCTGACTTTAGAGCAGTAGCAAGTGCTAATGGATTTAATAGCCACCTTGTTTGTCAACCACCAAATTCACCAAACACTAATGTGAATGATCTTGGTTGGTTTAGGGCACTGCAGTCTCTTAAAGATGAAGAAACACCACTAACAGTTGATGATCTTATTGAGGCAGTACTCAAATCTTTTGAAAATCTTGAGACAATGAAACTTAAAAAGATTTATTTAACTTATCAAAGTTGTTTGATTGAAATCATGAAAAAAATGTGATGCAACAACTACAGGATCCCTCATATGGGGAAGGATGCTCTACTCAGGCTGGGCAATTTACCAACAGATTTAGAGGTAGATGCAACATTGGTAAGAGAATGCATTGACTATTTGGTTGCAGCTGGAAAAATAACAGGCCTTGAAGATCTCATGTAGCAGCTAGGATATGAAGAAGCTGATTTGGTTTGATTTCTTTATAAATCAAAGCTTTTGAAATCATATGAACAAATGCATATATTTTGTATATCATGTTTATGGTGATGAAACATAACCTAAGAAAGGATGCATGTTTTAACTGTAAACTCAAGGTAATGAAAAATTTTCCGACCTTTGTATTTTGACTACTCTCAGATTTTTCAATCATCATTGAATGCAACATGATGGGACATTTTTTTGTAAGCCTCTTACAATTGAAATTCAGTTTCATAGAAGTCCAATTGGGTGGCATTACAACATATTCAATCGAAAAATCATTTCATCATAAAAGACTCATTCAGTTTTTCTTAGTTGAATAGAAAAATTTAGGAAGCTTTTAATGGACTAGATGGAGTGAGCAGCTAATCTCAGATAAGTAATCATCGATCAGTCACCAGCACTTAATGCTCATAATCAACAAACACTTAGTGAACCAAAAGTATACAACCATACCATAGAAACATAACCAAAAGCCATATTCCAAACCAGGTTAATTGCATATCATTTTTTCCAATACATAAATGTCATCATATCAGCATACACACCAACAGACTCACATAACCTTGGTTATAGACAGCCTCCATACTAAAAAAACCCGACAAGGGCAGCTGACATAAGCATAATAAAGCCCGACAAGGGCAGCCAACATAAGCATAATAAAGCCCGACAAGGGCAGCCGACATAAGCATAATAAATTCCGGCAAGGGCATTCTATAGTTCAAATATAGGGGTTTAACAGTGACCTTAGCATCAGGCAACAAACCATCTGGCACAATTCTTCTTAGAGAGGGGAGGAAATGAACCATATAAGAAAGCTCCGTAAGATTTAGTCCTAAAAACACTGGGGATTCATCAGGCAGAGGTGGAAAGCCTATGCCTGTAGCAACTTTTTTACGTTTCTGCAACCAGGAAAATAAAACCAGAAATTAGTAAATGTTCAGTCAATTGGTTCAGAAATCATAAATGAAATCCTCATACACATAAGACATCATAAATTTTCAGCAATTTGTGAAAGTCATACTCAGCAATGCAGAAATACAATTTTACTTACGATAATTTCATGATACTCATACAAATCAAAAAATTTAGTATAGTCACAAAAATCTAAAATTTCAATATACCATTTCAGAATCCATAGCAGGGAGTGGAATGGCTATGTCCTCAACAACTTTTTTACGTTTCTGTCACCAATAAAAGAGAACCAGAAGTTAGTAAATTCTCCGTCAATTGGTCATCATACTCATACAAACAAGATATCATCAATTTCAGAAATAGTGATACAAATAATCTCAGTATACCCATTTCAGCCAATTTCAACTAATATCAGTATGCCCATTTCAATATACCCATTTCAGTGATCTGAAATAGACTCCATTTATGAACTGAAAGTCTATAATAGTCATAAAATTTCAGTATTCCATTTCGAAGCTAAAACAATACTATGAACTGAAAGTTTTGAGCAAAAGAACATAGGATTTTTCAATAAAATAGCAAATGATTTACCTGATTCCGAATTTTTCTGAATCGGTTGTTTTTCGTTAAATCAACCTTCATATTCTCGTCGAACTGTGTTTCGGGAATGACAGTGCCCATTTCGACCAATTCCAGATCTGAGTTATCAGCAACGAATAACAGATCTTTCTCTGATATTGGAGAAATTTGCGACGTCATGCCAAAATAGGTGTCCGGAACAAAAGACATGAGATCCAGGTCATTAGTAGACAAAGGAGAAGACGGTGGTGAGTCAATTGGCCCGGCAAACTGCAAATCGCCCCCGAGCTCCTCCGAAATGGACGGATCCGGTGAAATCGGAACTGAATCCGGTAAAGTCGAGGCGATATGGGTGAGGGAATGGTGGGGATCGATGGTGGAATCTCTTTCCGACATTGATTTGATCGGAAGAGAAGAGGATGAGAGACAAAGTAGCTAGCAAGAAGAAAATTCTAGAGAGAGGGGTCTTGGACGACAAATTGTGTGAATGGAAGTGTGTGTATTGGGTTAGGGTTTGTTATTAGGTTATGTGGCCCATTAGTTGATTTAATTAAGTGTAGTTTAAGTGAGTGGCAAAAGGAGTAAATAAGTTGAAAGTAGAAGGATGTTTGTTTGTTGAAAACTTTCCATTTTTAGTCTAGGAAGTTTAACAAGTGAAATTTTTAATGGTAGCATAAACAATACAAAACGGGAAACACCAAAATTTAAAATGCATTTGATTTTGAACGCTATCTAAACTCTGAGTTATCGAATATGGATTTTTAAATTGCGGACATATCTAATGTTATCTTAGGCTCTGTTCTTTTCTGAAAACTTATTAATTTAAATTACGTTCAGTTCAAATTTATTCATTCGATTCGATTGATTCGATTCAATTGCCATTGTTTTTTATCTACAATTGATTCGATTGATTCGATCGATTCTGCCGTTCGATTCGAACGAAGAATAGAGCGTTAGTCTCTATATGTATCTGAACAACCAAATTGCAAGTATTATCATGGATTACCGTAGCCAATCACAAAGGACGAAGTTTATCGTGTATTTTATGAGGAGAGGATCCCACACATATTGGTGATGTATTTCCCACTATATAGACACTAGATAAGTTCAAACTATTCTTAGTAACTTTAATAAACCAAAAGAGTAATAAAAAAAAAAAAAAAAATATATATATATATATATATATATATATATATATATATATATTTTCAAAGGCCAATTCAAAGATTTCATTTTGCCTAAAATATATATTATGAAAATTTTAGTAACTTTTGTTGACATATTTATATGTCAGGTATATTTTTCTTCTCATTTAAGTAAATTTTAATTGTTTTCCTTAAATAAAAAGAAGATAGTATCAATTACTAATGTTTTAGAGATTGGCCAAATTGTATTATGTTATCGACACTGGATAAGTTCAAACCTATGTTTTAAAAGCCGGAACCGGAGGTTGAGCCGGCCACCCTCAAAAAAAGGTTCAACCGGGTCGGACCGGTTCACCCGGATAGAGCCGGTATAACGTCATTTTAATATATATATATATATATATATATATATATATATATATATATATATATACCCTAAATTATTGATATTAAATTAAAAGGTTCCAAACATAGATAGATCATAAACATAAACATAAACATAAAAAGTCACAACTTCAAATCATCATAAAAATGACATCGCTGGTAGTGAGTAAATACACATTACAATCATAAAAGTCTACAAGCAATTAATGAGATAATAGAGTTCCAAAGATCAAACTCAACAATAATACGAGAGTTCAACATCATCGTTCTCATTTGTTGTAACATTTTCTGCATTTCCTAAATACAAAACATATAGATTATATAATGACCAACAAAATGAATAACTAATAAATAGAACAAACATGAATTTTATGTTTGATTTGCATTATAAAGTATAAACCCAATAGAAAACTCAAAATATACATAACAATTAACAATAAACTCAACAATAAAATATATTTAATTTATATAGTTCAAGAATAAAAAATACAGCATGAAGAAAAAAGGACATCTTTTTTTTTTTTTATTCTAGTCGAGTCGTGAGATGCAGGATTTTATTTTTTTAAAATTAAGAAATTGCTTTTAAAAACCTTTTTCCTAAGTTCAGACGGGGTTTAGTTGGAAAAAAAAAAAAAAAAAAACCCAACCTGTTCCGGCTCACCGGTCCAACCAGTTTTGGGCGAGTTTGCGGTTTTTAAGGCTCAATACCGGTTTTTTAGCCCTATTTGGGCCGGCCAAGACCGGTTTAGCGGTCCGGCCGGCCGGTCGGACCCGAATTTTAAAACACAGGTTCAAACTATTCTTAGTAACTTTAATAAACCAAAAGAGTAATCAAAATATATCATTCTTATATAATTCCAAAGGCCAATTCAAAGATATCATTTTGCCTAAAATATATATTATGAAAATTTTAGTAACTTTCGTTGACATATATATATATATGTCAGGTATATTTTTCTTCTCATTTTAGACTTCATTTGGTTTGAGGAAAAATGGAGGAAAAGAAAAAAAATAGGAGAAAATATTGTTTTTCACCATTTGGTAGTTCTCAGGAAATCCTGAAAAATTTATCAAAATCTATAGAAGATACATCTATCTTCACAAAATAAGGAAAGTTGTTTTTCCTCCATATTTTCCAATATTTTTTTTCTTTTCCCCCATTTTCCCTCAAACCAAATGAATCTTAAGTAAATTTCTTAAAGAAAAAGAAGGTAGTATCAATTACTAATGTTTTAGAGATTGGTCAAATTGTATTATGATGCTTTTATTTCTCTTTTTGACATTTGCCTATGTAAAGAACACACAATGCCTGCTATCAAATTATATTCACAAGAAAATCAAGAATTTTGTCACACAAGTAACTCAAGAATGAAAAATTTTGTGCTGATACCTTTCCCATTGGTGGGTCACCTTGTTTCCTCAGTAGAGATGGCAAGAAATCTCACTGAGCGAGATGAGGACCTCACCATTACAGTACTACTGTTCCAACTATCCCCTGATTCTCAGATCAATGCCGATTATATAATGAATGATTCGATCAACTCCCGTGTCAAGTTTGTTCAGCTCAATAAGAACAATCCAGTCAATGTCTCAGCATTAATGAAATCTCCAACATGGTTCATTATTGGATTCATGGAGAGCCTAATGAATGATGTCCGAGACGAGGTTTCCAGGATGAAGGAGAGGTCAGGAGTTTCTGGATTCATCATTGACATGTTCTGTACTTGCATGATTGACGTAGCTAAGGAATTTGAGGTCCCAACCTACATGTACTTCACATCAGGTGCTGCGGTTCTGGGGCTTCTCCTCAGACTCCAAAAAATTAGAGATGAATGTGATCGTGGAGTGGCGAATTTCTTAAAGGACTTGGAACCTGAGCTCTCCGTTCCAGCGTATATGCATCAGTTTCCAGTTGAACTAATACCTTCTCCACTTTTTGAAGGGGATGTAAGTTTCCTGGATCTCTTCAAGAGTTTCAGGGAGACCAAAGGTATTTTGGTAAACACATTCTTGGAATTCGAAACCCACGCAATTATATCATTGGCTGGTGATGAGGAAATCCCACCAGTTTACCCTATAGGTCCTATACTTCACGGTTTACGTGGAAAAGGACAAGTTGATAACGAAAGCAAGAAAAGGCACGATGATATCATTTTGTGGCTTGACAAGCAACCCAAATCCTCGGTCGTGTTTCTTTGCTTTGGGAGCAATGGGTGTTTCAATGCGAATCAGGTGCAGGAGATTGCATTGGCATTAGAACATAGTGGGCATAGGTTTCTATGGTCCTTGAGAAAGCCACCATCTTCAGGAGAAGTGGTATTTCCTACGGATTACGAAAACCTAGAGGAAGTTTTGCCAGAAGGTTTCCTACAACGGATTGTAGGGGTTGGCAAAGTAATAGAGTGGGCACCACAAATAGATGTGTTATCCCACTGTGCACTGGGAGGATTCGTGTCGCATGGCGGGTGGAACTCAACTTTGGAAAGTATCTCGTGTGGAGTTCCGATGGCAGTTTGGCCTCTCGGGGCCGAACAACAAGCAAATGCATTCCTAATGGTTAAGGAGTTTGAAATGGCTGTTGAGATTCAAATGGATTATAGGAAGAACAGTGATGAAATTGTCAGGGCAGAGAAAATTGAAAATGCAATCAAGCAATTGATGGACCCGGGAAATAAGATTCGAGTAAAAGTTAATTCGATGAAACATAACAGTGAGATGACCTTACTGAAAGGTGGCTCTTCGTACGAGTGCTTGGGTCTTATGTTGGATGTCAGGAACCCAGAGAATTCGATCGCAAAAATGAAAGCCTTGACGAATTCAGGCCAAGTCGCGACGATTCCCATGAATCAACCACTCTGAATTGATTGCCCAGAGTCACCAGTTAGTGCCAATGCAGATACTAAAGAAAACGATGCCATGTTGAATCAGACTATCTCAACCATTAATCAATCCATCGATCCAACGAATCCTGTTCCATAGTACCTGAATCAATTTAGAGCGTCTATTTAAATCCCATCTGATGGCTACTGAAGAATGTTGGTGCAGTTTGTAGCAATAAACAAAAGCTACAAAATTCACCTGAATATGTCATTCTTTGTAATAGTTTGTGATTTCTTGCATTTTCGACCGTTGCCAGGCTTATAGCCACTGTCAAGGCTTCTTTCTCCTTTATATGTATGCGATTTCATATTTTTCACAACCAAGTAATGAAATTGTTCCTAGTTCTTATATATTACCCTTAATTATATATTCAGATGTGAAAATTACTTCAAGTTTGTTCCAAATATCCAAGAAAATCAGAGGGCACACTTAGCTGTTGTGTATTTTGAGGATGATGCAAAACATTGGTTTTAAACTTTCTCTGTAGAGCATACATTTAATTGGGAATCTTTTGTGCAAAATGTATGTGCAAGGTTTGGTGAAATTAGAGAATAAACAGTTGTTGTGGATTTCACTAGTCTTCAACAATAAACTGGAACTTTACAAGATTATGTGAAGAATAAGGAAAACAACAAAGCTTTGTTAACTCCATCTGGTAACAAAATAGAGTTGGGCTTTTGACATTATTAATTTGTTCTGTTAATTTTGACTACCGGATCGGAGTACTAAAATTGAACAAACACGAAACAAAAAGGTACCAAAATCGGACGGTGACAACTACAGCTACCAAAACCGAAACTACCATAACTTAAAGTACCAAAAATATATTTTTCCCTAATCAAATTTCTCACAAGTTCTTGACCACTGAGGAAATGAGAGTAAACATGGAGAGAAGCATGGTTGTGCTTCAACTGTGATGATGAAAAATGGATCAACGGTCACAAGTGCAAACCTACAACGTTTATACATGATGATGATATAGTATGCACAATAAGAAGCTTACATGAGTTCACTCACTCAAAATGATAGCGCTGAAGAAGATCTGAACATAGATGGTCAACTATATATTAGTAATAGTTATTGCAGATTTGCAGGGAATGCCAATTCTAAACTATGAAATTTTCAGGTGAATTTGAAAGACATGAGATGTGCATACTGAAGCTTCATTCATTAAAAAAACTAGGATGCAACATCACTCTAGTACCAGTCTATCTCATAAATGTAGTTGATGTAGTAACTTTGATCATTTAAACATATTTGTATTGATTTTAGTTGGACCATCAGAATTTAATTCCACTAATGGTAAATGCACTTTTTTAGCATGCGATTCTTTTAGGAGCTCTTGAGTGATATCTTGTACACTATCCAACACACGTCTTTTCCACGACTTTCATGCTGCGTGAGCAGGATCTTTCAGTGAAATACAAAGGAAACATGTTCAATATATGTATTCACTTGCATTTTAAAATGAAATTGAATTCATCATTAAAGATAAATGTAATACGTACACGCTCTTACGTGAAGGAAAAAAGGATATGTATCTCACAAATCTCGTAATGTAACAAAGATACATTGCTCATTACACAAAATATAAATGTTCAAATCACAACATATTTTATGATTGGTTGAAGTTGTCAAGTAGACGACCTAAGGATTCATATGAAGATCCACCTTTGATTATGGCCAATTCACCACTCTTTTTCATCACATTCACTTTTCTCCGCATCTCATTTCTCGGGTCCATCAATTGCTTGATTGAATTCGCAATCTTGTCAGCCATCACAATCACATAGCCATTCTTCTTGTAATCCATTTGAATTTCTACACCCACCCCAAATTCCCTCACCATCTGGAACGCGTTCGCATGTTGCTCTGCCCCTAAAGGCCACACTGCGATCGGAACCCCACACCAAATACTTTCAAGCACAGAGTTCCACCCGCAGTGCGACACAAATCCTCCCACTGCGTTGTGAGACAATACTGACATTTGTGGGGCCCACCCTATAACTTTCCCCATCCTCACTGTCCGTTCTAGGAACCCTTCGGGCAAAAATTCCTTGAGGTCCTCAAAATCACTTGGAAACTCCACCACATCCTGAGATGGCGGCTTCCTTAGTGACCATAGAAACCTATGTCCACTTTGTTCCAGTGCTAATGCAATCTCCTTCACTTGATTCTCATCAAAAGAGCCACTGCTTCCGAAACAAAGAAACACCGTTGAAGAATCAGGTTGATCGTTAAGCCACCGGATAATTTCATCCTGCTTTTGCTTGTTTTCTTCGTTGAGTTCTTCTTTGCCAGATACATTATGAAGTATTGGTCCTACAGGATATACTGGTGGGATTTTCTCGTCAACCATTAGTGCTTGTATCGCATCACATTCCAATTCTTTGAACGTGTTTATAAGAATCCCTTCAGTGTCCCTTAACCTCTTGAAGAGATCAAGGAAAGTAATATCGCCATCAAATACGGGAGAAGGTATTAATCGTCCTGGAAACATGTGAACATACGTTGGAACGCTATGTTCCATGTCTAAATCTTCCAGGATCCCAATCAAGCCCTGGTTATGATCATCTCTAATAGATTGGAGATGGAACATAAGACCAAGCACCGCGGCACCTGAGGTGAAGTAAGCGTACGTGGGGACCTTAAACTCCTTTGCCACATCAATCATGGAAGTACACACTAGGTCTATTATGAATCCTACGAGATTCGAATCCTTCTTTATTTTCAAAACCTCATCGCGTACATCATCCCTTAAGGTCTCCATGAATCGGATGAGGGATGTTGTCGGAGATCTCATCAATGCTGCGAGATTAATGGGATTGTTCTTGCGCAAGTGCACGAAGTGTATACGGGTGTTGAGTGAAACATTTGCGATTGAATTGATGTTGGTGTCACTAGAAGGTGTAAAGAGGAGGATTGTGATTGAGAGGCGTTCATCTCGTTCGATGATGTGCTTGGCCATCTCTATTGAGGAAAATAGGTGACCGAATAGCGGGAAAGGAATGAACACTAGTGCTTTCATCAATGGTGTGTGGCCTAACATCTTTGGTTCAATTCTGATCCATTTAGACTGAGGATGTTGCATATATACTACTGTCTAATACGTTTATTAACAGTTTATTGAGAACAATGTTTGACAAAGATGATTAAATTAGAGGACCATGTTGCAGAAATAAGGGAATCATACGTGGAGTTGGTATAAATGACATAATGGAACCTTGTCTTAAGGTAAATGCCAAACAACATATGGACCCATGTTGTTCAAATATGCTGTTGGAAATAATATTAATGCCTTGTGGGTATCTTTATTTAAATACCACGAATTAATTATTCGTTGATTAACTAAATTTAATATATATATTCGTAAGTTATTATTGTAATATCTTTGAATTAATATATTATACGTTCAAAACAGACTTTGGGTTAGTGATGAATTAATGCTCAAAGGTGGAGTGGGTTTATCCACATTGCGTGCAAACAAGTAACATTTCTAATTTATAACCTACTCCCTCAGCCTCGTAGAACTTCATACACTTATCAGTTTTAGTTGTTCCACAAAACTTCATACACTACTGAAAAAGAAAGCTATCCCATACCCAACAAATAATAAACAATCTCAACTTTACACTCAAATTATATAGTTCACATAAAACTACGCGCGAACTCTAATGTATGACGGAGGGAGTATCATGCAATACTAGGATTTCAAGGGTGATGGTAAGGTTATGGAAAACTCTCTACGCGTGTGCGCAGAGGAGTGTAAATCCTGGTCAGATTTGTACTGAAACTAGTGGGACTTGGATGCAAGCAAGCACGTGCGACCTGCGTACACGAAAATTTGGCTACTTTTGACGAGCTTAGCTGATAGGTTTAGGGTTTATCGGATACTCAAATAACACAAAGTCTCATAAGAGCCGGTCACTAGATAACTTATCTAGAGACGATCTATGTTATCAATAAAACCATTCATGTTATTAATTAAAACGTTTATGTTGTTAACGAAATAAGTCTTGTTTTAATATTAAAAAACACCAATGTTGAGAATATATGTGTTTTAATTAATAACATCGATGATTTTCTAGACAATATATGCCTGTCTCTAGATAAATTATTTAGAGACCGTCTCTCAGGAGACTTACTCTTTAAATAATATAGCTCATATAAACTTCACAAAGTCTCACGAGAGACGATCTCTACATATAAATTATCTAGATACGGCATATGTTATTAATAAAATCATCCATGTTATTAATAAAAAAGTCTATGTTGATAACGAAATAAGTCTTGTTGTAATATGAAAAGACACCAATATTGAGAACATATGTGTTTTGATTAGTAACATTGATAATTTTATTGACAATATAGATCCATATCTAAATAATTTATTTTGAAATCGTCTCTCATGATACTTTCTCTATAACTTCAGCTCTATTTATTGGTCTGAGCAAAATACGACTTATTTAAAATTTCTAGTTGAAAGAAAAAATTTAGAGGTGAAATCTTCCGAACTTTTGTCTATTATTGCTTAGTGTAATTTCTAACTAAAAGCCAACATCCAAATAATGCATATACAATGTCTTCTACAGTCGTCTGTCGATGTATATAGTCTTCGGTCCTTGTAGCAGCTTTATGGTATTACTCCATCCATTCCATTAAAAACTTACTATTAGAAGCTTTCTAATTTCATAAATGAAAAGTTTTTACACCACTAATTAATATTTTTTGTTATTTTTATTTCCTACTTTATCATCACTTTATCAAATCCCTCTCTTACTTTATTACCCATCACTTACAACTTTATGAATACAATTCCTCATACAAACTATTATTTTATTACTATTCTTTTAATTGAAGATTAATTGATGGCTTAAAAAGGTTTTAATGGAACGGAGGAGTATATTTCTAATAAATCGGTGGGAGAAGCTCGGACGGAAACTGGATATGTACCATCTATTTCATCACGTAACTTCCAGGAATAAATTAGATACTCTTTCTATGTGATTTTGATCGTTATTATACATTATAATATGGTTCAATCAAGATTACTTTGTCCACGGTTAGCCCTGCATCAAGTTGTAATTAATTCATATGGTCAAATCAAGAGTTATAAATATTCAATTCATTTTGACCAAGTCTAGGCTGGAAAAATGTATTAGTTGACTACTTGCACAATCTGTCACCCACTAGTACATAATTTTACATTTTCCTTAACCGGCCAAATTATATTAAAATTTAAATAAACGTTAAAAAAGAGAGTATAAAATGCTGTTAGAATAAATAAATAATATCACAATCTCAACTTCACACTCAAACATCCAACCGAATCACAAAAACAAGAACATTAAGATAAACCGTGCCACCCTCACTCCCTTTCCATAACAAAATTCAATAGCTTCCGTTCATGTATTTTCCTTTCCATCCTTCCATCACTTTGGCTCTGTTCTCTTCAACTGAAAATTCATTCAGTTGAGTTAAGTTCTGTTCAGTTCAGTTTAGTTCCATTCAGTTCAATTCAGTTCTACTTAGTTATATTTTATACTACAATTCAGTTCAGTTCAGTTAAGTTCAATTCAGTTCAGTTCAAAAAATTACAGTTGAAGAGAACAAAGCCTTTCTCAACCTTCTACTTTATCAATACCATACGTTTATAATTGCCTCAACCAGAGGCGGATTTAGTATATGGCCAGGTGAGGCCTCACCTTGCCTCTCCTGGATTTTCGGTACCAAAATTCCAATAAGTACGGAAATTCCGATATACTCCCTCCATTTCAGAGAAAGTGCTACAACTTTTCGTTTTCGACGTTTCACTAAAAGTGTTACAATTTCCATTTATGGAAATTAGTTAAATAATAAAACTCCCTACTTTTCACTTTTATTACAATATGCCACTCAATTAATCTCTAATAATTAGGGGGACCACTTGTACTTTCTACTTTTTCTTAAAATTGGTGCAAATCCAAATTGTAACACTTTCTCTGAAATGGAGGGAGTATATTATATTAGGTGCATTAATACTGTCAGCGCATAAAAGTTAGGGCATGTTTGGTTTGAAGATGCGTTTGAGATTGGTCAAAACGCACTTCTCAGGTCCGTGTGCATTTGAGAGGTTTGAAACGCAATTTGATCGAAAAAATCGATGTTTGGTTTACATGCATTTCAGGTGCATTTGGATGCTCCGAAATGCACTTACGAAATCACTTTTAATGTTTGGTATAGATGCATTTTGTTTGATGGGCCCATTTTCCTTTTAACCAGCACAACATTGCACTTGAAATTGCATTTTCTGTTTGGTTGTGTGTATTTGTACTTGTTCTATTAATTCAATCTAAACAAAATATAGAACAAAGGATTAAATAACAATTAAGTACAAATCATCACTCAAACCATGATAAATTAGTACAACCCGGTAAGTAACATAAATTAATCTCCTATTAACAACTAATTGAATTAGTAAGGGCCAGTTTGGTTTGATGCGAAGTGGTGCTATTTAATGGTTGACCGCATGTCAACTGTTGTTTGGTAAGGTGTGTTTCGGCCCAAATGTATTTGGAGAAGCCCGTGCACATTCGCCCGAAACACACCTCTAGTTGGGTTTTGAAATACATGAGCTGGGTGCTGTGTTTGAGATGTGTGATTCAAAATGCATTTCTAACATTTTATGGATGGACTATTATACCCCCAAATCAACATCCTTAGGAACCCCATATATAAACGGGATAATTCTACAAATAGTACTCAACTATTTAAGTTGTGCCACAAATAATACTTACATTTTATTTAACCCACTATAAGTACTTAACTATTAATTTAGTACTATAAATGGTACTATGGCCGGAAAAACCAACCGGAGTACAATAATGATCCACAAACAAATTTTATTACTTCAAAAGAATATGAAACAATATTTTTGAAATCTAAAGTGTCCTAGAATGAGAAGTAGACATGACAAACATATTTTTCAATCTAAAGGCATCATGGAAAATGATCCCTTATATTATTGAACCATACAACAAAAATTCAACGTAAATTAATTGATCAAAAAATCACAAAGATGTATTAGCCAAAACATGAACAGTAAGCACCTCAATATAAACATCACCAATTTTGTGTTCATGAATATATATGCTAATCCCAGTAACAGTGCACTTTTATTACAATCATTAACAAATGAAAATAAGGCAATGTAATTGTTAATATATGTGCCTTCACTATCATGCTTGAGATAATGAACTAGCTTTTTTTTACCAAGTCTTGAAATAAAAAAAAAAAAAAAAAAAAAACTAAGTTCATCCAAAATTGCAACATGATATGAGTCGGTAGACTCAAATATGGTCGCCCAACCGCTTTTTCCATGGCACCTTAGTTGAAGAAGACAGTACCAGGGCCTTGAGAGCAAGAGAGGAACAAGTTTATCAATTGTTGTATGCTGAAAACTTGAAGTATTTTACTTGGGGATGTTTCATTTTGTTTGGATTTTATTTTTATTACAATTTTACCACGTACATAGTGAAGTACTAAAATACCCTCACATTCCGGTAAGCAATCCGGGCATAGTACCATTTGTGGCACTAAATTAATAGTTGAGTACTTGTAGTGGGTAAAATAAAAGGTGAGTATCATTTGTGGCACAACTTAAATAATTTAGTATCATTTGTGAAATTAGCCCTATATAAACCCCCAAAATCTGTTTTTGTCCTCCATTTTTGCTGAAGCACCTACATCGACGGGACCAAACTAGCTAGGTCGAGCTTTCTCTATAACTTGCCAGAATATTGAACGAAGCTTGCTGGAATCTAATCCATTGTTGTTATGCTCATGGTTTATGAGTAGAAATTGTTTATATTGTTCGTTGTTGCGGTTTAATTTTTTTTATAAATAGTCTATGTTTTACTATAAATTGTCTATATTGTTTGTTGTTGTAGGTTTAGTTTTTTGTATAAATTGTCTATGTTACTATAAATTGTCTAGATTTTTGTATAAATGGTCTATATTTTAGTAGAAATTGTCTATGTTTTAGTAGAAATTGTATATATTGTTCGTTGTTGCTGGTTTAGTTTTTTAATAAATTATCTATGCTTTACTATAAATCGTCTAGTTTTTTATATAAATGGTCTATGCTTTTATGTTATATGTTGCTGGTCCAGTTTGAATGGTTTAGTTTTTTTTTGTATAAATTAATGGACTATGTTTTAGCACAAATTCTCTATGTTGTTATGCGTTACTGGTTTAGCAATTGTTTATGTTTTAGTAATTGTCTATGTTTTAGTATAAATTGTATAGTTTCTTGTATAAATGTGCTATGTTTTAGTAGAATTAATTAGTTTTTTTTGTACAAATGTCCTATGTTCTAGTTTTAGTACAAGTTGTCTAGTTTTTTTTTTGTATAAATGTCCTATGTTTTAGTAGAGATTGTCTATGTTGTTATTTGTTGTTTGTTTAATGTGGAAAGATAGATGCGTTATATATTGTTTAGTTTTTTCGTATAAAAGCTCTATGTTTTAGTATAAATTGTCTATGTTATTATGTGTTGATGTTTTAGTTTGAATGGTTTAGTTTTTTTGTATAAATGGTCTATGTTTATATATAAATTGTATATGTTTTTTTGATGTTTTTGTTGTATGTATTAGGTTTTCGTAAAAAGGGTGGTCGGACAAAAAAATTGATTGGTCACAAAAATTGAGACGTTGTGGAAGAAGGGGTCGACGAACAAGTCGAGAGTGTGAAGAAAGCTATTTTGTAGATGTATTAAATATTTTTGAAAAGACATGTATTTTTATAGATTGTAACTTTTGATTTTTTTAATTATTTTGTGTATTGAAATTTATTGGTTGACGAATGAAGTTGAAGTTCATGTTTATTTTTCTGAATATTGTATTTTGATTGAATAAATAGGTTGTTAATAACGTTGGCATGATAAATATAGACAATTTCACGATAAATATAGACAATTTCACGATAAATATAGACAATTTGATGATAAACCTAGACAATTTGATGTAAAAACCAACATATGTGGATTTGGATGAACATTGATGAGCTGAGTAAGTTTTTTTCAAAAAAAAATTCACGGGTCGACCCGCGAAAAATCAGATTGTCTAGTTTTTTGGGTAAATTATCTATGTTTATCTGTTATAGAGGACTTTCGAGACTCTCCAATATGTAGGGGTCTCTCACAATACGAACTCTATTGAAATTTAGTTGTCATCTTGGTCACCCCGGTCATCCACTATGTATACATCTCATATTACATCCATACTTCCCCTATTTCATTATAATCTTCCAAATCTTAACTTTTTATACCTTAAATGAAAAATACATCTCATATTTTATTAACTAGATCTATGACACGCTTTATTCAATATTTTTCTTATTTTCATTCATTTTACCTATATTTATTATTCTAAATACTTGCATAGCTTAATTTTATAACACATACCATGATCTGCACGGAGAGATTATTCTACAAAATCTTGGGGGTTAAGTAAAGTTAGGGGTCTAAGACTCTAAGTCCTTTATATAAACAGAAAAATGCTTCCTAATTCAATCACTTGTAATTAAACAAACACAAAGTACAGCAAAAATGTCAACAGAAAAGCAGTTGGTATTTATTCCATTCCCAATCAAGAGCCACTTTGTTTCCGCCGTAGAAACGGCCAAGCTCCTCCTTCAACGAGATCAACACCTCTCGGTCACAGTCATCGTCATGAAACTCCCGATCGACACGAAAATCGACGATTACATTAACAACTCATTGACCTCTCGCCTAAGTTTCAAAGAAATCTCTGCCGATGATATTGACCTTGCAGCGGCAGCAGCAAAATCTCCTCATGAATTCATCTACGAGTTCATCGAGAGCCGTAAGGAGCCTGTCAGGGCGATAGTTCTTGAGCTTATGAAGAGTTCTGGACTGGCAGGACTTGTCATTGACATGTTCTGCACTCCCATGATCGACGTGGGAAATGAATTCGGGATATCCACTTTTATTTTCTTCACATGTGGTGCTGCTGTTCTTGGTCTCTTTCTCCATCTCCAGGGACTTAGAGACGATGACCAGGACGAGTGGAAAAGAGTTGAGGATGAGCTAGCCGTTTCGACATATGCTCATCAGGTCCCTGCCAGAGTCCTTCCTTCGACTGTTTTCGACAGGGCTGACAATTTCTTGAACCTTCTGGGAAGGTTCAGGGAGACTAAAGGGATATTGATAAACACGTTCCAGGAATTTGAGCCCTATGCGGTCCATGCATTGGTTGACGATAATGATATACCACAAATTTATCCGGTTGGACCGGTTCTCCAGATCCAGGGAGACGAAGTTCGTCAGGGTGATGAAATCGTTGAATGGCTCAACGGTCAACCTGATTCGTCTGTGGTGTTTCTTTGCTTTGGAAGCACCGTATGTTTTGAGGAGAATCAATTGAAGGAGATTGCTTTGGCGCTCGAAAATAGTGGACACCGGTTTTTGTGGTCGCTGAGAAAGCCACCCCTTGGAGAAAAGGGATTTCCAGAGGACTATGAGAATCTCGAGGAGGTTCTGCCAGAAGGGTTCCTAGAACGGACGAAAGGAGTGGGAAAGGTAATTGGGTGGGCCCCGCAAGTGGCCGTGTTGTCTCACCCAGCTACTGGAGGATTTGTGACACATTGTGGTTGGAATTCCACTCTGGAGAGTGTATGGTTTGGGGTGCCAATGGGAGCGTGGCCATTAGCTGCTGAGCAACAAGCGAACGCATTTTTGCTGGTAAAAGAGCTGGGACTGGCCGTTGAGATTCAAATGGACTATCGGAAAGATAGTAATGTAATCGTGGATGCAGCAAAAATAGAAAGTGCCATTAGGCAATTGATGGATCCTGGAAATGGAATAAGATCGAAAATGAACACGATGAAAAGTAGTGCTAGAACTGCAGTTTTGGATGGAGGGTCGTCATATAGTTGTCTGGGTCGCTTATTGGACGACATTAAGAAATTGTAAGACGAGTTTAAGACCTGGCAGATTACTGGTGATTCGTGCTGCACGGCCCCAAATGAGTCCTTGGCTACTACTATTTTCCAGGAGTCATATCATAGAACAATGTCTAAGCTAATCTTTGTTTGTTTTATTATTCACCTTTTAGATCTGTTATTTATCAAATTTTCATTATCATGTTTAAGTGGGCTGATTGCCTGTGATTGGTGTATTTAGGCAAACTACTTACTCTTTATTATTCTACTCTGTTTCCCCTGCTTCTATTCAATACTGGAGTACTATTTATAAGTGTACTCTGTTTCCCCTGCTTATTCATTACTCTTTATCTCTGTTTCCCCTGCTTCTATTCATTATTCTTAATCAGTTTAATCACTAATGACTTTTTTTTTTGTCTTCTCTATTGACCTGGCATCACCCCTTTTTCTATATGCTTATCTTCTCAATCACTATGTACTTCAGACATGATACTTACAAGTTACAACTAATGTAGCTTGTAAATGTATGGGTAGGTGTGATACATTGGTGTTGTCACATCTAGATTGTTTGATACAAGTTACAACTAATGTAGCTTGTAAATGTATGGGTAGGTGTGATACATTGGTGTTGTCACATCTAGATTGTTTGATACTTACATGTTACAACTAATCGCGTGTTAATTAACGAATTCATGTTTGTAGGTTAGAAATTCGTTTATCTATTGCACATCTTCTTTAAATTTAAAATTTGATTGTTTGTTTATGCTTTACTATTCGATTTAGTATTCTTGTGGCAATAAATTCTCATGCTTTTATCATGATTAGCTAAGTCGGGTTTGAATGTAGTTGTGATGTAGAGTTCATTTGTCTTTGACTATACGTGTCTTAGGTTCAATTCACACGCGTTAAACTACCTCGTATACGACAATATTTGTCGTAGGACACAAATAGTGTGAAGCCCATTGCTAAAATTCATATACGTATTTCCTGAAATTCGCTACTGCGTTCATCCTTTCTATTAATCGTACTAGAATTTCTTAGGTTTTCTACTTTTCAATTGCTAGAATGAGTATAATACAAATGTTAAACATATGACACATTTTACGAAATGCAGGACATTAAACTACAATATAATATAAAGTCACCAATTCAAACTTCAAACATAACATATTAAACACAACATTGAACATGTACGAAAGTTACGATAACTGATTAATTTATTAAACACTTTACAAAACAAACTAGTTAATCAGTTAGCATCAAACTTATCTAACTAGTTTCGTTCAAACTTATCAAACTTATACTCTAAAAAATAAGTAGGTTCATGAACTTAGCCACTAATATTGATCCCTTTTGAACTTTTTACACACATTTGTTTATATTCACGCATTATGGAGTCAACACAGGAACTTATATGACACATAAACAAAAAAGTTTGAAGTCTTAATGAGGACGGATAATATCGTTAGGCAACATAAAAGTTGGGCAAATGCATAAACGGATATCATTCACGTATGTATCCAATCTGATCCGCTTCTAACGGATCTGAAAAAGTTGTGTCCACTATTCAATTCGTTAGCTAACGGATTAGATCAATCCTATCCGTAATGCGTATAAATGGATGCGGATCATTTGAGCCGTCCTAATTTTAATGATCTGATCAAACAATGATGGATGGTATATTAGTATATTGGTGAAGTTGTAAATATAATTAATTATTAGAGTATTAGTTAAGTAGGTGAGGGGTTCTATATAATTAAATTTTAATACTTCCTAAATTTACAGAAACTGTGTATCTGAAGATCAATAGATCCCGACTTGGGTCAATTTAGATGAATAGACAAAGCTTGCGTAGTTGCGTTACCTTTTGTAGTCATATTGTTGGTACTAATTCTTGCCTTTTAGTTTTTCCCATTCTTGTTGTTCACTTTTTATCCTCCTTTCTTGTTGACCTGTAGTTGCAGATAGGAATACTTGCTCTAGAGTGTAGCTGTGTAGATAAGAAATCCTCATCCTGTTTGATAAGAATTTTCCAGTATCACTTTACTCTGTGTTGTTTCAATAAAAAACATGGCAACAGACACCAAATTGGTTTTCATTCCTTTACCAATAATAAGCCACCTTGTTTCAGCTATCCAGACAGCCAAGCTCCTAGTCGAACGGGACCCGAACCTCTTGATTACCGTCATCGTCTTGAAACTACCCATGGACACGAAAACCGACGATTCAATCAAGAACTTGCTCGGCTCTCGTATAGATTTCGTCGAACTTTCCGAGGCTAGTCTTGAACTTGTTCAGGATACATCGATATCCGGCAGAATGTTCATCCATAATTTAGTTGAAGGGTGAAAGTGCAGCTGTTTGAATCATTGTTATAGCAACATTGATATGACTGTTTCAGCAACAATGGCACTAACAGTTTCAGTCCAGAATATCTGCACTTTGAAGGACTTAATTAATAATTGCCTTTTTCACTAACGATAACCTAGTTCCATGTTTGTGATTGTTTGGTTTCAGATAAGGTGCGACTTATATTCAAGAAAGCCATGGAGTCTTAGAAGACAAGATACAAGGGACTCTTGGAAGTCAATATCTTATGGACTCTTAGAAGATTGAATGATTTGGACTCTTGAAGATAAGGATAAAGATGAAGACTTGATTCTGCGTATCTACATCAGATTAAAGTATTATAAATACCAGATCAAGTGATGAAGAAGATAACGGATTTTAGAGATTTAAAACTCACAATCAATAGTTGTAATCTTCTCATATTTTTACTAGTCTTTGAAGTGTCTAGTTTAGGTATTTCGGAATAACTCATTCCGACTAGTTCTAGTGTTTGATCTTTTCTCATTGAAGAGTTTAAACCTAGTTTTGTAAATACTCATTGTTATAGTGAATATTTGCCTTGGGCGCAGTAGGTATATTTATATACCTACTAGAAAGAAACATCTTGTTTATTCATCGTTTATTTAATTCCGCTGTGCATTTGATTGTTCTTGTCACTGTGACACTCACTGTGATAGCAACATTGCTATACACAGGTGTGTATCAGTATAGTAACAAAGTTCATGTCCTTTAATTATTTCAATTGGCATCAAGAGCCAGGCACCTAATCCATAGGTGTGTTGGACTTTGGTACTTTTTGACATGGATTCAATCAATCCAAATGCAAACAGGTTACCTGTTTTGGATGGCCCAAATTATCACTATTGGAGTATCCGAATAAGAACGCATATCAAATCAATTGATACTCGTGCTTGGAAATCTGTTCTAGAAGGGTATAAACCTCCTCGAAACAGACCTGATGCTGACGGGGATGTTGTAAACAAACCTGAAAGCCAATGGACTGATGATGAATGGAAGGAGTCTGCCTATAATGAAAAAGCTCTCAATGCAATATTGATGCTCACATGTTCAGACTCATTCAGAATTGTGTGACAGCTAAAGGCGCTTGGGACATCTTACAAGCTCATTGTGAAGGTGATGCAAGTGTTCGAGAGAGTAAAGTTAGAATGCTTTTAAGCAAGTTTGAATTAATGAGAATGGCTGAGGATGAAACCATTACTTCTTATTTTGAGAAGATTTTGGATATCTCCAATGAATGCCAAATGCTAGGTGAGCCCATATCAAACAAACAGCTTGTTTACAAAGTCAGAAGATCTCTTTCTTCTCGTTTTGAAACTAAAAGATGTGTGTTAGATGATACTCAACATCTGGCAACCATGGAGTTTTCTTCCCTCATGAATAACCTGAGAAATTATGAGATGAGTCTTGATGATCAAAAGCAAAACAAAGTTAAAGCCATATCTCTGTACACTAACTCCAAAGATTCTGCGGGGTCTAGTGATGAGGAAGGCTTATCTTTAGCTGTGTTTCAAAGGGACTACAACAATTTGGTCAAAAGGTTTAATAAGGGAAATTTTTTGAAAGGATCTAATTCTTCTTCTTCCTCTGATAGGAAAAACTCAAAAAAACCCTCTGATCTATCAAATCTTGATCCAAAGATCTTGGAAAAAGTTCAGTGCTATGAGTGCAAGGGTTGGGGTCACTATCAAAATGAGTGTGCAAATACTCTCAGGAAGAAAGGAAAAACTTTTTGGGCAAGCTTAAGTGATGATGAAATCTCGGATCATGAGGTTGATGATTACGAAAATTCGGTAGCTCTAATCATCAAGTGTTGTCTTTAAACACTATTGTGGATCGATAAGGAACAATGTATCACGATCACAAACATCATTACTATGGCGGTGATAACAATGCCCAATGACTCTCATATACTTAGGATATGATGATTATGAGAGTGATGATTTTGAGAGTACAAGAGCACTTCAGATGTGCGTAATATTGTTTGTTCGACACTAACTTTCGATGTTTACATGGATCTTTAGTCTCGATATGTGTTTAATCTCGATCAAGATGTAAATCAAGAGCAATTGATTGAAGAACTTCACAAGATGTACGAAGAAATCCGCATAAACTCGTAAACATGAAGAAAGTTCTTAGACCTATGGAGAAGGAAAATCAAAATCGAAGGACAACGTTGTTCGCCTAGAAGTAATGTTGACAAAAAGGATCTTTGAGATACATGCCTTGACCAACAAAGTGGATGCCACCAAGCAATATTTGCAAAATGGAACTCGTACCTCTAATCTAGAATGTAATCGGAACAAGGTAATGAAGGTACAACTGGTCTTGGTTATTCAAACTCACTTATAACTACTCTTGAGTCTGAAAAAGCTAAACACAAACCTAAATCTTTTGAATTTTTGAAAGATGCTCCTAAGTTTGTGAAAGAAAGTAACAAGGAAAAGAAAATCAAGAAAATCTTTGTGTGTCAGTATTGCTTCAAACTAGGACATAAGAAACGTTTTTGTTTTCTATATTTAAAAGATAAAGCAACTGATAGATAAGATAGCGATGTTGCTTCCATTGTTGCAACAAAGGAAACCAACACCGTCTAGACAGATTATTCACAAGAGTAAGAGTAAGCAAGTTTGGATACCAAAACCAATCGAGATGTAATGTTGTGTTATGCCTACGATTGCTAAGCAAAAACCCGTGGTATTTCGATAGTGGTGTTTCTAGACACATGACAAAGCAAGAAATACTTGAAAAACTTTGTTGCTCAAGATACAGGTATGGTCACATATGGAGGAGGATCCCAAGGAAAGGTCCTTGGTAAAGGAATCTTAAATCTTGATGGTTGTCCCTCTCTTGAAAATGTATTGTTGATCGATGGATTGACTGCAAATCTACTCAGTGTGAGTCATATATGTGATAATGACCTCAAGGTGTATTTTGATAAAACTTCCTGCTTAGTCTTTAATGATAAGTATGAGTGTGTCATGAATGGTGAAAGGTCTCCTGATAACTGTTATGTTATGACTGCAAATCATAAATGTAACAATGTGCAACTAAGTGAATCTGTGATCTGGCATAAAAGGCTGGGGCATGTGAACTATAGGAACCTTGAGAAGATAATCAAACTGAGTCGTAAATGGTATACCTAAGCTTACTAGTTCAGACAAACTTGTGTGTGGAGATTGTTTAAAAGGAAAACAAGTAAGAGCTTCTCATCCAGTCTTATCTACTGAAGGTCAAAAAACTGCCACTTCTCAGTGTTTTGAACTACTTCACATGGATCTTATGGGTCCTATTGAGGTGGCTAGTCTGGGGGGAAAATATTACATCTTTGTAATTGTAGATGACTTCTCTAGATTTACCTGGGTGTCGTTTCTAAAAGAAAAATCTGAGACTTTTGATGTTTTTAAGAAACATTATGTCCTTTTTAAAAACCTCTACAGCATGTCTGTTAGACGGATTCGGTCTGATCATGGAAGGGGATTCAAAAACCAATTCTTTTCTCTATTCTGTGATAAAAAGGGAATCTCCCATGAGTTTTCTGCACCAAAAACTCCTCAACAAAATGGAGTTGCAGAATGAAAGAACAGAACTTTGCAAGAAATGAGTCGAGTTATGTTGAGTTCTATGTACTTGTCAAAACGTTTGTGGGCTGAAGCGGTTAACACTGCTTGTCACATCATAAATCGTGTGTATCTAAGACCTGGAACTACGACTACTCCCTATGAACTGTTAAAAGGCAAAAAATCCAATCATCACTACTTTCATGTATTTGGTTGCGTTTGCTATATTTTAAATGACAGGGAGAACTTGGGAAAGTTCGATGCTAAGAGCGAACGGGGAATATTTGTTGGCTACTCTTTGAATAGTCATGCGTTCCGGGTTTACAATCCTCGAACAAAGACTATTCAAGAGTCAGTCAATGTGAAATTTGATGATTCTTTGTCATTTGCTCGATCCATGTGTTCCTCTGGTGTTGAGATCTCGAACATCGAAGAAATTCATCACAAGAGGATGATGTTGCAACAACTGTTGCTCCCACTGTTACAGAAACAGTTGATAGAACACTGAGTGATTCCAGTTCCTCAGATGAGAGTGAAGTGTCTCATACAAATATGAATGATCCAGATACAGATACCCAAGTTACAAACCTGGATACAGTCAGGAGGGACCCACCATCTAGGATTCGTAAGCTACATCCTACTTCACAAGTGATTGGTGAAGTCCATGATGGTATCCAATTACGAAGGAAAGCTGTGGTAAACTACAAAGACATGGTTCGATCTAGTCTTTGTCTTTGAAAAAAGAAGGTATACAGGTTGCTTCTTCTTGTTTTGTTTCCTTAATTGAACCTAAGAATGTGCAAGAAGCCTTGCAAGACAATTTTTGGGTTGAGGCTATGCAAGATGAACTTTTACAGCCTGCATTAATGATGTTTGGACTTTAGTTCCTAGACCCACTAGTGTTAATGTAATTGGCACAAAATGGATCTTTAAGAACAAAAGCAATGAAGAAGGCATAGTAACCCGCAATAAGGCTAGATTAGTTGCTCAAGGCTATACTCAGGTTGAAGGAGTTGATTTCGATGAAACATTTGCACCAGTAGCCCGTCTAGAATCAATTAGACTTTTATTAGCTATTGCATGTTCTCTAAATATTACTCTTCAACAAATGGATGTAAAAGGCGCTTTCTTAAATGGTTTTATTGACAAAGAAGTTTTTGTTGAGCAACCAAAGGGATTTGATCCGCACTATCCAAACCATGTTTTCAAACTCAAGAAGGCACTTTATGGTTTGAAACAAGCTCCTAGAGCTTGGTATGATAGGTTGACTGAGTTTCTTCTATCTCTAGGTTTTACTCGTGGTGAAGCTGATATGACTTTGTTTATTCTTCGCCAAGGCAAAGATATATGTGTAGCACAAATATATGTCGATGATATTGTGTTTGGTTCTACTAACAATGCCCTGGTAGACAAGTTTGTCTCAGAAATGACAGGTACATTCCAAATGAGTATGATTGGAGAGCTTAGTTTCTTCCTTGGATTGCAAATCAAGCAAAGCAAGTCTGGTCTGTTCCTGTCCCAGGAGAAGTATGCACATAATTTAGTCAAGAGATTTGGTCTGGATGGTTCCAAGACAAGTTCTTCACCTATGTCCTCCACATCAAAACTCAGCAAATGTGATGTTGCAGTCACAGTGGATGCAACAGTGGATCCAACACTCTACAGATCCATGATTGGCAGTCTTCTGTACCTATCTGCCAGTCGACCTGATATAATGTTCTCTGTATGTGTGTGCCAGGTATCAATCCAATCCCCAACCTACTCACCTATCTGCAGTTAAACGCATCCTTAAATACATCTCTGGAACTGCTAGTTTAGGCTTATGGTACACAAAGGACACTGACACTAATCTCATTGGGTTTAGTGATTCTGACTGGGCAGGAGATGTAGATGATCAGAAATCCACTAGTGGTGGATATTTTTACTTAGGGAAAAATCTGGTATCATGGTATAGCAAGAAACAGAATTGTGTTTCCTTGTCCACTGCTGAGTCTGAGTATGTTGCTGCGGGTAGTTGTGTCACTCAGTTAATCTGGTTAAAAAATATGTTGCATGATTATGGTCTTACGAGTGACACTTTACTTATGTTTTGTGATAATCTTAGTGCCATCAACATATCTAAGAACCCGGTTCAACACTCACGCACTAAGCATATAGACATTAGGCATCACTTCCTTAGAGACTTGGTTAATCTACAAGTTGTTGACATCCAGCATATAGACACCAACAATCAACTTGCAGACATATTTACCAAACCCTTGGATTCCGAGAGATTCTTCAGTTTACGAAGGGCTCTTGGCCTGTGCATTCATTAGGTACACTGTTACTGCCACTGTTATCTTAACATCACAGATCAACAGTGTTGCATTTGCTTGTGATGTGTGTCTTCTTGCCTGCATCTTGTCTTTTTCTTGTGTGTTGTGTGTGTCTAAGTACATGCATCTGTTATGACCTGGTCTACTGTCAGCCCCTTCTCTTCCAATGTCTTGAGAACCTTGTTTTTCTTTGTCTTCCTGATGAACTCTTCTAAATCTTGTCATATTGTGAAAGCAACTAAAAAGAGTCCAATGGTGGCCACAAAATAGCCCAATGATGGCCAACCAAGAAGAGCCCAATGGGGGCCAATGTTTTGTTGAGTAATGCTATGAGTTGCATACGACTTAAATCAGTCCCTCGATTCTCTAAGACTACATTGAATCATTTTCGCACTCAGTTCTGTTTAAGCTATTCTACCATATGCTAAAAGTCGCGTGTCTGCCTTCACTCCGCATAAGCTTAGGCTTTGGACGGGATTCATGCGCGTTCCAATTATTTGACATGGTTCGCCGACTTTTAGTCACCCCTGAATAGCTACGAATAGAGGCCTCAACCTGTTGCTTTGTTTTAATTTTAATTTACAACGAGGAGTACAGATGGGAGCTTGGCTACATATTTTTCTTGATGTTGTTTTGGGGTGTTGTGCTGATAGTATTTTTTGTCATGATAGATACTGCATGTTTTAAGAAGTTTTTAGGAGTTTGCCTTAAGGGGGAGATTTATTTGGTCCGTGTTGGTTCTTCCTGTGGGAAAGGGTGTTGGAGTAACTGTTGGTCCAACAGTGAGTCTTGGGAATCTTTTCTGCTCGACCTCTAAAATGATACCGGGAGTTTTCTTAAGTTTAACTATCTATTATGACTTGGTATTTTTGAGAGTTTATGTCTTTCAGAACTTTTGGATACTTGTTTCTCTCCAAGTGCTATAATCCTTGACTTATCAGGTGACACCTAAGTGTCTTTGTTCAGATCTTGTTGCTTTAGGATTCTTTTCACTTTGGATACTTGAAGCAGTTTTTGTCCAGATTCAAACTTCCCGTTTCCAGTTACTCTGTAATCCAAACACCTAAAGTCCCTTGTCTAACAGTTACAAAAACATTGTATCTAATGTTACATCCAGTGTGGACTCTTCGTCTTCCCACAGTAATTATGATGTTATTTTAATTGTGGACTCTTCATCTTCCTCTCTTAAATCTCTTTTTATATTCTTGTTTTTTCGAAGTTTGTTTCTCCCATCTATTCCCTCTCGTGTTTATCCCGTTTCTGTGTCATATTCACTCACTATTTCTTCTACCATGCATTCTTTTACCCAAGCTGCCGAAACACTATGTCAACTCTCTAATTCCCCATCACCTGGCACCTCACTTAACCCCATTGATACTACAATAAACAAGACACCTCAACTCGAGGTCAATAGCAGGGGATCCCAGGTTGGGTTGAAGTATCAACGAAAGAAGCGAACATTGCACGGTGATGTGAGAATAAGTGATGACCTTCCCGTTTCTCACCAAGGAGATGACAACAATGAAGTTGTTGCCATGGACACAGATGGTCCAGTTGCTGCTGAAAACCCTAATTTAGGGGGAGATACTCTCAGTTCACACACAACTGGGAGTGAAGAATCTCTGGGAGAGATTAGGGCTACTGCTCTTCGGCGACAAACACGAGCTATGTTTGTACAAAGGCTGAATGAAAGTGAAGAAGAAGAACATTCCTCTGGGTCTGACAATGTTGCTGCAACATCTCTTCCACCTGTTGCTGACACTGAGAGTGAGTCTGATGAAGAAACTCAGGTAACTACCCTTGCATCTCCTATGTCTGATTTTGGGGGTCGTGCCCATACCCTTGAATTCTATAAAGAATCAAGTCTTGTCGACTGGGATTTATTTGTTAATAGGCCAATAATCAATGAATGGAAAATTCATGAAGATAACCTAAAAGAACATGGGATTTATGAGTTTTTGGAGTCCAGAGGTTTGTTGAGATCTGTGTCTGAGTTGACTGCCTATGTTCCTAAGGTGATAAAGGAATTTTACTGTAATCTGTCCGACAATTTTGGCACGGAAGAATCTCCTAAGTATGGTAGAGCCTATCTGAGAGGCACAGTGTATATTTTCTCTGCAAGTAGAATCAATACACATCTAGGCACTCCACAGATTGAAGAAGATGAGCTTGATGTTTCTATGGATGAAGTGGCTAAAGTCATCACTGGTTCGAAAGTTGTTAAATGGAATCCATCTTTCCAAGCAAAACATTTAACTACTCTGATGGCTGCAGTGTATAGGCTCTCTATTCACAATTGGTTGCCTACTACTAACTGTACCATAGTCACCTCCTCTACTGCAACCCTTCTCTACAAATTGAAGTTGGGTCTTCCTGTGAATATGGGTCAGCGGATTTTTCAACATCTGACTTATTTTGGTTTGAAAGGCATTGGAATTTGATGTATCCGTCTCTCATCTATGGGTATATTTGTGCTAGAATTTTGCTCACATCCGTGAGGTTTTGAGTGTCTCCGTTTCAATCATACAATTGTGTCTCATCTACCGCTCAACTCTACAAGAGTTCAAGATCTTCCCTGGACATCAGCAAGAATTCCAGAGTCTGCCCCTGTTACTCACATTGTGCAAGCAATACCAGTACTTCAGCGTCCATTGACTCAGGCTGATCAAATGATTATGGATCAGATTCTGCACATTGATAATCAGCTCAAGGAGCTTCTGGAGGAACGTCAGACTTTACTTCCCCTCCTTTCATCACAACAAGGGGGAGAGTAGTTTTTGAAGTAGAAGGAAGAAGGGGATGGAATCTTTTGTGTTTTAGTTAAAAAAAAAAAAAAAAAATCTTTCTGTCTATTTTGGTTCTCTCTTTGTATTGTGGTCTTCTTTTTAATTAATGTGAAGTAATTTTTGTTTATTGTTATGTTCCTTCTGTTTAACATGTTACTAGGTGTTGTGAAGAAAGGCATTAAGGGGGAGAATGAAAATGCATCTGTTTGAATCATTGTTATAGCAACATTGATATGACTGTTTCAGCAACAATGGCACTAATAGCCAAATTCGTAATATCGCACTTTGAAGGACTTAATTAATAATTGCCTTTTTCACTAACGATAACCTAGTTCCATGTTTGTGATTGTTTGGTTTCAGATAAGGTGCGACTTATATTCAAGAAAGCCATGGAGTCTTAGAAGACAAGACTGAGGACTCTTAGAAGTCAATATCTTATGGACTCTTAGAAGATTGAATGATTTGGACTCTTGAAGATAAGGATAAAGATGAAGACTTGATTCTGCGTATCTACATCAGATTAAAGTATTATAAATACCAGATCAAGTGATGAAGAAGATAACGGATTTTAGAGATTTGAAACTCACAATCAATAGTTGTAATCTTCTCATATTTTTACTAGTCTTTGAAGTGTCTAGTTTAGGTATTTCGGAATAACTCATTCCGACTAGTTCTAGTGTTTGATCTTTTCTCATTGAAGAGTTTAAACCTAGTTTTGTAAATCCTCATTGTTATAGTGCATATTTGCCTTGGGCGCAGTAGGTACATTTATATACCTACTAGAAAGAAACATCTTGTTTGCTGTTACTGTTTATTTAATTCCGCTGTGCATTTGATTGTTCTTGTCACTGTGACACTCACTGTGATAGCAACATTGCTATACATTGCTATCACAGGTGTGTATCAGTATAGTAACAAAGTTCAGGTCCTTTAATTATTTCAAAGGGCAGAAGGATAGTGTGAGAGAAGTAGTTGCTGAACTGATGAAGAACAAGGAGAAGATTAGAGTTGCAGGATTTGTACTTGACATGTTCTGCGCTGGAATGATTGATGTGGCGAATGAGCTCGGGATCCCGAGTTTCATTTACTTCCCGTCAGGGGCTTCTCCACTCGGTCTCTTCTTCCATATCCAGAGCCTTGTGGATCAGAAGATGATGGAGGTGAAGGAATGTCTAGGGAGTTTAGGCGATGAGTTATCTGTTCCAACATATGTTCATCCAGTTCCCGTTCGAGTTCTTCCTTCTTCCATCCATGAACACGGAGATGATTTCCTAAACATCCCTAGAAGACTCAGGGAGACTAAAGGGATTTTGATAAACTAATTTTGCGAGCTAGAGCACCATACGATTTCCGCGTTGGAGGATGATCAGGGTGTCCCATCGGTTTACCCAATTGGACCTGTTATTCAGGTACCAGGAGAAGAAAGGAAGAGCACGCAAGATGATATCATGGAGTGGCTTGATTGTCAGCCTAATTTGTCTGTGGTGTTCCTTTGTTTTGGAAGTAATGGATCTTTCCAAGGTGATCAGGTGAAGGAGATAGCGTTGGCTCTGGAACAGACCGAACACAGATTTTTATGGTCGTTGAGAAAGCCGACCCCGAAAGAGAAGTTTGAATTTCCAGGGGAGTATGATGATCCTGAGGAGGTTCTTCCAGAAGGTTTCCTGCAACGAACGACAAGCATTGGTAAGGTAATAGGGTGGGCCCCGCAATTGGCCGTGTTGTCTCACCCTGCTACGGGAGGATTTGTATCGCATTTTGGGTGGAACTCGACTTTGGAGAGTGTTTCGCGTGGAGTGCCAATGGCAGCATGGCCACTTGCAGCCGAGCAGCAGAGCAACGCGTTCCAGTTGGTGAAAGAGTTGGGAATCGCCGTCGAGATTCAGATGGATTATAGGAGGAATAGTGATGTCATTGTTGGGGCAAAAAAGATTGAAAATGCAATTAGGCTATTGATGGATCCAGATAATGAAATTAGGGAAAAGGTGAAAGTGATGCAAAGTAAAAGTAAAGCTGCTGTCATAGAAGGTGGATCATCTTATGATGCCTTGGGTTGCTTTCTCAGAGACATCAAGCACTGAATTTCTTTATCTCCCATTCCAGCTAGCACTCAATATGTTACTTTTAGTCTGTGTTATTGTATTAAGTTGAACTGATAAGATTGAAATACTTATATTTCTCCATGGATTGAGCTCTTATTCTTAGGCATATTCTTGTTTGATAATGTCTGAACAGTCAGTTCTAAAACAAATATAAATGGAGCAAAATTGTTAGTACTATCAGATAACATGAAGAAAGTAATAGAACATGATATTTATGGGAATTTCCTGATTTCTATTGATGAAGTTAGTGAAGAATATAAGAACGCGAACTATCTTTTTATACTACTCGGATTATACCTAAAAACTTGAAAGAAAAATACAATAATTTACACTGTTAATATCGACTAAGATTTGTAGGGTCCACTCTCCTCATTTGACCATTCAACCTCCACTAATGAAACTTCTTCAACCAACTACTTCCTCCGTTTCAAATAAATTTTTTCATTTTTACTTTGAAATTAAATTTTCATTATATGATTTTATTAAATTATTTACTATTATTGTTTAAGAGTAATTCGCGGTCAAAGTCGAAGACAGTTGACCGCATAATAGTAAAATGGAAAGATTTCTTTAGAACGGTGGGATGAGAGTATTTCTCAACCAAGTCTGCAAAAGAAATTGCTCTTGTTGTCTACAAGAGATAACTTCATCACTTTGAAAACTAAGTGATCCATTATAGCATTGGCAGCAATGGAGTATGTAAATTGGGATATTTAGTAAGTGATTGGAAGAAGATACTTTGAAGTGGAGACGGTAGACAGATGGTCGATTTGTGAAGATGGTGACTAGATCATGAAGCTTTCTGATCTATGTGCAAATGAGAAATTCCATGTTCTAGTATTCGTCAGATGATAGAATGGAGGAAAAAGAAATATTCAAAGAGTACTTCTGGAGTGATCATACCTGACAAGGCTAAGATGTGGATTGACTTAGAGGTACACTTCAGAAGACATGCACTCAGGAAGAGAAGGGAAGAAGCTTTCCCGTACAAAAGTAGCCTACACTGAAGGCTTATTTTAACTAGAATCAAAAGGAAAGCTGGGAGTTTAAGTCTACGAATGGTTCTTCATGGCCAAAGAAGAATATGATGAAGACTTAGACTATCTCAGCAAATGTTGGTCCCTTAGACAACAAGGTTACAGGAGGGAGGGGGGAGTTGACGAATGGTTCACCTTTAATATTCATCTGCTCTCTTGGTGTCTTAGCAACAGATTTAGTTTCCAACATATAGTTCAGTTGGAATATTGTGGGAAAATCATTGTTCGAAAATTTCTCATATTTACATTAATAATCTAAATAGAACACCAAACTTGCTCCTGATATGATAACAACATGTTTATGAAGACCAATTAAATGTACACGGATAGCAAAATAATGATATTTGTCTGATAAGGAGGTCTCAGAGAACGAAATTTGTGTGAATAGGTTTATGTGCAATAAATTGGAAACAAAAAACATGTTACATGAGAATTTGTATTGTGAGGATTGAGTGTTACTCCGAGAAAATATAGTGAAAAATTAGAGTTAAACAATCAATACATTCATTACTTGATATATAATTTACATAGTTTTAGTTGATATTCTAGTAAGATACCAAGTTACTAACCTTTGAGGTGCAGGTTCGAGTAGCAGGAACCACAATTAAGTATTATATTATTAACCCAACTAACGTCCCAAGTTTAATCAACATAATTAGATTATGTTGTTGGTATTGTATTCCGTTGCTGAATTGCCAATGCCATTATCACTAATTAGTAGTTTAATTCAACATAAAAACTCAGTTTGTAGATCGTAGCACAAACACAGTCTTCACTTTAAACAAAATTAGTATCTGTGACACGCGGATACCCGCATAACCATTTTGTGTAACTTTACACTTGCATGCATGTTGATCATAAACAATTGAAATGTAAGTTAGTTACCTACCATATTTTTTCTTTGAATTTTTATTGTGGTAAGTGGTAACTTTCAATTTGTAAAGTAACTACCTTGATGTTTTTTATTAGAATATAGTATAGATGATTTAATTGCATTTGGTATTGATTTTCCATTGTGAGCATCCCTTTGACAAAACCGTCCCACTCTCAATGACACCCAATCAACCATCTGGATTTTTAAATAAACAACTCCCTCATACTTCCTCCGTCCCGGAATAAGTTTCCCACTTTAATTTTTTGTAGTCAAACTTTTCCAACTTTAATTACGAAATAATCTTAAACCGCAAATGTAAAATGTTCAATTTTTTTATATAATGAAATTTTAGGGGCTAAATTTTCATTATATAATTTAATTTAACATTTTACATTTGCGGTTTAAGATTAATTCGTAGTCAAAGTTGAAAAATTTAACTGCAAAAAGTCAAAGTGGAAAACTTGTTTCGAGACGGAGGAGGAAGTATAATATAACCACAAAAACTAGCACTACAAGAATTCTGAGGTAAAACGATGGAAAGGGGCGACGGATTTTATCCGTCGCCCCTGTAGCGACGGATCGCTACTTGGGGCGACGGATTCTATCCGTCCGCTTCTTGACAGGATAAAGGTTGTCAAGCTCTGTAGCGACGGATAAAATTATCCGTCGCTACAGAGCGTTGACCAAAAAAAAAAAAAAAAAAAAAATTTTTAGCGACGGATAGATTTATCCGTCGCTAAAAATAGCGACGGATAAATCTATCCGTCGCTATGTAGCGACGGATAGATTTATCCGTCGCTACAAGGCCAGAAAATTAAAAAAAAAATTAGCGACGGATAGATCTAGATCTATCCGTCACTAAAAAAATATAATATCTCCTCCACCACCTCCTTTTCTCCACTACTTCTCCTCTCCTCCTCCTCCCTCCACCACCTTTCTCCTCCCACCACCCCCCTCTCCTCCCACCACCACCATCCTCCACCACCACCATCTCCTCCACCACCTTTCTCCTCCCACCACCACCATCCTCCACCACCACCTTTCTCCTCCCACCACCACCATCCTCCTCCTCCACCACCTCCTTTCCTCCACCACCATCTCACCACCACCACCACCTCTCTCCTCCCACCACCACCAACACCACCACCCCCCTCTCCTCCACCACCTCCATTCCACCACCATCCTCCTCCACAACACTCTCCACCACCACCTCTCTACTCCCACCACCACCGCACCACCACCCAGCCACCACCACCATATCATCCACCACCACCACCACCCACCACCACCACCACCACCCTTCCACCACCACCACCTCCCACCACCACACACCACACCCACGCACCTGCCACCGCCACCACCACTGCCAGGTGTAATCTGAATATAAAAATTGATACGGATTTTCCCAAAAAAAAAAATGGGGCTGACGGATAGATCTATCCGTCGCCCCATAATCATTTTTTTTTTTTTTGAAAAAGTCAATCCGTCGTCAATCTGTCATGAATTGACGACGGATTTTATATCCGTCGCTGACTCGAGGCGGATTTTATCCGTCGCCCGATCCGTCGCCGAGTGAGGCGGATAGATCATGTGACGGATCTATCCGTCGCATGTTCATTTTATAGTGTAGATATGGTTTATCAACGACCTTTGAACAACCAAATAATATATATATATATATATATATATATATATATATATATATATATATATATATATATTTGCGGTTTAAGATTAATTCGTAGTCAAAATTAAAAAAATTTAACTGCAAAAAGTCAAAGTGAAAAACTTGTTTCGAGACGGAGGAGGAAGTATAATATAACCACAAAAACTAGATATGGTTTATCAACGACCACTGAACAACCAAATAATATATATATATATATATATATATATATATATATATATATATATATATATATATATTGAGATAAACTTTCATTAAGACATGAACAGAGTCTGTCACAAACATACAAAGTACCATACAAATAAAAATTAGAAAGGTAAGACACCTAATCCTTCACTATCTTCTACTACATAATCTTGAGCCAAGCGGTGGGCTAAAACATTACCATCTCTCTTGATATGAGAGATGCGGTCTCTTCCGTGCTTCATCAATGAAGTTTCCGGTGGCTGAAAAATTAAGTTCCGAATTCTGCAAACCTGTTGGTTGTAGAGAAAGGGTGTATGAAGATGGTGTTCGAAACAGAATGTAGAGAATAGTCTGCTGAGCGAGGGTGGCCCTCGGTCCTTAAGACTTTGTTTGTCCCGCTCTGGTGCCTACGGTTAAGAGCAAACAGTCTCCCAAGATAGAACAGCAGAGAGTTAGAATTCTAGCACTGAATTGCTAACTCGTCGAACTTGGCAGAATAGAAGATTCAGGCTTTTAGAAAGTATTAGAGAAGGAAAGAAGGATTGCAGTGTGTTGAAATCCGATTCTGGGTGGTGTATTTATAATATTGAAGAGTTACAGTCTGAATAGATGTAGACTTTCGCGAACAGGTCCTTTCAGAGACAAAAATTCCAACGGACACACCTTTTGAATTTTTCTGTTCAGTTACATCCCTTAGCGAATGGACAAATCAGTTCAGCAAATGGACAGATTCGTTCACAAGCAGCCCAAACGAATAGAAACATCTGTTGGGCCTTTTCTGCTTCAGACTTTCTATTGGGCCTAACCAAAACACAATATGTTTTTAGCCCAAAAAGATTATAGTCAACTCCAGACCGCAACCTGCGAACCCACGAACCCCACGACCTGGGTCCGGCTCCTGGCGAAGCCAGGTGGGAGCGTGTGTTCAAGTGAAGGAGCATCTAGCTCCTCCCCCCATCCAAAACCATGGGTGCCCCAAGGGCCCAAACTATTAGCCCAAGTCTTGGACTATTATGTAGTTCCTTGTTCTTCAATTTTAGCCATGTGGGACTTCTCCCATTTCAACTCTTGTCATTCCATACTCAATGCACTAACCAACACACTTTGAGCTTCAATTACTCTTTCACCTTTCAATGAATTTTAGTAATTCTTTCTCAAATATAATCCAGTACTATAGTAGATTATTCATGTACAAAGAAACTTCATTTCTAACGTGTGGGGGCCCCATTGGTTTAGGTGTAAAGACATGGACTAGCCTCATTGTAGACTAAAATTCTAACAATCCCCACATGAAAGAGGATTGATGCTCACAACACTTCAGGGTGCTCCAGCCCAGAATTTCTGGCGGAAAATCATATTGCATCGGGATCGATTGTCAGCGGCATTGAATCGTCCCTAGTAGAATACCATCGGATTTACTTGCCACACGGTGGACGTGGTGCCTTGAACCGGTCAGCGTTTTGTTTAAACCAAGACAATGATATCAACACAATAATTCTCCTTATTGCCTAGTTCCATTGTTTCATCCATTAAAGGCCTTGGACTCACTCGGATTCTTAAGTGTTTACGTTTGAAGCGGCCTAAACTTCACACTTAAATAGGTGATATCGTTTTAAGAGCATCCTGCCAATGCTCCGCTCGTAAGCTAAAGAGATTAAGAATCTCTTCAGAGATCATTAAGAGTTCAGTGACTCAATCTCCGCCCGTTTCTACAGGAGCACTTAATGTCTTTCACGGGGATGGCGCGGGTGGAGCAAAAGCTCCTAAGTGCTTTTACCTCGAAGTACAAAACTTCATGAGGCACGTACTGGTCCTTTACAACTTAGTTTTCCCATTGAACCAAATTCTTGGGATCTCCAGTCAGTATGGTTGGGTTTCCACTGTAAAGTTCCTTAATTAGTGGGTCTTAGGCCCATTCCCCTAGACAGGCAACTCACTTGATCTTTAGGTATAGCTTTAGTTAGCAGATCCGCAATGTTATCCTTTGATTTCATGTAATCAATAGTGATAACCCCCTAGAGATCAATTGTCTAATGGTCTTGTGTCTACGACGTATGTGTCTAGACTTGCCATTGTACATGTTACTTTCTGCCCTTCCTAGTGCTGACATACTGTCACAGTGTATTGTCACGTAAGGCATAGGTTTCTCCCAACAAGGGATGTCCTCTAAAAATTCTCGAAGCCACTCTGCTTCTTCTCCAGCTTTGTCTAAAGCTATGAATTCTGATTCCATCGTGGATCGGGCCTGAAACAGCCCCGCCACCAATGGTAAACACATACCCACTTGTGGACTTGGTGTTTGTACTGTCAAATATCCAGTTTGCATTAGTGTATCCTTCCAATTTCGCTGGATATCTTCCATAGTGTAATCCATATTTTATAGTGTACTTTAAGTAACTCAATAGATGATTTAGTGCCTTCCAGTGGTCACTCCCTGGATTACGCGTAAATTTGGCCAACTTGTTGACCGCATATGCAATATCTGGACGAGTGCAGTTCATCAAGTACATTAGACTGCCTATTATCCGACCATATTGCACTTGCTCCACAGGATCACCATTATGTTTGTCTAAACATTGACTTCTGTTCAAAGGTGTTTTCACAGGTGGACAGTTAAAGACCCCAAATCTCTTCAAGAAGTCTTCAACGTAATGAGATTGTGATAGCACCAAGCCCTCGGACATTTTAGAAATATTTGTTCCTATGATTAAATCCGCCACACCCAAGTCTTTCATGTCAAAATGTTGTTTCAACATTTGCTTGGTTTTCATGATCAATTCTAGACTACTTCCGGTAATGAGCATGTCATCTACGTATAAGCATATCATGACAAAGGACTCAACGTTCCCTTTTACATAGATACACTTATCACATTCATTAATAGAAAAGCCCTTTGACCTCAGCGTGTTGTCAAACTTTTCGTGCCATTGTTTAGGAGCTTGCTTAAGTCCATACAATGACTTGACAAGGCGACAAACCTTCTTCTCTTTCCCTGGAACATCGTACCCTTCAGGTTGTTCCATGTATATTTCTTCTTCCAACTCTCCATTTAGGAAAGCGGTTTTAACATCCATTTGATGTATCTCAAGACCACGCAGTGCAGCTATGGCTATGAATACTCTAATGGAAGTTAACCTTGACACAAGAGAGTATGTGTCAAAATAGTCAAGGCCCTCCTTCTGTCTGTAGCCCTTGACCACTAGACGAGCCTTGTATTTATCAATGGTACCGTCTGCTTTATACTTGCGTTTGAGTATCCACTTGCAACCCAGAGGTTTATTTCCCGGAGGAAGATCAACCAATTCCCAAGTATGGTTATATGCAGTATGGATTCCATTTCGCTCTCAATGGCCTCTTTCCAAAGAGAAGCATCAGGGTTGTACATCGCCTGTTGGATTGTCTTTGGTTCGTTTTCCACCATGTAGGTAAGAAAATCAGGACCAAAATCCTTCTCAATCCTTACCCTCTTACTTCTCCTAGGTTCGAAATCAGTAGCTTCAACATTCTCTTAATGTGAACTTTCAAGTTCTGCAGAATTTTCTGGAAGTAAACCTTCAGGTTCTGCAACATTTTCTGGAGGAGGACCTTCAAATTCTGCCTTAGAGTCAGTTGGTTCAGGAACCCCCACATTTGAGCCTATTGCGGTTTCATAATCTCGTTTATGAGAGACTATTTCCTTCTTATCCTTCCTAGGAAAAACTTCTTCAAAGAAGTGTGCATTTCTTGATTCTATATCAGTACCCTCATGGATATCGGTTATAGAAGACTTATGCACTAGGAATCGATAGGCACTACTGTTACTCGTATACCCAATGAATATGCAGTCTACAGTTTTGGGTCCGATTTTTACTTGCTTTGGTTTAGGTACTTCTACGTTTGCCAAGCAACCCCACACTTTCAAGTGTTTGTACGATGGCTTGTGACCCTTCCATAGCTCATATGGAGTAACATCACTATTTTTCCGGGATATTCTGTTAAGAATAGTATGGCCGTGAGAATAGCCTCCCCCCCCCCCCCCCCCACAAATTCTGGGGTAATCCAGAATCTAGTAATAGTGCATTCATCATCTCCTTGAGAGTGCGATTTTTGCGTTCAGCAAAACCATTAGATTGGGGTGAGTAAGGAGCAGTAGTTTGATGAATGATGCCAAACTTGGAACAATATTCTTCAAAAGGTTCTCCATACTCTCCACCCCTATCACTTCGAATTACTTTAATTCGAGTACTAAGTTGGTTCTCAACTTCAGTCTTATAATGTTTAAATGCTTCTAAGGTTTCATCCTTACTTCTTAGCAAGTAAACATAACAATACCTTGTGCTATCGTCAATAAAAGTAACAAAGTAATTTTTCCCTCCTCTAGTTTGCACAAACTTTAAATCACACAAGTCGTTGTGGATTAACTCTAGAGGAGTAGTGGTTCTGTTTAGTGAATGAAATGGTGTCTTAGTTAATTTTGCCTCCACACAAACTTCGCACTTAGTTTGAGGATCGAATTCAAAGGACGGCAAATGTTTCAATTTAATTAACTTTCGAATAACATTGTAGTTTGTATGTCCTAATCTATGGTACCATAAATTAGAGAACTCAGACAAGTAGGTAGAATGCTTCATTTCATTGCTCTCAAAGGATCGAAGTACAGACATTACAGACATCTTAAAGAGCCCATCACTTATGTAGCCCTTTCCTACAAACTGACCATTCTTCAACATTACAAACTGACTAGACTCGAAAGTAATTTTGAAACCATCTTTGACCAACAGCGGTCCGAACACCAAATTCTTGCGGATATCTGGAACATGCATCACTTCATTCAGAATGAGCTCCTTCACAGAAGTCATCTTCAGAACCACCCTTCCAACTCCTTTCACCTCCGAAGTAGCATCGTTCCCCATGAACAGCTTCTTATCCTTCACTGGAGAGTAGGTAGAGAAAGCACCCTTGTCAGAACATATGTGGCGGGTTGCACCCGTATCCATCACTATTGCCTTGGATTCTCAACCAGGTTAGCCTCCAAGACCACAACAGCAAAGGAATTGACCAAATCCTCCACCATAGGATCATCTTTTGTCTCAGCAACATTGGCCTTTTCCTTCCTTAGTTGGTTGCAGTCTGCCTTCATATGTCCAGGCTTCCCACAATTGAAGCACTTTCCCTTGATTTTCCTGGACGTTCCTGGATTCCCTGAATTCCCAGAATTCCCTTGAGATTTCACGTCCCCATCACGCCGCTTGCGCTTCTTGTTGGAATTCCCTTTGGACTTTCCCTTAGAATCAACCAGATGAGCCTTGGCATCCATGGGCTGCTTGCCTTTGACTAAAGCCCTGCGGTTGTCTTCCTGAATCTGAAGCTTGATGACCAACTCTTCAAGCCCCATTTCCTTGGTCTTCAACTTGAGATAACTCATGAACTTATTCCATGATGGTGGCAGTTTCTCAATCAATGAAGCAACCAGAAACGCCTCATTAGGCTTCATACCCTCTTATTCCAATTCGTGGAGAATCATTTGATACTCCAGAACTTGACTCATCACAGACTTAGAGTCAGTCATTCTGAAGTTCAAAAACTTCCCCATAATGAACTTCTTCGAACCAGCATCCTGTGCGCAGTACTTCCTGTCCAATTTATCCCACATTTCCCTTGCGGTACTGACAGAGCAGAAGGCGGTGTAGAGAGCCTCAGAAAGACAATTCAGAATTTAGTTCTTACACAGGAAGTCGCTGTGGACCCAAGCATCATAGGCCAGTTGCCTCTTCCGGTTGTCGTCTTGAGCAGCCTGAACTTCCTCCGTAGCTATAGCATTTTCATCAATCTCCTTCAGCACGGACGGAGTAGGTGGATCAGTAGTGACGAAATTGGCCAACCCGATAGTCGCCAAATAGAACATCATTTGCTGTTTCCACTGTATGAAGTTTGTCCCCACAATCTTCTCTGGCTTCTCCCCATGGTTAGCAGGTGCAGCATTCACATGAACAGCAGGTACTTCAACAGCAGTCAACATCTTCGATACAGTAAACAAAGTCTTAAGTTGTTGGTTGTAGAGAGAGGGTGTATGAAGATGGTGTTCGAAACAGAATGTAGAGAATAGTCTGCTGAGCAGAGGGTGGCCCTCGGTCCTTAAGACTTTGTTTGCCCCGCTCTGGTGCCTACGGTTAACAGCAAACAGTCTCCCAAGATAGAACAACAAAGAGTTAGAATTCTAGCACTGAATTGCTAACTCGTCGAACTTGGCAGAATAGAAGATTCAGGCTTTTAGAAAGTATAAGAGAAGGAAAGAAGGATTGCAGTGTGTTGAAATCCGATTCTGGGGGGTGTATTTATAATATTGAAGAGTTACAGTCTGAATAGATGTAGACTTTCATGAATAGGTCCTTTCAGAGACAAAAATTCCAACGGACACACCTTTTGAATTTTTCTGTTCAGTTACATCCCTTAGCGAATGGACAAATCAGTTTAGCGAATGGACAGATTCGTTCACAAGCAGCCCAAACGAATAGGCACATCTGTTGGGCCTTTTCTGCTTCAGAATTTCTATTGGGCCTGACCATAACACAATATGTTTTTAGCCCAAAAAGATTATAGTCAACTCCAGACCGCGACCCGCGAACCCACGGGCGCGTTTGGTGAAGTGAAGGAGCATCTAGCTCCTCCCCTTCCAAAACCATGGGTGCCCCAAGGACCCAAACTATTAGCCCAAGTCTTGGACTATTATGTAGTTCCTTCTTCCTCAATTTTAGCCATGTGGAACTTCTCCCATTCCAACTCTTGGCATTCCATACTCAATGCACCAACCAACACACTTTGAGCTTCAATTACTCTTTCACCTTTCAATGAATTTTAGTAATTCTTTCTCAAATATAATCCACTACTATAGTAGATTATTCACGTACAAAGAAACTTCATTTCTAACGTGTGGGGGCCCCATTGGTTTAGGTGCAAAGACATGGACTAGCCTCATTGTTGACTAAAATTCTAACAAAACCTCAGATAAATCAAAGGATCTTTAGCTTCTTCTCCATGTAAAATACTATGTATGTTATTCCATAGGGACCAGCAATGGACAATAAAGAGAGCAAATTGAGAAATCTACATTTGTGGTTTGACCTGTTGAAACCATTCCCAAACACCCACAAAGTTAAATTGCAAAAAAGATTGAGGGATACCAGAGACAGCCCAGAACAATCTCGCATAAGGACAATCATAGAAAATATGTTGTATATCGACTCAATTGCAGATTGGCAAACTGGACAAATGGACTCCAGTAAGATTTTCCGGTGCACCAGATTCTGTGTAGTAGGTAGAGCATTTCGTAACAATCTCCCAGTAATTTTTTTGATTTTATTAGGAATACGCAATTTTCATATAAAATCCCAATTACATTGCCTTACTTCTGTACTGCTACCAACTATATGTATATGTTTAGAGGCTTTCTTCAGTTTTCTCGCCATATAATAAGCAGACTTGACAGAGTAATATCCAGAATGAGTATAGTGCCAAACCAAAACATCAGAGCTATCTAAAGGACCCACAGGAATTTGGGTAATAGCAGTAATGTCTTCTTCCTAGAAAAGAGTATGTAATAATTGTAAATTCCACATTTGTTTCCTGATCAATTAAGTTAGCCACATAAATACTACCAAATGAATACAGATCAGGAGTAATAGGCTTTAACTTAAAATCTCTTGGAATCCAATTATCTCCCCAAACATCAACATTTTCACCAGACCCTATGCGCCACCTAACCCCCTGCCTAACAATGTTTAAAGCATAACAGATACTTTTCGAAGTAAAAGAAGAATTTGGATTTATTTGTGCTTCAAGAACACTAGAGTGAGGGAAATATTTAGCTTTGCGGATCTTACTAAGAAGAGAGTCAGGGTAATGCGCCAAATCTGTTTCCCCAACATAGCCAAATTAAAAGAGCTAAGATCACGGAAACCCATACCCCATCTCTCTTGCTAGATTATCCCAATTAACCCAATGGATTTTATTTGAATACCCATCACCCCACCAGAAACGTGAAATAATTGACTCAATCTCATGAAGCAAGTACTCCGGCAACTTAAAACAACCCATATATAACATAAGTTGGAATAGCTTGCGAAACAGCCTTAATCATCACTTCTTTTCCAGCTTTTGAAAGGCATTTTTCACTAAAACCTTGAGTCTTTTCCCAAACTCTCTCTCTCTTATCCATCCAAAAACCTCCTTCTTTGATCTACCCAACCCTGTAGGTAACCCCAAATACTTTTCATGTTTCTCCACTACCCTTACAGAAAGACAAGATCTAATCAACTCCACGCCTTCAACCCCCATATTCTTGCTAAACACCACCGTAGATTTTTCCAAGTTGATCTCTTGGCCCGAAGCCAAACTATAATGGTGTAAAATGTTCCTAATCTCATTTGCAATATTAGGATTAGCATCACAAAAAATCAAGGTATCATCCGCAAATAAGAGATGAGAGATCCTTGGTGCTCCAGGGGTAACAGAAACCCCATGAAGTACCTCCCTCCTTTCAGCATCGACAATAAGAGAGCTAAAAGCTTCCGCAACAAACAAAAACAAGTAAGGCGATAGTGGATCACCCTGTCTGATTCCCCTACTAGGCACAATATGAGTAGAAGGTTCACCATTAAGAAAAATGTAATAGGATACAGTACGCACACAAAGCATGATTAAATCAATGAACACATTCTCAAATCCTAATTTTTCTAACACACGCTTCAGAAAAGGTCATTCAACCCGATCATATGCTTTACTCATATATAGCTTTAAAGCCATTAAAACCTCTTCGCCTTTAGTTTTTCGTTTGAGAAAATGATTAACTTCGTAAGCCACTAACACATTATCAGTTATCAAACGATTGGGCACAAAAGCAGACTGGGACTTGGCTATGATGGAATGCATATGAGGCTTCAACCTATTAGTAATTGCTTTGGAAGCAATTTTGAAACTAACATTACTAAGGCTAATGGGTTGAAATTGGGTAATCATCTCCGGTGTTTGAAACTTGGGTATGAGGATAATATGGGTGTAATTCATTTTAAAATCAAAGATATGATTGTTAAGAAAATTCAAAACACAGTCAATGACATTACTACCAACTATATGCCAGAATTTCTGATAAAAAATAACAGGCATATGTTATGACCCAATCTCACAACAGAGCAAACCAAAGTATACACACAAGCTCGCAATCAAATATCTCACACTCAATCGATTGATTAATGATATAACGAGTTACAATTAATCAAATCACAGTGAAACAAGCCGAATTCTCCGATACTTTGCCGATCACCTGTAGATGATTAATCGGATTAGGATCGACTCGCAATAGTATGAATAAGGGAGAAGACGAATGAGGACAATACCTCAATCATCCAACTGCATTCTGCAATGCGTCTCCTGCGTATGTGAAGGTGACGCTCAAGCAGAAATGATCGGCAAGCACGTGATAGAACGAAAAGATTCTAACGGCTATTTAACCCTGAGTGACTAAAGAAACGGTAATAAAGAAACTAAGTGATAGTAAATAAGATAGTTGTGAATTAATTATGTTCCTAATTCGCGATCCAGGAGTCTCTTAAGTCGGCATTCATCACATTACTCTCCCCTTACAATTGTCTTGTCCTCAAGACAATGGGAAATCAGGGAATTGAGCCTGAATAGTGGTGATCTTCTCCCAAGTGGCTTCTTCAGGAGTGAGGTTACTCCAGTGGATGAGCAGTTCTTCAATGGTTTTGTTGCGGACTTTGATAAAACGGCGCTGAAGAATGCTGAGAGGATAGACTTTGGGCACACCATCTGCAGAGAACTCAGGGAGCTGGGGAGAAGAGCTATACTTACTCTTGATCTGTTTCTTGAGCAAAGAAACATGGAATACATTGTGCATGCGAGAGCCTTCAGGTAGTGCTAATTGGTATGCCACTGGTCCGACTTTAGCTGTGATAGTAAATGGCCCATAATACTTCACAGATAGCTTGGTTTGCCTTTTAAGGAACATGTTATGAGACTTGAAAGGTTGCATCTTCAAGAACACTTGATCCCCAACCTGGAATTCTCTTTCACTCTTGTTCTTATCAGCAAAGTGTTTCATCCTTTCTTGAGCATGTAGCAGATTGTCCTTAAGTGTCTGTAGCATTTGTTGCCTGGTTTGGATCAAACCTTGAGCCTGAGAACAAGAAGTCTGTAAATAAGGTCCAAGTGCCAATTGAGGTGGTGCAAACCCATACAAAGCTTCAAAAGGAGAGGTTTTAAGAGAATGGTGGTAACTTGTGTTATACCACCATTCTGCCATTGCTAGCCACTGAGACCATCTCTTTTGTTGATTATGGATCATACAACGCAGGTAAGTTTCTAAGCATCTATTAACCCTCTCAGTTTGACCATCACTTTGGGGATGATATGCAGTGCTCATGTGCAGTTTAGTGCCCAGCAACCTGAAAAATTCCCTCCAAAATTCACTAGTGAAAGCAGCATCTCTATCACTTATAATACTATCAGGTAACCCATGTAACTTGTGAATTTCCTGAAGAAACACATTAGCTAGTATCTCAGCTGTGTAGGGATGATGTAATGCCAGAAAGTGGGCATATTTGGTGAGTCTGTCGACTATCACCCATATGACCTTTTTTCCATTGGAATTTGGCAGACCTTCAATGAAATCCATTAATATGCTACTCCATGGTCTGTCAGGTAATTGCAGGGGTTGCAAGAGGCCAGGCGAAGAAACATTCTCATGCTTGCACTGTTTACAAACATCACAGCTGGAAATAAATTGCTCAATGTCTCTTTTCATGCCCTTCCAGTAAAAGAGAGCCTTGGCTCTCATATAACTTGAATGTATACCAGAGTGACCTCCTAATGAAGAAGAATGAATAGCTGACAGGATTCTTTCCCTTATCCCTCCTTGAGCACCAATAACCAACCTACCCTTCCATCTGAGTAATCCATCAACTACTGAGTAATCACTATCAGGTGATACAAGAGTAGCAGATATGAGATCTGAAATGTGATGATCACCTGAATAGCTAGACAATATCTCAGAGATCCACTGGGGCTGAATTTGTGTAATAGGAGCACAAATAGAAGGCATAGTATCTCCATCTGCAGGTTCATATTTCCTAAAGAGTGCTTGAGGTACTAGATTATGTTTGCCTTCTTTGTATTCAATGATAAAATCATACCCAAGAAGCTTGTATAACCATTTTTGTTGGAGAGCAGTCACAATCTTTTGTTCCTTCAAAAACCTCAAACTGGCATGGTCAGTTCTGATAATGAACTTAGAGCCAGTGAGATAGTTAGACCACTTACCAACTACAGTGAGAATGGCTAGTAATTCTTTCTCGTAGGTGGAGAGAGATTGATTTTTGGGACATAGTGCTTGACTGAAAAATGCAATTGGTCTCTTATCTTGCATGAGTACAGCACCAATGCCTGATTGACAAGCATCTGTCTCAATGAAAAATTGCTGAGAGAAATCAGGAAGAGCCAACACAGGAGCCTCAACCATTTTTTGTTTGAGAGTACAGAAAGCTTGTTCAGCAGATTCATTCCATTTGAAAGCACCCTTCTTTGTCAGGTCAGTGGGAGCCCTGGCAATAACCCCATAATTAGCAATAAATCTCCTGTAGTAACCTGTAAGCCCCAAAAATCCTCTAAGTTGCTTTAAAGTCTTGGGAGTTGGCCAATCTGTCATAGCTTGAATTTTCCCTGGATCTGTAGCTACTCCTTCACCACTAATTATGTACCCCAAATAATCCACATGACTAACAACAAAATTGCATTTAGATTTCTTGGCATATAATTCATGCAATCTCAGTAATAACAGGACTTGCTCCAGATGAGAATAATGATATGTAAGGCTTGAGCTATAGATCAAGATATCATCAAAGAAAACTAAGACATATTTCCTCAAACAAGGAGCAAAGACTTCATTCATCAGCTTTTGGAATGTAGCTGGTGCATTAGTCAAACCAAAAGGCATCACATTAAATTCATATTGCCCATGGTGAGTGGCAAATGCAGTTTTGGACTTGTCACTATCTCTCATTCGAATCTGGAAGTACCTCTGTCTCAGATCAATCTTAGAAAAGATTGTGGCACCATGTAATTCTGAGAGTAGGTCTTCTATAACAGGCATTGGGAATTTATCTTTCACTGTCACCTCATTTAATCTTCTGTAATCCACACAGAGTCTCCATGTTTGATCTTTCTTTTTTACTAGTACCATTGGTGAAGCAAATGGGCTGCTACTCCCACTGATCTGCCCTGCCTTCAACATTTCCTGAACCAGCTTTTCAATCTCATTTTTTAATATATGTGAGTACCTATAAGGCCTTAGGTGTACTGGTTGGGACCTTGCCTGCAATTGAATTGTGTGTTCAATGTGCCTCACAGGTGGTAGATTTTGTGGCTCTGCAAATACGTCATTAAAATCTTCCAACAAGAGAGCAATGCTAGCAGGAATTGACTCCTGAGTAGGAGAAGCTGATGTATGAAATAACTGTGCCATTATCCCATGTGTTGACTTGTTCAGAAAATTTTTGAACCCTTTACCACTCATGCTTCTGATATGTATATCATCCTCCACACCTCCAAGCTGCACCTTCCTGCCATTTTTAGTTACTACTATGTAATTCTTTCTCAAATAAAAGGTGATGGGGTCATGTTTCCACATCCAGTCATGCCCCAAAATGACATCACACCATCCTAGAGGAAGAATCCTCAGCTCAGCTTCAAATTCATGGCTATGAGTTAGCCATTTGAATTTTGAACATTTCTCCCTGCTAATGATTCTCTCCCCATTTGCAACTGTGATTATCCAAGGTGGTGTGATCTGTAAAGAACACGATTACTGACAGATGACACATTGAGGTAACTGTGGTTACTGCCACTATCAATCAATATGGATATTGGTCTCTTGTTGACAGTGCCCCTGAGCTTCATAGAATTTGTTGTTCTTTTCCCCATGTAAGGCTTGTAGACTTATCTCACCATCTAGGGGTTGGTCAAGCCAATCAGGCTCTACTTTCTCTTCAGTTCCATCACTATCATCATCTCCTAATATAATCTGAAAGAGTTTAGCACATTTGTGTCCAAACGAGTATTTTTGTCATTGCAATTGAAACACAATCCTTTCTCTCTTCTTTTGTTATACTCAGCCCTGGACAATCTCTTAAATGGCATACTTGATTGCTCTCTAGCTGCAGGAGCATGGTTATTCTGAGAGTTTGGTATTGGCTTATAGCTCCCCTGGTTCCCATAGCTAGGTTTGGCCACAGATGATCCAAATTTCCCTTTCTACTCCAGATTTCCAATGTGTTCTCAAGTAACCTAGCTTGACTCATAGCAGCAGTCAGATTCCTAGGCCTAAACAGTTGTACAGGAGCTCTAATCTCCTCCTTCAAGCCTTTCATAAAACAGGAAACATAGAAATCTTCTGTAATAGCTAGATGTCTAGCTCTTAGTTTCTTCAAAGATTTCAATGTACCCATTAACATCACCCTTCTGCACCAATTGTGTAAATTCAACTACTATATCCTCACTTCCCACCATCAAAAATTTCTCTATTAAAATGTTACAGAAATAATCCCAAGGCATATTAGCTTTACCCTCCACATATTCATAATACCACAAATCGGCAGATCCATTGAGATAGTAAGAAGCATGAATAACTTTACTGAACTCATCCATTGGATTATTTTGAAAATACATGTTAGCTCGTCGAATCCAAGAGCGTGGATTCTCTCCTGAAAACTCTGGAAATTCCAATCGATGCGATTGTTCAACTATCTGTTGCATCCCCGAAACTGGAGTTGTTTGTTCCGGCGTAACAAAACGTTGCTGCGGAATTTTGTACGTCTCATGCTTCCTCTCCGTCGATCCTTCCTCAGCAGAGTACTTCTCTTTACGCCTAGATTCCTTCTCCATGTGAGAGTTAACCAATAGCTCAATCTGCATCTTTAATTCTCCCAACGTTTGATCCATGGATATCACCTTCTCAGAAACTGCTTCCATTTTTTGATTGACAATGACGAACTCAGCTTCGTGTTTCTTCGTCGTGTCAAAGGAATCCTTCATCCGTGTATCCATTGAAATAGTCCCAATCGAATCCGTAACGTGGCTTTTGATACCAAAATGTTATGACCCAATCTCACAACAGAGCAAACCAAAGTATACACACAAGCTCGCAATCAAATATCTCACACTCAATCGATTGATTAATGATATAACGAGTTACAATCGATCAAATCACAGTGAGACAAGCCGAATTATCCGATACTTTGCCGATCACCTGTAAATGATTAATCGGATTAGGATCGACTCGCAATAGTATGATTAAGGGAGAAGATGAATGAGGACAATACCTCAATCATCCAACTGCATTCTGCAATGCGTCTCCTGCGTATGTGAAGGTGACGCTCAAACAGAAATGATCGGCAAGCACGTGATAGAACGAAAAGATTCTAACGGCTATTTAACCCTGAGTGACTAAAGAAACGGTAATAAAGAAACTACTGACAGTAAATAAGATAGTTGTGAATTAATTATGTTCCTAATTCGCGATCCAGGAGTCTCTTAAGTCGGCATTCATCACAACATACCATCAGGACCAGGGAATTTAGTAGGAAACATATCAAAGAGAGCAGATTTTACCTCTTCCGGAGTGAACACACGAGTAAGGTCCTGGTTAATAGAGTGATCAACAATTTGTGTCATAGTTCTCACGACATCCTCAATCTCCTCCTCTGATGGTTGGCGAGTAGTAAAGATAGACTGAAAATATTCTGGAGCTATATATATCACCCATACCCTCCACTGTATCATTCAAAATCCCATTTTGATCTCTTAGACCCCGTATTTCATTCCTCTTTACCCTCTTAGAAGCTTGTGCATGAAAGAATCTAGTATTACGGTCCCCTTCTTTCAACCATTGAGTTTTTGCACGTTGTTTCCACATTGTCTCCTCACGGTCCAGTAATTCATCCAACTCGTTTCTGGCTGATTCCATACAATACTTAACATCTGTTGTGTGACATTGAGTTTTCAGAAAATGATATTCTGCAGTAAGTTGCCGTACAGAAGAATGGACATGAGAGAACTCTTTTTTACTCCAATCAACTAGGCCCACTCGGCACCTTTCCAGATTATCCAATAAACCAACATCAATGGCCCAATTATCCGCAACTTTTGTGTGACAAGCATCAGTACGTAACCACATTGCCTCAAACATGAATCTGCGTTTTGTTCTTTTGTTCTGAATTTCAGGCCCATTCGTTTGGACCAAAACCGCATCATGATCCGATCTTCTTGTGGAAATATTTTTAACTTGGACCATAGGAAACAAGGAAGCCCAAGCATTAGTTGACACAGCCCAGTCCAAACGTAATTGAGTGTTACATGGATAATCCCTTTTATTATTCCATGTAAATTGGCAGCCTGTGAATCCTAAATCCACCAAATCATTTTCCGTCAAAGTTTCCCTAAAATCATGAAGACGCCATTCTGGAACACGATTCCCACCTTTCTTTTTTGAATTAAATAAGATTTCATTAAAATCACCCGAGACCATCCACTCTCATGATGATTGTCGTCCCAGAAATTTAAGAAGCTTCCAAGTGCTCTTCCTTTTACTAGAATCTGGTTCACCATAAAAGCCAGTATATCACCAAATAATAGTAGAATCTTTAAATTAGACATTCGCATCAATGTGATTTTTTGAGAAACTAATGATAGACACAGAGCAAGATTTTTCCCAAAGTAAAGCCAGTCCTCCCGAATGACCCACTACTGGAACACTGATACCAAACAAATTGAATCTTTCCTTTACCTTATTAATCCCAAAGTCTCCCTTACGGGTTTTCATAAGAAAAATAAGCTGGGGTTTGTGATCTCTGAGAAGTTCTCCCAGAACTCGAACTGTCCGAAGGTGCCCCAAACCTTGATAGTTCCAACTTAAACAACTCATTGTGATAGGAGAAGATGCTGAGCAATCTCCGTCTCTGGTACAATTGGTAATTTATCATCATTACCTTTAACTTTCTTTGCCAAATCCATATCGTCTGTACTCTCCTTTACCACAGCCAATTCATTACTTGGTGAAATATTGACTGCACTTTTCTTATTCAGAGAACCAACATGACGACCCCTCTTTCTATTACCCAATCCAGCAATTTCATATCAGTACCCTGTTTGCTACTTGAGGTATTTCTTTCTTGGGCCTTTTAAGAAATCTTCTTCTTTGGTCCCTGCAGATGGCCCAAACCAATTTTCCTAGCATCTCTCATAAAACTGTTCAAAGGAGTTTGTTCTGATGAATTTTCAGGCCCAACTCGAAAATGGACAATAAGTGGCCTAATTGTAGTTCCGGTTTGATCCAAGTTATACTGTTAGAATCGATAGCCATTAAATCTTTCCCATTAAGTATAATACCTTCAGCATCTTTCTTTTGTTGACTATCTTGATTAACCATATCCTTATAACTCGAACTACCACCAGGTGCCATGTCAGAATTATCAAAACCAACTGCTATTTCATCCATAACTCCTTTTACTTTATCCAAATATTTTGTAATCGTCTCATACTCTTGATCTACAGTTTTATTTCCACCTGTCTTAGAGAAACATTGCTCCATAACATTTACACCCAACTCCTCCACTCGACTTGAATTACACGGAGACCCCCTGTGATAATTCAGGGCTGGAAGGATTCGTATTACCCTGCTTGTGGATATTCCAATCTCCATCAGAACGAGTTGGAATATGGAACGCACTTCCAGCCACATAATTAGATTGTTGATTGATATTGGAAGCACGTAACTTATCTCCATAAGCAAGCTTATCCACCGGAATTTCCCCATAATCAGATGCAAATTCAAGGCCCTTAGAACAATCTTTAACTAAATGCCCCAACATACCACAATAACAGTAGAAATTTGGAAGACGTTCATAAGCCAAAGTAATTCACATTACCTGATTTTGTGGCCCGGATAACTGGATTACCCGACGAATTGGTTGCATAATATCAATGCAAACTCTAAACCGTAATGCAGCACCTGAAGAATCTCGAGACTTGGCCATATCAATGTCAACAAAAGCCCCAATAGAGTTTCCTAGAATTTCAGCCATACCACGGTGACGTAAAGTGAAAGGAACACCCATAGCATGTACATAAAAGTCGCATTCGTTTAGATTAACATCCATAGGATCCTGACCTTTAGCAATGGGACAAAGCACAACCAAACTTTTATCAAAAGCCCGAGGCCCTTGCCATAGAACTTTGCGTTTATCCACCACATGATTAAACTGTAAAAAGAGGCGATCTTCTCCAATTTTCTGTATGTTAACCCCCTTGATTAAATTCCAGCCACTAAGGAGAGACCTTTGCAAAGATGCCAGGTGAACTGATTTTCGAGATAGAATGCGACCAACCAGGCAGAGTTCATGATCAAACGTATTAGAACTCCAAATCCCATCAGGAATCTCAACTCTTTGTTGTTCTGATGACTTTAGTTTCAGTTTTTTCCCCAATTCATCAATAGCACGCTCCATACCATTAGAAGTCGGAGAGAAGTCGTCATGAGAACTATGAGACAAGTCGATCACTGTAGTAACAAGGAATTCCTGTGGAAACACAACGAAAAAAAAATAGAAAAAAACTCCCCCAAACACCAGAGATGGAAGGGTGGTTTTAAGGAAGATAGAAAACAAGAGATAACTGATAATGTATAAGCAAACGTAAGTTAAAGATGTGATTTTTGAATTTTAGTAAAAAACAAGCAAAGAGACTAAATATAAGCAAGCAAACGAACAAAGCATCCTGACTTTCCAAAAAGCCAAACTCTCGAAAATTATGTAAGTGAAACTCACAAATCACTCGGAAATTTGGGATGAAACTCACAGGTTTAGGGATAATGAAACGAAGAAGAATCTTTCAAGGAGAAAGTTTACAAACTCAAGATTTAATAGTGTGTGTGTGTATATATATATATACTATTAAATCTTTCAATAAATAAATATAATATGACATTCAAATATGATAATAAAAATTAATTAATAGGAAACCAAACTTTTCTCTAAAATTAGAACAGGCTTTACAAAATGTCTAAATAGTAGTAATAGTTAAATCAAAAAATATGTATAAATAAAAGAACCAATTGAATAAAAGGGATTGTTCATATGTGTGAAAATTAGACTTACAAATAGACATCCTCTTACACATTTATTCAAATAAAGACCTACTTTCATCCAGATACTTTCTTTGATTAAAATGACCATTTTGCCCTATTTATTCCCTCCACCACCACCGACCACCTCCTGACATCACCACCTTAAGGACTGATGTGGTGGTGGTGGAAGGGAGGTTGTGGTTTTAGTATGATCATTGTAATATATTATAGTCAATGTACTAAAATACATGGTTTCTACATGAATTGTACTTGGTGGGGAAGGTCTTTTTTTAAAAAAATGTTAACCCCAAAGGACTCTTGGTTAGAATTTTTCACCATAATCCATTTAATCTCTATCTTTCAGTAAAATAATTATGAATTTTAATGTAATTAAAAAGGAGATAAGATAACAATTCAAATAAAAAATAAAAGAAATCAAAGTAACTAATAACTTGGGAACAAGTGTCCCATTGAGTTCCACAAACCACCATGGTTGGTGGATGATATATCTATCATCTATTTTGTCTGATCCATTATCATGGTGGACCATGATGATCATGGATAATTGTAATTATAACTTTCGAAGTTTTTTCTTAATTCACCACCATGATACTCCAGAGTTAGTAATATACTCAGTCAGTGTGATTAAAATACTTTTAAGTGGCTAATTATTAATAATTTAAAAATATTGAAATAAATTTGTTTCAATATGATATTATGTTGAATTGTGAAGTGAATTTAAGTATGAGAGAAGGGATAAAGTAATACTCATTCCATCCCGATTTCAACTTCTCACATTCCATTTTGAGCATTCCAATTTCAACTTCTCATTTTTTAAATGAAAATTTTATCTCCTACTTTATTCACTATTTGTCATCCTTTATTAAATATGTTTCCTACTTTATCATCATCTCTCTTACTTTATTCACTTTTCTATTAAACTTGTATTCGGGCCCGCAGAAAGATGAAATTGGGACAGAGGGAGTACTAATAAATAAGTACAATATTCTCTTCATCTCGTAGAACTACATACATTTATCATCTTTACCCGTTAAACAAAACTTCATTAAAAAACTTTATAATCTTTACTTTTTCACATTACACATTAAAAGCTTACTATTCTATTGTTTCAAGTGATATGTAAAAACTAAGCTACAGACTAAAAACCTAAGCTAAATCCAATTAGTCTTGATATAAAGAGCCTCATGCATTTGTAATAGATACTTGTCATGTATTTGTGGAAGTCAGGATTGCGTATGTCAATCATAGCTGGACCAGGATGGTTACTGACATCATCTCACAGGGTCGAATCCAGGAGATGAACCTCGGAGGTGCCAAATCATATATGAGGTTTTTTTTGCGGTTGGGCGCGATATTTACATATAGTTTTTTTTCAAACTTGGGGGGATCCGCCCCCTCATTCCCTAGTTAGGCATTACTAGACTTTCGCATATTTTTTATAACCTACGTACTATTTCATTTTATTTTTAAAAATTAATACAAGAAAATAAATGATAAACTTTATAAAATACCAGAGAGAATATCTATCAACTCTAAAATTCAACTTTTAAGTTGAAGTTAAATGTGAAACGCCATATAATTCATTAACTAAATAAGGATTCACCCCTTATCCTCAGTCTCTAGGCTATGTGATTTGTAACTCGTACTAAAGAATCGGACATAGCCTATTTCTACTCGTAAATATATATACTTAAAATTCATGATTGAATCTTTCCTGGGGATTGGTATCTAAATAATTTATTTGGATACAACCATATATTGTCAAGAAAATCATCAATTTTATAAAATCAAAACAATTCTAAACATTTGTATTTTTTCATATTACAATAATACAAATATACATATTTGCTCTCTTAGTCCTGTACGACAACCATATGTGTTTGTAAAAGTCCCAATTTACTCTGTTGTCCTGTTTGGGTTGGAAGAATCATCAGAAACAGCCTAGTTAGATGCCGATGGTGAACAATACCTTGCATTTATCTCAATTATCATTTATCATAACCCAGAAAAGATTCCTGCCGTACGTTCAGTCACCATTAGCTAGTATTTAGTACTCTTGCAAACATTGTCAAGAATCAAGATCACAATTGCTTTCTCAAATGTGTTAAATCCATCGTCTTTTTTTGCTGTCATATCCTATATCCTCTTTAACCATAATTTGCAAGCATCATAAATCACTCTGCCTCAATCAAAAGATGTCAACAGAAAACCAACTACTATTCATTCCTTTCCCTGTATTAAGCCACCTTGTTTCAGCCGTCGACACGGCCAAGCTCCTAGTCGAACGAGACCAACACCTCTCGATCACAGTCTTCGTCTTGAGACTCCCTATGGAGACGAAAATCGATAGTTCAATCAAGAACTCACTAGGCCCTCGTATCAATTTCATCGAAATATCAGAGAACCATGAACTTGTTTTGCAGCAATCGAACATCCATCATTTCGTCGATGACCAGAAGGATCGTGTCAGGGACCAAGTTGCAGAAATTATGAAGAGTAAGCAAAGTGTTAGAGTCTCAGGACTTGTAGTTGACATGTTCTGCACTAGCATGATCGATGTGGCGGATGAGCTAGGGATCCCTAGTTTTGTTTACTTCACGTCAGGTGGTTCTGCTCTTGGCCTTTGGTTGCATCTCCAGGGCATTGTGGATGAACAGAACAAGGACATCAACGAATGCATCGGGGATTTAGATGGTGAGTTATCCACTCCGGTATATGTTCATCCGGTTCCGGTTAGAGTTATTCCTTCTTCCCTCTTGGAAAATGGAGCCGATATGCTTTATGTTCCTAGAAGGTTCAGGGAGACTAAAGGTATTTTGATTAACACATTCTTTGAACTCGAGTTCTATGCAATTTCCGCGATGAAGAGTGATAAGGGAATCCCACCGGTTTATCCGATTGGACCGGTTCTTCAGGTCCAGGGAGAGGAAAATCGGAGAACGCAGGATGAGATCATCGAGTGGCTCGACGATCAACCCAATTTGTCTGTGGTGTTTCTTTGTTTTGGAAGTAACGGATGTTTCAAAGCGGATCAGGTGAAGCAGATTGCTTTCGCTCTGGAACATAGTGGACAGAGGTTTCTATGGTCGTTGAGAAAGCCACCCACGAAAGAAAATATGGAATATCCCGGGGAATTCGAGAACCCTAGAGAAGTATTGCCAGAAGGGTTCCTTGAACGGACAGCAGGGATTGGGAAGGTCATAGGCTGGGCCCCACAGCTGGCCGTGTTGTCTCACCCTGCGACAGGAGGATTTGTGTCGCATTGTGGGTGGAACTCAATATTGGAGAGTGTTTCATATGGAGTACCGATGGCCACGTGGCCTCTTGCAGCCGAGCAGCAGGAGAACGCGTTTTTGCTTGTAAAAGAGTTGGGAATGGCAGTTGAGATACAAATGGATTATAAGCAGGAAAGTGATGTAATAGTTGGGGCAGAAAAGATTGAAAATGCAATTAGGCTATTGATGGATCCAGATAATGAAATCAGGGAGAGAGTAAAAGTGATGCAAAATAACTGTAAAGCTGCTCTTACAGAAGGTGGATCATCTTATGATGCCTTGGCTTGCTTTGTTAAAGACATCAAACTCTAGACTTTTACTGTTCTTGAGTTGTGACTTGATAGAGTTCCAAAACTTATACTCCCATTAATTCAAGTTTTATAGCCTGATCCATATTATTGTGATTTGTTTGGAGAATGTTGAAATGTTTAATCTCATTCTTTACTAGAGCAATTAATGTTTTTAATTTTAACTCAGTCCAATCCAATTAATAATCTGGGAACATTTTGAAGCATTTCTAAATTGCGACTGGTACACCAGCGAAACACAAAGTGTCGTGGGTGATGATGTTACAACACGTCAGACAACAATTTTTTCTGTCTAGAATAATATAAAGGGTAGAATATAATAACGGAGATAGACAACACACACGATGATTTGTTAAATTATGCTCCCTCCGTCCCGGGTTGATCTTCCCGTGGCCCCGGGCACGGGTTTTAAGATAAAAGTGAATAAAGTAGGAGTAATAGTGATAAAGTATGAAAGATAGTGTATAAAGTAGGAGTAATAGTGAATAAAGTAGGAGAAATAGTGTATAAAGTAGGAGAGAGATTTTCCATTTAAGGGATGAGAAGATGAAGTTGGGACGGACCAAAATGGAATGCGGGAAGATGAAGCTGGGACGGAGGTAGTATGTATACTACTCAAAAAGCACCGTGCTAGGACGATGCCAAGTGGACTATAATGTCATGTTATAGCCTATTTCATTTTAGTTTTCCTTGAGAAGTGATTTACAAAAAGAAAAAAAAGTGTATTTTGTTGATATTGATATTTTGTGTTAAATCACCAATCACATCACATCTAGAGTGTTAATAATACAAAATATCAATCAATAAAGAAGACTTAAAATGTTCGTTGTATAACATTAATCAGTAGTTATATTTAAAATATCATAATTTAAATTAGGAATATCACTCAATGTTGTTTTAGTTATGAATGGACCATCTCAAAAAATGTTTGCGAAAAAACCATCATCATCAAGTGCATTTAAGAGTAAAATTTGTCCAATTCATTTACTACCAAACTTGAGTAACTTACTCTATTATGATCACCGGAGTCTCAGACAAAAGAAAAAATCTCATACTCAACTAAGATAAAAGAGTATAAAAATTAGATCACAAGAACTATGATTATAATCTTCAAAGTACTTTTATCTATCTCTTGAATCTGTTTGACTAGTGACACGTCCTTTCATAATGTTTTTCCATTAGTATTAATGTTGTGACCCCAGCATAAAGAAAAATGAACTTGTCAACAAAGATCACATCATTTTTTAAAGAAGATTATTTGTTATGAATTGTTGTGTCATCCAACACGATAGGTAGGTTAGGATAGTTATATGTTGCTCTGTCAGAAAAGGGGAAATTGTTAAATCTTAAATTAGTTTTTCAAGAGCAAAACACATGTCTATAGTTTTCCAGTAGACTATCAGTGCTCTTTTTCCTTAGAAATTTTCAGGAGGACATTTATACAAGAGGTACCTTGTTGATCGACTGAATAGTTTAGTAAAACGTGTATAGTTATTAGATTTTTAGAAATGTAATTTTGTTAATACATGGCGAGCTAAAGTATACTAGACTTGTGACCACATCGACAAAGAGAATATAAGTGAAGACAGCCAAATTACACAAGTTTGTTGAACAAAGGTGAAATCTGCAAAGAACTAGTAGTAATCAACAGGATGCCAAAGTCAACTAAAACTACCATGCTGGAAGGATCACTTGCTTAGCTTCAAAATCACTACACTAAGTAAAGTCCGTTATACTAAGGAGATAGGAGTTAATGCAATTGTCTAGCATAAAAAAAATAAAAGTACTCTTGCCAGAAAGCCTACTTGTTGGATGGTACTAGGAGACAGACCAGACAATGTACTATGTCTGAAAGTGACATTTTGTCCCTAACGATGAGTCTGTGTCTAATAAATATCCATCAACAAAACTATTTTCACTATAAATAGGAGGACTTTGCTTTAAAATACACCTAGAGAAATCAAAATCTTACCATCTCTCTGAATTGTTATTGCGAACAACATTCTCAAACTCTCTAAATCCCAAGAATCCTATGTATTCACCCCACAAAACTTAGCTTTGTGAAGCTTTATGTGACGAAAGAACTTGAACTTAAGTTGCGACCTAAGATTTCTAACTCACATGAACAAGTCTTGTTAACTAAAACAAACTCCAAAGTCTTTGCAAGACAAGAACTTAGGATTAGTTGCCGTATTGCTAATTATCTTAACAAGTTACTAAGAAAGACATTAATTTGACAAAACACATGAACAGCCGACCAATCAGGCGTGAAGAAAAATGAAGAAGAGTGGAACTACTTAATCTGAGAGATTAAGGAAAATCCCTTGAAGTAAGGGTGGAATTACACACTCTAGGAGATTGTGTGAACCCGTGGGGAGGTGTTAGAGGTGAAAGTGCAATTTATTGCACATGTTTTATTAATTCGGCCTTTCTTCGTAATATTAATCAGTTCGATACTTGTAGTTGTTTTTCTATGAATGACTTGTAGGAAATGATGAGTTGGGCTTTAACATGCCTATTGGATCGAGATTAGTCAGATTGGGCCTCAAGGAAGAATCCAAACAAAATCTGAAAAAGCTGGAAAGAATCCAGATGCAATCTGGAAACAAAGAAGGCGCTTGCAACTTAAATAAGGAAGAGCTTGGAGAGCTATGGGCACTTTGGAAGCAAGAAGGAAATAAAGAAGCTTGAGATATCAAAACAAGGAAAAATTCCTTATGGAACTAAACGGAAAAGAAGAAACAGGATGTTTGCTTTCCTTGTTCGGTTCGACTTGCTAGAAGGAAAGAATATACGCTGCATTCTTCTTGTGCTGTTCGATGAGAGTTGCCCCCAGTTCTATTCGACTTGGCTACTCATATATATATATATATATATATATATATATATATATATATATATATATTTATATATATATATATTTATATATATATATATATGTATATATATATATATGTATATATATATATATATATATATATATGTATATATATATATATATATATATATATATATATATATATATATACACACACACACACACACACACACAAGAGGATTGCTTGCAAGAAGACTAATGATCAAGAGTATCAATTCACTACTTATTGAGATATAGTTCATCTTGTGTTTACTAGGCATTGTTGTCGAATTCACTTGTGAGTAGTCTCTAAGGATTGAGAATAGGTTTTTATTATCTGTTCTAGGTCTAGTCTTTATAGTTTGATCATTCGTTTGTGAATCGATCAAATCTAGTTTTGTAATTCTACTTTTCTTGATAGTTGAAATTTAGCCTAAGGCACAGTCGGTATCTTTATATACCGGCTAGAAAGTAATTGTGGTTATTTGTTTTAATCTTCCGCTGCATTCTGTTAATATCTGTTTACTGCTGTCAATCACTGTTGAAGACGTTGTTGACTCAACATCATAGTCAACATTGTCTGAAACTTCTCTAGAGTACCAATCTCGGTCCTACAGTTCTAACAAGTGGCATCAGAGCCAGCCACCTAATTAATTGGTGTCTGGATTTGGTATTGCTACAATGGACTCTGTCAATCTTAATGCTAACAGGCCACCTGTGCTGGATGGGTCGAACTACAACTACTGGCAGATCAGACTCAGGACGAACATCAAATCAATTGAAGTCCGTTCCTGGAAATCCGTCATTGAAGGCTACAAGGCACCTACCATAGGTCCGGATGCTAATGGAGATGTCATTCCAAAACCGAAAAATCAATGGACATGTGAGGAATATGCTGAAAGTTCCTATAATGAAAAAGCTTTAAATGCCATCTTTGCTCATGTTGATGCTCATATGTTCAAAATTATTCAGAATTGTACTACTGCTAAACAAGCTTGGGACTTACTTAAAAACCATTGTGAAGGTGATAGCAGTGTGAAGCAAACTAAACTTAGGATGCTTATGTCAAAATTTGAAAATTTGCGAATGGCTGAAGAAGAATCCATTGACTCCTATTTTGATAAACTTCTTACTATTGCTAATGATTGTCAGACTTTAGGTGACCCTATATCTAACAAACAACTAGTTAGCAAAGCTATTCGTACTCTTTCTTCAAAATTTGACACAAAACGTACTGTTTTAGAAGATACAAAAAATCTTACTACTATGGACTTTCACTCCTTGATGAACAACATGAAAAATTATGAGCTCTAACTGAATGAGCGACACGGTGTGAAAAGCTATAGTCTTTCTCTTCACTCTAAAGATAAAGTCTCCGAGCCAGATAGCAGTAGTGATGAATCTGATGAGATGACTGATGAGATATTTTCTAAAGCTTATAATAGCCTTCTTAAAAAATTCAGCAGAACCAACTTTAGAAACAACTCAAGTGGTAGCTCTCGAAGCAATCCAAAGGCTTCCAAGTTTAAGAAAACCATTGAACTTCCTGCTGTCGATCTCAAAAAATTAGAAAAAGTCAGATGTTTTGAATGTCAAGGTTGGGGTCACTTTCAAAGTGAATGTGCTAACACACTTCGCAAGAAGGAAAAAACTTTGCTTGCTTGTCTTAGTGATGATTCAGGTGATGAACAGGAAACTGAACCTGCAGATAATCAAGTTGCTTCTCTGTCATCTGTTCTGAACGATGTTGGGAACCAATTTTTTGTCAACAGTGACAACTCAACATTGGTGCATATGATCTACTTTGATTATGACGACTCGCAGAACTGTGAAAGGATACTGGATGATGAATTTTCAGATTCTGGAGTAACCTGTTCTACTAACTATAATTGTTTGCATGGTTCAGTTGATGTGTGTGTAGATTACCCCCTTGAAGAAGAGTTCACCTCTGAACAAATGGTGGAGGAACTGAAGCTTATGTATGAAACTCTCTTGAAGGAATGGAAGAAGATCAAGAAACAGTCAAAGCATCTTGAAAAAGAGAATGAAAGCCTAAAAGAAACCACAATGAAACTTGAAGTGGCTTTGACTCGGAAAGACTCTGAATTTGAAAAGGTAATCTTTGAACTAAATAGTGCCAAGAAACTGATTGCTAAGTGGAACTCTGCTACTACTATGCTTGATGAGGCTCTTGATATGGGTAATGGGGGAACTACAGGTTTGGGTTACACTGGTTCTTATGACTCTTTTGCCTCTGATATTGTTATCTATAAACCTGACACTGATTGCTCTAAGGAAACCGTTAAACCTCTTTCAAAACTAATTAATGGACCAATTTTTGTAAAAGAAAATGGTGTTTTGAATGAAGATAAGAGGAAAACTTTTTTGTGCCAGTACTGTCTCAAAACTGGTCACATTAAATCTTACTGCTTTCAGTATCAAAAAGTTTTGAGAAAGAACAAGAAAACTGAAACAACTAATGTTGATGTTAATGTTGCCTCAACATCGAAGTCAACAGTGTCAGTTTCTAAGACTCAAACATCAGTTGGACCAGTACAGAAAGCTAAACCTACTGGAACTGACAAAACCTTGGCAGAAAAGTCTAAGAAACAGTGGATACCTAAAGAAAAGATAGTATGCAATGTTGCCTTTTCTGTTGCTTCCTCTCCTGACAATGCAGGTAAATGGTACTTTGATAGTGGCTGCACGAGACATATGACTGGAGCTAAAGACCAACTTACTAGCTTTGTTCCTAAGCACACCGGCATGGTAACATATGGTGGAGGTCACAAAAGTAGAGTACTTGGAAAAGGTGTTCTTAACATTGATGGTTTTCCTCTTTTAAATAATGTACTCTTGGTAGAAGGCTTACTGCTAATCTTATTAGTGTCAGTCACTTGTGTGATGACGATTTGAAAGTCAAGTTTAGTAAGCGTGGCTGTAAAGTGTATACTTGCAAAGAAAAAAATGTTGTTATGACAGATGTCAGGTCAACAGACAATTGCTATGTGGTAGTTGTTTCCTACAAATGCAACCTGGCAAAAGAAGATAATGTTGTGATATGGCACGAGAAGCTTGGTCATGTGAACTACAGGAACATGGAAAAACTGATCAAGCTTGAGGCGGTCAGAGGAATCCCAAAGCTTGGGAATGCAAGTAAGCATGTGTGTGGTGACTGTCTGAAAGGTAAACAAACTAGAAATGCACATCAGTCTGTTCAGCCAGGACATAAATCAGGTACATCTAATTGCTTTGAATTAATGCACATGGATCTAATGGGTCCCATTGAGGTAGAAAGTCTAGGTGGTAAGTGGTACATCCTTGTCATAGTTGATGATTTTTCTCGATTTACTTGGGTAAGTTTTTTAAAAGAAAAATCTGAAACGTTTGATTCTTTCAAGAAATTGCATGCTAGGATTAGAAATCAATACTCTACTGTTGTTCAAAGAATTCGAACTGACCATGGTAGGAAATTTGAGAATCAGTTCTTTGCTTCCGTTTGGGAAAAGAAAGGAATTTTCCATGAATTTTCTGCTCCTAAAACTCCTTAACAAAATGGGGTGGCTAAAAGAAAGAATCGAACCTTGCAAGAAATGACTAGGGTTATGTTGAGTTCCATGAACTTATCAAAAAGGTTGTGGGTTGAAGCTATCAACATAGCTTGCCACTGATCTGCTTCCATTTCGGCTTTCCGTAAGCGAGTCCGAGCTTTTTCCAGTTGTTCAATGGCTCCCCCACGCAGTTCTTCTGAATTTCGAATAGTATTCAAAATCCTCTGTTTTCGATTATCTAATAAATCACTTAATGAAAGTAGATTACCTTTTCGTTCATTTTAAAACTTCCATAATCCCTTCCCGAACCAAACATGAATCTTTCCATTCATTTGGCTCTCACGCTCAATTACTTAGGATAAATTCTCATAGCTTTTTTATGAATGTAATGAGCCTATCCTCCCTTCTTTATTCCTAGTCAAAAAATTTGAAAAAAAAACAAATCTAATGCAAAACCAAAATACTTGGTGGACTCTTCTGACAAAATCAAAAACATGGAATTGTCAGCAAAGTTGTTTCTTTTTTTTTCTTCAGTTCAAATCCAAAATTATTCGCCTTAATAATCTCCCATGAAATCTAATAGTTTTTTCACACGTGAGTTCTAGACAAGGTATCAAATCTATTTTTTGTGATTTTGTTTCAATATCTAGAGAGAATACAGAAATAGATTAAGACTTCGATTCAAATTCAAATGAAGAAATAAGAAAAATGAAGAAATAAGAAAAAAGAGTTTTGTTTTATAGTTATTCCAGAGAATATAGGCCGGCTTTGACTCGACTAAACGTTCAGGTGAAACTTCAGTTAAGTTATCTTATAGATTATAGAAAAAAGATTCTTGTATTTTTTCCTCTTGCTGAAAAAGCATTCCTTCTTCAGCCCAATTCTTTTTTTTTTTTTCTCAAAAGATTTCAATTGGTACGCGCAAGAAAAGGGCCAATTCCGCGGCTTTTTCTTCCATTTGTCGTGGAGTCAAATTCTCATCAGCCCGGGTCAACGGAATAGTCCCCCGGCCTCTAATATTTAGATAAAGGATACGGCGAGCAGAAATACCCTCTTTGACTTCTAGTCTAATGGATTGAATATCCTTTAGACGGAATCGAAGGAATATGCGACGGTTTTTTCCAGGGAATCCCCAACGAAAAATACAACCCCTTCCTTTCTTTCTATCGAATCGATCATAACCACTACCTACATTCAAGGAAATTGTGCACCACAAATAAGAACTAATAAAGAGACCCGCAATCCCGTAGAAAGACATCACGATCCCTTGTGGAAAAAAAAGGATTTGCTGAGACGGAAAAAAAGATATCAAATTTTTACCAAGATAACTAGAAGTTCCAACCACTAAGAATCCTAATGAACCTAAAAAAACGACAAGGGCCCAGAAAAAATTACTTAGTTTTCGAGATCCCGTTCTAACTTCTATCCATACATGTTCTGATCGCCAACTCATAGTTTATTTTATTTTATTGAAATTATTGAAATTTGGGAGAATACCCCAAATTATTTTAACTTTCCTTTGCTGTTTACGAAGGAACTCTCATAAACTAGTACTAGTTTAATGTGAACTAGTACTAGTTTGAGATGAACCATTTATTTATAAGTAGTAGTAGTAAGGAATAATTCATGAAATTGGTTCAATCTAAAATAATAATAACATACCCCCCATACATATGATCCAAATATACATATCGATATACACCTAGATCCACCAACTTTACACATTTTAGTCATCAAATGATCCTGATCTATTTGAAACTAGCTAGAATTCATCTACCTATAGATCATTTTCTGCAGACATAAGAACTTTTTCGGCAGAAAAAATATTTTAGACCCAATTTCCCCCAAAAAGATCTGTGTTATGCTCCAAATCTTAGTTTCCAAAAAAGGATGAGCCCCCGGATCTAAACAATCTTGTTTTTTGAACATGAAGAAATAAAGAAGCCATTGCAAGTGCCGGAAATACTAAGCCTACTAAAGGCACAAAAATAGAGGGAAAATGGAAAGTTGTCATAAAATGGAGTACCTCGATTGACTATTTGCACCTGTTATTTTTTTTTTGAATATTTTAGATTTCTAATAATTAAAACTCTTAATTCTAATTATTACGAATTTTTAAATTCATAGTAGAGATATAAGTATCTAAAGCGGATCTATAGAAATAGAATAAGTCCAAGAAATTTAGAACTAAATAGATGGACTTATTCGTGAAAAATATGTATGACAATTTTTTATTTCTTTTTACTTCAATTCTGATAAGCTAACTACTTGTTTCCTACAAATCCACTAATTAAATCAACTAGTTGAACTTAGCGTACTCTAGGTGAGTAGAATTTGACTTCAAAGGAAAGAAGCCGTGGAACCGCAATAATTCACTAAGAACGGTTTTTAAAAGATTACGCGGTACGATTAGGTCGAATAAGCCCTTCTCGAATAAATTTTCAGTCTCTTGTGAACCTTCCGTACTGTTATCTTCAAGAGTTCTTCAATTACTCTTTACCCGCAAATGCAATGTAGGCGTTGGGTTCGGCAATAATGATATCTCCCAACATGCCAAAACTAGCCGTTACCCCACCGGTAGTAGGGATGAAAGAATTGGTACAAAAATAACTTTTCCTTTGATTGAAAATCATATAAGGCAGAGGATATTTTGGCCATTTGCATCAAGCTCAAACTCCTTCTTGCATGCGTGCCCCCAAGCACACACTATAATAAGAGGTAGAGATTGGTTGGTAGCGTACTCAATTAAACGGGTGATTTTATCCCCAACTAAGGATCCCATACTACCTCCGATAAACTCAAAATCCATAACCCCAATTGCTACAGGAATATCATTTAGTCGACCTATGCCTGTTTGAACAGCCTCCGTTAATCCCGTCTTTGTTTGATAAGAATCAATATAATCTTCATAAGGTTCCTCATTGAATTCATCCGAATCCAATTCATCTGAATGCAATTCATCCGAATGCAATTCATCCGAATGCAATTCATCCGAATTGGATTTATCCGAATGCAATTCATCCGAATGCAATTCATTCGAATTGGATTTATCCGAATCCAATTCATCTGAATTCAATTCATCCAAATCCAATTCACCTGAATTCAATTCTCATCCGAATTGGATTTATCCGAATCCAAATAAGGTTCTTCCTCAATGAAACTAGATGAATTGAATGTACCCGAAACCAAATAAAGTTGCTCCGCGATTTCATCCTCATCCAATCCACGAGCCGCCCACTCCAACCCCAACTTCGGTAGCTGATTTATGAACTTCAAATCCCTGATGATATCAGAAAAATCCTCATTCCACATCAACCATTTGGACCGATCAAAATGATAATCTATAATAATTTTCATATATTCATTTTTCTTTTTTCGCAACTTCTGTAAAACTGCATATAATAGGTCACTTCTCAGTCTTTCGATCCACATATCCCCAAGTACTTTTTGAATCGACTCCAAATACAAGTCCGCGATTAGGCGAATCAGACAATCAATTTCCGTTAGAATGTGCTTTATTGGCTTCCAATTCTTTTTCTTTTCTTCTTCTTCTTTTTGACTAAGAAAATCTCGAAGCTCCTCCTCGAGATCGCGAGACACCAAATTTTCGTCCATAGAATCCCAGGTGTCGGAATCAATCGAACTTTCGATTCTTTCTGAACTACTCATTTTCAAGTGATATTCGCAAGATTCACAAATTTTTAATTTTACAACTTGCTTATAATTTAAGTTATAACAATTTTCGCATAGAACCCACAAATGTCGATATTTTTGACTTGAATCGAGATCGTTAGATCTAGTCAAATCACCAGTGTCCCCCCCGATTTCAAGACCTTTATTAAGGTTTTCAGCCCTACTACTCGAATCTTCAGTACTATTTTCAATAGTCAAAAGATTGTCCGCCGATTTTCTTATAACTTCAAACTCGCTTGTTAATTCTTTACATTGAATGGTCATAAAATAAGACTCCTCCTGTAAAATGATGAATAGTTATAGCTCACTTTGATGTGGAAACGTAAGTTAAGTATGGAAACGTAAGTTAAGTATGGAAGTCTAGTTATAGTGATTGGCACTGTGATACATAATTGCTTAATTCTTCAGTATACTGAAACTTCTCACTTTGCTGTGGAAATGTGGAATCGTAGTTATAGTCATTGGGACTATGATACATAATTCCTTAATTCTTCAGTATACCGTCAATTCGAATCCCCGTCAAGCAGTATCAATTGGAATTGATCATATCCTCCATTCGAATCTTTGTCAAGATTCAATTATTATTATACGGTCAATTCGAATCTTTGTCAAGATTCAATTATTATTATATGGTCAATTCAAATCTTTGTCAAGATCAATTGACCATATCCTCAATTCGAATCTTTGTCAAGTATTCTATTGTCCATTTGTATATCTGTCAATTATTCTAGCGTGAATTTGAATATATTGACATATATTCCAATTAGCTATTAGTTCTTATCCGACTAAACAATCACTACTAACAAGAAGTGTGAAATAGGATTCTTTTCTTTTTTTTGTGGGAATCTGGGGGTAAGACTTCACTATGATATGAATAGGATCAAATTCCTTTCATTCGAAACAGAATGATAAAGAGTTTTTTCCTGTGTCTTCGCATCGAACAACAAAAAAGAAAGATTTTTTCTTTCCTAGAACCTAGAAAGAATCTTTTCCTAAAATCTCGTCTAATAACTAAAGTAAGAATTTATGGTTCTATTACAACATGGAACAAAAAAGACAAAATGCAGGATGGGTCGAAAGGTTTATGATACTTCGAAAGAATAGACCAATCCGAAGGATCCATAGGTTTCATTGTGGATCCAAGACAACAATAGAAACACTTGAGTCTTAGATTTTTGAAGACAAATCTGCGATATCTAGAGATATAAAATATGTATTTATTATCCAAAATACGTGCAATAGAATATTTGTAGTCGGCCCACCCTTTTATTTCTATTTATACTACTACTAAAATAAAAGGGTGGGCCGAGTTTAATTGCAATTCAATTAATAGAACGGAGACTAATTACGTGTTATCTTAGGAATATCCTCTTATACATCCAAAGTATCTACTGGTTTAAACTCAAATTTGATCTCTTTCCATACTTCACAAGCGGCAGCTAATTCAGGACTCCACTTACAAGCCTCACGGATAATTGTATTACCCTCAGCAGCAAGATCACGTCCTTCATTACGAGCTTGTACACATGCTTCTAGAGCTACTCGGTTAGCTACGGCACCTGGCGCATTACCCCAAGGGTGGCCTAAAGTTCCTCCACCGAACTGTAGTACGGAATCATCCCCAAAGATCTCGGTCAGAGCAGGCATATGCCAAACGTGAATACCCCCAGAAGCCACGGGAATAACACCTGGTAAAGAGACCCAATCTTGAGTGAAATAAATACCACGGCTTCTATCTTTTTCAATAAAGTCGTCGCGCAATAAATCAACAAAGCCCAAAGTGATCTCTCTTTCTCCTTCCAGTTTCCCTACTACGGTACCGGAGTGAATATGATCTCCACCAGACATACGTAAGGCTTTAGCTAGTACACGGAAGTGGATACCATGATTCTTCTGTCTATCAATAACTGCATGCATTGCACGGTGAATGTGAAGAAGTAGACCATTATCTCGGCAATAATGAGCCAAGCTAGTATTTGCAGTGAATCCTCCTGTTAAGTAGTCATGCATTACGATAGGAACTCCCAATTCTCTAGCAAATATTGCCCTTTTCATCATTTCTTCGCATGTACCCGCAGTAGCATTTAAGTAATGCCCTTTGATTTCACCTGTTTCCGCCTGTGATTTATAAATAGCTTCGGCACAGAATAAGAAACGGTCTCTCCAACGCATAAATGGCTGGGAGTTCACGTTCTCATCATCTTTGGTAAAATCAAGTCCACCACGAAGACATTCATAACATGCTCTACCATAGTTTTTAGCAGATAACCCCAATTTAGGTTTAATAGTACATCCCAACAGGGGACGACCGTACTTGTTCAATTTATCTCTCTCAACTTGGATCCCGTGAGGCGGGCCTTGGAAAGTTTTAACATAAGCAACAGGGATTCGTAGATCTTCCAGACGTAGAGCACGCAGGGCTTTGAATCCAAATACATTTCCTACAATGGAAGTAAACATGTTAGTAACAGACCCTTCTTCAAAAAGGTCTAAAGGGTAAGCTACATAACAGATATATTGATCTGCTTCTCCAGGAACGGGCTCAATGTGGTAGCATCGCCCTTTGTAACGATCAAGACTGGTAAGTCCGTCGGTCCACACAGTTGTCCATGTACCAGTCGAAGATTCGGCCGCTACCGCAGCCCCTGCTTCTTCAGGGGGAACTCCAGGTTGCGGAGTTACTCGGAATGCTGCCAAGATATCAGTATCTTTGGTTTCGTATTCAGGAGTATAATAAGTCAATTTGTACTCTTTAACACCCGCTTTGAATCCAACACTTGCTTTAGTCTCTGTTTGTGGTGACATAAATCCCTCCCTACAACTCATGAATTAATAATTCTGACAACAACAACAAGGTCTACTCGACACAAATGAATTAGGCGTTAATGAAACTTTTCGCAAGAATCTTTCACAAACTTCCCAACGATAATATTATCAACTAATCAGAATGTTTGATTATTAGACCATGTGAGTTACCAAACACATCATTATTGTATACTCTTTCATATATATAGCGCAACCCCATTTTTCTTTTTGGCATCAAAATACCTAACCTAACTAATAAGAAATTACCTCTTGACAGTGGTATATGTTGTATATGTAAATCCTAGTAGGAAAATAGGCGGAATTCAAAAAAGGGTATGAAAAACAAAAAGAAAGAATAGGTTATAGGCGTAAATCAAGACGCTGAAATGAAAAATAAGAAGAACCAATAAGATAGAAAAAATTGTAATGTAAATAGAGTTTGGGTTCGAATTCCATAGAATTCTGTCTAATAGATATGGGATTGTCTATAACAAAATCGAGTGCTAACTTCCATTTCTTATTGAATTAACTGATCGATGTGCTATCGGACATTTCTTTTTTTGAATTCGATAATTTTCACAAACAAGATTTCGACATATTTTTATTTAATATTATTTAGTATATTATTATGAGCATTAATCCTACTACTTTGGATTCTGAGGTTTCTACACTTGACAAAAAAGCCTGGGGCGTATCGTCCAAATCATTGGTCCGGTACTAGATGTAGCCTTTCCACCAGGCAAGATGCCTAATATTTATAACGCTCTAGTAGTTAAAGGTCGAGATATTGTTGGTCAACCAATTAATGTGACTTGTGAAGTACAGCAATTATTAGGAAATAATCGAGTTAGAGCTGTAGCTATGAGTGCTACAGATGGTCTAACGAGAGGAATGGAAGTGATGAATACCGGAGCTCCTTTAAGCGTTCCGGTTGGTGGAGCGACTCTGGGACGAATTTTTAACGTGCTTGGGGAGCCTGTTGATAATTTAGGTCCTGTCGAGACTCGTACAACATTTCCTATTCATCGATCTGCACCTGCCTTTATACAGTTAGATACAAAATTATCGATTTTTGAAACAGGAATTAAAGTAGTCGATCTTTTAGCCCCTTATCGCCGCGGGGGGAAAATCGGATTATTTGGGGGAGCCGGAGTTGGTAAAACGGTACTCATTATGGAATTGATTAACAATATTGCCAAAGCCCACGGGGCGTATCTGTATTTGGCGGGGTGGGTGAACGTACTCGAGAAGGAAATGATCTTTACATGGAAATGAAAGAATCTGGAGTCATTAATGAAGAAAATATTTCAGAATCAAAGGTAGCTCTAGTTTACGGCCAGATGAATGAACCACCCGGGGCTCGTATGCGAGTTGGTTTGACTGCCCTAACGATGGCGGAATATTTTCGAGATGTTAATGAACAAGACGTACTTCTATTTATCGACAATATCTTCCGTTTCGTCCAAGCAGGATCCGAAGTCTCGGCCTTGCTGGGTAGAATGCCTTCTGCTGTCGGTTATCAACCGACCCTGAGTACCGAAATGGGTTCTTTACAAGAAAGAATTGCTTCTACCAAACAAGGGTCCATAACTTCTATTCAAGCAGTTTATGTACCTGCAGACGATTTGACCGACCCTGCGCCCGCTACCACATTTGCACATTTAGATGCTACTACCGTACTATCAAGAGGGTTGGCCGCAAAAGGGATCTATCCAGCAGTAGATCCTTTAGATTCAACGTCAACCATGCTTCAACCCCGGATCGTTGGTGAGGAACATTATGAAACCGCGCAAAGCGTTAAGCAAACTTTACAACGCTATAAAGAACTTCAGGACATTATAGCTATCCTTGGGTTAGACGAATTATCCGAAGAGGATCGTTTAACCGTAGCAAGAGCGCGTAAAATTGAGCGTTTCTTATCACAACCCTTTTTTGTAGCAGAAGTCTTTACCGGTTCTCCAGGGAAATATGTTGGTCTAGCAGAAACCATTAGAGGGTTTCAATTGATCCTTTCTGGAGAATTCGACGGTCTTCCTGAACAGGCCTTTTATTTGGTAGGTAATATAGATGAAGCTACCGCGAAGGCTATCAACTTAGAAATGGAGAGCAATTTGAAGAAATGACCTTAAATCTTTGTGTACTGACCCCTAATCGAATTGTTTGGGATTCAGAAGTGAAAGAAATCATTTTATCTACGAATAGTGGTCAAGTTGGTGTATTACCAAATCATGCCCCTATTGCTACAGCTGTGGATATAGGGATTTTGAGAATGCGTCTGAAGGACCAATGGTTAACGATGGCTCTAATGGGTGGTTTTGCTAGAATAGGCAATAATGAGATCACTGTTTTAGTAAATGATGCGGAAAGGGGGAGTGATATTGATCCAAAAGAAGCTCTGCAAACTCTTGAAACAGCAGAAGAAAATTTGAAAAAAGCGGAAGGAAAGAGACAAATAATTGAGGCAAATCTAGCCCTCCGACGAGCTAGGACAAGAGTCGAGGCTGTCAATGCGATTTCATAACTGGTTGGGGCTTTCCAATAATTTGAAAAAGTTCGGTTTCGAAATCCTATTTTGATTGGATTCTGTCGAGTCAATCAAGCAGAATCCAATTTTGATACAAGGCAATTAAAAAAATGAAAAAAAAGAAAGAAATGGGACAAAAAAACTTATTAGATATCGGAGTCAATGGTATCTAATAAGTTCTACCTACTATTGGATTTGAACCAATGACTCCCGCCGTATGAAAGCGATACTCTAACCGCTGAGTTAAGTAGGTCATTCATGATCCCAAAGAAAACCAAACGGGACCTATCCCATCGTTGGATTATAAATATCCAATTACTTCTAAGCAATACTAATCTAAGTAAAAGCACTCCAAACTGTAGGATGTTGGATTATAGGAATATTAATCTTGACAAGAAATTAGATACATGATAAAATATGTATCACAAACATTAAGTTAAGTAAGGGCTATAGCTCAGTTGGTAGAGCACCTCGTTTACACGCGCGCCAATGTTTTTCAGGGGGGTCTATGATACAATCCAAAATTGGATCTTATTGAGAAATCGATGTCTTACTCCATAACTTTGAGGGAACAATAGCCTGACAAGGGGTTGGGTCCGATTTGGGTATCTCTTTTAGATACCAAAGAGACCCTGCCATTGATTTGAGATATTGATAAGGTGAATACAAATTCAATGCTAGGCTTAATGAGTACAAGGTCCTCAAAAAATCTCTTTTCGTCCTATGAACTTTAAGGTGTATGAAGTTTCATATTTGATTTTTTAAGACGAACGATAGAGACTTCATTTAACTTAAAATGGTCTAGGCCTGAGGCAAACCTACGTCAAGATAATCCCCCCCTTGAAACACTTTGGTAGTGTTCCTGAATCAGAATCCCAAATAATGAATCAGAGCACGTGGAGCCATCTCCTTATCTTATTTTTTTATAAAGAAAAAATATGGCGGACTGGCTGATATTTCTATCAGTTAATGAAAGAGCCCAATGCAAAAAAAAATGCATGTTGGGTCTTTGAAATAGTTCAGATCATTTTGATAATAATCAGTTTGAGCTATTTTACCGAGAAGGTCTACGGTTCGAGTCCGTATAGCCCTAGAGCCCGAAATTGGAAATACAAAATTGTATCATTTTTTTTTATTTTTTCATTCTTTTTTGTTGCTTGTAACTGACCAGCGGTTTCAGCGAACCCAAATGAGTCCTAGAAAAAATGACTCGTGGGATTGAATTTAAAGAAGACTAGAAAACTGCAATAAAAACACATTTGAAGAGATCGAATCAATACTTATCCAATCATGAATAAACGAGGAATTCACATTGATCCAGGGAATAACCCGACGTATTTGTGGACAAACCAAAGTTTATTGAAAAACGAATGGAAGTTTCATTGTCAACAATTTGAAATAAGTCTGATATACCTTACCTATACCTGGCGAGGCGAAACAAAAAGGCAGGGGTCTTCTTTATTATGTTTATGTATTCAATCAAGAGAAAAATCCAACCAGATTCTAATAATTCAATTCCTAAAAAAAAAAAAAGAAAAATCTATCCTTTTTCTCAAAAAAATTTCAAAAAATCCGAAGCTTGAAATTCTTAAACAAAAAATCAAATCGAATTCTTTTTTTTTTTTTTGTTGGAAGTTGCTTTTTTTCTTAAAAATCCTAGGGAAAACAAGATAATTTGTCTAAGCGTAATAATTAGAGTTATACTAACTAAAGAAATTCCAGATAAATAAAAAAATGAAGTATAGGATCCCCTAGTCATCATAAATCTTAAAAGGCGATATGAATAAACAAACTAGACTAGATGGTTTGGTCAAAATGCAAAATGCATTTTTGTTTTGACTAAACGATTATGGACGACTTGACAACTTCCATTTGAATCGACCGATCTTGTATATTTTCCAAGTTCATAGGAGTGGGTCTATGTTTTTGCTTTACGAATATGATCTTTTTTGGGCATTTCTAATAATATCAAGTCTTATTCCTATTTTGGCATTTTTCATTTCGGGGATTTTAGCCCCGATTAGGAAAGGGCCGGAGAAACTTTCCAGTTATGAATCGGGTATAGAACCGATGGGCGACGCTTGGTTACAATTTCGAATCCGTTATTATATGTTTGCTTTAGTGTTTGTTGTTTTTGATGTTGAAACGGTCTTTCTATATCCATGGGCAATGAGTTTCGATGTATTGGGTGTATCTGTTTTTATAGAAGCTTTGATTTTCGTGCTTATCTTAATTGTTGGTTTAGTTTATGCATGGCGAAAGGGAGCATTGGAATGGTCTTAGCTCTTGACTATTCAGACAATAAAAAGAAAAAGGAAAAAAAAGAGTGAAAAAGTTATGAATTCCATTGAGTTTCCTTTACTCGATCGAACAGCTGAAAATTCCGTTATTTCAACTACATTAAACGATCTTTCTAATTGGTCAAGACTCTCTAGTTTATGGCCCTTCTTTATGGTACAAGTTGTTGTTTTATTGAATTTGCTTCACTAATAGGATCACGATTCGACTTTGATCGTTATGGACTAGTACCAAGATCGAGTCCTAGACAAGCGGATCTTATTTTAACAGCCGGAACAGTAACAATGAAAATGGCCCCTCCTTAGTGAGATTATATGAGCAAATGCCCGAACCAAAATATGTTATTGCTATGGGAGCCTGTACAATTACAGGAGGTATGTTCAGTACAGATTCTTATAGTACTGTTCGAGGGGTCGATAAGCTAATTCCCGTGGATGTCTATTTGCCGGGTTGTCCCCCTAAACCGGAAGCAGTTATAGATGCTATAACAAAACTTCGTAAGAAAATATCTCGAGAAATTTATGAAGATAGAATTAGACCTGAACAAACAAATCGGTGTTTTACAACCAATCACAAGTTTCATATTGGACGCAGTCTGAATACTGGAAATTTTGATCAAAGATTCCTCTACCAACCGCCATCTACTCCCGAGATCCCGACCGAACCCTTTTTCCAATATAAAAGTTCATTATCTTCTCACGAGTTAGCAAATTAGGTAGGACCTCTTTTTACTGTACAGAATTAACGAATAATAATTTTGGGGTCCATCTTCCTAAATTGGATCGAGAATGAGAAATATTCTAAATAAAAAAATGCGGGAGATAAAAGAGATGCAGGGTCGTTTGTCCGCTTGGCTAGTCAAGCATGGGATAATTCATAGATCTTTGGGCTTTGATTATCAAGGAATAGAGACTTTACAAATAAAGCCTGAGGATTGGCATTCCATTGCTGTCATTTTATATGTATATGGCTACAATTATCTACGTTCCCAATGTGCCTATGATCTAGCACCCGGCGGACTCTTAGCTAGTGTGTATCATCTTACCAGAATCGAATCTGGTGTGGATCAACCAGAAGAGGTATGTATAAAAATATTTGCTTCAAGGAGGAATCCCCGAATTCCGTCCATTTTCTGGGTTTGGAAAAGCGCGGATTTTCAAGAACGAGAATCTTATGATATGTTGGGAATCTCTTATGATAATCATCCGCGCTTAAAACGTATATTAATGCCAGAAAGTTGGATAGGATGGCCTTTGCGGAAAGATTATATTGCTCCTAATTTTTATGAAATACAAGATGCTCATTGAATGATAAGAAAGGAATTTACACTTATCCAAAGAGATTTAAGGATTGTACTTTCTATTCTAGATTAATAATAAAGAGATCTCATTTGTATTATGTATTAGGCGATATATGGATTATAGATAGGCTAACAATCGAATTAGGAATTCGTTGGGATTCTTACCGTTTTTTTTTTTTCATAGGAGCCGAACCATCAAACGAGTTCTGCATCATGAACTTCGTACTGGGCCTATTTCTTAGATTTGCTTAGATCGGTTCGATAAAGTCATATCGGAAGGAATTGGGAGATTGAATAGGAAATAACATTTTTGAACGAAAGAAAAAAAGCGTTTCTTAAATTTCATTTTAGAATATTTAGTTTAGAATAATAATAATATTTTAAAATGAAATTTAAGAAACTCTACCCATCTATAAATATCAAATAGATGGGGTATTTCTCGTAAATATAGAAAAAGTATGTAGGAATTATGATCCATATTCGAAATGAATATGGATCTTGCTTCCTATCAATTACTTTCTAAAAAGGTCTTATACAACGAAACCCTGTATCTGGAACCAGATTTGAACTGGTGACACGAGGATTTTCAGTCCTCTGCTCTACCGACTGAGCTATCCAGATCATTTCCAATGGAACATTCCATCCTCATTTTAGGAGAGGACTGGGGTCTATGTCAATTAAAGGTACAGGGGGGGAATTACAAAGTTTTCCCCAAGTCCTGTATGTAATTTATTAGGTCTTTAAAAGACGACTTTGCAAGTTGTAAGTTTCGGTATGAGTAATGCTATTGATTGTGAATCATTCAATTAGGGATTCCTTTCTAAATTTAGATGTGTATTCTATATCACATGTGATAAGAGAAAGTCATTTACGCCCCCATACGTTGAAAAAAAAAAATGAGAAAAGGGAATTGGGAACCGCCAGCAAAAAGAAAAAGGGGGTAGGAAAGATAAGAAATAAGCGGTTGGGGATAGAGGGCCTTGAACCCGAACGATTTTAAAGTCGACGGATTTTCCTATTACTATAAATTTCATTGCTGTCGGTATTGACATGTAGAACAGGACTCTATCTTTATTCTCGTCCAATTAATTAATCAGTTCTTTAAAAAAGACTAAAACTATCAGACTACGGGTGGGGTGATTTGATGAATGAATATTCGATTCTTTCTTGAATGTGGAATCAATTCCCACCAATTCTTCTATATTTCATCTAAAAAAATACAGATGCAGACTCGGGCCGTCATTCCTTTTTTTTAGATATTTTAGTATTCAATAGATCCGTTTATCCTTCATCTTTTCTGAAGTTTCGATGAAAAGATTCATCTACCAACGCAGTCAACTCCATTTGTTTTAGAACAGCTTCCATCGAGTCTCTGCACCTATCCCCTTTTCGCTTTATGAACCTTTATTTTGAGAAGACAGGATTTGGCTCAGGATTGCCCATTTTTTTTTAATTCCGGGGTTTCTCTGAATTTGAAAGTTATCACCTAGTAGGTTTCCATACCAAGGCTCAATCCAATTAAGTCCGTAGCGTCTACCGATTTCGCCATATCCCCTTCCCTTTTGTTTTGAGATTAGGATCTCATTATGAGATCATTTTTTTTTCATTTCTGCAGGAACCTTTGCATTTTTTAGGTTTAGGTATCGATTACCATCTCTAAAAATAGATTTTCTTTCTAAACCTGTATTTGCTCCAATCAAATTGGATTTTATCCTTGGTATATCGGCAATTCAATATAGATTGACATATACCCTTTCTATATGATTTTATTACTGCAACTTTTCCCATGTAAGTTGGTATACTTGAAGGATCGATTCTTTTTTTTTTTCTTAATTGCCTCCTTTACGAACGAAAGCCGAGGAATGTCCGATTAGTTATAATTATAACTAAGTAAATAATTCAACTTCTTCGAAAAACAAAGAAAAAAAGAGTAGAATTATTATAATATAACTAAAGAGGTGTAATAAAAAGAATTTCCAATGGAATAAAAAAATCCAATTTGACTATACTACAAACAAATATTTAAGATTGACTATCAAATCAAATAGAATCCAATTTCTATTTAGAGATAAAGAACTAGAAGTTCTATATCGCTATATGAATCATTATGTTCTATAATATTCACTATTTATTTTATTCCAAAATTCTAGATTTTACGATTTTTCTACTATATTTCTATAGACAGTACACTATACACTAATACTATAAGTGTATTGAATTCCTATGCATAGAAAATTGTTATTATTTTTTATTATGTGGGGCCCTTAGCTCAGAGGTTAGAGCATCGCATTTGTAATGCGATGGTCGTCGGTTCGATTCCGATAGCTGGCTTTTCCCTATTTTTTATTCCATTCCATTAAAGACTATTGAAAAAAGTTTCTTCCCTTAATCCATTTATTAACTTATAAGATAGGAACTCCCAACTAGGCCAGGAAAAGGATTTTATATATAATAATAGTAATAGAAAGTCTGACTATTTATCCCATTTTTCATTCTTCTTTACTCTTCTTTATAAGACAACCACTACTACTTCAGTAAACTTCGCTTCAGGTAGTTCAGTTTTCGTTTAGGTTTATTCTGTAAAAATACAACTTTAAAAAAAAGGAGTCTTTATGTCGCGTTACCGAGGACCTCGTTGCAAAAAAATACGCCGTCTGGGGGCTTTACCAGGACTAACTAATAAAAGTCCTAAAGCTGTAAGTGATCTTAGAAATCAATCGCGTTCCGGGAAAAAATCTCAATATCGTATTCGTCTAGAAGAAAAGCAAAAATTGCGTTTTCATTATGGTCTTACAGAACGACAATTACTTAAATACGTTCGTATCGCCGGAAAAGCCAAGGGTTCAACAGGTCAAGTTTTACTACAATTACTTGAAATGCGTTTGGATAACATCCTTTTTCGATTGGGTATGGCTTCGACTATTCCCGCCGCCCGCCAATTGGTTAACCATAGACATATTTTAGTGAATGGGCGTATAGTAGATATACCAAGCTACCGCTGCAAACCCCAAGATCTTATTACGGCGAAGGATGAACAAAAATCCCGAACTCTGATTCAAAATTCTCTCAACTCATCCCCTCATAAGGATAAGGAAGTTTCACACTTTTTGACCTTTCAACCATCCCAATATAAAGGATTAGTGAATCAAATAATAGATAGTAAATGGGTAGGTTTGCAAATAAATGAATTGTTAGTCGTAGAGTATTATTCTCGCCAGACTTAAACCTAAACTCGAAGAAAATAGCAATGGTTCGGGGTTCCTTTTATCAAATTATCAAATTACCCTAAGGTTACGTAAGAAAAATAGGGATCCCCCCGGTTTTATCGCATTTATGGATTAGAACCAAATAGCCAAAAGGGCTAATTTTATATTCTTTCCAGTATTCTTCCTAGTTTAGGTGTCACGTCAATTCGAAAGAGAGAATCTATCTCAATCAAAGGTGTAACTATTGGAATAAAGGTTTCCATTGCTATTTGTACGGTGTTGTTAATCAACCGAGTTAACAAAATTAAGTGAAAGTACGGAAAGAGAGGGATTCGAACCCTCGGTAAACAAAAG